>CM034157.1:287386361-288586361 GCA_019776745.2 Taxus chinensis
TTTGACCTTGTGTGGAATTGAGATTGTGAAGTGGGGCATCCTACATGGATCCACATCATCCTCTCTTCTCTTCCTCTTATTTAAAATTCAAACTCTTTTCCTTGTTTTGGGTTGTTGAACTTTTGCATACTTCCTTTTGGGGTGCATTTTCTTACTGTTTGGGGAGCTTTTGCTTGGAGAAGAGTTGGAGAAATTTGCATGGTTGTTGGTTGCTGATTTTGGGACAGTGTTTTTGGCATTGAAAGCTTGTTGTTTGGAAACAAAAGATACCATGGAGAGGTAGGAGCTTAGCTCTTCTCTTATGCTGTTAATTCTTGTTGCGTTTGTGTGAATAGTGTATGTTCTTTTATTTGTTGGCTATTTTGGTAGACTGCCATAGGAATGGTGTAGGAGAATGCCATGGTGAATTCATGTGGGGGGCATAAGCGAATGCTAGTGGCAACAGAATTCTTGTGGAGGGAGTTTGGATTTGGGATCCACCATGGAAAATAAATAGCTTTCATTTCTTACTTTGTGATGGGCATAAAGAAATTTTTGGGGGGCATAAGGAGGGATTGTGGGGGGCATAAGGATGTGTGTGATGAATTATTTTGGTAATTTGTTATAGGTGGATCCCCAATTCCCATTGGGAGGCATAAGTAGCTTCCACTATAGTCCTTTCTCCTTTGGCTTACATGATCAAGCTTGAGTTCTGTTTGAATGTTTTTATAATGCAGTTGTAAACTGATGTCTTGTTTTGAACTGTGTTTTTGGAATTAAAATGTGCATGTTGAAAGAATGTTGTGTGTTGTGGAAGAGTTTTGTTTTGATGGGTTGATATCCATTTCTTATTACATTTTGGTTGGGGCTCAAGGGCCAATGATGACGGATGGATTATCATTTCATTAGATGTCTTGGTTGGGTGGAGAGCGTTTCCTTTTCCCCACTTTTGTTGTGATCAAATTGGAAGAAAAAGGAAACTTCCATGTTGCTGTTCTAGAGTACAAGAAGATAGTTTTACCAGTACCTTGTGAAATATATTTTATTGTAACCTTTCCCACTTTGAAGTGGATGAAATTGTAATGTATTTTGTGAAGAAAAGATGTATGTAATTGGTTATTAAAGTTGTATATTTGAAATGTGAAAGATATCTATACTTTGTTCTATTTATTAGAAAGAAAGAAATAGAAATCAGTTATTTGCATTCAAACATTGTAATATGTAAAGTTGTATAATTGAATTCAATAAAGGATTGATATACCTCTTTTCATATGAATTGGTGTGTTGAATTGGAATATCAAATTGTGATTGGAATCCCTATTTTGGAAAGTGGAAAAAGGAAGAAACACATGAGATGAAATTGTATTATTCTGCCTTATTTAAAATGTATGATTTTAGAAAGGATAGAAAACTACATTCTTATTTTAATGTTTGATTTAAGAAGGAAAAACATTTAAGGCTAGCATGGAATGAATTTAATGTTTTATTGCATGACAAAAGAAATAGTTAAATCTTTGTTTGAAAGGAAGAAATGTATGGGAGAGTAATACATTCTTTTGTCTCTTTTAAAAATGTATAAATTGAATTCAGTATTACATTTTGATTTAGATTGGTTTGTTTAAATCATTTAAATGTATTATATTGGAAAGGAAATGAACTTCCATACTTGGAAGAACAAAAGGAAAATAGATCCCTCAAGAATTGATCCCTGTCATTGTGAATTTAAAACTAGTAAATAATGTAATTAAAATGCACAGTTTGAACCTACAATTAATAATCAACACTGAAATATTGAAATCTATCACGCTATAATATCAAGTAACTCAAATTTGACAAAAACACTTAAGGAAATCATTTAAAACATTGAAAAAATTGGGTCTAAACCTTTTACTGTCATTTTGCATCCTTTTTCTATCAATTGTTGGAAAAATCCAATATTAGAAATAAGTTGAGTAAATTTACCTTCCTAAAACATCCTAAATCCTTCTTGGAATAGTTTTCTATGTATGTTTGACATGTTGAGTGAAGGAGGAGATCAAATTGAACTATAATTTATAAGTTAAAATTTACCAGTTTGCTTTTAAAAATCTTGCAGGATGTGTTCTTAAAATTGACACCTCAAACTTTATCAAAATATATAATTTATGAATTATGTAAAAAGAGGGCGTCGAGAGCTTTCCATAAACTCCTTGTTTTCCCAAAATTGAGCTTCCTAGAAAATGTTATGGCCCTTTGAATTTTTCCTTCCTTTGCATGAAAATTTGGGAAAATTTTCCCTAGCAGGCCTACGGCCTGAAAATTCCCCTTAGAAAACTTAGAAAAAAAAATTGAAAAATTTTTGGGGAATTTTTTAAAATTTCTATCACTGCCCCGCTAGCCTACAGCCAATCATAGGCTACCACATGGCATGATGGAGGGGAAGAACCCTCTCATAATTTATCCTTTTGAAATTTTTGTTTTGGAAAATTTTTGTTTTCCTCCCACGGCCTCGCACTCCCACCCCTACCTTAGGAAAACCTCCTCCATAGACACGCATGTCAAACTTTCCCCTTATCTCCCCTTTGGTGAATCTCCCGAATTTTCCACCCTTCCTTCATTTCTCCCCAGCTTGGCTCGAAGCCCAACACGTGTCCCTAGTGGCACAATGGAGGCATGGGTACAAATTGAAATTTTCTACCCCCATGCAAGAAAATTTCCAAACATCGCTCCTCAGCCCACCAACCCGAATAATGGTCTTTCATCCCTGCTCAACACATGTCTATTTTGGGAAAGTTTTCACCCCAGGGCCCACTGGCCCATAACTAGAGTTTTACTAGGAGTTAGGAGGACTTCTTTATATCGTCGGAAAGGTGAGAAAATTCCTATCCAATGGGAATGATTTAGGGAAATTTTGAATGTGTTAATTGTGAGAAAAATCAATTTGAAACTCTAAGCCTCTTTGAGAGTGGGTATGGTGTTAAATTACACCCTGAACCTAACTAAAACTTCTAACCCTAAAATTTGGACCTTCTAACCTCTGATAAGCGTTAATAGAGTAAAAGTATGTTCTAGTAGATTAAACCTGTTCTAGAACCTATTAGTGAAAATTGTTGACTTGCAACCTAGTTGTTGGTTCCTTTAAACAAAAAAAATTATTCCATAATTTTCTTAACTAACCCTAGGTTGTTTCTTGGGTCTCGAGTGGGTTGTTTTAGTGGGCATCATAGCTACGATCAAATTGGGTAATGGGTAATGGAAATCCAACACACACACATGTATAAAATGCAACATGATACCAAGTTTAAGAGCTTGCAAAATCTAAATCATCCAAGTTTGATAAGTTTATTAAAACAAGGGTGAAGTGATTCAGGTATCCAAGGCATAGGATATGGTCCAGAAACACAATGTAGGTCAGGAGAAGGAATGTTTAGGTATGTTCTGGTACACCAGAGGGTTGGTTGGGATAAACTACATGAAAATAAACAAGGTATGGTTGTTAAGCTAAAACAACATGGGTAACAACATCACAAGGCATAACAAGTAGACAAGGTTAATGGTCACACCAAGTAGGTTAGGTCCAAGTAAATAGTTCATGACATGGGTAAGGCCAAGGTATAGGTAAAATAACAATACTCAAGACACAATTAAGGGAATATAGGGGTAATGATATAGATGATGATATTTATGGGATGGATGATTTACTTGTGTTGTAATTTCCTATGTTATTTGTATGTGATGGAAACTAGGTGGATTATGAATCGTGGATTCAAGTCAGTTTAGGCATGGTTGAGTTAGATCAGTTAGGCATGGTTGGGTTAGGTCAGTTAGGCATGGCTGGGTTAGGTCGGTTAGGCATCGTTGAGTTAGGTCAGTTTAGGCATGGTGGAGTTAGGTTATTTTAAGCATGGTGGAGTTAGGTATAAGCATGGTTGAATTAGGTGAGTTAGGCATGGTATAGTTAGGTATAGGCATGGTTTTAGTCATGTTTTTTTGTTTTGATTTAATTTTCAATTTATTAGTAGGATGGAATAATAAATGATGATGAATATGTATGTTATGGTGTAAATTTCCAAAATATTTGATATCATGGAAATTTGAAATGGTTGATTAGATGTTTTGATTTTGTGATAAAATGGTAGACATGTATAAATGATAAATTTCCAAATGTTATGAAAAAATGGAAACTAATTAAGGGTGAATGTTAATAGAAAACATGTGGGAAAATGGGTTAGGGTAAAGAGTGGCCGAGCTAACCTTCGAGGGCCCTATGTCCTTGAAGTGCTGCCTACATATCCCCAATAAAAAGGGACCTCAAGCTGATATAGTTCTCCCATAAGGTAGGGAAGAATATGATGAGGTAGAGGAATAGGTTGATAGGTCATAGGAATGATTGAGTCTAGGTCATATGTATGGTTGAGTATAGGTAATAGGTATGGTTGAGTCTAGGTTATAGGCATGGTTGATTCCAAGTCATAGGCATGGTTGAGTCTAGGTCATAGGCATGGTTGAGTCTAGGTCATAGTCATGGTTGAGTCTTAGGTAAAAGTGAAAATATTTAAAATGTAGATATCAATGGTCTGGTATTGTATAGGGTAATCAATAAGTAATGAAGAAGGTGAATGGTAATAGGTGATAAAAAGATCCAACTAATTGATAAGAATCATAACAATTCTACTATACCAAATATTGGCTTATGAACATAAGACCCTAAAGGCATTGCATGATTCACTATGCTAAGGGTGAATAAAGTCACAGGATCATGAAATGTTTTGTTTATAGCAAGTCCCTTGAGAAGATAGGAAATTAGGGTGAAAATACAATTAGGTGAAAATGGGTGGTTTTAGCGTAACTTAGTGTATGACAACATGTTTACCTGGCAAGAAACCCATGATAAAAAAAATATGTAAGTCCATGATGAAAAATTTATCAATTTTGCTTTTTTATTTTTGTTATTGATAGAATGATCAATGTGTGAAGTCTATGTGGGATGAATATATTATATCCTTGAGGCCTTCATGAATTTGATCAATGCAGGAAGCTTCTGAGTAATTTTCTTTTACAAGGATAATTACTTTTGATGATAGATTATGTGTAGTATGGTAAGCTTTGTATAGATTTCCTTCGAGGGAGAAGTCTATTTATAGTGGCGAGATAGAGAGAAGAGATGTCCCTTTTGAGGGAGTCATCTTTTTTCTGGAAGTTTGACTCAAGGAGTTGAATCCCATTTTACTTTTGGATGTTTAAGTCATGGACAAGACTATAGAGGAAGATTAGGTTCTTGTTTAGAAGAAAAAACCATATTCCACAAATGTTAACTATGAAAGAGATGGTTTCAAGTGATGAATGACCATGGGATTCCATATTTAAAAAGACATGAAAAGTATCCATGAAAATCATGCCATGAGTAGAGCCATGGTACTCATATTGAAGATAAGGCTGAAAGGTGACGAGTAATCACATGAATTTTGTTTAGTCATTGACCGCAAAATAGGTAATATCAAAAGGTGAAGGGTGCTTAAGGGATGAGCTTAAAATAGACAAAGGTGATATAGGATTTGATTCAACAATAGAATGGTCGAAGATGCAAGCCATTCAAGGGTTCAGGTTCAGGTTTACCTTCGATTGAAGACAAATGATAAGCACCTGATACATAGGTATGAGTAACGATATAGGGTCCAAGATAATTAGGAGAAAAATTTACCCCGTTTACTTTTCTCTTCTTTGGTTACATGTTGATTTTCCTTTAGGAAGGTCGTTGACCTGGAAGGTTCATTCATGGACATGTTTATCATAGGCACATTTGATATGTTTTTGGTAGATTTGGAGATGATCAAGATATTGAGACAACTCATCTAATAACTCAAGTTATGCTAAATGGTCTTGGAGAAAGTCATCATCATTGAGCATGTCTTATAGTGAGATACAAAGAGACATAATTTGGAATTTGAGAGGCAAGAAAGCATCTGTACCGTAGACCAGAGAGAAATTTTTGGCAATAGTCAAAGTTTGAATACTAGTGTAATAAGCCAAGAAGGAGAAAGGAATGTGTATGCCAATCCTTCCCAGTATCGTCAACTACTTTCATAAGAATTTTGTTCAAGGTTTTATTGGTTGATTCTGCTTGGCCATTTATTTGTGGGTAGTAAGGTGAAGAGAAACTAAGTTGAATGCCAAAAGTGTCACAAATTTTTCATAGGGTTTTGTTTTTGAATTTCTTTCCATTATCAGTGATGAGGTGATGAGGGACACCAAAGTGACAAATAATGTGATGGTTGATGAATTCACAAATTTTCTTGAATTTTGTAGAAATGAGGGGAATGGTTTCTACCCATTTAGTGTAGTATTCAGTTATGGTTATAATCCATTGATGGCATTGTGAAGAATGAGGATTGATCTCTCTGACAAGATCCAAACCCCATTAAGAGAAAGGCCAAAGGTCTCATGCGACCTGTAAGGCATGACTAGGTGTGTGATGAAGATTAGCATGTTGTTGGCATTTCACACAAATGTTTGACATAGTCACAATAGTCATGGTTTAGGGTTGGCCAATAATAGCCTAGGTGAAGAATGTGTTTAGTGATAGCTAAGCCACTAAAGTGACCTCCACAAATTCTGTTGTGAACTTCCTTGATAGTGTAGGGAATTTTAGAACTTGTAAGGAATCGTAAGAGAATACCATCAAAGCCACATTTATAAAGAAGACCACCCATGATGACATATCAAGAGACACCTTTAAGAAAGGCATGTTGTCCATTATGAGTAAGATCAAGAGGCAAAATGGAAAGGGAAAGGTAGTCTGTAAACTTTTTATACCAAAGGTCACGTGGGTCAGGTGCAATGGTTCTGACGGAGTTGACATCTCGAGATAAATAAGAAGGTGATTGCAACCTTTGTATTGTGACAAAGATTTTGGAGTCAGAAGGTGAAGTGGGTATCTAAGAAGCTAGACGGGCCATGGTATCAAAAATTTATTAGTAGAATGTGGGGTGGTTTGAAGTTCGTAATGGTCAAAGGTAGTCAGAAGTATGTCGACATGGTGTTTGTACTTTTGGAGTATTTTGTTACGACACTGGTATATACCATTGACTTGGTTTACAACCAGTTGGGAATCACCAAAGATATTAATTGATTTAACATCTAGGGTGATGGTAGTTTGAAGGCCTAATACGAGTGCTTCATATTTGATGATGTTGTTAGTACAATCAAAATCTAGTTTGAAAGATAAAGGCATAGGTTCACCATCAAGAGGAATGAGGATAACACCTGCACCACCTCCACACTGACATTTGAACTGTCAAATAATAAGGTCATTTGGTAAGTGGTATCATCCAAAGAGAGGGTAGCAATGGATTCGTTTCTAGAAAATAAAGTTAGAGGGTTGATCTCCAGAAAGGGTTGGGTCTGCTAGTTGGTCAATGATGGTTTGGCCCTTGATATATTTTTGGTGGATGAATTTGAGGTCAAGGTCTGCAAGAAGCATGAGCCAACGTGTAGCACGTTGATGCTGGTAGGGTTTGGCATACATGTAATGTAAGGGGTTAGTGTTAGTGATGAAAAAGGTTTTGTGGTTGAGTAGGTAATAACAAAGTTTAGTGGTAACAAAAATTAATCCTAAGAAAATTTTTTCAGCATGGGTGTACCTAGTTTCATAGTCCAAAAGGGTACGGCTTATGTAGTAAACCACTTGCTCCTAGTGTTACTCGTCATGATGAGTGAGCATGGCACCTAAGGAATGATCAGTAGTAGAAATGTATAGGTAAAAGGGTTGGTCATCTTTAGGGGGAATGAGCAACCAGTGGTTGAAGAAGGTATTTTTTAAGGCATTCAAAGGCTTTGTGGAATTCATCATCCCATTTCAAGGAGATTTTCTTTTTGAGGAGATGATGAAATGGTTGGCAGTGGTTGAAAGTTGTGAAATAAACTGATGAATAGATTGCAACTTACCTTGTAAACTTTGAAGTTGACAGAGATTAGTAGGTAGAGGCATTTTGAGAATAGCCTTTACTTTAGCAGGATCAACTTCTATGCCATGCAAAGAAATGATGAAACCAAGGAGCTTTCCTGAGAGCACCGCAAAGACACACTTCTTAGGTTGAAGGTAAACACAATACTTGATGAGGTGGTCAAAGATGACCTTAAGGAATGTAAGGTGTTCAGCCAAATGTTTAGATTTGGCAAGAAGTTAATCTACGTAAATTTCCAATATGCAATGCATTATGTCATGGACGATATAAGTCATAGCCCACTGATATGTAGCACCAAACTTTTTAAGGCCAAAAGGCATGACTCGATAGAAGAAATTCCCCCAAGGAGTGATGAAGGTAGTTTTGTGTTGGTCTTCTGGAGTGCATAATATTTGATTATAACGTGATAAACCATCCATGAGTGATAACATCTCATGGATGGTGGTGAGATCAACCAGTTGGTCAATGCCTGGTAGAGGAAAGCCATCTTTGGGGAAAGCTAAGTTGGGGTTGTGGAAATCCATGCAAATGTAAAGTCCCCCTATCGCTTTTGTGACAGGAACAATGTTAGAGATCCATTGGGGATAATCAATAGGTAGGATGAAGGAAACCAAGAGAAGGCACTGAAGTTCTTCTTTGACAAGAAGGGAAATGCAAGGATGCATTTTCTGTAGCTTTTGTTTTACGGGTTTGGCTTCAGGAATGGTTACGATATTGTGGACCACAATGTTTGGGTCAATACCAGGGCATATCAGCATAGGACCAAGAAAAAGCATTGCTATGATCCCGGAGGAAAGAAGTAAAAGCTTCTTATTTAGCAACATCTAAAGATTGGCATATCTTTAGAATGCGCAGGTCATCCTGAGTGTTATTGTTGATTTCTATAGTCGATTCATTTAACATGGTTTGTGTCTCAGAAGGCAATGACCAGTGAATATAAGAATCTTCCACACCAAGGTAGGTGAGGATAGACTCATCATCCTAGACATTGAAAAACGTTAATAGAAGGTGTATCATCATCGATCATGTCAGGATACAAGAAGGGAAGGGAAGAGGGAGCCTCACCATCACGTTGATAAGTCAGAGGTCCCAGGGAAATGGTGTTCATGAAAAAAAAAGTTAGGAGGAATAGATTTGGGATCTATGGACTCTGTGGGTGAAGGTGGTGACATTGGTGAATGGGGTGGAGAAGGTTTTTCATCCTTAATGAGGTTGATGCGGGCCTTCTTGGAAGATGGTGTGGCAAATCCAATACCACTACGATCTTTGTGTTTATGGGTGGTACATGGGATGAAGGTATGACTACCTTGTTCATAAAAATTGAAACCAAATCCTTTCTATGCAGTGGTGAAGGAAAGTGTGGGTGAAGTGGAGTGGTTAGTGAGAGATTGGAGGTCAGATGAAAAGGGTCATGTTTGGGATGGAGGTTTGGGTGAATAGGTGGCAGTATCAAGTCCCCCATATGTTAAGTTGGTGTGAAGGTGGGGAGGACCATAAGGGAAAACCTCTCCTATGTGATAGTCATAATGAGGATGTTGGCATAGGTTTCCATAATCTTGTGGAGTGAGGAATGTGTTGATACTGTATAGGTGGTACTCCCATAGAATGAGGTGTTGAAAAAACCATTCTAAGGGACCAGTAGTAGATATGTGGGTAGTGGGGATAGATGAATACTAGGTGATTGGGAAGGAGGGGTATCGGTTGGTTGGGAAGTAGATGGGCTAGCTACAGATGTTGTGGAAGCAGTAGGAATAGAAGAGTTAGGTGTGGGAGAGGTGGCGGAAGCATTGGTGGATGGGGTTGTGGGTGAAGGAGAAGTGGGGGTAGTGGTAGATGCCTTAACTGGTACAAGGACATCGTTAGGTTGGTACAACATGTTATAGGTTTTGAATGGTGATGGGTCAGCTGGGATGGTATAGTTATGCCCTTCATGTTTGAATTTTACACAACGGTGTAAAGTTGAAGGAACACAACCCATGACGTGAATCCAAGGTCGGCCAAGCAACAAGTTATACTGGAACTCCCCCTCTAAGACATAGAACAATTCTGGGACAGTGCAAGGGCCTACATGAACATGAAGAATAATGGTGCCAAGGGTGGAAGTGATGGCATCATTGAAGGAGTGTAACATAACTGGGTTATTATGCATGTAATTTGAAGGGATGCACATTTGATTATATGTGTGGGAGGAGATGATGTTGATGCTAGCACCACCATCAATCATAATTGTCATATGTGTATATTATCGATATAGATGGAGATGAAAAGGGTGGGATCAGGTCATCTGATTGGAGAGGTACAATCTCCTCATCAGAGAAACTGAGGGCGGCTACTTGATGAGTGGACATGGGGGTAGAAGAAGGAGATGATTTGGTAAGTGAGGCCACATGGTGAGGGGTGATAATGGAGGCCACTGGTGTGGGGTCATTAGGTAAAACCTTGATGGATTGTAAAACCTCCATAAGGGCTTGTCGATGAGATTCAGAGGTTTGGACGAGATCGTACAAAGACATTTTTAGAGGGGATTGATGTAATTGTTTTATCATTGTATGATGGGTGACCCCACTAGAAATAGGGTATGTGGGTCCTCGAATGGTGATTTTGGGTGTGGGTGCAGATGGTATATTGGGCATGGAATTGGTTGATGGGCTAGTTGCTTTTTATTTTCCTTTTTCCTTTTAGGTGCGGGTGGAAACTTGGACCATGTTAATCTGAGGGAAGGAGGTAGATGGAGAAGGTATGTCATGAGTAGTGTAATGGAATGATGGGAAAAAACCTAATGTGGGGTAAGAACCTTGTGAAATGAGTAGGGCACACTGGCATTTGGGTGGTGGTTTGGCCAACTCTCTGATACGGACCATGTTGATCTCAAATTTTGGAGGTGGATAAAAGGGTTGTGGGGGTGGAGATGGAGGTCATTGAAGAAGTAAGGGATGATGGTTTGTGGTGATAGGTAAAGGTGGAATAGGGTCCTCATCAAGAAGATCATCATCGTCAAAATTTTCTTTAGGAGGACATAATTGGAGGAGAAATGGTTTTGAGAGCCTTACAACCTTCTACATCATGTCCTGGCACATGATGATAGGAAAAAAAATTTTAGTTTCATCAAACCCTTTTGGTTTGGGTTTGAGGGGGTCGTAAGGTTGAAGCGGTGGTAATGTGATGATGGAAGTCTCTAAGAGGTTGGCTAGAATGTTGGCGTAGGACCCTGCCAATGGATCACAATGGGAAGTGAGTGTGGGTTTGGGTAAAGGTGTAGATGATTGTGAGGGAAGAGGCATTATAGGAGGGGGAATGGGTTGGACCACTAGTTTGGTAGGTGGTACTGTCTTAGGTTTTGATGGTATCTTCTTGGGTAAAGGTGTGGTAGAAGAGCTAGAAATGGAAGGTTTTGTTGGTTTAACTACCTTTTTGGAGGGTAGTGGGTTCTTGTCTTTGGATTGCACCTTCTTGGGTAAAGGTGAGATGGGAGTATGTGATGCAGAAGGGAAAGCAAATGGTGGAAGAGGATGGGTTACCCATGGGGACAATAGAGTTGCAGTGGAAGTGGTTGGTAGAGGCTGGGTGGATGGTATGGGTTGAAGTCGTATAGGAAAAGTTGGGGTTATAGTAACTGGTGGAGGTATAGGTGGTAAGAAATGTACGGGTGAGGGCGAGGGTGTTTGTTGTGTAGGTAAATTAGATGTAACAAAGGATCGTGATGAAGAGGTAGGTTGCTTAGCTTTTGATTGGCCTTGGGTAGGAAGTTTTTTGGCCAAGGTTGATGGGTGAGGTCCTAGGATGGATGAAAGGGGTGAAGGTGAAAAAGGTGTGGTAGGTGAGACTGGTGTATGTGGCCTAGAAGGTTGGGTCTTCCTTTTAGGTAGAGGAACAATTTTGGTGTGGGTTTGGGAAGACATGGCTAAATCCAATTTGATGGGTGGATGGGTAAGGCTTGATGTTGGCATGACACCCAAGGTAGTGATGGGTCTAGATATGGATGAAGATATAGGTGTGGGTAGGTTCTTAGGCATAGGAATGGTTTTAGTCATGGGTAAAATTTCAGATGTAGGTAAAGGTGATGAAGAAGAGGCCATTTTGATAGGCATGGTCAGGGTTGATCTGGTTGCTGGAAATACCTTTGGATAGATCATGGAGGTATCTTCAGGAAACATTTGCATTTGAGTCAAAAAGGGGAGCCGAAGACATCCCCAAAGCATGGAATTATCAACGTAATCCAAGTGATCGGTGCCAGTCATGAAAATGGGACTATTGTAAGAGGAGATGCAGTTGGTTTGGTGGAAATCCCTGTAAAATATGTCTATGAGACAGGGAATTGGTTAGCCTCAAACTCTATGGGTAAAAGAGCTAAGATCAGGTCAACAGGATCCTAGAATGCTGATGGAGAATCGTCCCCAATAGGTAGTGGTGTGTCTGAAGAATCTCCCATGGGTAGGAGAGATGGTAGGTGGGGTGAGGTAGACTTATCTTTTGATGGAGGAGAAGGTGATGATGATTCTCCTGTGGGTGGGAGAGTTAATATTGTTGATTGTTTAGTAGGTTGCGAGGTAGATGGTGAAATGACATCAACAGAAATCATGGATCATTCATGAGTGTAGGGGGAGATGAAGGGGACTCCTCTGAGGGTGAAGGAGTGGAAGAGGTATGATCCTTTATGGGTAGAGGAGCTCGTGCCATAATTTCCTCGATAGAAAAAATAGGTGGAAATTGAGGAAAGGCTGGTACGATATCAAAAACAACATGGACTTCACAGACATTACTGTCATTGGTTGAAGGTTCACTATTTTGATTAGATGATGGTGTATGGTTAGGGAACAAATTCTTAAAGATATGTAAGTTTTGATTTGCTGGTGCATTTGGGTTGTCCACGATGAGATCTCCATTATCTAACATTTCCTAGACAATGTTCTTAAAATTTATGCAATTACCATCACTATGGCCTTTGACATGATGATAATTACAATAGTCATGTTCCTTATACCATGCAGGCATAGGATGAGTGGGATCAAAACAGTATGAGGTTTTATAGGGGGAAGTGCAATGGCTCCAGCTTTAAGAATCTTTTCCAAGACTGAAGAATAGGGCTCTCCAATTGGAGTGTACTTTCATTGTTCCCACCAGAACTGAAAAGTCTGAACAGGGGAAAGATTGGAGGAAGGTTTGGCTTGATTAGATGGATGAGATGGACCAGCTTTGAGAACTACCACATTGGTAGATCCTTTGGCTTTTGAATAATTGTTTTGGGGTTTTGAAGATGAAGAATCATTTGATTTGAACGTGGCATTCTTGTTTTGTAATTGGATTTTATTTTCTTCAATGATATGAATTTCAAGTTTTCATGCCATGGTAAATGCTTCATCAAAGGTATGAAAGGTTTGTACCTACAGATTTGGTGAGATGTGTCTAGCACAAGCTCTAGTGAACAACTCTATAAGTTCATCTTGAGGTAACTAGAATGTTAATTGGTTGATAAGTCTTCTCCAACGAGAAATGAAATCTATGATAGATTCATCATCATACTGTCATGTCAAATATAGGTCAGTCATGGTGAATTTTTTGACTACATTGATTGAGAAGTGGTCCAGGAATGCTTGAGCCACTTGGTTAAAGGAGTAGATGGAATGTCTAGGTAAACTGTTGTACCAATCTAAGGCAGGTCCTAGTTAGGGACATGGGAATGTTTGTAGGAGTAAAGCATTATCATGGGAAATTAGATAGCACCCATGTTTGAATGACCACAAGTGTTGTTGTGGGTCTTCTTTACTATTGAAATGGTTGAACTTGGGCATTTCCCAATGCATGGGGTATGGGTGAATAGGAATAGATGGATGAATAGGCTCATTATAGATTTTGTCATAAGTTAAGGAGTTATGAGAGCTAGAAACTGATGCTTCTAGTGTCTGCATCTTTTCCATCATCATCCTAATGAGGTCATTGGTGGGTTGTGAGGAATGGGTGCCTCCTATAGTAAAGGGAGGTTGATGATGGGTGTATGATGTGGATGGCATCCCAGTACATGGGGGTGCCGAATATGAAAACTATGAAGGGGGGATAGATACAGGTGGAAGATACCCCAAATAAGTGATAGACGAGATTGGGGGTTGCTGGTGATGCGTGTAAATAGGTGGGGTAGTCGTAATGACTCTCATGGTAATAGGTGGTAGAGACTGAGGGATGGAAAGGACTAGGTTTTGAAATGGGGTGTGGGTTTGCTGACACCAAGGGTGGTTGTGATGCAACTGGTATATACGAGGAAAAGGGGGAAGATGGGGCCATGCTCAAGGTGGTTGGTGAAGGAATGGTTGACACCATGGGTGCAATAGATGTCATTGGTGCAGTAGTTATAGTGGATGTGGGGCCCAGTTGAGATACCACAGGGGGTAAGGTGGATGAAGGCAATGCTGAGCTAGTGGTAGCTGACACAGAAGTGGGGGCGAGGGTAGGAGGAATAGATACGGGCATGTTGTATACTAGTTGTCCTGAGGAGTCTCAGGTAGATGAGTGGGCAAGATAGTATTGTAAGGCCATGGGATTCTGGTCAAGGAGTCTTGTGAACTCCTCGTCACTGGTAGAAATGGTGATAGGCTGAGTTGGATCCATAGGTGACAGGATGGAAGGTGGTGATGGGCTAGGTGGGAGTGGCTGAAGACTAGCATGAAATATAAGGGTGTTGGCTTGGTTACGAGTCAACACCATGTGAATTAGCGTTGTATCAGGTTAACTGTATTCTGTAAATGACACAGAAAACAACAAAAATGGAAAAGAATAGATACTGGTAGGTGGACTTGGTCAATGTTTCAATTAAAAATCAAAATAGGGAAACTGACACCGGTTAAGGTGACCGATGATGGTTAAAGGGGGACCGATGATGGTTACAGTAACCGATACCGGTTACTGTGGGAAAACACCAGTTTGAGAAAATGAAGCAGAACTGATGAAAATGAAATGGGGAAACTGTACTTGACAGTGATATCAGAATGTTGGGAATATGATGATGTCCTGAGGACTACAAATAGAAAAGAGAAGGTGATGAAAGCTATTTTGGGTAAAATAACCAAAAAGGCTGGTAACTGACACTGGTTAGGTAAACTGATGATGGTCAGATGGGAACTGATGATGGTCACTGGACTGACACTAGTTACTGTGAAATCTGAAGAAGTGAAGAAAAATGGATTTTGTAAATTAAATCAGATGAAGAATCAATCCAGAAATATGAGAATGATAATATGAGGCCCTGACACACTCAGAAATAGTCAGAATACTCCAACTATGATGGTGGAGTGTGAAAGGAAGAAGAAAATGAAGAAACATAATCCTCACAACTCAAAACGCAATTCAGGAAGAAAGCTAAGAAAAACACGTAATCCTATGAGTGAATTTTATGTTACTTTAGCTTATGCTATTTGAGACTGACTTGTGAATTTAGAACAAAGTTTTTTTTGGTTGGGAAGGCATCCTATGAAGAGGCAATCTAAAGGGGAGGTTTCAGGTTATGTTTTGGTGGGGGTGGTCCTTTCTCTGAGATAATGACTGGACAGAGAAACTAGCTGGGTGCCCACTGTCAATCCTCTGATTGTGTGATCATTGACAACTTCTTCTAGGTAAGGTGTTGTTTAAGAAGATGTGTAAATTCAGATTTGTGTAGTTTGGAAAAAAGAGATAAGAGTGAAAGTGATTTCTATGATTCAGTTGTGTCAACCATCAATTGGGCATGACTTCCAATGTATAGGTTGCCCTCAGTTTTAAATGTGAGCTAATAATGCAACATACAAGGATGAAATGCAACAAATTTTATAACCCAAATCGACAATTATATTCGATGTAGCAAATGATGAATAGGAGAGAGGATGATTTTCACTAATGCAGAAAGAAAGAAGAATGATTCTTTTTAAATGCACCAAAATAAATGTTTCATTTAGAGAAATTAGAAAGAAGGATTAGATTACCAGAGAAGAAGATTTAGTGAATAAAAATTTAGAAAGGAAACACACAAGATGCAACCTATATGAATAGAAAGGAACCCACAAATGAGGGTCCCACCAGGCATGCCAAAATGTTTCACCAATAAGTTGCGTACGTATGAGAAAAACAGATAAGGTAAGGGTGAGGAGGAATACCTGTGAATGAAGGTGGAAGGTAGAGTGTGCACGTTCTGATTTCCTGATCCAGTGCTGATTGCGAGAACTTCCTTTTTGCTAGGAGGAACTACCTGTGAATGCAAAACAAGACCACAAGAGGAATATTAAACAATATATGTCAGTGGACTGCCTAGCGTGTGCTAGATCCGGGAAGTGTGATACTTCCTAGATGGTTGTCAATCCACTGTTTAATACAATTTAATGCAAGAAATAATGTAAAAAATAACATCCTACTGTAGTTGATATGATTTAGGTATCTCATTCAAATACAATAAGAAAATATAATCTAACAGGTAAGGTTATGATCAGATCTGGAGGTTGGGCAGGTAGCCAAGGTGACTAGAACAGGTCAGGATCAGGTTTTGGTGGTTTGGTTATTTGGGTGAAGGTTATTAGGTTGTTGTTATAGTAGAATTACCAGATACAGAGACCGATGTCGGTCTGATATGACCGATGTCGGTTGAGAGGGAAACTGATGATGGTTTAGGTTAACCTGGTTCGGTAGAGGCGGATTGGTAGAACTCAATAAAATTTGGTTTTGGAGATTCTCTGTGATTGCACAAAGAATGGGAGAATGATGGTTAGGTTTCCAAAGAGGCTAAGAATTCTTAGAGATGTTTGGGGTTAGGTGGGGAGCTGGGAGGTTATAGGTGGTTAGATGGATGGATTGACAGGAAGGTGAGAAATGATGGATACAAAGGAGACTAGGATTTAAACAAAGATAAAGAAATTATGATCTAAATAAGTATGGAAAGATGCAGATCCAAATGCACTTACTTGTATTTACAGACCTGGTGGTTGGATGAGGGTGATGGTTGATCTATGAAACTGGTGGTCAGTACCATGGTAGTGCTTCCCAGAATGCTACCGTGAATGCTTAACCTTCAGATCAGTCTTGGTGCATGATCTAGGGTATGTCTCAGATGTGCAAGAGGGCTCTATCGTTCATGTTTGGTATGTAGGGATCTAGTTCATGCTTGCATGTAGATATATCTCTCTCCAAACTTGAATAATTCTTCCAACCTCTGGAACAAGGTTACCAAAGTGAATATATGGTAACCGATGATGGTTTAGGTTAACTGACATCGGTTTAGGGTTAACCAATGTCGGTTAAGGTGGGAAATCATAGGTTGCCAAAACAACAAATCTTGGCTATCCTTTTACTAGTTCTACCCATTGGTTTGGGTCTAAAATGGTATTTTATGCGTAAGTAAATGGGCATGTTGTTAGAGAAAGAATAGGCATCTAGTGTTAGGGTTAGACTAAGTCTCAGTTAGTTATGGTAAGTAGAGATTGAGTCCTAGTTAGAATGAACATGCTAAGAATAGGTCCATGATGAGGTGTCTAGGTGATGTGGCTAGGTGAGGTGGTCAAGTGAGGACATTAATTAAATTAATTAAAGTAATTAATTCAATTAATCATGTGCACTATGGGATATGAATATGTAAGGTATGGTTTATTTAATTATTTATAGCCTCTACTTCCAACACTTAGACTTTGTTTGTATTAAATTGAGTTTAGAGTATATACTTTACATTGTTACTCTGGTCAAATCACCTCAACCACTTCTAGTAGTTAAATGTGTTGGTCCTAGACTTGATTTAAATACTGAAATTGTGGTGTCATCTTTTGGGTAACAATATTTGAGATAGGTTATTAGACATAAGGAGTAGGCTCTTTCCCAATTTATCCCTTGTTCATGATTTTTCTAGATATTATTTCTTTGAGATATTGTTTCATCGACAGAATTTTGTCATATATTATTTATCCCATTAAGAAAATCTTTAGTGAATTCTTTAGGATATTATTTGTGACATTATTTGTAACTTTTACGGTTACTACGCTACTAGATTTTGTCAAGACTCTTTGTGATACTTATACACATTTGTTAGAACCTAGAAAAACATTTCCTATACCTCCTATTACCATAATGGGACATAGAAGATTAGGATATAATCCCTTTATCAACACAAATTTATACCCCTTGCATGAATAGGAAACCATGATAGACGATACTGGTGATGAGGTGGTGCATCCTATGGAAAACTATGAGTGTAACCAACCTGTATAAACAATTTTGTCATCAAAAATTAAGATCTTGTTTTAGCATGAGTAGTGCAATTAGGGGCTAAAATGCCACTTGAATTTGACCATAATATTCTTTTGAACATGGTCAATGGGGAGGAATAATTAGAATGTCCCATTCCCACTGTTGACAAAATATTAAAACCTGGACATGCTTCTACTTCTTGGAAAGGAAACAATAATGAATAATTACCTCCTAGAAACAACAGTGTGTATCAGCTACCATGCCTTAAGATAAATCATGAAGCTAGGAGAGATGAGGAAGCTTATCAACAACCTCCTCAACATGAAAATCAAGATGAACCCTATAATTACTAGGTCACTATGCAACATAAAATCCATGCCCTTAGTCGTCAAATGGAAAATATGGCCTCCCATATATACAAAGATACGGGTAGAGTTGTGCGTCAAGAGAAAACTAAGGTTATGTACAATGATATTTACACATATAAATCATGGAGGTGAGACATAAAATTTTAAATGTGTATATATTATAGCCTCCCCTTCATGTGGCCAAACATTTGATCAAGAATGACAATTTATGAAGAATGCCCTTACGAGCCTATAAGAAAACAACGTATGACACAATAAAAATTACCCATTAGAATAACTGTCCCTGTCATTTTGATTAGGTAATGCTATGAATTCCCTGTCCTCCTCACTTCAACTTCCCTAAATTTTATAAATATAGGGGTAAAGGTGATCCATGAGATCATGTTAAGGAAATCTTCATGGCTTGCTAATAAGTTGTGTACATCGATGACTATCTCATTTGTTTTTTTTGATGCAGTCTTACAGGAAAAGCTCTTGAGTGGTTTCTTCACATTCCTAATGGTATTATTTTTATGTTTTCCAAGTTAGTGGAAATTTTTGTGCATGAATTTTCATTTAATATGAAAAATGAAATTACCATGTTAGATTTGTATAACTCCAAACAACATAACAACGAAAAACTTCATTGGTTTCCTACAATGGTGGCAAGGGTTAGATAGTTGCTTCCCTTTCTATATCCCTATTAAATAGTCAGTTAATATCTTTGTAACAAATTTACATCCTAAAATTTCCTTCTGATTCCAAATGCATTGTGTGAGCACGTTTGAGAAAGTCATGTAAAAAGGAAACCAAATTGAGAAGGCTTTATTGGCTAAAGGAACTCTAAAACAACTTCTAAGAGATCACTATGATTTCAATACTAACAAAAAAACTAAATTATTTAATAAAAACAAGAATGTTGTAGGTGATGGAATCAAATATTCCAAATGTGTGCAAGCCATCCAGAATAGTGATCCTTTGAAACTCTTCAAAGGACTTGTTACACTAGAAATAAAATGTCAAGTGTTCACTCCCCTTTCAGAATATTTTTCATTGATCCTAAAAAAGTTAGATGCAGTGAACATGGTTAGGTTCCCAAATACTATGCTTTTTTCTGACGATGCAAAAAACTTGTCATGGTAAAAATACCATGACTATTGTGACTTTCATCATGTTAAGGGCCATATTATATATAAATGTTTGAAGTTGAAACATTTCATTTAGGACCTTATACACACAGGGGAAGTTGAAATGGATTTTAGTGGACCTAGTAAAAATTCTAACAAAAATGTGGGAATATAAAAATATCCATTTCCCAAACATAAATAGGGGGATAAAAAGTCAGATAAAGGAAAATCATCCTATAAAAAAGAATGCTAATTACATTGTTTACGGAACAACTAATCCTTTTTATTCCCTTACTTTCCAAGTTCACCCTATTACTGAGAAAGTGAACACTATTAAAATTAAGACACAAGAGTGTGCTATGGAAACATGGCGTGCTCATATTATTATCCTATAACATTTTTTCCTACTCATTTGGATAGGAACTATGATATTTTTGAGCATATTGAGAAGACTACTACCAAGATTTTCATCTTGGATCTTTTGAAGATATCCAATGTTCAAAAGGATAACCTTTACGAAATCCTTTAAGGGTCATGAGTTTCTATGGATATTGATCATAAGCGCTACCAAGCCTTGGTTATGAAACTTTCTTCATCAAAACACATTACCTTCAGTCAAAATGGGATTCCAATGGATAATCATAGCCAGAAACTCCCTTTGTACATAGAATTGATCATGAATTGTCAAAATATTAAGAGAGTTCTTGTGGACAATGGATCTGGCTTGAATATGTCTAGCTCGAAACTAATCAGAAAGATGGGACACACTGATGCAGAGCTTGAGCCTAATATCATTACCATTAAGGCCTATGATAATGTGGAGTGACAATAAGCTGGTACCATAAGTTTTCCCATTGAATTTGGGCCCACTATTGGCCATGTATTAAAATTAAAACTACCCTACAATATACTCCTTAGTCACCCATGGATTCATGTCATGCAAGTTGTGCCTTCAAATTTCCACCAGTGGATAAAATTATACCATGAGGGAAAAAAACTTACCATTATTGGGGACCCACAACCCTTTGCACATTACAGAGCATTATCTGGCTATTTATCCACTGTATATGAGTGTCCTTCTATAGAAATATTTATTTATGTTCAATCCAAGGCCCTTTCCTCCTACATTGATCTTGATACATTATGCCCAGTAAAGATGGTGATTCCACGTCTGTTTCCCCATTTATTATATGGGATATGAAAATCGTTCTTACCAGCTGTAGAGAATGTAACCTCCAATAGACCCTCCTTATCTCTAATATTACCTTATCACCAAAAACACATGGTAGGAAAGTTATTATCCTTAAAGTTCCTAGGAACATTGTAACATTGAAACTTTTATTCTTGGTAGCCTTTCGGAGGACAATAAAATAATTGATACTTCCCTATCCCAGTATCCTATCAATGTGATGGATTCTTTCTATAAATATTCCAAGTACGCCATCCCTAATAAAATTATGTATGGTATGGGCTATAAAGAATATGGATGTTGCATTGATGAACAAGACATGTTAGAACCTCTTCCAACACTACATGCAAAGATGGAAAAATATGGTATTAGTATTTGATCATATGGGTCCCATCCTCTGGAATTCGAAGCCAATTTTTCTGAGCATGATGATATCTCTTCCAATTATGAAAACAAAATAAATTCCCATTTTAGTGTTTACAAAGACCTTTCCTCTACTAACATATTTCCTGACATATCTATCTTCATTGTATCCCCTTCTACTCCCACATTAGACCTCATTCACCCATCCCTTGTGAATTGGTAATAACAACAAAACGTATGAATTGAATTCATCCAAAATGATGAGGAAAGAGTTGAATTTATGGGTATACAAGATAATATCATATTGGTGATCACAAGAAAGGATTATCTATTGATTTTGAACATACACATACTTCGGGGAGGAAGCTAACTTTTGTGGTCGGAAAAATTAAAAAGAGCATGAGGGAAAAATAACTTCTAAACATACGCATCAAAAGAATAAATTCAAGTCTCATAGTGAGCACCTTTTTTAGGCATTATCAAACGTGAAAATTGAAAAATTTAAAATGGATATAGTGACCACTCTATGGGTGAAATTATCATCGAGATGCCTTTTTAACAAGATTTCAACCTCCCTCTGATCCTACGCATGTGGAAGATGGATCTAAATTGCTAGTGGAGGAGAATATTGATGTAAATATTGACATTGAAGATGAGCCCAAAATGTTTAAGCTAGGAGATTCCCTCTCAGCATAAGAACATAAGAATTTTTTCATGATCCTTTGTGAATTATTAGATGTCTTGACTTGGTCATATGCTGACATACCTAGATGACATCCTTCGCTAATAGTTCATAACTTGGTTTTGCAAGAATCTACTAAAATAATCAAGAAAAAATTAAGGAAAATACATCCTCACGTGGTCCTTTTGGTCAAGGAGGAGCTAGAAAAATTGTTAGAACTAAGGTTAATTATATCTATTGACTACTCAAAATGGATGTCAATCATAGTACCTATGCAAGAGAAAGCCATTGGTATAAGGTTTTGTAAATATATTTAGAGACATTAAAAAATTGTGTCCAAAAGATCATTTTCCTCTTCCCAACATCGTCATGATTATCGATTATACTTTAGGATACAAAATGTTATCCGTCATGGATGGATTTTCAAGTTATAATCAAATCAATATTACAGAAGAGTATCAACATAATACTTCTTTCACTACCCCTTGGGATAAATTTTGTTATGAATTCATGCCCTCTAACCTCAAGAATGCAATTGCAAGTTGTTAAAGGGCCATGAGTTTCATCTTCCATGACATGTTACATGATGTAATGGAATAATATGTTGATGACATCTTGGGTAAGTACAACACTAGAGAAGAACATTCAGAAATCCTATGGCATATCTTTCAATGTCTCAAAGATTACAAGGTTAGACAACCCAAAGAAATGTGTCTTTGGTGTGCTTTCGGGGAAGCTTCTAGGATTCTTTGTGTTGAGAAGATGAATTAAAGTAGACCAAAAAGTTCACAGATATCATAGTAATTCCTTCTCCCAATATGCTCAAGTAGTTGTACAGCTTGCAAGGTAAGATCTAAGATATCCGCTTGTTTATATCCCAAATTTCTATTAAATGTCATTTCATTACACATATTTTCAAGAAAGATGCTGATTTCTATTGGGTACTTAAATGCCAACAAGAATTCACCTTACTCAAGGAATATTTGGCCAAAAAACCTTTTCTTATGCCACCTACCCCAGGAAAATCCCTACTACTATATATCTCAACCACTCAATTTGTAATTAGCATGCTTTTGTCTTAATTTGATTTAAATGAAAAAGGAAAAGGCATATATTATCTTAGTCACATGTTGATCACTTATGAGATCAACTATCCACAAATTGAAAAGGCTTACTTAGATGTTGTTTTTTCTTTCTAGTTTTTTTTTCATTACCTACTAAAAAATAAATCTAAGCTCATATCAAGATTTAACGAACTTAAATATCTTTGGTCTAAACCTGCACTTACATGGAAGATGGATAGTTGGATCATCTTGCTAAGTGGGTTTGATATGTAGTATGTTAGCCATAAATCATTCAAAGGACAAGTGCTTACGGATCAACTAGCTAGAGGTCTTTTTCCTGGAACTAAACCATTGAGTTTGGATTTTCCAAATGCTTCTATGATTTATATTGAGGAATATCTTATATGGCACATGTATTTTTATGGGTCCTTAACTTTTAATAGACCCAGAGCTGATGTTATTCTTATCACCCCTATATGTGATTTAATACCTTAGGTTTTCAAAATTAGCTTCCAATGTACTAATAATATAACCGAGTATGAATCCCTCATTGTAGGACTGAAATTTACTATCAAATGGAATATCAGACAACTCAAGGTCATCGGTGAATCCCAATTGATCATCAAATAAGTCAATGATGAATATAAATTCAAGGATGAGAAGCTCATACAACATAAATGAATGGTTCATACTCTACAAGAATACTTAATGTGGACTATTTTTCAACAGGTACCCAAAACAAAAAACCATTCAATGGATGCCATGGATACAATTGGGTATTTGCTAAAAATTCCACCGATAACTTGAATAAAATTCCTTTCTTTGCGGAATATCTAACAATACATGTGTATGACATACCAGAAATTTGTTTAGTATGTGAAGTTGTTGGTCCCTTTTACCCTTGCTACATTGACTTATTTAATTATCTCTAAGATATAACAGTCCCTCTAGATATTACCCATTCTAAAAAATAGAATCTCATCCAATGCATAGCCCACAACACCCTACTTGGGGGAACCATTTATCAAAAAGGATATAATGGGAATATGTTGCGTTGTTTAAACTCAGAAGAATTCCTCCTTGTAATGAAAGAAGTGCATGAAGGAATCTATGGGGTGTATATGAGTGGAATGTCCTTGTTAGACCCCTGGAATATTGGCCAAGTATGACAGCACTTAGGTACACAAGGTCCCAGTTATGAAAAGGAACACAAGGTAAAAACATGCAAGAGAAAGTTTTAAGGAAGCACATAGCACGCGTGGCATGTGAAAGGAGGTTAGGGACTTAGTCAATTTGAGTGCAACCAAGGAAAAACACATGAAAATCATGAACAGTTGTGCATGGATAAGGTGCCAGCCTGGTGACAGGTTGGCCCCGATAGGGGCATGCTTTGGATGGAATCTTCTAGGAGAACATCATGAGATAAAGTGGAAAGCTCAGGCCTGGAGAAGCATGCTCGCATGAAGGACCACATTCGACTCTTAGCACTAGATTTGAGAGTGCACTGGAGGGCGAGTTGGCAGTGGAGGAGAAGCGATAAATACAAGTGCCTATGGCGTAAAAGAGAGACACTAGGAGTTTGATATACATGGTGAGTTTGAGATATAGTATGGGTAGAGCTCTGCAGAATTGTTGTGAGGAGTCTGTTAGTGGATAATTGATTCAGGAGAGAATGTACTTAGGCATGGAGTTGTAAATATTTCTTTTGGTATCTTAGTTACATAAATCCAATGAATTGGATGACTGCGGTCTACTTCTATGACACCCTGTAATGGTTCAATGAATGTAATGAGGTTACCTGATATAATATATACGTGAATATCAATGGTTTGAATGCATATTTCTCTTTTATGAGTTCTGTTTCCTTTCATGCCATGTATGAATGCTTGTATAATTCTTTATGTCATAATACATGTTTTTGATTATGTTAAAACACTCGGTCTGAAGTGACTGTAAGGATCTAGAGGCCGTTCTGAGCCCTATGGTTCTTGTATGTCTCAACCTCCCTCTTGAAAACTCTTACACTAATCAAAGATGATGTTTCCCATTAAACTCACATAAAAGAGAGACTCGGTACCCACACATGCCTTGGGTGAGTGCTCATCTTTTTCTGGGTGATAGGCCAACACGCATGGGATTCCTTCCATTTTTTATGGGAGTAAAATTGACTACATATTTGTTCCATTACCGGGACCTATTTTCAAATTTGTAGCGGGATTTAGCATACATCATGATCTGTGTAGTGAGTAATGAGAGAGCGATTAACATTGGAAAATGTTGAATCATGGTTTAAGAGCACAGAGGATGAATTTTCACAGAGATTCAGCACTGGACCTAAGTTTAATGCATGTAGATGGGTAGAATATAACCTCTACCACAATCTGTATGAGACCTTCTTCTATTGCTTCCAAGTCGAACTATATGAATGGCATTCAACTTAACCGTCTAGATCAAGTTGGAATTATGGATCACATATTTGGAACAAAGAAGACTACAAAAGGTTTCAAGATGCATATCTGATGTGGACCCATGCTGTAGATCATTGGTGGAGAGGAGTACTTACTAGTTACACTCTGGAGTATGCCATTTCTATGTAATCTTGTTCGGAGGTGGCTGAGTTTGAATTTCTGTGAGAACCAAGAGGAACATTTCTATGTGCTATTCCTCTAGTTATGAAGATACTGATGGTTACCATGAGTTTAGAGGCATTCCCAATGGTCAACTAGACCTTTCTGAGCACTGGGTAAGGGAGATTGGGTGGAGGAAGATGGCAGATATCATGACAGAGAAGGAGAGGGAAGAGAGACAGATCAAGTATAGTGAAGCACGTGAAAGGGATATTGCTAGTGTGATGGATCTATGGAGACATACATTGTAGGAAGGAGTTCAGGTTCACACAGAAGATGTGGAACCTAAGAAACCTATGCTACCCCATCTTGGCAAGTGCGTGAGGGAGACCAATTTGGCTTCTGGTGAGAGTTCTTTACACAGAGAAAGGAGAGTTGTTGGCGCATATCTGAATCCACCTAATGACCGAGCCCTGGTTGGTTTTGCCGAATCAGGAAGAAGTGTTATTGACCCAGTTAATATCAGGGGAAGAGATGGATCCATGCCTAGAAGGTATAATTTTATAGTTCATTCTTCTAGGGCTACACATATTCCAGTATTTGGAGGAGTCTTTGGACAAGGAGCAAGTGTAGAAGCTTTTAGTCTCGTATCAGGGAGTGGCGTGGGACATAGTAGTTGTAGTGGAGTGTCATCATAGAACATTGGCACACAGTTCAGTGGGGTTGTGGGGGTGCTTAGCACATCTCCTATAGGACCTATTGGACCTAGTGGTTCTGGTGGATCTGGTGGCTCTGGAGGCACAAAACTCGGTGGACCTATTGGATCAGGCAATGGAGGAAATACAAGAGGGAAATAAGGCACTAGATCAAGGGGACATGGACCCCAGCCACCACCTCAAGTATTCTTTGAAATGTGTCTACATTTACAAGATTACAGGGGCATTGAGGATGTTGTGGAACATGTTCACAAGTGTGAACTACTATGGCGCATGAAGGGTATCACAACCCCAAAATATAAGGCTAGTCATTTTTCAACCACGTTGCAAAGCTGCACACATAGCTGGTATATGAAGTAAGACCCTCATCAAATGGTGGTGGAATACACTACCTTAAAGAATGCATTCTTGGCAAAGTTCCACAATCTTGAGTTAGAGTAGAAGAGAATCAGCACTTTGAAAGATATTCAACAAGGAATGACATAGAGTGTGTGGGAGTATGATGCATGTTTTAAAAATTTCTTATCTAAATTACCATATGGTATTTATACTTATCAACATGAACAATGGTTTTTTGGAGGATTGATCACCCCTTTTAGAAGGGCCTTGTCTCATAAAATTTTTACAGACTCGTGTGAATCATTATAAGCTTCCCTGCGTACCAAATTTGTTGCTAGTATTAATAATGGCATTAGCCCATTCTTGGAGGCTCAGATTTCTACTATGGCAAAGTAGTTGGAAAAATTATTTGTGAACTCATCCCATGAGACTCGCAATGATTTTTGGTGTACATATTGTTAAATAGAGGGACCCATTAAGGATAATTACCCCCAGAGGATGGTACACACTATGACAGTAGATTGTGAAATTTTTCATGGGGACGATGATGCAAGTAGATGTCCCTTGCTGCAGTGCATGATCAAGAAGAATGTATCTTGTTATTGCAAAATTTACACCTCTACAACCCATGATACTAAGGACTATAGGCTCATTGATTAGATCCATGAGGCCATTGATCATGGGGTGCACCAAACCAACATTTCCAGTGGTTCTAAAGGTGATGATCACTGTTATGAGGAGTTTGTAGATGGAGGCACATGAGGAAGGGGTTTTTGAGGAGGATTCCATGGTTGAAGTAACTACGGAGGAGGAAGGAGTGAGTTCCTGTGTGAAACATGTTTCAATTGTGGATCTACAGAACATTACAAATGTGAGTGCCCAGACCTATTGCTGTGCTTGTGATGCGGAAAGAAGCATAAGTGTGACAATTTGAGGTTAATGTTTGAGAGGTTTAGGCAGTTGAGGATATCCCTCAATATTAAGAAATGTGTGTTTGCTACACCCTTTGGGAATTTTTTGGGGCATATCATATGTAAGGAGGGCTTGCTGGTAGATTCCACTAAGGTGTCAGTTATTGTGGGGTTAAGGGATCCTACTAGCTAGAGCGTAGTGCGCGGATTCCTTGGGCATGCGGGCTATTAAATAAAATTCATTAAGGGATATGCCAAGATCACCGTGCCGTTA
The DNA here is from genome assembly GCA_019776745.2 of Taxus chinensis. Classification (NCBI taxonomy): domain Eukaryota; kingdom Viridiplantae; phylum Streptophyta; class Pinopsida; order Cupressales; family Taxaceae; genus Taxus; species Taxus chinensis. The sequence goes on from CM034157.1 coordinate 287,414,051, forward strand.
GAGGAGCTTCTTAGACATAAAAATTCCTTCCATTGGGGAGAGGTGTATCAGAGGAAGTTTGATACATTAAAAGATAGGCTTATTACCTTGCCTATTTTACAGTTTCCCTTTTGGGACAAGCCCTTTCATGTTCATGTAGATGCCTCAGGGACCACCATTGGAGAAGTGCTTGTATAGCTAGGTGAAGGGATTTTTGATCATCCTCTTTGTTTTTCAAGCAAGAAGCTGACACCAGTAGAGTAGAATTATACCACAACCGAGCATGAGGTATTGTCAATGATCTACGTGATCTTCAAGTTTAGACAGTATCGGTTGGCAACACCCTTTGTGTTATACACTGACCACATGACATTGATGTATTTAGTGAACAAGCCTATTATACAAGGATGCATATGTCGATAGGTGTTGTTGTTTCAAGATTTTGAATTCACCATTGTAGTGAAACCTAGAAAAAGAAACTATGGGCCTGATCATTTGTCAAGAATTGATTCAGGGGAGGATGCGTGGAGTATTGAGGGAGCAATTCCAGACGTGCAATTACTTAGATTGTGGTGTGGGCCCTTGGATTTGGAAGAGATTGCAATGTTTTTAAAGGAAGGTGTGGCGCCAGATGGATTAAAGACATTGGAAAAGAAGCAGTTGGCCATACACGTCGTGCCCTACATGTTAATCAGTGGAGACTTATACAAGATGGGATGAATTAGAAAATTCTATGAATATGGTGTCAATATACATACTACACTTAGAACATAGATATTATTGACTATCTAACTCTTGTGTTTTATCTTCTACAAAATCAACCTCCACATTATTTGTTTCAATCCTAACCTCTGTTAAAGGCTTAAATAGTTGAGGCATCTAATAGGATTCAAAATTTAAAAACTAATTATTCAAATTTTTTATATATTCATCCCTACAAGTTTATTTAGAAGGCTTCCCTCCTTGAATGAATTTCTATTTGTCCCCTTCCCAAATTGAGATTGAGAATGAGAGAATGAGTGGATTGGGCCTCAACCTAATTTTTTAATGTTTGGAAAATGGATAAGAGCTCAATATTTACATATATAAGGGAGAGAGTGGGAATAATGAGCACTGATAGGAAGCTAGGACATTTCTTGAATAGACAATGCTCAAATATCTAATAAAGAAGGTCATGGTGGGAACATCCCATTGATAGGGTTCCTCTCACCCACTTGATCTTGTTGTCCTCTAATGGTTGTAAGCATTCAAGCAAAATCTAAGTCATACCTTGGTAAAATATGTGATGTCATAACCTCAAGTGTTTTTTGATGAACTAAGTACCAACTAGGTATTATGGACCTCCCCTTTGATAGGTCTACCTAAAACAAGGTAAACAAATCCAGCTTACAATTTCAATGTAGTTTTTCCTTGAGATTCTATAGGTCTTCTTCATTCTTTGACATTTGATGTTGCCTCATCTTTAGGTGTAGAATGACCTCCAAAGTCTTCATACTCCTACTCTTAAGTGATTCCTTGGCTTGATGAATGACCATATTAATTTACATTTGGATCATAGGGTTATCACATTCACAATCTGATTTTGAGCCATAAAAATGAGAAAGCAAAGCAAAAGGCTGTGTTATAGATAGCCACATTAGAAAGAAGATTTTTTCAAGGTTGGAGCTAGAGATGAATGGTACTATATGATTGCAAAAGAGAGTCTGTACCATCAAAGAAAGTTGAAAGTCCATTGGTTGGGCACAATCTCGTACATCCTTGAAAGAGAAAATGAAATGACTAGTAAGAAAGGAAAATGGATAAGAGCTCAATATTGGACACTATCAGAAGGGAGTAGAGCTGAAGCCCTACTATAAATAAGTCTTCTGGAAGCTAGGAAATAAGATAACTATGCTCAAATAGTCTAATAAAGAAGGTATGTGGGAACATTTCCCATTGATAGGGTTCCTCTACCTTGTTGTCTTGTTTGTCCTCTAATGGTTGGTAAGATTATTGCTAAAGAATTTTTGAGTGTGTAGAGGATTGACGCATCACTTTAAGTGTTTTTTGTGAACTAAACCAACTAGGTGATTAGGACCTCCCCTTTGATAGTTGTGCTACCTAAAAAAAGGCTTATCCAGCTTACAGGTTGAATGTAGGTTTTTCCTTGAGGAAGATTCTAGAACGGTCTTCTTCATTCTTTGACATTTGACTTCAAGATCTCATCTTTAGGTGTAGAATGACCTCCGAAGTCTTCATACTCCTACTCTTAAGCAAGATTCCTTGGTTTGATGAAGTGACCATATTAATGGGTTACATTTGGATCATACGAGTCTACACATTCACAATCTGGATTGGTTGACCATAAAAATGATCTGGAGGTGTGTTATAGTAGCTTGAAGAAGATTTTTTCAAGGTTGGAGCTGGATATGAATGGTACTATTGTTTGCAAAAGAGAGTTGTAACAAATGAAATGAAGTCATGGTGGTAGCACAACTTCATAGGAAAGAGAAAATGAGAATGACTGTAAGTAAAGGAAAAGGTCATGTTACTTCAAGAAAATAGGGTTGTTTGAGATCAGTGGAGTTCACCAAGTAGGGCTTGAAAATTCGATCTAAAGGATGAAATATCACCAAAAGCACATCAAACCTAGTGAAATGAAATGTAAACCAGGATGTGGTTACATGGAACACGTGAAAAATATGAGTTTACATCTAGTCCCACTAAGCATGCTAAAAAACTAGGTTATCTAGTTAGAAGTGCACAGATTGTGAGGATTGGTAGGATTTTGAATATTCTATGTCTCAGTCACTTCTGTAGATAGACAATGGAAACACCTCACAGGCTATGGGTATCCCAAGTGTGAGGTGAATCTCTAGATTTGAAGTTCAAGGTTCTAAACTTTCAATGAAATACTAGATAAACATTGATGGGGATAAAGGTATTTAAAGAAAGATTTTAATAAAAAGATGGGGTGATAATGGGAAAGGACAACTAGGACATCTAACCAAAAGTATACTTGGGTGACTATAATCAAGGAAAACATAATAGAAATTTTCTAAGGGATAATCAAAAAATGCATATTTCAATATAGTATGCCCCACTAAAATGAACACACAATGACAAATTTCTTACATACAAGGGAAGATGACATAAGAAATTAACATAAAAGACTCAAGGAAAACACAATAATCAAGTATCTTAATGCACAAAATTGCAAAGAATATATGGAAAATAAAAGCACTTTATTGACCAGTGGGAACTTGTTGCAGAAAGAAATTTAAAGTAATTTGTTACATCAAATGAACTCTCTTAATGCTTCAAAAGCACTAGTATATATAACCCGCAAAATGAAGTCCCTCCTAGATGAGAGATACTGGAATCAAATTTTGTACCATGGACATCTGTTAAGACCCACTTAAAGATAATCTACAACGAAAGCTGAGATGAAGTAAATAAAGATAACTTTGAGAAACACTCTAAGTTGATTATCCTTGAACAAAATTATTAAAAATAATCAATTTCTAAAATTATCCTTACAAATGATTTTTAAAAATATCTTTTCCCATGCAGTCTGTATTTTTCCATGAAAAATTATCTATTTTTGGACTTCACAGTCAAATTTGCAGAACTAAACTTTTATTTAGATCAGCTTCAAGGGGAACAAAGGAGCTTGAAAATTTTTTGTCCCTTTTTATTCTATCAAAATCCATGAGGCATATCTGAGGCTTTAAGGAGCTTTATTAAGGCCCGACTAAATGAACTATAAGTATGAGATATTTCTAACATGGACTAATTTAATTGAGGAATTGGATTAGTAGATCGAAAGATATAGCCATTTGAAAATTTTGATGTCGAGATAAATAGGAGAGTTGACATGTTGAAGACTTTAATTGGATCAGGGATTGCACTTCTTACGTGGGTTTTCTCTCCCTAAATTTTTCTATGTGTCCACCTCTATTTGGCTTGAGGGATCGAGTAAGTTAGAACTTTCTATAGAAATATGGGCCTAGCTTACTGAATTGATTCCCCCCCCCATGTATGCTTTAGGTTTCCACATTGTCAGTCCTCTCCTTTATTCTTCATGTAAAGTGTAAGTACAATACAATGAGAATCCCTATACAACACATCTTGGTCAATGTAAAATGTTTAGTTAAGTGAACAGGCTTATTAGATTGTGAAGGGTGAATTAATAAGAACTTTTGGACCCCTAGAATATTGGCCAAGTATGAAGGTGTGTGGGTACGTGGGATCCTAGTTATAGAAAGGGTGTACAAGGCAAAAGTGCACAAGAGGAAGAGTTTAAGGAAGGCACATGGTTCATGCACGTGCATGTGAAAGGAGGTTCAGGACTTAGCCAATTTGATGCCAATAAGGGGAGAACACGTGAAAAGCGTGATCGGTTGCATGGATAAGATGTCAAGCCTGGAAACAGGTGGCCCAAAAAAGAGCATACCAACGATGGAATCTTATAGAAGATCATCATGAGATAGAGTGGAGAGCTTAGTCCTGAAGAGAAGCATGCTCGCATGGAGGACCACATTCAACACTTGGCGACTAGATCTGAGGGCATTGGAAAGGTGAGTTGGCAGCCCGTAGGAAAGTGATAAATACAAGTTCCTGTAATGGGAAAATACATATGGAGACCGAGACTTAACATACAGATGGGGATATAGAGATAGAGGAAGAGATATACTAGAGAGAGAGCGGAGATAACATGGGTGAATTGCTCTGCAAGATTGCTTTGAGTGGATACTTTGATGTAGAAAGAGAATGTACTTAGGCATTAATATTGTAATTTCTTTTTCTTTTGGCATAGTTATACAAGCCTAGTGATGTGCATGACTGCAGTCTACCCTCTATGGCTGCTCTGTAATGAAACAATGAATGTAATGAGGTTACCTATATACAAATAGACATGGATATCAGTAGCTTCTAATGTATATTTCATCTCTTATAGGAGTTCTCTTTCCTTGTATGATATGAATGAATGATTGTATCTTTCTTTCTATTCATAATATATGTTATGGAGTCTATTAAAACATCTCAGTCTAAATAAGCTACAAGGATCTAGAGGCCATTCTGAGCCCTATGATTCTTGTATGTCTAAAATTCTTTCCTGAATACTCTTACACTAATCATAGATAAATGTCTTCCCACTAAAACTCACATAAAAGAGAGACTCGGCACCCTGCGTGTGCCTCAGGTGAGCGTTCAACTTTCTGCTGGGTGACAGGCCGGCGCACATGGGATTCCTTCCTTTAATAGATGGGAGTAAAATTGACTACATCTTGGTTTCATTTCCAAGACCTCTTTTTGAAGTTGTAGTGGGATATAACATGCATCATGATCTGTGTAAAGAGTAATGATGGATCGATTAACTTTGGAAAATGTTGAATCATGGTTTAAGAGCACGGAGGATGAATTTTCTTAGAGATTCAACACTAGACCTAAGTTTAATACATGTAGATGGGTAGAAGAGAATCTCTACCATGATCTGTATGAGACTTTTTTCTACTGATTCCCAGTAGAGTTATATGGATGGCTTTCATTCTATGCATCTAGATCAAGTTGGTGTTATGGATCATAGATGTGGACCGAAGAAGACTACCAGAGGTTGTAGGATGCAGATCTGATGTGGACCCATGTTATATATCACTGGTGGAGAAGAGTACTAGCTAGCTAAACTCTAGAATATGCCATTTCCACGTATTCTTGCCTAGAGATTGTTGAGTTTGAATTTCTGTGAGAACTTAGAGGAGCATTTCTACATGTTATTCCTATAGCTATGAAAATATTGATGGTTACCATGAGTTTAGAGGTGTTCCCAATGGCCGGATAAACCATTTTGATTTTTGGGTAAGGAAGCTCGGGTGGAGGAAGATGGCAGATGATACGACAAAAAGGGAGATGGAAGAAAGATGGCTCAAGTATGGCGAAGCACGTGAAAGGGAGATTACTAGGAAATGTGAGGCTACTAGTGTGATGGATCTTTGGAGACAGACATTGTGGGAAGGAGTTGAGGTTCACAAAAAATATGTGGAACTTGAGCAGTCTATGCTACCCCATCTTGGAAAGCACGTGAGGGAGACCCCTTCAACTTCTGGTGAGAGTTCATCGCATGGATAAAGGAGAGTCGTTGGCACATATCTGAACCCACCCAGTGACTGAGCCCTGGCGCTTGGTTTTCTCGATCTAGGAGGAAGTATTGACCCAATTGAAACTAGTGGAAGAGATAGATCCGTGCTTAGGAGGTATAATTTTTCAGTTCCTTCTTCTATGGCTACACATATTCCAGTATTTGGATGATTTTTTAGATAAGGGGTAAGTGTACAATATTTTGGTCTCACATCAGGGAGTGGCATGGGATAGAGTAGTGGTAGTGGGGTGCTATCACAGACCGTCAGTGCATAGTTCAGTGGGACCATGAGGGCGCTTGGCACAAATCCCACAAGCCCTATTGGACTAGTGGTTCTAGTAGATCTGGTGGCTCTGGAGGTATAGGACCTGGTGGATCAGGTGGTGGATGAAACACCGGAGGGAACCAAGGCTCTGGTTCAAGACAAGGACCCCAACCACCACCTCAGGTTTTCTTTAAGATGCCTCTGTATTTACTATATTACAGGGGCATCGAGGATGTTGTTGAACATGTTCACAAGTGTGAACTGCTACGGTGCGTGAAAGGTATCACAACCCCAGAATGAAAGGCTAGTCAATTTGTAACCACATTGCAAGGACATGCACATAGCTGGTATAGAAAGTACAAAACTCGTCAAATTGTGGTGGATTACACTGCCTTAAGGAATGCATTCCTGATAAAGTTCCACATTCCTAATTTAAAGCAAAAAAGCATTAGCGCTTTGAAGGAGATACACCAAGGAATGGAAGAGAGTGTGCGGGAGTATGATGTGTGCTTTAAGACTCTTTTGTCTAAATTATCATATGATATACATCCTTCTCAGCATGTACAATGGTTTGTTGGAGGATTGATCACCCCTTTTAGAAGGTCCTTGTCTCATAAGAATTTTATAGATCTACGTGAAGCATTGGAGGCTGCCTTGCACATAGAAGCTGTTGGTAGTATTAATACTGACGTTAGCCCATTCTTGGAGGCTCATATTGCTGCTATGGCAAAGCAGTTGGAAAAATTATCTGTGAACTCAACCCATGAGACTCACAGTGGTTTGTGGTGCACAATATTTGTAACCAATTATGACACCATGGCCATTCTCTAAATGGAGACTTGATCTCTTAGGGAAGATCACTCCAACTTCCTCAAATGGCCACAATTGCATCATAAATTCCACCGAGTATTTTAATAAATGAGTAGAGGTTGTTCCTTTAACTTATGTTACCAGTGTGAAAATTTCTAATTTTATAATGAATCACATCATCTACTGTTATGATATCCATTCTACCATTGTATCTAAAATCGGTAAGTATTTCAAGAATAAGCAAGTGAAGGCAATGTGTTAATGCTTCAAAATCCACCAGAAATGGTCAACCCCCTATTACCCTCAAGGTATTGGACATGAGGAATCCTCAAACAAGATGCTTGTTCATATCATAACAAAATGGTCGGTAAAATCAGTCATAACTGGCATCTTCAGTTCAATCCTACCCTCTAGGATCATAAGACATCTATTCACACACCAACAAGTGTGACACCATATTCTCTTGTCTTTGACACTGAATCCATTTTACACCTAGAGATTGATCTTCCTTAATTATGGATATTCTTGAGAGATTATCTAGACAAAGATGAACACTATAGAGTGGCTATGCTAGCCAAGATAGGTTTACTTGATGAAATATGCCTCCATCCATTAGATCACCTAAATTATATCAGAATCAAGTGTGCTAAAGATACAAAAAAATTATCATACCTTGTCAATTCGAGGTAGGAGATATAGTTCTTAAGTATAATCATTTCAACACCATGAAAGATCATGAGAAGAAATCTAAGTTTGAACCTAACTGGTTAAGACCATATGTTGTGGTGTTTAATTTTTATTCATGTGCATATAAACTTTCCTATCTTGATGGTAATGAACTATGGTAACCCATGAATGGCATGCATCTCAAGTGTTTCTATGCCTAAGCACGAAGACCTACCAAAAATAAAAAATTATAAAATAAGAAAAAGAACCAGAAAAGTAAAGAGAAATGAAGTCATGCAAGAGTGAAAACCACACAATGATGGCCCTTTAGACAAGTAATTTGGTGAAAACTAGTTTCTTGTGTTGTAGGATAATTCATTGTTCACAAGAATCTCACACATGGGGGCATGATCACTTCTTCCTAAGATAGTGCTTTGCCTATATCTGAGATCCTTTTGATCCTATCCATTATGGCCTTGACCTAACTAATCCTATTTTTGTATATATGCATGGATTTTTTCTTTTGTACATTCCCATCTATCATTGGGGGAATCCAAACATCATTTTTTTCTTGTCAATAGCTGTAGAAAACTTTTAGAAAACACCAAAATTATTCAAAAAAATATCACCAGAAAAAAAACCAAAATAATATAACATTGTCTCGGAAAAATACCAAAAGAAACGAAAAACGTCTCAAAAATGTTCCTAAAAAATAAATTAGTGTTCCCTTGCTTGTTTTATTTTTTGTACATATAATGTGTTTTATTTCATGCTTTCTAGATTATTCTATTATTTACTTGATTAGATCATCTTGCTTTAGATTGTTGTGTTGTTTGGTATATGTATAATTTGTTTTGTTGACTGTTCTTTGTGCTTGTGTTTGTTGCTTGTACATTATTAGTTAGCATATCATCATGTACATTCAAATTATCACATCTATAACATAATCATCATATTGTAAATAAATTATAAGCTACATCATCATAAAATGTAAAACCATATTCTGCTAAGCTAACATCATATCATATCATATATGGGGTAACAGGGATTATTTTTATCCCCCCTCATCGTAATCCATAATAAAAACATGGGCTAACATAATATCTCATAAAAAAAATGCGATAATCATCAAATTCCATCATCATATACATGTCAAAAATCAATGTCCATATACAAAATGTCTCTTGATATAGTCAAATACAAAAAAATCCACTATGGGCATGGATAAAAAATGTGTCCCTTCATCTCGAGGCATATAAAAAATCATCCATATACATCATGTAAAAATTGTGTGCCTTCATCTCAAGCCATATACAAAAAAATAAATACATGTGTACAACAAAGGAGTAAAATCTCACTCTCGCCGACACTGGAACTACCTTGCCTATGAATCGGTGGAGGCATAAGGCTAGGTGGAGGCATATGAATTGATCTAGTGGACCTGGATGGTGTATATGATCTATACCTCAATTGAATTCCTGTAAGCTGACTATAAGGAAGTGCCCTATGTGCCTCAATAACTACAACATGATATAGAGATATATAATACCCATCCTCACCTAAAGCTACCATAAAATCATACACTAAATCCCTAGATCCCGTTATCACTACTGCACGGTGAAGTGTATCACACTCTCCTATAATATGGGCCACGCCCACCTATAGCTGTGTCCTTTCTACTACCAACTGGGCCCTCTCTTTAGTGATATGATATTTCTTGGTAGTGACATGCTCTACCTATCTCTACAGGATTTATACTATAATGAAGGCTACATCACCCCATATTATATCCATATCCCTCTACATCTACAGAGTGGCCACAGATGGCCCACATATTCTTAAAATGAATCTATAGCCAGAAACCTATATCTATGGTGGCCCCTCTATGGCCCCCACTCCATCACCATCCCCATCACCTTCATTTCCTACACCACCACCTTGACTACCTACTCTAGGGGTGATGGTAGAATTTGTAAACCAACCTACTTCCATAAGCCCTGTAGTGGCACCTGATGTATCCCTGAAATAACCTACTGGATAATCCCCTCCTATATAGGTGGAGGATGCTATGGTGGAGGATTCTATCTTGCTGGAACCTGTGACTATAATTGTACATGTATTTGGCCATGTGCCTATGTCGTCTCAGACTCCTACTGACATAATCATACTTTTTATCACAATGGAAAACCCCTGATTCCTATTGCTTCTTCTGATATACCAACATCTATCGCTTCCATAGGAATGGTAATATGTTGAGGTGTCATAGTCACATACCATGCTCCATAATCTGTTGTGGTCTTAGGGTCCACTATCTACACCCATCTATCCCATACCTGTGGGATAACCCCATGGAAACTTTGTAATTATCTTCACAGTCTGATGTGGGGCCCAAAATCAAATGTCTCACATGCTACGTGCACATACCATATCTCATCCCTTGGGATAACCTTAATGACACCAAGATGATGTTGAAATCTGTCAAATTGGTACCACTATAAGATATGCCTATGAATTCCTAACAGGTAGTTCTCAACCTATATAATGCCAAGCTCAGCTACATCTACATGCCACTGATACAAATGGTATGGGCACTAGGTCACTATCTATAACTACAGATTGTGAAAGGATTATGTGTAATCAAAAGTATCTCCCAAGTTAGATATGATATCTGCACTCAATGGCTACTATCCCATATAAGATGGCTCATCTGGTGCTCTAAATCATAGAAGACCAAGTGGGCATCTAATCGCGATGTGATCCCATGCCCAAATCTATAACAAGGTCATATGACTCAGGCTCCTCATCCTTTTGTAAGCTATATATTGTAAATCTCTATATAAATAGGCTAGTGTGTACTGACCCTAGGAAAATACCTCACCCTCTACCAATTATGAAATCATGCCTATCAAAACAAGCTGGATGTGTGTACCAATATTATCAAGAAACAAGTAGGTGTTGATAAGAGCCATAAAATAAAATGGAATCCTTGTAATCAACCTATCCTCAAAACATCTGTATAGGTACATTTTCATACCCGGTCGAGGTATATCCTCTTGTAGGAATAAATCCCAGATGTGTCTAATGATCCACTCAGGATGCCCATCATACAAAAAAAATCCACCATGCATAGGCACTTGAAGAATCTGACACATATCCTTTAGATTCACAGTCAACTCTCTAGTGGGCAAACAGAAAGATTGACTCTTGTTTTGCCATCTCTCTGTTAAGGTAGTTAGCATACCATGATCAATTATAATATGTGGAAATTGTGCCATCTCATAATCTTGTAGGAATACATGAAGCTCCCGCACTTCTAGAGATAGTGGCATCTTTTGCAAATCACCCAAAAAACTAACCATTAACATCATTTATTCTAAATCATCTTCTACAAGTCCTCTAATCAATCCTACATTAGTCTAATCACTTCTATGATTATTTTAAAACCCTTCTAAAGGACGGATTCTGCACTAGTGCATCTTATATGATGCTAGTGCATGTCTTTGCATGCTAGCGCATTTAAATTTAGTCCATATATTTTCATGCTCATGCTCTCATTTACACATTACCACATGTCATGTCAGCGGGCCTATTTTCATGCTCATGCTCCTACTTTCCCGCTAGTGTGTGAACTAACATAATTCAAAAATATTTTATTTCTCATTCTCCTATTTTAATGCTATCATGCAGCATTCATTCTACTGCATTTGAGGACATGTTAGCGTGCATAAGGTCTGTGCTAGCGTTAACCCTCTGACTTTTGATGACTAAATCAAACATTAAATGAACTTAAATTCTATAATTTTTGTGTTACTTACCAAGGTACCATCTCCGGAAAGCCTCCTAAAATCAGCCAACATGATTTCTGTGGTCCTATATTCATGCTACCTCTCTTAGAAATTAGAGAAAAATCTCTCAATAAAGTAAAATATTATACTAGCACAAATGGGTTGCGATGGATTTTACCCCTCCCACCATGTTATTTATGCCATCATTTCCCTGATTCTTCATTTTTCTCACATCCCAGGGGCTAAAATTACTAATTTTTCCTCTATATTTCTTCCCATGTGTGCTAACACTCTATTGTGATGATTTATTGCCTTAAATCATCATTTTCACCTCATTAGGGCATATGTTTTTCTTTCCGGTGACCTTTTCTTCTCCCTGGGCCATATTTTTTCCTCTAGGTGATTTTTGTTGATGTACCACACATTCCGTCATTATTCTATATCAAATTCTTCCTAAAATTCACAAAAAATCCAAAAAAAATGGTAAAATTCATAAAAATCTAGAAAACTTGGCAAAACTTTGAAAAAAATCCAAAACATTGGTAAAATATCCCAAAATCCCAAACATTGGTAAAAAATATTCTAACATATGAATCAATCACAAGATACAACGTCCTCAAACATTGAAATTTTTCTTACAAAACATATTTCTTTAGTCCTCACTTATTCTCGCGCATGACTTGCAGATCATTTTGATCTACCCTCCATTAACAAATTTGGTTTACTTGTTATGTTTGTATTCCCTTGCACATCTAGTTGTTTGGGAGAGTTTCATAGAGCATGATTTATTTTTCATAGGACTCATGTGCCCTTTGTTTATTCACCTTGCATGTATCCTTTCTTGTGGTGCCATTTTTAACCCTTGTCGTACAAATCAAACATTTGGGAACTAAAACTAGATAACAAAAACATTGGTCCAACTCTCTTGAACGTTTTTTTTAGTATGTTTGTTTACTCCTTTTTACTTTCTTGTACTGCATTTCTTCATTTATGTTGCTTTGAGTCATTCTTTTGGTAATAAACAAAACATTATAATACTGATTTTCATGTTATTTTACAGTTTTTTTGCATGCATATATCAAATAAAATGTGTCTCCTGAGCCAAATGATTTGTTGATTACATTGAGAAATGATGATAAATATTGGCTCTTGCGCCAGTTGTGTTGTAAGCTATCTATATTTTCTTCATCCCCATTTTTGATATAACGATTTTTCTTCATCACCATTTTATTAAACACCACCTAGGGAAATATCGATTGTATTTACCCCCCCTCCACCCTTTTTTGTTCCATATCTTAAAACCAAATATTTCTTTTCTAATTAATCAATTTGAACAATGGCCAACCGAGCCATGTTTAATTCTCCATTTCTACAACATGTTTTTGTTGTGCTAAATTTTTATCCTTCTTTTCAATCGTGGATTGACCTCTTTTATAACCCCATTGACACTCGAGGGGGAATCATTCATTCTAATCATTTTTATTTTACTCCTTCAACATTTAATTGTCTGTAATTGTCTGATATCTTTGAAGTGGTGTTGCTTGCACTACATCACACGAAATAGGTGAAAATGTAGACACCTAAATACAACTACGTAATTTTACTACTAAAATTACACCGATTATTGTCTTTCCCATAAATTTTTTTATAATTAGTGATTTCCATCTAATTATCTAACATTCCACTTCATCTCAGTCAATTAACGATAGTTCGTTAATTAAATAAGTTTTCCCTTCATTTTGGATGCCAATTAACAACACTTTGTTAGTAAAAATCATCTTTTAATTAACTATCATTAGTTAATTAAGCCTTTTTAATCCTCTATTTACTCAATAAACCCTCTTATTGGTTAAATCCTTCTAGAAAATCCTCAAAATTCTATCAAATTTCTCCTAAATCACCTCCAAATAGCTTTCTAAGATTTTCTTGGCCTATTATTTAATCCTAGTTGATTAATTAAATCATCTCCAACTCCCATGACTAAATAATTCTACTTAATTACTTCTAATCATGCTTATCCCTTGTAAATCTACTTTACCTTTATCCCACACTCACTAGGTATCTAGCTTCTCCCAAATTGGAAATCTATATATAGAACCTAACATCCCCCTTTCAAACATAGACCACACTTTTATTAGTATTATTATATGCACATGATAAGAGCATTTTGTACAATTGAATAGATTATTGATCTTGTAGCCATATATTCTCTCTTTGCAAAGAGTAGTAAAGGAATATCCATACATGGAAATTAATCCATATTGATGAGATCATTTCCTCTTTTTGGAGATATCCATCCTTTGATGTCATTGTAATCACGATCGATTCAACATAGGAGGAACTATAATATAGAAAGCATATCTAAATTAGTAAGGAATGGCTTAGTGTTTTCAATTTTAATTTATATTCATTAATGATATTTTATCCATGCATATATTTATCATGGTGTTTATGTTGAATTAGATTAGCTATAGGGATTACTTGGTGTTAATTCCTAGTTCTTAACTTTTCCTAATTTTACATGCATACAATAATGACATCTATTGATTCATTTATGGAATGATATATTTACTTATAGACAATTCAACGTAGAATCTACAAGAATGTAGTATTTCAATTCTAGAAGAAAATCAAAGTATAAAAAAAAAATTATTTATATGTTCCCATAATACATTGTTGTTCCTTCTACTTTTTCACATTCCTATGAATGCTTATGTTGAAGAAAAATGCTATTGTAAAATCCATTCTTAATAAATCTAATAAATATTTAGGTATTTAGATAAATGATTATTGCACATGAGGAATATATCAACATTACCATGTATATCATTTTGAGTTCACACCTTGACAACCTCACAATACTACACTATATTTAATTTATATTGTAAATTGGGTTGAACTTCTAGCGTAAATTGACATTTTATGATGGTTTTGGATGCATAAATCTACATAATTTACACCAATTCTTGTGGTGTAAATTTAACGCAAAAATGATGTTATTTTAGTAGTTTAATAACGTCATTTTTATGCTTCAAAAATTATTCAATTTTAATACACAATATAAAAATAGACTCTTAAGTTAAAAAATAATTATAATATAACGATTCATAATTAAAAATAACTTTTTGTACCTATTATACACACACAAAAACACATTTAATGTATATTGGGGCTCAATTTACCCAATTTTCTCACCAAATTAAATCAATTAAATAATTGGTTTAATGTACTAAATAAATGAGTCAAATCAAGCCAAATTTAACCAAATACGACAATGTAATGTTCACGAGACTCTTGTAGACACCTTAAAATTACATAGTAGATCTTGCACATTACTATTTGAATTAATATTCACCCACATCCCACTATAATTAATTTAATTAATTATATCATGCATAAAACATACACTTACAATCCTTCACTAGTTTTACTAGCTATTTAAATAAAATAAATGTTAAATATGCACTCAAATCCACTTCACTAGCTCAGTCACTCAAGTTCTAGAACCATGCAAAAGAGGAAAGTAAATATTCATGTACAACCAAATTTGGATTAAAATCAAGAGCCAACAAATTTGAAATAAAGCCTCTTAAATTATTATTCAGATTTAACCAAGAAAAATTTTAGTGGCTAATATTTGTAATTTGGCTAAAAGTAGGAATTATGAAATATGAATTTGGGTATTATCATAACCATTGCAGTGACCAAATTTCGTCCAAAACTTCCACATACAATAATTTTTCCCATGTGAATAGCCAATAGATATTCAATCGCAACATATATTTGTTATTAAATCACTATGTGATAGATGGGTCAGTGTCATAACTATATCTGACATGTTTTAGTTTGTCTCACTAATCTGCAGGGTCTTTGGAAGATTATTTGAGGTCAAATGTGTCTCCTATTTTTCCTACCATGTTTCCAAACCTGATTTGTAACTATCATTTACCGACACACCCTTCAATTTTCATTTATTCCCTGATTTGCATTATTTTCTGACATGTCATCTTCTTTCACTGTATAATTTTTTTTTCTTATAGAATTAACTTACCTCCCTCAAGTGTTATCAATAAGGTGAAATGTTACCACATCTTCTAGGAAATCCTTATAACTCCTTTAGGGATTTTAACCTTCCCATTTTAGCTTTCAGCAACATTCAAGAGACTCTAAGAGCACTATGAGCTTGAGAGGAGAGATTACATCTCTTAACTAGAAACCTTGAGGTTTGATCTTGTCAAAAAAGGTTGTAGAGTTTATTGGGCCTATGAGAGGTCTCCACCATAAATATAAATATGAAGATATTTTAAAATATAGAAGGAAAAACATTTTGCATATTCATCATTCACAGTAGTAGATACAAAGTTATATCTTTAAGAATTTGACACTCCCATACTTTCTTTAGTAAAAATTAACTTTAAATACATCTTCCCAAGTAGATGGTGGCCTTGCATAACTTACCACATCAATATTTTGGTCTAAGAAGGTGCTTACAAGATCATATAAGGTTGATATTTCAAGACATTGCATTATGAGGGTTTCATGTTTCAAACCCTAGCTAGTGGTTTTAGGCATTTCAACACTCTAAAATCCATTTTTATGCCAATAGGCTTGTGTCGTCACCTTACTAGATGATCCAAATATAATCTCCATGCATTATTTTACCTGAAACACAAGGAAATATTAAAGGTTTAGAAATCAAATTCATTGACCTCCATAATTGTCAACCATAATTTTCAAGAAGATGATGATCATATCTTATGGGACTCTATCTGTAACATCTAGTGACAATTTTGAGAAGTTTCATACATAAATCACTTTATCACACTAAGTTCCATTAATATTTCAAGATATATACACATAAAAAATTACCATTTGCTGAATTATGTGTGTACATATTTTTTGAGACCACACAAATCAAACTTAACATGGGAATTTATTTCTAATACAAATTCAAGGAGAGCATCCATTACAAGGACAATTCAAGGTGAGCATATTCATTTCCTTCAACACCTTGAATGAAAAATTGAAAGGAGACATTTACAAACCAAATTATAACTCATTCCTCTTAACATAGCTTGCACAAAGCAATTGAGATGTAATAAAAACTATCCCTTCACACCACTTAAACAAGCTAGTTTTGAGATTCAACCAGCTATATTGAACCTGTAGAACATGATCACACTCATTTATCAGCTTATCATCATATATAATCATATAATCCTTATTCAATAACTATGTTAAGTTTTTCTTGAGAGGCTCTTCAACGTTAGAGAGGAAAAACTGAATCAATGTACACTAAACAAACACTAATCATGCTCAAGTATCTTCATGCCATCAGAGACCACCCTTCATTCCTTTATCCACTTCAAGAAGTTTAACGTAGACTCTTCAAACTAGAATTATATATCTAAAATAATGAAAAAAATTCAAATAGTATGGACTCATTAGGCTTGAAGTGCAATAATACCACCATATTAACATTGAAAGAGTCATTATCATGCCTAAGATGTTGTATTATCTTAAAAATTTAATTTACTATCATGTAGGCCTAATAGGTGTTTTCATTGATGCAAAAATAAATTAATAAAAAAGTGAATGATGTATCATGATCTCATGATGTTTTATATGATGCTAACATACTGGTTTAGATGTGTTTGAGATGATGGTGTTTATGAGATGTGTTTTCTCTTACAAGCCTATTTAGGTTCCTAAGAGATGCAACATATTAGTATAATATTCTTGGATGCTTGGGAAGCATGTTGAAATGATAGAAAACATGTTTTTAGGGTGGTTGAGCACTCATAGTAGTGGCATTGTACATGTATAGTTGGTTCACTATGTTACACGTGCTCATTGGGAGCATTTATGATAACTTGAGGTGTGATAGTGTCGTTTAGAGCCATTTGAGCTCATGGAAGCATTAAAATAGGTATATCATGGGATATGATGTATTTTTGGTTCATTTCCATAGGTTTCATGTTGATTTATACATTATTTTAGTTGATCCTAGTTGTTACTATGATGATCTAATGTATGTGGAGATAGGTTTCATAGTGACTAGAGAGATTGGGATATGATGTTATCATTATGATTATTGATATATTATGGGGATGATTCATAGTTCTCTCAAAAAAAATTTCAGGTCCCCATTGTATATTTTTCTAGATGATTGATTTTTGAGACAAGGTGAAAAACAAGGAAAATCTAGCTCAAAGTGTAACTTCAGATGCTCATTGTGAATAGTGTGATTTACATGGGAAATTTTAGAAACATGTGATTTTATAACTTTTTATGAACGAATGTTAAGAAGGTAAAGTGGTATGAAACCCTCGTTAAACCCTAGCATGGAAGTTGGTGAAGTATTATGAATTTCATTGTTATTAATTAATCTATGATGATTTTATGTTGTATAGGACCCAAAAATACTTCCATAAGTTATGGTTTACATGATGATATGTGGGCCCCTTTAGATTCTAGAGATGAAGGTTTTAAGATAAGATGGTCCAAAGAAGTGACATTAAAACTTTATGGTGCATGATACTTGGGAGTTATTATTGATTTCCATGAAGGTTTTATGACGTTTTCATGTAGTCTCATGATTTTTTGAGGTCCAAACAGGTTTCCTGGCTAAAGGGTAATTTTGGGGTCTCAAATAGTAGGGTCTAGTAAATTGGTCATAACTTGAGCTACATGTGTAGTTTTGAGATGATTAAATTTGTGTTGGAAATTATATTAATATATATTTCCAGTTATATATGTATTTACTCATGATGAATTCATTTGACATGGTTTCTTGGTCATTCTTTGAGCATGAATATTTTTGGCAGGTCATGATAACATCTATTTTGGTGTAAGTTTGAATGTTTTTTGAAGAATTAGATATGGATTGCAGTTATGCTTCATATCATATATAATGTGAATATGCATCAAATTTTGAATCTTGCTAACATCCATTTTTAAGAAACCCTTCAGAGGGGCATGGTTTCACGTGAGCACTCAGTCTAGCCTAAGTGATGTGTCAACACACCGAGGTTATTTCTAGTCAATTCTAGGCTACATCATTGGTTCCATTTTCAAGACCTCTTTTTCTGTTGTTTTTAGGATGGTTAACAATGAATACATACCAGTTGACCCTACCAAGTTTTGACGAGTGGATACAATATCTAGAAGAAGAATACGCATGAAGGTTCAACACCGGATCTAAGTTTAACATGTTGGTACCCAAACTTAATCTCCTTCACAACTCAAGTAGCATCATGGATCTTACAATAAATTCAAAGGTAGATAAATGATTTGTGTGTCATTTTTAGCTAGGAAGCACATCTATCTGACTTGTTAGCACTCAAGATTTGAAGGAGTGGGTAGCACCTCAGAAGGATTTTGATCTAATCCTCACTATTTTAGGTTGTGCCTTTCAACCAAGGTAAGAGAACCTATATTGCAGCCTTTGTTTGATGAAGGAGGTGGAGATATCCTTATGCTTTGCACATTGTATGGAGATGGCCTTGGGAAAACATGATCAATTATCCATTATTAAAACTCAAAAGAGTTGTCACTATTAAATGATGGAAATGCTTTCAAGACAAGGCTAAGGCTACTAGAGACATGATAAAATCCTGATATACTTTGTGCATTTTTGTGAATGGATTGTATTCCTTTGTTTACACACAATGCAATGCAGGGGTAGTATGGGTAGGATGAGTTAGTTTAAATGAAATTTTGTTTGGATATGTTTAGACAATACTAGCTAGGAATTACCAACTTCTTTGAGAACCTTTGCAAGAGATTTGCAACACCTAAACAATAGAGATGTTTCAATGGGTTTAAAATACTCCTTCAACTAGGATATGTGCACCAAATGGAGGCCCAGATCTGCACTCTTGCACACAACCTTTGATAACCTTCCACAAAAGCTTGAAGAAAATACCAACAAAGTATCCAGAAATCCCTATTTGATCATGACCTAAGGTGCACCCAAAGGTTTACAAATAATCTCAATATTCAAGGATAGTAAAATGATTTTAAATCTGTTTATCTTCTATCAGATGAAGGATCTTCTGAATATAATATTGCAGATTCCATTAAACCATCAACAAGAAATGAGACCATGTATGATCAAGGAAGATCCCATACACAAGATTGCAACATGAGCAAGAAACACAAATTGAAATCATTCTGAAACATAAGCATATACAAATTTTGCCAAGAGATAAACCAAATAATCCAAAAATTGATCAAATACATCAGCAGGGGAATGTTATGAGAACAATCTTAGAGCTTGTTGATGGATTTACAACTTGAAACCAACTCAACATGATAAAATATGATGCAAATATGGAATTGAAAATGGCTCTCAGGTGGTTTTCTCAGAGAAAATGGATTTCTTCTAGTTTTTGCTTGAAAATTCTAGTCTTTTTCTCTCCTCTCCTTCAAATTCTCCAAAAATATCATATATACTCAATGCCATATTGGATTCTTCCTTCCCAAGCAAATAATATGCTTATGGGATCAAATTTGTTACAAGAAACCTTCATGATTTCATGAAAATGACATCAAACTAGAAAAACAACTCGCAGGTTGCCAGGGATGCATAAATTTTTTTAAAATATTACACAAATTCAGATCCTTATCCATCCCAGGGTCACGTTTTTGTCATTCAAGCATGCCACATGCATCTTTTCAATCATTTTTCACCTTTTCCTTCATCATTTTACCTCTGCAACTTTTGATTTTCACTTTTCACATTTTTTCACATCGGGCCCGAGGAAAAAATGTATCAAAAACATCATAGATCATCAAATTAGGTCATGAAAATAGTTGCCATTGCACTCAAAAGGCCAAGAGGATGCAAAATCATATAAGGTTCGATGCAATTTGATGAAGAAATGATGAATCCAAGCTTCTTGGAGCTCCCATGGCGGCCAAAATGGTGAATGCACAGTTATCCGTCGATTTTGATCAACTTTTAATATCAATCCCTCCATGTGGCAATGAGATTAAAAAATAAGCTCAAAATACCTTTTTGACCTTTAGATAAGGTAGGACACGTGTCAAAATACCATTGGATTGGGCTCCCATCCTTTAAAATGCATTTGTGACCTTTTTTAATTTTGGAAAATTTTGCAAAATTTCCCCACTTCCCCTGGACCCGCCACGTGTCCATATGTGGGCCCCATTGAAAATGCGGGCCAATTTATCAATTTTGACACTTTTTTGAAAAAAGAAAATTTTGCTCAAAATTCTCCATGGGCCCGAACACCCATTCTCTTCCTCACCACGTGGCGCTGCTCCCATTGCTGCACGGGGCAAGCCTCCAACCTTTTTCAAACCTAGCTGCCAATTTTGCAAAATTTCAAAACTTTCCTTCTGGGTCTGCACGCCTCCATTTGTCATTAGGAAATGCCAGTGCCTTCATTGGCCAAACCTTGCCTTTTTACCATTTGGAGTTTAAAAATCAAAGCCATCATGGAAGCCCACTTGCCCCATTTTACTTTTTGGACACGTGTTGCTTTATCCAATTTGTTGCAGGCCTTCAGGCCAAATTTTAACCTTTTTACCATTTGAAGTTTAAAACTCCAAATTCATCAAAAGCCCACCCCCCATTTGACTATTTTTGGACACGTGTCCATCAATCTATTGGATGAGGGCCTTTGGGTCAAAAATTCACCTTGACACCTTGAGCCAAAAAACACAAAATTTCACCAACTTCTTCTGCCACCCGCATGTCTCCTTGAGCCACGTGTCCTCTTCCCATTTATTGCGGGCTTTCGGGCCTAGAATTGACTTTGAGAATTTTACCAAAATGAAAGCCAAAATTCTTAAGGAACCTCCACCACCTGGGCCTTGACCAATCAACATGTGCCACGTAGGCACCCTTTATAAAAGGCGGAGCCATGAATGTGCCAAAATTTTCATTTTAGCCAAAATTTCAAAAATGACAAGTTAGAAAACATTTCCCGACCACCTCAGCCAATAGGAACCTGCCATGTTGCAATAATGTTATGATGATGAATTTGAAGGGTAGAATACGCCTGTATGACCGTCAAAACATCAAAAATATAGAGGATGCCCTAGAAATTGAAATTTTTTGACAAGGAAGGTAGATTTCTTGATTTAAACCAATTAAATCATTTTTTGACATTATTTTTCGACCTTGGGATTGGGAAAACACTTGCACAAATTTGGGATTCGATCAATTTCAAGTTTTTTCATGATTTGACAAAGGAAAAATGACACAACCCATAAAAAATGAAAAATTAGGGCATAAAAAGGGGCAAACTTGGAAATTTGTTTCAAATAGGGTAAAACAATAACATTATGGGCATTTTGCAAAGCATTCAACTGGGAAACTGAACTTGCATACCACCAGCTCGAAAAATAAAACCATTTCTGACCCAAAATTGGACATGGAATATTAGGGCAAAATATGCAAGCTCATAATTTGCACTAACATTGGCTCCTGCTTGGGGATGGGTACTTCCAGTAAGTGCCACAAGGACAAAATGTAGACCAAGTGCCAAAAACCATTGGGCAAAGGAGTCAAAACACAAAGGCAGCCCAAAAACAAAAATTACCATAAAAAATGGACTGAGAAAACCACCCACAAATGGTTGCCAAGGACAAAAGGGAAAACCACACACCAACCAACAACAAGAAACAAAGAAAGAACAAAGACTATACAAATATACAACTTGTGCATACCTCACTTGAGGATTTAATCCAAGAAATGTTTTAAATGTCTACCATTAACAGGAAGCTCCAACAAATCCCCATCTAGATCCTTGAGAAAAAAGGTGTGCTCACCAATTCTAATGTCAATGGCATAAGGGCCCATCCATAATGCATCAAACTTGCCATGCTTTCCCTTGTCTTCATGCCTACTATCCCATAGCAAAACTAGATCTCCAACATTGAAGGCTCTAGGAGTGACCTTCTTATCAAACAACCTCTTCAATTTCTCTCTAAATCTGATATGCCTTTGATGGGAAACTCTTCTTTCTTCATCCAAATCAATGATTTGATTGATCCTTGATTCATATGGGCCATGCTCTTGATCTTCTAACTATTGGGAAAACTAAAATGAGGATAATTGCAGATGTAAGGGCAGCAATGCTTGAGTTCCATACACCAATTCAAATGGAATTTTACCAGTTGCTCTTTTAGGAGTTATTCTATCAGCCCAAACTACAAATTTCAATTTTTCTCCCCACTTCTTCTTGTTCACTTCCAAGGTCCTCCTAATGATCTTGAGCAAGTTCTTATTACTGGACTCAGCTTGTCCATTGCCTTGTGGATTGTAGTTTGAAGAATAAGTTAGATTTATCCCATATTCATTGCACATTGCCATTAAAGGTTTGGCTCTAAAGCACATGGCATTATCAGATACAATCTTAACTGGAACTCCAAATCTACATATGATATGATTCAACAAGAAATCCATTACCACTTGGTGTGTTGCCTTTCTAGATGGAATTGCTTCAACCCACTTTGTAAAATAATCAGTTGCTATAAGGATCCATTTATGACCAGCACTAGAAGGATCTGAAATCTCACCAATGAAGTCCATTCCCCATTGTTTGAAAGGGGCTTCAATTGATACAGGCTGCAAAGGAAGGGAGCCTGAAGCTTTCAGTCTTCCAGAGAAACGTTGGCAACTATCACACTTTCTAACCAGCTGGGTTGCATCTTTAAAAAGAGTAGGCCACCAATAACCATAGCTCTTAAAATATTATGTGCTGTCACCCTCCTAGAAAAGTGTCCTCCACAAACTCCCCCATGGAAATCAGAAATTAACTTGGGAGCTTCATCTTCAGTTATGCATTTCAAGAGGACACCTTCAGGGTTCTTCCAAGCCAGCCCAAGGTCTGTTATGATATATTTTTGAGAAGCCAGCTTGAGGGCTCTTTTCTGATTTTTATTCAAGTGACTAGGACAGCATAGGTGCCTAAGGTAGAAGATCACATCCTTGCACCATTGAGAACTCATCAATCTCTCAAGGAGATCTACCCTTTCTTCCTCTAGCTGATTCACTTCCACATTTTGCAAATTACTCTCAGCCATGAGCTTGGCAAGACCCAAACCTCTTACTAGCTTTGTTGTTTGGATATCCATATCATATTCTTGTAATTTGTTGACCCATCTACATCTCTTGCTTGATATCTCCATGTCTGATAAGATGTCTTTAACCATGGTGTGGGGAACATAAGAAACAAATTTTGAACTCAATATATAAGGCCTAAAAATATTTGTTGCTTTTACCAAGGAAAACGATTGTTTTTCCATGATTGTATACTTCAACTCAACTACTTGTAAAGCCTTGCTAAAGAAGGAAATAGGCCTCTCAGCTCCATTCTCATCCTTTTGTAACAAAACTGAAGCAATAGTGAATTCAGAGGCAAAAGAAAATATTTGGAAAGGCCTCTTATAGTTTGGAGCTGCCAAAACAGGTGCATGCTTAAGTGCATCCTTTATTCCTTCAAAATATTGAATGGCAGCCTCCTCCCACCTGATAACTTGATCCTTTTTTAACATGCTTGTGATTGGAAGAGTCAGCTCAGAAAAATTGGAAACAAACCTTCTAATAAAATTGATTTGGCCAAAGAAAGATTGGATACCTTTCTTGGTTCTTGGGATAGGTACTTTGCTGATTGCCTCCACTCTTTCAGGGTCTATCATGACACCATCTTTAGACACAATATGTCCCAAAAACTTGGCCTTTTGCACACCAAAATGACACTTCTTTGGATTAAGAGAAATGCCATACTCCCTACATCTGATCAGCATCTTCTCTAGGTGTTGCAAATGGTCACCTCGCTGCCTTGAAAAAACAGTCACATCATCTTGGTAAACTGCAATAAACTCATTGATGTAACCAGAAAAGGCAACATCCATTTCCCTTTGAAAATTGGCACCAACATTCATCAATCCAAAGGGCATCCTTACAAAAACATAAGTCCCCCAAGGAGTAGTGAAGGTTGTCTTAAGTCTTTCTGATTCTTTAACAACCACTTGATTGTATCCGGAGAAACCATCCAAAGTAGAAAGCATTTCTGACCCTGTCACAAGTTACAACATATTTTCCATGTTTGGTAAGGGTAGTTGTCCTTCATGGATGCTTTGTTTAGATTCCTAAAATCCACACAAAGTCTGATGTCTCCATTCTTCTTTCTAACTGGCACAAGGTTTGCAACCCAAGATGAATACCTAGTGGGTTGAATAATACCTCCATCTCTCAACTTCTTCAACTCTTCTTGCATTTTCATGGAGAGAAGTGGATTAATAGGCCTTTGTCTTTTTCTAAATTGCTTAGTCTTGGCCTCAAGAGGAATCTCATGTTGGAACAAGTCTTCTCTATATGCCTTTAGCTCTGAATAAGACCAAGCAAGGCAATCTTGATATTTCTTTAAGAGTTGGGCATAGGACTATTTTTCCTCTTTGCTGAGATTGCTGCCCAACCAAATCTTCCTTGGTTTATCCTTGGTTCCCAAGTTTTGCTCTTCCACATCCCTTGAAGCAAACATGTTCCTATTAATGATGCAATCAACATTGCTAAAATTTGATTCAAGTGCAACAAGACCTTTAGGAATGGTATTTGTTTTTAATTGTATAATGTGTCAAAAAAAGTTTCTCTCCCTTCATTCATGCATACCATTGTCTCCCAATCAATGTTCTGACTAGAAAACTCACCTTGGCATTGTAAGAACCTCAACACTTGTGCATCATCATCAAAAATTTGCCAATGTTTCACATTATCTGGGATAGCTGGCCTTGTTAGCACTTCAATGTTATATTCACAAAAAGGTGAAACAGTACAATTGTCAAATCTAGAGCCAAGTACAGCCAACTTATCAGCAGCAACATTAAGACTTCTATCATGGTAAACAATGTTAAAGGAATCAAACATTTCAATCAAGTCCCAAACAACATGCTTATATTGTTTCATACGCTGATTTTTTGTGGCATATAACTTCCTTACTTGCTTGACAACCAGCTCTGAATCCCCCTTGGCAACAATATCCTTCACTCCATACTTCCATGCAATCCTTAACCCCAACAACAATGCCTCATACTCAGCAATATTGTTAGTGCATTCAAAATTAAGTTTGAAGGAAAAAGGAAACTCTTCCAAACTAGGAGAAAGCAAAACTATACCAGCACCATTTCCAAATTTGGAGCAAGCTCCATCAAATAGAAATGTCCATGGAGAACCTACCATATCAAGGCATTCTGATTTATCCATCTTGTTCTCTTTTCCATCAGCAAAACCAATGAAATTGTTCAGCATCTACATCAATAAATAACACTTCACAACAAGCATTGTTGGGATCTTCAATCAAGTGCAACATCTTCTTTTCACCATAGAGTTTGACAAGGCTGCCCTCAATGGGAATGGTGGCAAAGGACATGTCCATTTGAACACTACCACCAACACTTGCAGCCCATTTTCTTGACAAAAGCATACCCCATTTGGCAGGGTAGTCAACAATTACAACATCCAAGTTTCAAATTCTTACCCGGATAGGCTGCAAGTTGCACTACTAAACCCTTCACACAACCAACCACCAACACTTCCCTTGAATCCATGGTAGTACACTTCCCATAGGTAGCTTCCACCTTGATATCCAACTCATTCATGACTTCTAGAGGCATGACATTACATGATGCACCAGAATCAAACATGCAATTGTGAAGCAACCTATCTTTTATGAGAAAAGTTGTAAAGAATGGATCAACATTCAATTGGGAATCAACCAAGGATGTCCCCAAATATACCTTAGGAGCCTCTCCAAGATCCTCTAATGTTGATGGTGTTCCAAGGTCTGCAATAATTGGAGGAGGAGCCTCAACAACATTTACATTCCTACTTGGTATACTCTTTTCTTCCTTCAATCCCAAGTATTCAAATGCTCTCTTCTTGTGCTCAGGTATTCTAATCATTCCAATGATGGGAAAACTCAATTTTATTTGACTCAATACTTGGAAATATCATAGGGAACATTCTTTGGTAGGACAACATTGGAAGGGAAAAAATAAGCTTCATCAGATGGAGAAGGATTCTTGGCATCCTGGGCATGAAGAGGACTAATATTTTTGCATGGGACAACAAGGTTCTTGGCAAGTTTTTCTTTTCTAGGATTTTCTTTTGGAATGCTTGTGAGCAAGGGTGTCTTTGGCTTGGCTTGAGGACCAGCTCCTCTAACAACTTTACTTCTAGTATTATACTCTTTCTCTTGACCAACCACAACATTCATTAACAATTGTCTATCTTCCTCCGAAGGGATACCACCATCATACTTTTTGATCATTAAAGCCCTTAGATATTTAAAGTCATTATTAGGAATTTCAAAGGCTTGAACAACATCTACCTCATGAGTTTGAGAGGAGGAAAGAATTGGTACCCTCTTTATGCAATCCCAAAAGGTTGCAGCAGTCCTTGCACCTATCACATCTATTGATGTTGCTGCTTGTTGTGAGCTTGAAGAGCTTCCCATCATACAAATTTCATCATCCATTTCATCTTCATTATCATATTCAACAACTTTCTGGTCCATTTCACATGGAGGATGAGGAAGAAAACATCTATCACACCAATCCATATCAGCAATTTCTTGAACAACAGCAACTCTTGCAGTTAGAGGGTCAAGCACCACTCTATTTTCACGTGCTTGGGGTTGTCTATTTCCCCCACCAACAAGCCCTTTACCTCTATCATCTTGTCTTTGATCACCCCTAGGATGATTTCCAAATCTATCATGGTTTTGAGTTCTTTGTTGTCCTTGTGAACTTTTCCCAATTCCTTTCTCAACCCGGGCTAATTTGTAAGAAATTTCTTTGACAGCCCCTGCCAAAGTCTTGACAACATCTTCTAAATCAGCACCCTTGCTAGCTTGAGGCTTCTCAGGGTTTATCAGCTTCACACCATCCCTCTTAAGTGGTTTACCAATAGCTTTAATATTATTTTCAATTTGAAGTGCCATGGTGAAAGCTTGCCTCAAGTTTGTAGGATTTTTTTCTCTCAAGTAATAGGCTGCCTTTTTATCAAATGCATCTACATATTTGATCAAACAAGATTCATCACAAGGCCTCAAAATGATAGGAAACCTTCTCAATGTTTTGTTAAATCTTGTATTGAAGTCATGGACTGTTTCATTCAGGTTCTTCTTGATATTCTCAAATTCAGACAAAAGAAATCTAGGATCAGTCCTGTCACCATATTGCAACCTAAATGCATTTTTCATTTCAGTCCATGAATCAATAGAGTTATCAGGTAGAGCCTTGTACCAATCCCTAGCATCTTCTTCTAGTGTATGAATAAACAACTTAATATACACATCCTCAAACTCTATCTCAAAATCTTCCATCATATTATCAAAAAGTTTGAGATGCTGATCACCAGTAATGGCATTGTTACCTTGGAATTTTGGCAACCTATTTCTGACATCTTGTGGGACAACATTTGGGTAACCATCCATTCCTCTAAAATTTATAGGACCAAAGGTGTTAACAAAAAATGGAGGTCTAGGCTGAGCCATATTGTTTGGTGGGGGTGATCTTGGAGGTGAAACAAGCTGGTGAGGAGTACAATATCCTTGGGGCTCAAGAATGTGATTCACAAGACTGGTATCCTCTAAGTGCTGATTTTCTTGGAAAGTTTGATTCGAATTAAAACACAGAGGTGTAGATTGGAGAAGGAACTTACCAAGTACAGCAGAAGGACCTTC
Organism: Taxus chinensis; assembly: GCA_019776745.2. Lineage (NCBI taxonomy): Eukaryota > Viridiplantae > Streptophyta > Pinopsida > Cupressales > Taxaceae > Taxus > Taxus chinensis. The sequence goes on from CM034157.1 coordinate 287,442,395, forward strand.
ACTAGCTGAGGAAAACAAGTTTATGAGAGGATTACTTGAATCAGAATCACTTGAAGAAGAGTGATAGTCCTCTACCAAAGGCTGATCTCTCTCACCAATGACTATATCTTTGCCTGATGTCTGACCTTTAACCACTTTCCAAACTCTTCTCCCTTCCAACTCTGATTTTCTTAAATCTGAGAACAATTTTTTAGTAGAGTCTTTAAGGAAGAGAGATCTTCTTCCCTCTAGTTTTGCAGAGATCAACAACACAAAAATAAATGACAGAAAGCTCAAGACACTGGTATTTCCAAATTCAAATCAGCATGGAGTCGCCACTAAGGAATTTCACCTCAGTTGTGCAAGAATGCACTAAAATAATTTTGTCAAATGCTTGCTAATACTGATAAATTTGCAAGGATCTAAAAATCATATCTTCTTCTTCTTAAATCAACAAAACAAAGCAACCAGGCTCATAAACTACTGGTAAATGCAATAGAGCAGGCTGAGCTTGAAATTTTTTCCTAAAACTTGCAGATCTGAAGTACAAAACAATATTCCAAGAATGCAACAGCTCAGATACTTGAATATGAAAATGCTCAAACCCCTCAAACCTTCCAAAAACACCAAGAAGTCCAAGAAGTCCCCAGCAACAGTGCCAATCCAGTGTTGGTACCCAAACTTAATCTCCTTCACAACTCAAGCAACATCATGGATCACACAAGACATTCAAAGGAAGATAAATGATTTGTGTGTCATTTGTAGCCGGGGAGCACATCTATCTAACTTGTTAGCACTCAAGATTTGAAGGAGTGGGTAGCACCTCAAAAGGATTTTGATCTAATCCTCACTATTTTAGGTTGTGCCTTTCAACCAAGGTAAGAGAACCTATATTGCAGCCTTTGTTTGATGAAGGAGGTGGAGATATCCTTATGCTTTGCACATTGTATGGAGATGGCCTTGGGAAAACATGATCAATTATCCATTATTCAAACTCAAAGGAGTTGTCACTACTAAATGATGGAAATGCTTTCAAGACAAGGCTAAGGCTGCTAGAGACATGATAAAATCCTGATATGCTTTGTGTATTTTTGTGAATGGATTGTATTCCTTTGTTGACACACAATGCAATGTAGGGGTAGTATGGGTAGGATGAGTTAGTTTGAATGAAATTTTTTTGGGAGATGTTTAGACAAGACTAGATAGGAATTACCAACTTCTTTGAGAACCTTTGCAAGATATTTGCAACACCTAAACAACAGAGATGTTTCAATGGGTTTAAAATACTCCTTCAACCAGGATATGTGCACCAAATGGAGGCCCAGATCTACACTCTTCCACACAACCTTTGATAACCTGCCATAAAAGCTTGAAGCAATATACCAACAAAGTATCCAGGAATCCCTATTTGATCATGACCTAAGGTGCACCCAAAGGTTTACAAATAATCTCAATATTCAAGGACAGTAAAATGATTTTAAATCTGTTTATCTTCTATCAAATGAATGCTCTTCTGAATGAAATATTGTAGATGCCATTAAAACCTCAACAAGAAATGAGACCATGTATGATCAAGGAAGATCCCACACATAAGATTGCAACATGAGCAATAAACACAAATTGAAATCATTCTGAAACATAAGCATATACAAATTTTGCCAAGAGATAACACCAAATAATCCAAAAATTGATCAAATACATCAGCAGGGGAATGTTATTAGAACAATCTCAGAGCTTGTTGATGGATTTACAACTGAAACCAACTCAACATGATGAAATCTGATGCAATATGGAATTGAAAATGACTCTCAGGCGGTTTTCTCGAGAGAAATGGATTTCTTCTAGTTTTTGCTTGAAAATTCTAGGTCTTTTTCTCTCATCTCTCTCAAATTTTCAAAAATATCATATATATCAATACCAGCTTGGAGTCTTCCTTCCCAAGCAAATAATATGCTATGGGATCAAATTTGTTACAAGAAACCTTCATGATTTCATGAAAATGACATCAAACTGGAAAACAACTCACAGGTTGTCAGGGATGCATAAATTTTTTTTTAAAATATTACACAAATTCAGATCCTTATCCATCCCAGGGTCACGTTTTTCATCATTCAGGCATGCCAAGCATCTTTTACTAATCATTTTTCACCTTTTCCTTCATCATTTTACCTCTGCAACTTTTGATTTTCACTTTTCACATTTTTTATCGGGCCCGAGCAAAAAGAATTATATCAAATCTATCATAGATCATCAAATTAGGTCATGAAAATAGTGCCATTACACTCAGAAGGCTGAGAGGATGCAAAATCATATAAGGTTTGATGCAATTTGATGAAGAAATGATGAATCCAAGCTTCTTGGAGCTCCCATGGCGGCCAAAAGGGAGAATGCACAGTTGCCGTCAATTTTGATCAAATTTTAATATCAGCCCTCCACGTGGATAATGGCATTTAAAAAATAATCCCTGAATATACCTTTTTGACCTTTAGATAAGGTAGTATACATGTCAAAATACCATTGGATCGGGCTCCCATGCCTTTAAAATTTGCATTTGCGACCTTTTTGAAATTTGGAAAATTTTGCAAATTTTCCCGCCTGCCCTGGGCTTGCCATGTGTCCATATGTGGGCCCCATTGAAAATGTGGACCAATTCTATTAACTTTTTTGAAAAAGGAAATTTTGCAAAAAATTCTCCGCGGGCCTGAAACACCTACTTCTTTCCTGCCACGTGGCATCCTCCCATTTGGCACGGGTCCAAACTTCTAATACTTCCTTCAGACCTCCCTGCCACATTTACAAAGTTTCAAAATTCTCCCCGGGCCTGTGCTTCCCTGCCATTTTTCATTTGGGACACATGTCCTTTTCATGATTTGTTTGGGCCTTTGGGTCAAAACCTTTACTTTTACCCTTTGAAGTTTAAAAACTTCAAATTCATCATGAAGCCCCTTGTTGCCTTTTAATTTTTTGGACACATGTCCATCTGCTATTGGATGAGGGCCTTCGGGTCAAAAATTCACTTTGACACCTTGAGCCAAAAAACACAAAATTTCACCAACTTCTTCCACCACCTGCATGTCTCCCGAGCCATGTGTCCTCTTCCCATTTACTGCGGGCTTTCTGGGCCTAGAATTGACTTTGAGAATTTTACCAAAATGAAAGCCAAAATTCTTAAGGTAAATCCACCACTCCTCAACCAATCAACATGTGCCACGTAGGCACCCTTTATAAAAGGTGGAGCCATGGACCAAATTTTTCCTTTTAGCCAAAATTTCAAAAATGACAAGTTTGGAAAACATTTCCCGACCACCCCGGCCAATAGGAACCCACCATGTTGTAATAATGTTATGATGATGAATTTGACGGGTATAATACACCTGTATGACCATCAAAACATCAAAATATAGAGGATGCCCTAGAAATCAAATTTTTTAACAAGGAAGGCAAATTTCTTGATCTTAAACCAATTGAATCATTTTTTAACATTAATTTTGACCTTGGGATTGGGAAAATACTTGCACAAATTTGGGATTCAATCAAACTCGAGTTTTTTCATGATTTGACAAAGGAAAAATGACACAGCCCGTAAAAAAGGAAGAAATTAGGGCACAAAAAGGGGCAAACTTGGAAATTTGTTTCAAATGAGGGAAAAACAACAACATTATGAGAATTTTGAAAGCACTCAACTGGAAAAACCAAATTGTAGACCACCAGCTCGAAAAATAAAACCATTTCTGAGCCAAAATTGGACATGGAAAATTAGGGCAAAATATGCAAGCTCAGAATTTACACTAACATAACACACGTGCATGGGTGGAACAAAATATTTATGATGGTTTATACAAGATCTTCATTATTTTTTTAGTGGAACTATACGAGTGGCTGGTTTCTTATGTGTCTAAAAGGGATTGGAGGTATCACGCACTTTTCTGGATCTAGTAAGAATTTCAGACCCTTTATGATGCTGATTTGATTTGGACATGCATTATAGATACTTGGTTTTGTGGTGTTCTAAATAGTTATATTCTAGAGTACTCAATTCCTACTTATTCTTTCCTATAGGTAGCGGAATTCAATTTTTTATGGTATCCTAGGGGAACTTACTTGTAGGGCATTCCACTGGAGATCAAAATCTTGATGGTGACCTTGAACTTGGAAAGCAAACCGATGGCTAACTAAACCCCACCATGTGCGGGGACAGGAGCAGGTTTAGTGAAAGATGGCAGACCTAGTGGCAGAAAGGAAGAGATAATAAAGGTAATTTAAGTATAATGAGGTGTGCGAGAGGGAAATAGAGAAGCAACAGGATGTTGTAGAGTGAATGGCATTAAGGAGAGAGATGGCTCGCGAAGGATTTGGAGCTCACGTAGAAGGCATAGAGATGGAGAATTAGGAACTCCCCCATTTGGGCAAGCATGACAGGTAAAAACCCTTCGCTTAACATGGAAGCACGCTACTAGAGATGACCTAGGTTGCGGGTGCACATCTAAATCTACCTAGCAACCTAACCCTTACACTTGGTTTTCTAGTATCTAGTATGAAAAGTATTCAACAAGCTAATTTAGGCAGTGGGAGAGTAGGAGTAAGTCACATAGAAAGTAGATTGATGGTAGGGTAAACATCATTTTTTAGAAGGTACCTTTTAAGGTGCATCATGTGTACATAATTCAAGCACATATAATTTTGGACTCACTTCTGGGAGTGGTAACACTTCACAGACTTTAGGGGTGCAGTTCAGTACTACTATTGAGACACATGGAAGTACATCTTCTGGTCCACTTCTGGATACAGGTGGAGCATCAAGAGGTATAGGTGGTTCTAGTTTCAGTGGATTTGGTGGTTCTAGAGGTAGAATAAACACAAGAGGTTCTAGATTAGGTAGGCAATGTCCACACCAACCCCAGAATATTTACATGGAGATGTCTCTTTGTCTATAAAAATATAGGGGCATAAAAGATGTTGTTGAACACATGCACATGTGTGAAATACTATGGCACACAAAATGGATCATGGCTTCTGAGTGTAGGGCAAGTCAATTTTCCACTACGTTATAGGGATGCCACACAGCTGGTACATAAAGTGTAACCTTGATTAGACTTTTGTAGACTATGCAACATTACAAGATGATTTCCTTAAAGAGTTTCACATCCCTAAGTTCTAGTAGAAGATTATAAGCATGCTCAAGGATATTAAGGAAAGAACTACTGAGAGTGTCATGGAGTATGATTCCCATTTCAAAATACTTTTATCTAAGATTTCTTATGATATTTACGCAATCCAACATGCGTAATGGTTCATTGAAGGTCTGATTATACCTTTTATAAGGACACTATCACATAAGACATACACTGATCAAGCCCATAGACGAAACAGAATGGGTTATCCCAATGGTGATTAATATAAAAAAATATGGCTGGATTAGGATTTGTGTGGACTACGGGGAGCTAAATGCTGCATGTGTGACTGATCCTTTTCCTATGCCATTCACTGAGGAAATACTAGAAGGTGTTGTAGAGAATTAAATCTATTCATTTACAGATGGATTCTCTGGGTATCATCAGGTTAGGATAACATAGGAGGATCAGGAAAAGACTAATTTTATTACTAAATGGGGAAGTTTTGCCTATACTGCGATGCCTTTTGGTATGAAAAATACACATGTTGTATTCTAGTGCATAGTTTTCCAAGGGCTCAAGGATTTTATTCACAACTTCTTATAGGTTTATTTAGATGATTGGATGGTGTATGGAATTGTTAAGGATCATTGCGATAATTTACGCTTGATTTTTATAAGATGTTAATAGTTAAGCATCTCTTTCAACATAAAAAAATGTGTATTTTCTACACCATTTGGCACACTGTTAGGGCACATCATCTACAAGGAAGGTTTGTTGGTTGATCAAGCTAAGGTTGTAGTCATTGTTAGTCTGAAAGAGCCTACTAGTCAAAGTGAGGTGTATAGATTCTTAGGTCATACTAGGTATTATAGAAAATTTATTAAACAGTATGTTAAGGTTTCTGTACCCTTGGAGGAGTTACTAAAAGGAAAAGGGACATTCTACTGGGGGGAACCGCAACAACATGCATTCAAGAAATTGAATGAGAAACTTACTACAACATCTATTATGTGATTTCCCTCATGGGACCAACTGTTTCATGTACATGTGGATGCTTCTAGCACAGCCATTAGCATGGTATTGGCTCAGCTTGGAGAAATTATTATATATCATTCTATCTATTTTGCTAGTAGAAAGTTGACTCGTATAGAGAATAATTTTACAACCACATAGTGCAAAGCTTTGTCAATGATCTATGTGCTACATAAATTCAAGAAGTACCTATTAGTGACACCATTTGTATTCTATACCGATCACATGAAATTGAAGTATTTCGTAAACAATCCCATTTTACAAGGGCACATATGTTGATGGGTACTCTTATTCCAAGAATTTGATTTTACAATTAATGTAAAACCAATGAAAAGTAATTTTAGACTAGACCATTTATCCAGAATACAGTCGAGAGAAGACACGCAGGTAATTAAAGATAACATACATGATGCACAATTATACCAGTTGTAATCCATGCCATCAGAATTAGATGACATTGTTTTCTTTCTACATATAGATATGGTGTAAGAAGGAATGAAATCCTTAGAGAAGAAATAACTTTCCATTCACGCGACATTGTTTATGTTGATTAGCAGTGACTTTTACAAGTTAGGCCAAGATGAAGTATTGTGCTTATGTGTACTAGAATATGAGCACATAGATATCATGGAAGAGGATCATGGTGGTATTGCAGGTGGGAATTATGTAGGTGATGCCACTACGTATAATATTCTATTCACTGGATTATGGTGGGAGACCTTGTATAAGAATTGTAAGGAGTATTGCAAGGCCTGTGATCATTGTCAGTTCCTTTGCGAACTAGGATAATGAGATGAAATGACTTTAAGACATATTCCTAGTGTAGAATCATTTGAAAAATGGACTATATATTTTGTGGGTCATATTTCACCAGCCACATGTATGATTGAATAACGTTATATCATCACGTGCATATATTATCTGACAAGGTGGACAGAAGCAACACCTACAAGGATTATACAACAGCCAAGTTTCTATGGGAAAATAATATTACAAGGTATGGATTCCCGTTGGGTTTGACCAGTGATAAGGGCACACATTTTTTGAATGAGACAATCAGAATTCTATTAGATTAGTTGATGATTGCACACCATAAGACTACACCATACCATCCTCAGGTAAATGGGACTGTTGAGGTTTTCAACGAGATTTTGAGCTAGACATAGAATAAAATTTGTGATGTTAGAAGGAAATATTTGGATGATAAAGTTTTTTTCATTATTTGGGCATATAAAACAACATACAAGTAGTTAAACAAGGCCACACCCTTTCAAGTGGTGTTTGGAATAGTAGCAATTCTTCCTATGGAATTCATGTTACCTTCTTTACGTATTGCACATGCCAGAGGTCTAGCTGATAAACAAGCATTAAAATAATGAATTGAAAATTTGATTCAAATGGATGAGTGATGAGCAATACCACACTAGAGTTTGAAGGAAGAAAAATCCAGGTAGAAAGCATGACATGATAGGAACATTAGGGACAAAAATCTTGAGATAAGACAAATGGTGCTTCTTTATGATTCTAAGTTTTTGTTCCATCCAAGAAAACTTAAATTACATTGGTTAGGACCTTGTTAGTTACATACTTAAAATAGGAGCTTGTCAATTAGAAGTGCTTGATGGAATACGGTTCCCTAATTACTTCAATGGGGGTAGGCTAAAGCCCTACTATAAATAATTCTTCTTGATGTTTGTAATAATGTAGTGTTACCATTTATATTAGGTTTCCAATTATATATTCCCTTAATGTATTTCCTTCTTCACCACTATGCTTTGTCAATTTAGTTGGTGTTTTGTGCATTAAATGCATTTACGCGCTGGAAGCTAATTATCATTTGAAGAAATTTTATGCATAGAGGACTGTACATACCATTTTTGTGGGGTGGCTATTGAAAAATGGGTACACATAAAGGAAAAAATTGCTACAGGTGTTATTCAAGTTTGGAGAATTGGTGGAAAGAAGATTGCTTCCAAATAAGGACCATAGATAGAGATAAACGAATGAACAATATAACGTGAGGTAAGCAACGGTCATGGAGATTACCAAGAGAAGGTGTAGTGGCAAGGTACTCACACACATGGAAGCATGCTGAAGAGAATTCTATAGCTAGAAGGTAAGAAGGCAAGATAGAAGGATATAGCTGAGGTGCGAAGATGTACCACATGGAAATTGTGAAAATGGTCAAATAATGATAGGATTGTTGGTAGGTGAAGGAGAGATAAATGGACCAATTTTTTGAAAATATATATAAGGACGTGATGTGAGTTCATTTTACCTTTGTGATCACAAGAATTTTAACGATCTAAGTGTGAATGAGATGAGAAAAGAGTATTGAGGTACAGAGAGTGTGAAACTAGACGTGGAGAGCAGATTTTTGCATAGAAGAAGCTTGTGTCCCCATTGGTGAAGGGTTTGAGAAAAGAATGCATGTTACAAAAGAGCTAGGGCATGTGATTTCAAACTAGGGAATGTAAATTTGAGCTAGGGTTTCAACCTGCTTGATATAGAAAATAGAAATCAAAGCATTTACACATTACAATGGCCAAAAAGGTGGGATTTTCATATGAAACCAAAGAAATTACCTTCCGCAGGAGCTAAAGGAAAGAAGAAAGTGGAGGAAAAATTTGAAGTTGGGCCCAAAAGTAATTTTTTAGAGATGCATTACTCAAAAGGTGTTATAGTTGGGAAAGAATGAGATTCCCACATCCATAAGTGTAAAATAATTTATTACAACCACCACACATCAGATAATAAGGAGTTAGATGCGTTGTTGAGCATGAAGACCAATAAGCACACAATAGAGGACATGTTAGTAGATGATGACACTAGGGAGAAGTTTTTAAAGCATGTTAGAGTCTATCATTTGTATAAGATCCCTTACTTTTCCAAATAGGAACCTCTTTACTAGTGGATTATGAGCAGAGTCCATGAGGACTTACTCTATTATACCAGAAGAAGGATAAGGATTACAACAACACTGATCCTGACACTAATAGGGTTAAAGGGGACATGGACTGACCTTAACAATGACCTAGCTGATAAGGCATAAATCATGGAAACACAAAAGGAACTGGGGTATAAAAAAGGTCCACATAGAATGAACATCAATAAACCAAAGAATTACCCAGTGGTACAAAAAATTGTGCATTTGGTGACCAAATTAAATGATCAGGAGAGATGGTCGCAGGTGTATACAATGTGGCTCCATGTCATAAGGAAGATGTCACATGGGGTAGTCTATAACATACAAGGCTACATTGGGTAGACCATGGTCAAGGAAGTACGCACCTATGAAAGGATTAGTTTTGGTGTTATCTTGCTGTCATTAGTATTTATGGATAAGATTTAAGAGTATCCCATAGAGAATAAATTCCTTGCACAAAGTTTTGACAAATATTTATGTAAAGGTTCGATGAGTGGTCCATTCAAATATAGGGTAGAGATGTGGTATGATAGACTCCATGTGGAATTTGAAGAGGAGTGACACATTCCTAAAGAGTTACCGTCAATGGTGGGAAAGGTAATAAAATTTTCAGTGTACCAGCACTTCTACATCACACTATTTTCTATGAAGGATGGAACATAGAGCCCATGGTGAAAATTATTGTATGCCTTCACAATGCACTACTTATAGGCATCAGTCCATCATTTTACTGATGCACACCACTTGAATTTTGTTATAGACAAGGTAGACTATGACTACCACACTCTGAGGAAGACATATGTCTATCGAGACAAGGTTTCCTATGTTGAAAGGTTCATATCATACGTTATAAACATGGAGCCTGTAAGATTGGTTGTTGCGGATAGTAGATCTGTGCTTGTATACCTTCAGCTAAATCCTAAGCTGGAGAATAAAAAATATGTCGAGAATGAGTTTGTGCTCCGAAGGCCACGAAGGGAAATCATATAGTGGAGAACGTACAAGATCCAAATCCCATGGAACCTATAGAGGTAGATGATGAGGAATAAGAGCATAAAGATAGTGGTGGCTTGGTAAGTAGAGGCTAGAGGTAGCCTACAGACAAAATGGATACTAAGTGTGCATGTACACCACCACAAGAACAAGAAGAAGAAGAGGACTTAGAAGCAATCCAAGGAGAGTGTTATTTCAATAGATATTTTATAAGAATAATAACACAAGGTTTGGGAACTCCATAGTTGGTACAAAGATCACCATGACTCTCTCCATAGAAAGATACATCTGAGAGACAAAGGAGAAAGTTGAAGTTGGATGAGGAGGTGGAGGAGTCTGCATAGAGCATGCCTGGAACTCCTATACCACCAGAGGATGTGGAAGAACCCAAGGATGAATAATTGAAGGATGAAGAAGGAGTAAATAAGGAAGGTGAAACAAAACAAGATTCTACTCGGGACATAGATGATCCAACTCCAAACCTTAGTGCTCAAGTTCCAAAGGGGCAAAGAATAAAGAGGTCAAGTGAGGAGCATGGTACATTGATCATGGGTTGTGATGAGGACATAGGTAAAATTGTCCACACTCGATTCTAGAATACAGTGGGCCTCAAGGACTTGTATGGATGGGAATTGATGGACCCTAACATGGAAACCATGCACATGAGGAAAAAAATTTCATGGTCCATGCAAACACACATGGGCAAGTCTCATTTTTATTTATGTGAAGAACCATGTGTGTCAAGAAGAATGGAAAAGGCACTGCAAAACATACACATAACAATCAAGCCCACTATTATGTTTAATGAACAGGTGAGTAATGCCTTAGTAAAATTATCTAAAGAGGTGGCACGTAGGAATGTAGATAAGGCTGCAACTATTAAAGTGTTAAGAGAAGATATCAAAGCCAAAGATGTAAAAATAACATGTCTGAAAGAGAAAAGGATCTAGAGAAAAATAAAAATGGGGTTCTCATCACCATGGCAAAGGAGATCGGAAATCATGTCCTATAAGAAAGACCACACTTGGAGCCCAAGGTACTCAAAAAAATCTCTTTGGCTATGCATTATGTGTGTACCTTAGTGTATTTGGTGCTTGAGGATGGACCAGTTCAAATGCCAATGGAAAAGGACCTTGAGTAGGAAGAAAAGAGAGCAAGGGCTTTAGTGGTTCGAAATATTTCATCTTATGAAGCATTGCTCCAAACTTTGTAGGAAGAGCTAAAGAAGGCAAACTAGGCATTGAATATATGTGCAGATCCAAAGGTAGTAATAAGAATTAGGACCATGGTTGAAAAAAATGAAGTCCTGAAGGCCATGAAGGATGGGGCGTGGAGAGATTGGCACTAGTAAAGAAAAAGTGTGAGGCCCTTATATCCACACAAAACCCCCATAAAGAAAGGATGGATGAAATTGGAAAGCTTATAGCACAGAAGATGGATCTTCTGGATAGAAGGGTGACTGTAATGTCCAACATTGTTATAGTATTGTACAATGAGAGGGAAGATATTGCACAAGAAAAGTAATACTCTATTACATCAGATATTCTGGAAAAGGAAGAAGCCACACTTAGTGATTGGCAAACTTTAGAGGTTGAAATCAAAGAAGAATATTTGGAGTTGATTCTTCCAGTTGAAATAGAGGATATTTCAGGGTAAAATTCATTCTTTATATAGTAATTATTTAATTCCCTTTCATTCTCATTCTCTATTATTTAAAAGTATCAAGAGGCACCCATTGTCGGGGTGGCAATGTAATTTTGTGTGGGGTAATGTTGAGCAGACAAATTATGACCCTTAGAAGAAGGCACATAAAAGGTTCACACATGGGAATAAGGCACATTCAAAGGTATAGAAGGTTAGGGAAGGAAATGCGCACGAAGGACAAGGATAGATTTGTGACTTAGCCATTTTCAGGAGTATAGGATATTTTTGGAGATAGCGTGCAAAGAACACAAACCGGATAAACACTTGTGCTACACACAAGGGATATTTTTGGAAGAGAATCTACTAAGCACTTTGGATGGGTTTGAATTAATAATAGAATTATTACTATCAGTTAACAAGAAGAGATCTATTATTGGCACACTTGCATGTGTGTCTATTATTGTAAAGGTGCATGATTATTTTCAGCGTGTGACCTATTTTGGGAATTATGTAAACGGTGACGAGAAAGTCCTCACCCTTATAAATATGTAGTGATCTGCGTAGTATAGGAGGACTATTTATGAGTATTGTAAATTCATGTTTCTAGATCTGATGCATGCATGAACTTATAGTACTACCTATTGTAAGAATCTCCTATATATTTATTGTGTTTAATATAATGGAGTGTATTGACAATTTCAAGGTGTTAAACATGATTATAACTAGATATTTCATGAATGAATTCATTATGGATATTGTTTTTATCCATTACTCTTTAGATTTAGATCTAGAATATGTTCTGTAGAATGTTATACTATTTATGAATCTGAATGCATCAATTCTTCATCTTGCTAACATCCTCCACAAGCAACCCTAAAGAGGGGCCTGGTACCTTTACACGCTTCGAGTGAGCACTCAGTTTGGGATGAGTGATGTGCCAGTGTGCCTGTGTTATTTCTGGTAAATTCTAGGCTGCATCAATTTATCATCATGATTTTACGAGATAATTTTAAGAAGGTAAAGTGGTCAAAAACCCTAGTTAAACCCTAGCTAGGATCAGTTTACAGAGAATGAAGTATAATAACCAAGTTTTTATTAATTCATCAAATATTATGATTTTACATTGTAGAGGACTTTGTAGACACCAAATTTGGGTCACACTCACTTGGGTTCCCTTTCAATTAATGAACATGATGCATTTAACTAACCATGACCCCTTTACCGCATATTGATATTAACCCTCATAGTATTAATTAGTTTAACTATTTTAATTAAATTAATTTCACCCTCACACCTCCCCCTCATCATGACACCTCACCATGGACCAATTCTAGGGGAATTTAACTCATAGTGACTGAGTCATCGCCTTCAACATGGATTCATCACCTTCAACACTGAGTCCTTACTCCTAGTGTTGAGTCACTAACTTAACCTAACTAACTAAGAATTGTAGTCGGTTTTACACTCATCACAAAGGAAAGAAATCCCATACGTGCCATCCTATCACCCAGTGGGACCTAGGCACTCACCTGAGGCATGCGTAGGTTCTGAGTCTCTCTTTTATGTGATTTTATTGGGAAACATCATCTATGATCTGAGTGTAAGATATTTTGAAAGGAAATAAGTCATACAAGAACCATAGAGCTCTGAATGGATTCTAGATCCTTGTAGTCATTCCAAACATAAATTTCTTAACACATAAAAGAACTTACACCAATATAGAGAGGAAATAATACAAGCATTCATACTAGTTCATAAACATAGATGAGAAGGAACTATGAAGAAGGATGTATGTATCAGAACCATTAATGCTCATATTCATATCAACTGGTAACCTTATTGCATTCATTAGGCCATTACAGAATGTCACAGAAAGGCATACCATAGTCATGCATTATAACTAGACTTATATAACTAGGCCCTCAAAAGAAAATCTATAATTCCCAACCCTTGATACATCCTTTCCTACCCTTATTTTCCCAAACTAACAGAGTCCTTGCAGTATTTCTTCATAGCTCCACACTTTATCTATGTGTTTAGGTGTGTCTTTTACTTCTACAGGAACTTTTATATATAGCCTCTTTGATCCGCCAACTCATTCTCCTACGGACTCAGATCCATTACCAAGTGTCTAAATGTGGTCCTCCAGGGGCACATGCTCCTCCAGGCCTGAGCTCACCACTCTGTGCCATGATGTCCTTCTAGAAACCTTTACTGCATGGAAAATTCCTTCCTAGGCCAATATTTCACTAGGCTGGTACCTTATCCACTCCGCATGTGCAGTCGGGTCATGTTTTTCTCATATCCTACCCAAAATTACCAATATGGCTAAGTCTTGCAACCTTGGCTTTTTTCACGCGTGTGCCACAAGTTTCCTTAAACCCTTCCTATGTGCCTTCTCCTTGCTTGCCTTTCATCAACTAGGTCTTGCGCAGCTACATGCCCTTTTTCACTTAGCCAATATTTCAGGGGCCCAACATCACCCCACACTACACCTATTTTCCACCCATGGGAACACTTCTTAAATGAATAAGGAATCATATTAGGCTTATTCCTTGGAAAAATAATAAGGGGATGAAGAATCTGGGAAATAAGAAAGAATGGGATAGTGATGGCATCACTATAATAAACTAGGAAAATATTTTTGTAAGTCGGCCTCCAACTTGATCAAGGCATCGACTTCATTTTGCGCTCTCTAGAAAATATCACCTACAAAGGAACTCACTTGTTCAAAACCTATCCCATCCCCATGTGCGCTCATGGTGTAAACAATATTTTCTAACTCCTTACCAATATCCTCCAGCGCATCCATCCTTCATGTAATCCATGGGTATAGTTCCTTCAACCGGTTTTTGATTGAACCCCTTAAGGTTTCAATGGCCTTAGATTTATGTTCATACTCGGCTAGGATATTTTCCCGCTCCACTTTGTTTCCCTTGTTTTTCTCCTGGAAATCTTTAAGTTCCAATTCATCATTGGTGACCAACATGTTCGCCACTTTGTCCCTGTCCATGCAGTTGTCATACACGGCCTCAACATTCTGGGAGGTAATCTTCACATCAACATGGACCTTGTTGTATTCTGCTATGTTTTCCATGAATTTTAATTTTTCCTCCTTTTCTACGCATGCAGCCACCTCTTTTGTAGACTCCAAAGATAGTGGTTACCTCTCCATGGTGAGGGATCTTGTTAAGTCCTCTAGGAACTCCAGAGCATTTGCATACTTCTGCGCGGTAGGTGCTAGGTTCGGATGCTTCAACAATATGGCATATGTAATGGAGTCCACCTTTTTGTAAACTTCATTCACTCTAGCCTTCTCATCCCTTAACTCTCACTGCCACTAGGTGTTGATCAAATTATCTTGGCTTAGCTCCTTTGTCCTTACAGCTAGCTCTTCCTCTTTCTTCTTCAGTTCATCCTCAAGATATTTGATTTTATCATTCCACCCAAAGAGTCAAGCTTCGACCTCAATGGAGACCTTGTTGAGCACGTTACACAGTTGCTCATCTGAGATCTACTGAGCATTCACCAATGGGTTATCTCCCTTTGATTATGGTAATGTGATAATTTCCCCATTTCTTACTTCAAATTATGGCTCATCAAGATGGGAATCAAATTCCTATGAGAGGATCTTCCTTGTCCATAGGTAAGTAGCCTCCTTATCAAATTATGACATCACCATGAGCTCCTTGGCTGGAACTATGCTCTGGAACCACATGCACAAAAATTTATTAGGGTCATTAATATAACCCATACCTAGCCTCTCCTTCTCCATACACCTTCCTCCCCTACGCATGCCCTTAGGAATAACTACATTAAAAGTGGGGCCTCCAGTGTTGCCGTGGTCCTTTTCTATGCTCTCTTCCTTACCCTCATTCAATACCAGCTTAGCACTACATTTCATCTCCTCTTCCACCAAGGTCTTAATGATATTTTTCATTTCTTCTTCTGCTTCCTTAGCTATCATCTCCTGCATAAGGCTTGGAGTCCTCTACTTCTGCGCGTTGACCTCCTCACTTCTTACTATGTCCTGGGTGCCTTCCCTCTCTTGGCTACCCTTGCACCGCACGAAACCGAACCCCTATCCTTCTTCTCCACCTTCTTCCTCTGAATCATACACATCATATATGGGTGGCTCTTGATATCTTCCAAGATCTTCTTCTTCACTATCATCTTCCTCATATTCATCATCCTTTTCCCCTATGTACCTCTCCAAACTCTCATTTTCTTCTTAGGAAGTCTCTTCTTCTACCCTTTTCTTCTTCCTAACTGGAGATTCTGGTGTAGGTGACTGTATGTACCCAAAAATGTAGGTACTGTACTACCAAAAAGAGGTTACGAAACCTGAATGATGATTCAAGTCTCTTCGCTAGGTGTTTGGAATCTAGAAAAATCTCGCCAAGTGTATGTTTGCATCCCAAATGCTTTATCCAAGCTCCATGTGATTTGTTCTATCCTCTGCCCCCTTTTTCCTTACATTTTGGTCTTAAGTGACAAGACCGCCACCCTGCCTAGGTGGCAGTCCCATGACCACCGCCCAGGACAGGGTGGCGGTCCTGTAACCGCCACCCTGCATAGGGTGGCGGTCCTGTGCGCGTTTTCCAGAATGTTCCAACAAATGCGTCAAACGTAAAAATTCAAATTTCACCTGCATTCTTCACCCACTTTGGCTTGCATTTATGTTTTTCCACCCTGTAAATAGTGTTTTCCCTTTGTTTATAGTAAAAGAGATCAATTGGGAGTTACCCTCTGGTAAATGCAATTGCTATAAATAGCTAGCTTGTTTTCAAACAAATGGCCCCTCTCCTTCTCTGTTTAAATATTCAGTTTGTTTGAAGTTCTTTCTTAGAGTTCCAATAGTTTCATGTTTTGCATCAGTTATCAGCCTTCCTTTACTATTTAGAGATCGTTTGATCTTCTTGTTTCATCATACTTCATTTTTTTTCCATATAATCAGTTTAGGGTAAGGTAGTTTCATTTCTAGATTAGAATCCATCTTAGAGTTGTAGGTTTTGTTTGTCACAAAAGATAGTTTCTAGAATTCTCAATGTATTTGTGTTGTATTCCCACAATAAATCCTGCTAGGAATTACATAGTCAAGCTCTGTTCACTTGCACTATCCCTCTCTTACTTGCATTGTATTCGGTCTATATCCAAAACTGCCATTGTTCAAGTATCTTCTTCTGTTGACGCTATCATATACACACTTTTTTGGATTCACGAGAACACGAGGGAATGAGGAGATCACACTGAGGGGACAAAGTCACACACAACTAGATTTACCACTATTTTGTAAACTCCAGGTTTGAGCTATCAAAGTTCTAGTTACAATATATCAAATAGAGTAGTAAATTATTTCATTTCAGTTAAAATCTTGCTTTCGATATTTCCAGGGAAGCTGTGGGGAATGATAGTTTCTGAGAAACTATGATTCATTCCTCACTTCTGAGGTAGGATTGAGATTCTTTCGATTAAAATTAGTTAGTTATTTAGATATTTAGGATAAACTCACAATTGCACAGGAAAATAGCTATTCCAGGATACTTTGCTTGTTTTGATTATGTTATTAGATTAATTATGTATTTTCTGAATATTGTAGAATAGCTGCTCTTTTAATTTCGTTAAAATACTTCATCGAAAATACAAAAATAAAAGAATATATGCATAGTGTAGATATATCTTTCATAATTAGTTTATTCATTTCAATTAAAATTGAATCATCTTTGCATGACAATCACGGGACCTAGAGAGCCCAGAGAATACATATTTGAACCAATAGTGCCTCAACCAAATCTCCCCACAACACTAGCTGATATAGATCAAGACCTTAGGATTCAGGTTTTTGAACAACAGTAAACCTACGAGCAGTTAGTGAACAATTGAGAGAATTAAATGTTGAGGATGACAAAGCATACACATTCTGGTCAAATCACCCTAACTACAGACTGCCTTGATAGGATATCCATATGACCATACAAGGACTCGAAAGAGAACAAATATTTGGTTGCGATCCTTTAGTTCCACAGCCCAATGTAGGAGACCTCCTCATCGACATAGATACTAGCTTACGTATTCAAGTTTCCAGAACACCTGTAAGGTATTCTGAGAAAATTACACAACTTCTAGTTCTAAACATAGAGGCTGAAAAAGCTTATGACTATTGGATAGTTGGGAGAAGAGATTGACTCCTCATATGACCATAGGAGGTCCACCACAACCATGAACTTATGGTTGTGATCCACAGGTCCCACAACCCAACGGGCCTACTAATCAATCAGACATTGACGCTGGTTTACACACACTAATATTCAGATCCTCACCACTTCCACCAGACATCATTACACAATTCTCCGTATTAAACGTAGTAGCCAATCAGGCTAGGGATTTCTGGACTAGACCAGAGAATCATCCATAAAACTCTGGAGGATCCACTACACCTCTCATCACCATTTTCCATGACCTTATCTGGAAATATACACGAAGCACCTACAGGTCATTTTCCATGTATCCAACAACCAATAAATAGGATCTCGACAGAGCTCGACATTGATTGGAGCCTCCAAACAACTATTATATCTGAATGATCCATTACACCAATTCAGGTTAGGAGAGCCTTCTTTGCCTTAGATTCACATATTCCATTATTGCGTGTCGAGGATATAAGATTTCCCAACTAGTTTGTCTATATCCATATAAATTCCATTCTCACCAGCTGTCTCGGCATGACCTCGGGAGGTTGGGTACGAAGAAGAGTTGCTTGTAGATTCTCATGCTCACATGTCACTTTTCTATCATACAAAATTGGTGAACCTGACGTGAAACAAACAATTGTTCTCCTTTTATTTTTATTTATTTCTTCCACCTTCACTCTTTCCCATTATTCTGTGGGTATTCATATACCCCCCGAATATGTCAAGATATGACACATATGGCAGACCTTTCTCAGGTCTCAAAGCAAATTATGGTCAAACAAATAAAAAACCATCACCCTCTCTCTCTGCATGGGCTGAAAATTATTCAAGTAATTAATTGTCATCAAAAACTCCCCTTCAAAGAAATAGATCTAGTTCTTTGTTCTGAATTGAGGAGTTGTATCAGCTTGCACAAACGCAACAACCAGAGCCCTCAGGCTCTAACAATATGACATTTACTGGAGAATCCATTTCATCTCCTCAGGTTTTGTTCAGATCACAAATCAGTAGACAGTCAGATCCACTCCCATTTTTGGATGAGGAGTATTTAGCATGCTACGCTAGAAGTGAACAACGCTTCCAAAACATGTACCCACCTATAGGAAGCTTGCAAACACAACCCGATACCCTACTCCAAGAAAACACCCCCATTCCTCCACCTATGGGAAATACTCTCGGTGAAGCTTGGCAGGGTAATGATCAATTCATAGTAGGGTATCATACCCCTTTACAACCTCAAGGTGTACAAACAAACACCATTAAGGAAAAACACTATGTCTTCACCAATCGAGGTCATCTCAGCCTTAGTTGAAAAGGTTAGAGGATTGGAACTTGCTCAAGCAAATAAAAATTCATATTTCGGGCAAGCAGGAATTCCCAACCCTCCGCATCATCCCAGCCAGGTGGACCTCCTTACAGGAACAGGCACATGTTAGGCATGCCTCCTCAACATTCATATAACTATCCACAACAAACACCAACTAGGAACCGCATTTTCAAACACCACTCTAGTTGAAAATATGATACCTCCCGGCTTAGCACCAAACAACCCATACCAGAGAAATGTTCCTCCCTACTTAAACATTTATTCAAAATCACCATAGGGAGACATGTTCTCCTCTCCTGGGATGTTCACTCAACCACAGGGATTCCCTTATGTCCCTACAAATACATATGCTATGCCATATCAACAACCCATGCCACCCCCACCCCCTCAGCAAGCACCATCAATGGTCGAAGCCTATGCGGTAGGGACTTACTCAGAATATTTAAAAGAGCCCCTAGATTTCACCATACGAAGTGTCATGCTTCCAAGACCTCTTCCTGATTTACCCAAATACAAAGGGGAGGGAGATCCAAATGCACACATCAAGGCCTATGCCACGGCCATACAAGAATTACTCCCTTGGGATGGGGTTGTTGCTAAGATATTCCCTAAAACCTTAGAGGGTATTGCCCTTGATTGGTACTACAGAATACCTGAAGCCTCGATACACTCATTTAAACAACTCGTGTTAGAGTTTATCAAGGCTTTTGACATGAACAAATTGTTAAGAACAGGAATCAGGGAATTCTTACATATTAAACAAGAGCATAATGAATCTACTGCTCATTTTATTCAAAGATGGTGTACAGTTCTCTACTCATCAGCAAGTGCTCCAAACATGGATCAGATGGAACTATGTGATTTATTCCTTCATTCCCTCAATAGAGAGATAAAGGAAGAAGTCCAGAAGTTCCCACTAAGAACTTATGATGAAGTACTCGAGAGTGCTCTCCGAACAGATCAAGTAGCAATAGATAGTGGTCGTAAGACATATGGAACAAATGGGAAATTAATCACTCCCAATCAAAACACTACGGCCTATCCTAACACCGGGAATACCAATCAAGGACCCAAAATCCTTAACAAAAACCATGGGGTTACAACAGATGGAGTAACAGACCAAGTTAAAAGAGCAAACATTGTAAACATTTCGCCACCCGTTAACAATCAGACGAAATAACAATTTTACTCCAACAATCAACGCAGTGGATTTTTATCATCCACCATGACAACAAAACAACAAATGAACAACAATGGAAAATCCAAACACAAGGTCCAAATCGAAACCCAACTGGATATCAGAGTCAAAACCAAAGGCAACAACCTCAAAATTTTAACTCTAACAACCAACAACCTTATCAGAATTTTGGGCCACAACAGGTTTCAAATCAACAACCTCAAAATTATAATCCCAATTTATATTGTGGTTTCCACAAGATTCAAGGCCATGATACTAGGACTTGTCGTGACTACAATAAATTCATGCAGCGTTTGCCAGAAGACCAAAGACAACTCTTTATAGATATGTTCTTAGCAAATTCTGTAGTACCCATGCCAAACACTTACACAGGGGTAGTTTCCCCTCAAAATGCACCCCTCAAGATCTTTAATGATCCACTCCCAAATCATACTAACAATAACAGGTTAGACCCAAGCAGAATGAACAAGGGTGTTATGGAAGGAAATAATGATCATGAAGCCTCAACTTCATTAAATCCACTGGTCGCACCCCAATTAGGAACTCGACTGCAAACTAAGATAGTTGGTCTGGTAGAGTTAGAGACCGAGCTACCCGTAGAAACCATAACAAGAACATGGGATTATTCTTCTCAACCAAGTTCCAAGTTATCCATTAGAACTAGACAAAATTCAACAAACGTTGGTAAAACCCATAGGTGCTTATGATTTAATTAATGACTTAACAAAGACCTTCTCTCACATCTCCTTTTTGGATTTGTTAAAGAACTCTCCCACCCATAGGGCTGCTCTCTTAGAAGCATTAGGCCTTGGTCATTTAATTAACATCACTCCTCCTCCAGAAATGTAAGTAAACCATGTAGACTTTGATGTCTACCCTCCAGGGCAGCCAGATAGGGATACCGAGTTTATATTTGATATAAGAAAAATGCCAATGGATGCTGAAATTACATGAAGAGGTGACCCAACTTTACATTTACAAGTATGGGTCTACAATAATTATGTTAAATGTGCAATGATTGACGATGGGGCAGCAAGTTAACATAGTCCCCTTCACTTTTCTTCAAAATCTAGGATATGGAGAAACAAATTGTTCCACAACATGAAATACGCTAAGAGGTTATGATAGCCTCAAAGCCACTTCAATTGGAACCATAGTTTTACCAGTCACCTTAGGACCCAAGACGGTCCTCACCGAATTTTATATTATAGATCAGGAAACCAACTATAATATGATCCTTGGTCGACCATGGATACACCGCATGAAGGCAATCCCTTCCACGTTATTCCAAGAAATAAGATTTTTGCACTTAGGGAAAATATTTGTGGCACAAGGTGACCCAAAACCCTTCGATATACACCTAGCTGACTTGAAGAAAAGACCAGGCATTCACTCTGAGTTTGAACTCCCAACAAATCAACTTAGCAAACCAATTAATTCAAAACCAGAAGAGAAGTTGATACCTACCACAGAATTAGAAATTACAAATCTAGTCGAGGGCATTCCAGCACTCAAAAATGAGGCTAACGTCATAGAAACAGTGTCATTAGGGACTACCACAAAAATTGTCGAGTTGCTAGAGAAAGATCTACCCATTCTCCTACCATTTGATTCTATGGGTATGGGATACACCCTAGGAATTGGTTCCCTTCCATCAGATGAAGTTTGTATGGTAGAAGTAACCGAGGCAGAAGAAACAGACATGACGAATATCCCAACATCCATTTTCCCAAGAAAATATTGGACTCTCCACTTCGATGGAGCTAGATGTCGCTTTGGAGCTGGGGCAGGAGTGATCTTTACTTCTCCTGAGGGAAAGATCCTACCTTTTGCCTTTAAATTAAACTTTGAGTGTACAAACAATGGGGCAGAGTATGAAGCCCTCCTCCTTGGCCTCATCCTAGCCAAAAGAATGGGTGTCGATAACATTAGAGTACTAGGAGACTCACAACTAGTTGCAAACCAAGTCTCTGAGGTATATGAGACTAGAGCTGAACATTTACAACTCTACAAAAAATAGTGGTACTAGATCTAAGCAAAGGATTCAACTTCATATCAATTGAAGCAATCCCACGAGAGAAGAACCTTCTCGCAGATTCAATAGCAACCTCAGCTTCCCGTTTCACTCCAAACAGTGAGTTGGAAGATACAAGTTTCACGGTATCACTTCATACTGAACCATTAGTGCGTAAAATACCAACAAACCCACTCCTGACTCATAGAGAAGCTGAGAATGATTTTTCTATCCTGGATCACTTTGACAGTGATAGAGTCACTCTCGAATATCTAAATGCCTATGTAGAGTTACATCTTGCTCACCACATAGTAGATCTTTCCCTAATACCACATTCCTCTTCCTATTTTGGAAATCCCATGATAGAGTCTCCTCCACAAAAGGATCTCGATATCTATGAGGTAGAGAACGGAGAAAGTTTGGAACTACCTCCGGCCCCGCCTAAATTTGAAGAGGGAAACGCTTCTTTAATCAAAGAAACAATTGACATAAACATCGGAATGGAGGAAGAACCAAATTTTTTGAAGTTGGGATCCTCGTTAACTCCAGAGGAGATAGAAATACACACCCAAATCCTCAAAGAGCATAAAAAGCTTTCACATTTAACTATAAAGAAATGATAGGAATTGCACCACATATCGTGGTACATAATCTTGTCACTAAACCAGATGCAAAACCAATTAAACAAAAGTCAAGACCAATGAAGCCAAAAGTGGCTCTCATGGTAAAAGAAGAAGTAATGAAACTTCTCCAAGTGGGATTCATCAAACCCAGTTGAATAATCACAATGGGTATCTAATATCGTCCATGTTCTCAAAAAGAATGGGAAGATACACATTTGCATAGACTTTCGGGATATTAACAAAGCTTGTCCCAAGGATGACTTCCCGTTACCATCCATTGACGTCATTGTTGATGCAACAACTGGATTTGAACTGTTGTCCCTCATGGATGGGTTCTTAGGGTATAATCAGATTAAAATATCTGAACAGGATCAAGCCAAAACCATGTTTATAACTCCCTGGGGAACTTATTGTTATGCTGTCATGCCATTCGGTCTTAAGAATGCTGGCGCTACATACCAATGGGCAATGACATACATATTCCATGATCTTATCCATAAAATTGTGGAATCCTATGTGGATGACTTGTTGGCCAAGGCCAAGAAGTGTTGTGATCACCCAGAAGTACTCTGTATCATCCTCTCACGATTGATTGAATATGGCGTCACATTGAACCCAGAGAAATGCGTATTTGGTGTGACAGGAGGCAAGCTTCTGGGTTACATTATATCCTCACGAGGGATTGATGTTGATCTAACCAAAATATAGGTTGTTCTTGAAATGATTCCACCATCAGAAAATTCTGGTATCAGATCATTTCTTGGGAAACTCGGTGCAATCCGAAGGTTCATCCTTGATTTAAGTTTTTCTATTCATCCAATCAACAATCTATTAAATAAAGATTATAGCATTGATTGGACAAAAGAATGCAACGAGGCCTTCGAAGCAGTTAAACGCTTCTTGTTGTCTCCACCCACGCTAATGCCTCCCAGACCAGATCATCCTTTGATCCTATACTCACGGGCTACTGATGTCTCACTAGCCTGCATGCTGGCTCAAGAAGACAATGATAAACAAGAACGTGCAGTCTATTTCATTAGCCGAACGTTGCTCGATTATGAAACACGTTATACATAGAAAGAGAGAGAATGCCTTGCCATAACATTTAAGACATTACATGTTAAATCAAGAAACAAGGGTCATTGTAAAGACAGATCATTTACGAACATTCCTCATGCAAGGGTCTCTATCTAAAAAGGTTGGACGTTTCATAACCTTAATGGGAGAATTTGAATTAACATTTGTAAACTAGAAATCCGTTAAGGGACAAATCATTGCAGACTGGTTAGCTGACAATCCGTTAGATGGAGGTGATCTGGTAAATATGGACTTTCCCGATGAGTGTATATACTTTATCGAAACCAGGCCCCCCATCTCTACATGTCCCTGGTACACTAACATCATCAATTTTATCATGAAACATACATACCCAGAAGGTGCCACATCACAACAAAGAAGGCGGTTATGCATTATCGCTGCTAAATACGTCATTTTAGAACAGGTACTCTATCGTAAATCCTTTGATGGCATGTTTCTAACATGCATTGACATAGAAGAATCCAAGAAGATTCTTTATGAATCCCATAGTGGGATATGTGGAGTTCACTTCGGTGGTCATGCCACTTCTCGCAAAATACATTGGATGGGCTAGTTTTGGCCCACTCTTGAACATGACGCATTAGAGTTTGTACGTAAGTGCCACAAATGCCAAGAATTCTCCCACGAGATTCACATGCTAGCACAATCTCTGCAACCAATAGCAACCCCATGGCCTTTCTCCACGTGGGGTCTAGATTTGATAGGGAAATTCTCTCCCTCATCGACAGATGGCCATAACTTTATAATTACGACCACAGAATATTTTACCAAATGGGTAGAGGCCATGCCTCTCACCACTGTACCAGGTTCGGTAATCGCCAAGTTCATTTTGAACCAAATCATTTGCAGGTACGGTGTCCCACAAGTCATTATCTCAGATAATGGTACATCCTTTAAGAATGATGAGGTCTGCATGAGCTATGCAGCAAATTCAAAATAAACCATCATACGGCCTCTCTTTACTACCATCAAGCCAATGGAAAAGCCGAAGTAACGAACAAAACATTAAAAGCTATTCTCCTCAAAACAGTTAAGGAGAACAAACAAGATTGACATCTAAAATTATATCTGGGCTTGTGGGCCCATTGAACCTCAAAAAAAACACCGACATGAGTAACTCCTTTCTCATTAGTATTCGGGGCAGAAGCAGTTCTCCCGCTTGAGGTCGAAACACCTAGTCTCCTGCATCTCATTATAAGGGATTATGAGAGAAGTTGCCTATAGAGAGGCATGGCCTCTCTCAACTAGAAATCCTTGATGAGACCAGGGCTGAATGCCGAACAAAGACAGAAATCCTATGCTGACCTAGATGTGCCAGCAATATAACAAAAAATTCTATGAATGAGAAATATATGATGGAGATCTAGTTTTAAGATTAGACAACCAGATTGACAAGAAAACCGGTGAAGGAAGGAAATTCTGGCCCAAGTGGTTAGGCCCATACCGAGTCATGAAGGACTATGGAAACAATGGTGCGTATCTCTTGTGTACATTTGAAGGCGAGGAATTCAATGAAATAGTCAATTCCTTGCATCTTAACCGATTTTACGCATGAGATCGTTAGTGTCACCATTTCTATATTATATCTACCTACATTGCATTAGTCACTTAGTTGTTTCATTTTTTTTGCTCATTTCATAAAGACTTTAGTCAAGGAACTTAGTCTTAAGCGATCTATTATAAATTTCTAAAAATATTAGTAAAAGCTTTCAAGTCACATCTCTTCAAAAATCATCAAGAAGTTTCAGAATCTTTTCATCAAGTTTGACAAAAAAATATTGACGCAAACCATACCAAGGCCTACATACTTGGTTTTTCTCTTTCTTTCTACTAGGTGAACTTGTTCTTACCTACGGTCTGTTCTAGAAGCTTCTTGCTGTCACATTTATCCCTCTTATGTCTCTTTAAAACAAGGATATCCTAAAATCACAGATTAGAAGTGTCAAAATCAAATAGAATCAAGAATACCAAGCAAACAAAATATTTTATTTTACACACTTCTTTTCCCCACCAACCTATGGTGATAAGCCTGCATCTCTTATTGGTGGTGCAAAATCCCTAAAACACTTTAAAAATGCAAAAAATCATCATTTTAGATGAAATAAAAGCCTACCCTATGGGTTCCCCCCCTAGAGACTCATTTAAAACTAGCATTTTCTAAAATAACCCCCCCAAGACAAAGATTTCTATATTTCTATCTTTTTGGTTTAAAAATGATAAATTGAGAAGAACTAACTTGAGACTTCACTAGCCAATGTCCTACTCTCGAAGGCATGATCATGATCTTGTAATAGATGTTTTGAATGTAATCTTGTTTAAAATGGTCACCATGGGTCCTAGAGCTCAGAAATCACCAAATCGACACGCGTAAATGAATAGTAAAATGAGCTAGTTTTAAATATATATAGAATTCTAATTTGGTTTTGAATGTTTTTTTTTCATAGAAATGGAGCGTCGATGGAGGTAAGTTATAATCCCCATGCAAATGGTAAGTCCTCATTTCATTTTGTAGGTAGTGGTAATTTGGATGGTGATGTTTCGACACATGGGCATGTTCGGTATAACTTCTAACTCCTCATTTTGGGACCGCCATACTTGGACCCACTTTTTTATGCCTCTCCATGGCTAAAATGTTTCTATGAGGGGGAAGTATGTACGCACCCAAAAATGTAGGTATTGTACTACTAGAAAGAGGTTACAAAAACCCCAATGATGATTCAGGTCTCTTTGAAAGGTGTTCGGATTCAAAAAAAGCTTGCCAAGTGTATGTTTACATCCTAAATGCTTTATCCAAGCTACATGTGTTTCATTTTGTCCTCTTCCCCCTTTTACTTTGCATTTTGTTCTTAATTTATAGGACCGACACCTTACCTGGGTGGCGGTCCTGTGACCACTACCTAGGATAGGGTGGCGGTCCTATAACTTCCACCCTGTGTAGGGTGGCGGTCCTATGCGTGTTTTCCAGAACATTCTGACGAATGTGTCAAATGTAAAAATTCAAATTTCACCCACATTCTTCATCCACTTTGGGTTGCATTTATTTTTTAGCCACCCTATAAATAGTGTTTTCCCTTTGTTTATAGTAAAGGAGATCAATTGGGAGTTAGCCCTCTGGTAAATACAATTGCTATAAATATCCAACTTGTTCTCATGAAAATTGCCCCTCTCCTTCTCTATTTAAATATTCAATTTATTTGATGTTCTTGCTTAGAGTTCCAATAGTTTCATGTTTTGCATCAATTATCAGCCTTCCATTACTATTTCGAGATCATTTGATCTTCTTGTTTCATCTTACTTCATTGTTGTTCCATATAATTGGTTTAGAGTAAGGTAGTTTCATTTCTAGACTAGAATCCATCTTAGAGTTGCAGGTTTTGTTTGTCACAAAATATAGTTTCTAGAATTCTTGGCATATTTGTGTTGTATTCCCACAATAAATCCTGTTAGGAATTACATAGTCAAGCTCTGTTCACTTGCACTATCCCTATCTTACTTGCATTGTATTTGGTCTATATCCAAAACTACCATTGTTCAAGTATCTTCTTCTGCTAATGCTATCATATACACACTTTTCTGGATTCACAAGAACACGAGGGAATGAGGAAATCATGCTGAGGGGAAAAATTCACACACAACTAGATTTACCACTATTTTGTAAACTCTAGGTTTGATTTATCAAAGTTCTAGTTATAATATATCAAATAGAGTAGTAATTTACTTCATTTCAGTTAAGAGCTTGCTTTTGATATTGTCAGGGAAGTTGTGGGCAATGATAGTTTCTGAGAAACTATCATTCATTTCTCACTTCTAAGGTAGGATTGAGAGTCTTTCGATTAAAATTAGTTAGTTATTTAAATATTTAGGATAAACTCGCAATTATATAGGAAAATAGCTATACCATGCTACGTTGCTTGTTTAGATTTTGTTATTAAATTAATTTTCCTTTTTTCTAAATATATTAGAATAGTTGCTCTTTTAATTTCGTTAAAAATACTTCATTGAAAATACAAAAATAAAAGAATACATGCATAGTGTAGATACATCTTTCATAATTAGTTTATTAGTTTTAGTTAAAAGTTGAATTGTTTTGCACGACAATCACGGGACTTAGAGAGCCCAGAGAATACATATTTGAACCAATAGTGCCTCAACCAAATCTCCCCACAACACTAGCTGATATAGATCAAGACCTTAGGATACAAGTCTTTCGAGCAACGGTAAACCTACAAGCAATTAGTAAACAACTAAGAGAGTTAAATATTGAAGACGACAAGGCATACACATTTTGGTCAAATCATCTTAACTATAGATTGCCTTGATAGGG
Source organism: Taxus chinensis (assembly GCA_019776745.2). Lineage (NCBI taxonomy): Eukaryota > Viridiplantae > Streptophyta > Pinopsida > Cupressales > Taxaceae > Taxus > Taxus chinensis. The sequence goes on from CM034157.1 coordinate 287,470,858, forward strand.
CATCTATATGACTGTACAAGGATTTGAAAGAGAATAAGTATTTGGTTGCGATCCTTTAGTTCCACAACCTAACGCAAGAGACCTCCTCATTGACATAGATACTAGCTTACGCATTCAAGTTACCAGAACACCTGTAAGGTATTCTGAGAAAATTACACAACTTCTAGTTCTAAACATAGAGGTTGAAAAGGGGTATGATTATTGGATAATCAGAAGGAGAGATTAACTCTTCACATGACCATAGGAGGTCCGACACAACCACAAACTTATGGTTGTGATCCACTGGTCCCACAACCCAACGGGCCTACTGATCGATCAGACGTTGATGCTGGTTTACGAACACTAGTATTTAGGTCCTCACCGCTCCCACCAGACATCATTTCACAATTCTCCTTATTAAACATAACAGCCAATCAAGCTAAGGATTTCTGGACTAGACCAGCGAATCAACCATAAAACCCCAGAGAATCCACTACACCTTCCATCACCATTTTCATGACCTTTTCTTGAAATATACATGAAGCCCCTACAGTTCACTTCCCATGTATCCAACGGCCAATAGACAGGATCTCATTTTTGAGCTTGCACCATGTTGCCCTAAATTTTCAAATTTGTATCTGCTCAAAAAATGTTTTATCCTTTGATTTGATGGTCTGTAATTCTTCCCCTCCAGTTGAAATGCTTTAAAAATGCTCACAAACTTCTTGTTTTTCCCTAATTTGAAAGAATAATCCAAGTTTTCCCTTTTTTGTGCCCTATTTTTTCCAATTTTGTGGGCTATGTCATTTTTCCCTTTGCCAGATCATGGAAAAATCAAAATTGATCAAATCATACTTGTTTGTATTTGAAAATCCAAATCCTAGATCGGGAATGTTGTAAAAAACATGGTTCAGTTGATTTAAAATCAAAAAATTTGCCATCCTTGGTGAAAAAATTGAATTCTAGGGCATCCTTTGAATTTTTTTACATTTTGACAGTCATACGGGCGTCATTTTCCCCGTCAAATTCATCCTCAGAAGGTATTGGCAACGTGGCGGGTTTTCATTGGCTGAGGTGTGGCGGGAAATGTTTCTAACTTGTCAAAAATTTTTTGGCAAAGTGGCAAATTTGGCTCCACGGCTCCACCTTTTTCAAAGTTGCCTACGTGGCATGTTCTTATTGGCTGAGGAGAGGTGGGGAGTCAGATCTCCTTTGAAAATTTTGGCTTTATTTTGCAAAATTTCCTAAGTCAAAATTTTGGCCCAAAATCCCCGCAGCCAACCAGAAGAGGACATTGTCCTAAAAGTTTCAAAATGGAGGAGCGTGGCTGGATTGGGGACTTAGAGTTTTTAACTCTATTTTCTCAAAAATTACAAAAATCATTTTAGCCCCACTCCAATCAGAGGAGGACACGTGGTCCAGAAAAAGGGATGTGGGGTGGTGGGAAGAATAAAATTGTGGATTTTTTGTGTTTTTGGGATCAAAGGTTTAAAGTAAAATTTTGGCCCGAAAGCCCCGCGGCCAATCACAGGTGGACACGTGTCCAAAAAGGGTCAGAGGGAAGTGTAGGTCCAGTGAAGGGAAATGGGGAATTTTTCCCCTTTTTGTCAAAGGGAGTTAAGGAAAAAGTTGCCAAAAATGGCCCACAAGAAAATCAATGAGCAGACACGTGGCAAGAAGGGAGAAAGGGAAGTGCGGGCCCACGGAGACAAAGTTGAGAATTTTCCCTTGGCTTAAAGGGAGTAAAAATGAAGATTAAGCCTATGGGTCCTTGGAAAAAGAGAGATGGACACGTGGTAGAGGACAAAGTGGGTCGGTGGGCTGCCGGAGGTAGGAGAGAATTTTTTCCCTTTTATAAAGAAGGCTTAAAATCAAAATTTGGAGCACTGGACCATGATGAATCACAAGGAGACACGTGGTGACGGAGAAATCGGACGTGCGGGCCTATGGGGAGAAAAGTGAAAATTTTCAGGAATTTTCCACAAAAAAGGTCAAAATGCATAGAATTGAAGCGCGATCCCAATGGGACCCACCATGTGCCACGTGTCAGCTCCAAAATTCAAAGGTGGAGGGGTGGGGAGAAAACATGGTCAAATTTTGATCCATTTTTCCAAATTTTCAAAAGGTCATAAAGTAAATGTTTTAAAACTGGGCCTGATCCAATCATTTTTTGCCACGTGTCTGGCCTTATCCAAAAAATTAACAAGGTAACTCAAGCTTATTTCTAAGTCCGCATCTTCCACATGGAGGGCCAAGATTAAAAGATGGATAAGATCGATGGTTGTTGTGCATCCATTTGTTTTGACCACCATGGGAGCTCCAGGAAGCTTGGAATCATGATTTTTGCATCAAAATTCATCAAATTTATAGTGATTTTGTGTCATCTTGGCCTTCCAGGATCATTGGCATCACTTTCATGGCTTAATTCTTTGATCTGAGGTGATTTTGAAATAAATTTTTCCCTAATCCATCCAAAAACGTGAAATGACAAAATCAAAAGTTACAGAGGTAATTTGAAAAGGTAAAAAGGTGAAAATGATGAGTAAAAGGTGTTTGCATGCCTCAATGATGAAAAATGTGCCTCCAGGATGGATAATGATCCAGATATTTGTAATGATTTAATCTTTTTGGGCACACCTGGCAACCTGCGAATGTTTTTCTATTTGATGTCATTTTCATTAAATCATGAGGATTGTTTTGTAACAAACTTGATCCCATGGCATATTATTTGCTTGGGAAAGAAGGCTCCAATGTGGCATGAGGTATATAATGCATTTTGGAGAAATTGTAAAGAGGAGAAAAAACTTAGAATTTCACGGGAAAATCTGGGAAGAAGCCCATTCTCTGAGAAACCACCTGAGAACCATTTCTAATTCCCTTTTTGCATCAGATTTTTATCATGTTGAGTTGGTTTCAGTTGTAAAGCCATCAACAAGCTCTGAGATTGTTCTTATAACATTCCCCTACTGATAGATTTGATCATTCTTAGATTATTTTGTGTTGTCTCTTGGAAAAATTTGCATATACTTATGTTTCAGAATGTTTTCAATTTGTGTTTCTTGCTCCTGTTGCAGTCTTGTGTTTAAAATATCTCTTGATCATACATGGTCTCATTTCTTGTTGATAGTTTAGTGGCATCTGCAATCTCACATTCAGAAGAGATTTCATCTGATAAAGAGATAAACAAATTTAAAATCACTTTACCTTCCTTGAATTCTGAGATTGTTTGTAAACCTTTGGGTGCACCTTAGGTCATGATAAAATAGAGATTTCTGGATACTTTGTTGGTTCATCTACTTCAAGATTTTGTGGTAGGTTGTCAAATATTGTGTGGAAGAGTGCAGATATGGGCCTCCATTTGGTGCACATATCCTGGTTGAAGGAGTACCTTAACCCCTTTGAAGCATTCTATTGTTTAGGTGTTACAAATTTCTTGCAAAGGTCCTCAAAGAATTTGGCAATTTCTGGTTAGTCTTATCTAAAATATCCCACCAAAATTTCATTTAGAATAACTAATCCTACCCCATACTACCCCTGCATTGCATTGTGTGTCAACAGAAGAATACAATCCATTTACAAAAATGCACAAAGCAAATCAGGATCATACCATGTCTCTAGCAGCCTTAGCCTTGTCTTGAAAGCATTTCCATCATTTAGTAGTGACAACTCTGTTGAGTTTGAATAATGGAAAATTGATCATGTTTTCCCAAGGCCATCTCCATACAATATGCACAGTATAAGGATATCTCCACCTCCTTCACCAAATAGAGGTTGCAATATAGGTTCTCTTACCTTGGTTGAAAGGCACAACCTAAAATAGTGAGGATTAGATCGAAATCATTTCAAGGTGCTACCCACTTCTTTAAAGCCTGAGTGCTAACAATTCAGATAAATTGCTTCCCTGGCTACAAAATGACATATAAATCATTAATATACCTCTGATTGTCTTGTGAAATACATGATCCTACTCAAGTTGTGAAGGATATTACATCATGGTACCAACACCTGAAGTGGTGCCATTGTCGAGGACTTCTTGGAATTTCTTAGTGTTTGTGGAGTGTTTGAAGAGTTTGAGAATTTGTGTATTCAAGTATTTGATCTACTACATTGTTAAAATATCATTCTATGCTTCAGATCATGCAAAAGTTTTAAACAAGGGTTTCAAGTTTTGTCTGCCTGTTTTTCCATTTCCTAGTAGTTCATACACTTTGGGTGCATTGTGATTGATTGATTTAAGAAGAAGAAGGTCATGATTTATAAAGCCTTGCAAATTTTTCAGTACTAGAAAACATTTGACAGATTATTTTAGTGCATCTTGCACAACTAAGGTGAAATTCCTTAGTGGTGACTCCATGCTGATTTGATATTGATAAATACCAGTGTCTTACCTTTCTGTCATTTATTTTTGTTGCTAATCTGCTACAAAACTGGAAGGAAGAAGATCTCTCTTCATTAGGGACTCTGCTAAGAAGTTGTTTACAAATTCAAGGGACTCAGAGTTAGAAGGGAGAAGAGTTTGGAAAGTTGTTAAAGGTTAGACATCAAGCAAAGATATATCCATCGGTGAGAGAGATCAGCCTTTGGTAGAGGATTATCACTCTTCTTCCAGTGATTCTAATTCAAGCAATCCTCTCATAAACTTGTTTTCCTCAACTAGTGAACCTTCTTCTGCATTTAAGGGAGTTCCTTCTCCAATCTACACCTTTATGTTTTAATTCAAATAAACTCATCAAGAAAGATCAGCACTTAGAGAATACCATCTTGTGAATCACATTCTTGAGTCCTAAAGACCTTGCACTCCTCATTAGCTTGTTTCACCTCCAAGATCACCTCCACCAAACAATATGGCTCAACCTAGACCCCCATTTTTTATTAACACCTTTGGTCCTATCAATTTTAGAGGAATGGTTGGGTATCCAAATGTTGTCCCACAAGATGTGAGAAATAGGTTACCAAAGTTTCAAGGTAACAATGCTATGACTGGAGATCAGCATCTCAAACTTTTTGTTAACATGATGGAAGATTTTGAGATAGAGTTTGAAGATGTGTATGTAAAATTTTTCATCCACACCTTAGAACAAGATCCTAGGGATTGGTAAAAGGCTCTACTTGATAATTCTATTGATTCATGGACTGGAGATGAACAATGCATTTAGGTTGCAATATGGTGATAAGACTGATCCTAGATTCCTCTTGTCTGAGTTTGAGAATATCAAGAAGAACCCAAATGAAATGGTTCATGATTTCAACACAAGGTTTAATAAAACATTGAGAAGGCTACCTATTATTTTAAGGCCTTGTGATGAATCTTGTTTAATCAAGTATGTAGATGCATTTGATAAAAAGGCAGCCTATTACTTGAGAGACAAAAACCCTACAAATTTGAGGCAGGATTTTACCATGGCACTACAGATTGAAAACAATATTAAAGCCATTGGTAAACCTCTCAAGAGGGATGGTGTGAAGTTGATAAACCCTAAAAAACCTCAAGTTAGCAAGGGTGCTGATTTGGAGGATGTTGTCAAAACTTTGGCAGGGGCTGTCAAAGAAATTTCATACAAATTAGCCCGGGCTGAGAAAGGAATTGGCCAAAGTTCACAAGGTCAGCAAAGAGCACAAAACCATGATAGATTTGGAAATCATCCTAGGGGTGATCAAAGACAAGATGATAGAGGTAAAGGACCTATGGGAGGGGGAAATAGACAACCCCAAGCATGTGAAAGTAGATTGGTTCCTGACCCTCTAACTACCATGGTTGTTGTTGTTGATGAAGTTGCTGATATGGATTGGTGTGATAGATGTTTTCTTCCTCATCCTCCATGTGAAGTGGACCAACAAGTTGGTGAGGATGATAATGAGGATGGAACTGATGATGACATTTGCATGCTGGGTAGCTCTTCAAATTCACAACAAGCAGCAACATCAACAGAGGTAATAAGTGCAAGGACTGCTGCAACCTTTTGGGATTGCATAAAGTGGGTACCACTTCTTTCTCTTTCTCATACTCATGATGTAGATGTAGTTCAGGCATTTGAAATTCCTAACAATGACTTTGAATACCTAAGAGCATTGATGATTAAGAAATATGATGGTGGTATCCCTTTGGAGGAAGATAGACAGTTGTTAATGAATGTTGTTGTTGGTCAAGAGAAAGAGTATAATACTAGATGCAAAGTTGTTAAAGGAGTTGGTCCTCAAGCCAAGCCTAAGACACCCTTGCTCACAAGCATTCCTAAAGAAACTCCTATAAGGGAAACACTTTCCAAGAATTCTACTGTCCCATACAAAAATTATAGTCCTCCTCATTCCCAAGCTACCAAGAAGTCCCATGCCATCTAGTAAATCTGCTTGTCTCCCTTCCAGTGTTGTCCTACCAAAGAGTGTTCCCTATGACATAGCCCAAGTATTGAGCCAAATCAAAGTGAGTGTTCCAATCATTGAGTTACTTAGAATACCTGAGCACAAGAAGAGAGCATTTGAATACTTGGGATTGAAGGAAGAAAAGAGTACCCCAAACAGAAATGTGAACATTGTTGAAACCCCTCCTCCAATCATTGCAGACCTTGGAACACCACCAGCATTGGAGGATCTTGGGGAAGCTCCTGAGGTGTATTTGGGAACATCCTTGGTTGATTCCCAATTGAATGTTGATCCATTCTTTACAACTTTTCTCATAAAAGATAGGCTACTTCACAATTGTATGTTTGATTCCGGTGCATCATGTAATGTCATGCCTCTAGAAGTCATGAATGAGTTGGATATCAAAGTGACAGCTGCCTATGGGAAGTTGTACTACCATGGATTCAAGGGAAGTGTCAGTGGTTGGTTGTGTGAAGGGTTTGGTAGTGCAACTTGCAGCCTATCTGGGTAAGAATTTGAAACTTGATGTTGTAATTGTTGACTGCCCTACCAAATGGGGTATGCTTTTGTCAAGAAAATGGGCTGCAAGTGTTGGTGGCAGCATTTAGATGGACATGTATTTTTCCACCATTCCAATTGAGGACAGCCTTGTTAAAATTTATGGTGAGAAGAAGATGTTGCACCTAATTGAAGATCCCAACAATGCTTCCTATGAAGTGTTATTTGTTGATGTAGATGCTGAGAATTTCATTGGTTTTGCTGATGGAAAAGAAAATAAGATGGAAAAATCAAAGTGCCTTGATATGGTAGGTTCTCCATGGACATTTCTATTTGATGGAGCTTGCTCCAAATTTGGGAATGGTGCTGGTATAGTTCTGCTTTCTCCTAGTTTGGAAGAGTTTCACTTTTTCCTTCAAACTTAATTTTGAATGCACTAACAACATTGTTGAGTATGAGGCATTGTTGTTGGGGTTAAGAATTGCATGGAAGTATGGAGTGAAAGATATTGTTGCAAAAGGAGACTCAGAGCTGGTTGTCAAACAAATAAGAAAACTGTATGCTATAAAAAATCAGCGTATGAAACAGTATAAGCATGCAGTTTGGGATCTAATTGAAATGTTTGATTCCTTTAACATTGTGTATCATGACAGAGGTCTCAATGCTGCTGCTAACAAGTTGGCAGTGTTGGGTTCTAGATTTGGAAATTACACCATTTCACCTTATTGTGAATACAACATTGAAGTGCTAACTAGGCCAGCTGTCCCTGATAATGTGAAACATTGGCAAGTTTTTAATGATGATGCTCAAGTGCTAAGGTTCTTGCAAAACCAAGGTGAGTTTGTAAATCAGAATATTGATTGGGAGCCAATGGTATGCATGACTGAAGGAAGAGAAACTTTGTTTGAGAAAGACATCATCCAATTGAAAACAAACACCATTCCTAGAGGTCTTGTTGCACTTGAGTCAAATTTTAACAATGTTGATTGCATCATAAATAGAAACATGTATACCTCAAGGGATGTGGAAGAGCATAACTTGGGCACTAGTGGTAAACCAAGGAAGATTTGGTTCGGCAACAATTTAAGTAAAGAGGAAAAAACAGTCCTATGCCCAACTCTTGAAAAAATATCAAGACTGCCTTGCTTGGTCCTATTCTGAGCTAAAAGCATATAGAGAAGAATTGTTTCAACATGAGATCCCTCTTGAGGCCAAGACTAAGCCATTCAGATAGAGGAAAAGGCCAATTAATCCACTTCTCTCCATGAAAATGCAAGAGGAGTTAAAGAAGTTGAGAGATGGAGGTATTATTCAGCCCACTAGATATTCATCTTGGGTTGCAAACCTTGTGCCAGTCAGAAAGAAGAATGGAGACATCAGACTTTGTGTGGATTTTAGAAATCTAAACAAAGCATCCATGAAGGACAACTATCCCTTGCCAAATATGGAAAATATGTTGCAGCTTGTGACAGGGTCTGAGTTGCTTTCTACATTGGATGGTTTCTCTGGATACAATCAAGTGGTTGTCAAAGAATCAGAAAGACTTAAGACAACATTCACTACTCCTTGGGGAACATATGTTTTTGTTAGGATGCCCTTTGGTTTGATGAATGCTGGTGCCACTTTTCAAAGAGAAATGGATGTTGCTTTTTCTGGTTACATCAATGAGTTCATTATAGTTTACCAAGATGATGTGACTGTGTTTTCAAGGCAGAGAGGTGATCATTTGCAGCACTTGGAGAAGATGTTGATCAGATGTAGGGAGTATGGCATTTATCTTAATCCAAAGAAGTGTCATTTTGGCATGCAAAAGGCCAAGCTGCTTGGTCACATTGTGTCAAAATATGGTGTTATGATAGACCCTGAGAGAGTGGAAGCAATCAGCAAAGTACCTATCCCAAGAACCAAGAAAGGCATCCAATCTTTCTTTGGTCAAATTAATTTTATTAGAAGGTTTGTTTCCAACTTTTCTGAGTTGACTCTTCCAATCACAAGCATGCTAAAGAAGGACCAAGTTATCAGGTGGGAGGAGGCTGCCATTCAATATTTTGAAGGAATTAAGGATGCACTTAAACATGCACCTATTTTAGCAGCCCCAAACTATAAGAGGCCTTTCCAAATCTTTTCCTTTTCCTCTGAGTATACCATTGCTTCTGTTTTGCTGCAAAAGGATGAGAATGGGGCTGAGAGGCCTATTTCCTTCTTTAGTAAGGCTTTACAAGTAGCTGAGCTAAAGTATACAATCATGGAGAAACAAGCATTTTCCTTGGTGAAAGCAACAAAAGTTTTTAGGCCTTATATATTGAGTTCAAAAGTTGTTGCTTATGTTCCCCACACCATGGTGAAAGACATCTTATCAGAGATGGAGATCTCAAGAAAAATATGTAGGTGGGTGAACAAGTTGTAAGAGTATGATATGGACATCCAAACCACAAAGTTGGTACATGGTTTGGGCCTTGCTAAGCTCATGGCTGAGAGAAACTTGCAGAATGTGGAAGTGAATCAACTAGAGGAAGAAAGGGTAGATGTGCTTGCAAAGTTGGTAAGTTCTGAGTGGTACAAAGATGTGATCTTCTACCTTAGACACCTGTGCTGCCCTAGTCACTTAAATAAAAATCAGAAAAGATCCCTCAAGCTGGCTTCTCAAAAATATATCATCACAGACCTTGGGCTAGCTTGGAAGAACCCTGAAGGTGTCCTCTTGAAATGCATAACTGAAGATGAAGCTCCCAAGATAGTTAGCTGATTTCCATGGGGGAGTTTGTGGAGGAAACTTTGCTGGAAGAGTAACAACACATAAGATTTTGAGAGCTGGTTATTGGTGGCCTACTCTCTTCAAAGATGCAACCCAGCTGGTTAGAAAATGTGATAGTTGCCAATGTTTCTCTGGAAGACTGAAAGCTTCAGGCTCCCTTCCTTTGTAGCCTGTATCAATTGAAGCTCCTTTCAAGCAATGGGGGATGGAATTCATTGGTGAGATTTCAGATCCTTCTAGTGCTGGCCATAAGTGGATCCTTGTAGCCACTGATTATTTTACAAAGTGGGTAGAGGCAATCCCCACCAAGAAAGCAACACACCAAATAGTTATGGACTTCTTGTTGAATCAAATCATATGCAGATTTGGAGTCCCAGTCAAGATTGTAGCTGATAATGCCATGTGCTTTAGAGCCAAACCTTTAATGGCAATGTGCAATGAATATGGAATCAATCTGACTTATTCTTCAAACTATAACCCCCAAGGGAATGGACAAGATGAGTCCAACAATAAGAATTTGTTGAAGATCATTAGAAGAACCTTGGAGCAAAACAAGAAGAAATGGGGTGAACAATTGAAATTTGTAGTTTGGGCTGATAGGATAACTCCTAAAAGAGCTACTGGTAAAATCCCATTTGAATTGGTGTATGGAACTTAGGTTTTACTGCCCTTGCACCTGTAATTATCTTCATTTCAGTTTTCCCAACAGTTGGAAGATCAAGAGCTTGGCCCATATGAATCAAGGATCAATCAGATTATTAAGCTTGATGAGGAGAGAAGAGAATCCCATCAAAGGCATGTCAGATTTAGGGAAAAATTGAAGAGATTGTTTGACAAGAAGGTCACTCCTAGAGCCTTCAATGTTGGAGATCTGGTTTTGTTGTGGGATAGTAGGCATGAAGACAAGGGCAAGCATGGAAAATTTGATGCATTATGGATGGGCCCTTATGCCATTGATATTAGAATCAGTGAACATACCTTCTTTCTCAAGGACTTAGATGAGGAATTACTGGAGCTGGCTATTAATGGCAAACATTTGAAGCATTTCTTGGATTAATTTCCAAATCTGAGGTATGCACCAATTGTACAGTTGTATATTCTTTGTTTTTTGCTTTTTTTTTTCTATTTTGTTGGTGTGTGGTTTGTCCTTGTTCTTGGAAGCCATTCTAGTTGGTTTCTTAGCTCATTTTTGAAGGATGGTTCTAGTTTTTTAACTTCCTTGTGTATTGACTCCTTTTCCCAATGGATATTTTGGCACTTGGTCTACATTTTGTCCTTGTGGCACTCACTGGGAGTGCCCATCCCCAAGAAAGAGCCGATGTTGGTGCCATTTTTGAGCTTGCACCATGTTGCCCTAAATTTTCAAATCTGTATCTGCTAAAAAAATGTTTTATCCTTTGATTTGATGGTCTATAATTCTTCCCCTCCAGTTGAAATGCTTTAAAAATGCTCACAAACTTGTTGTTTTTCCCTAATTTGAAAGAATAATCCAAGTTTGCCCTTTTATGTGCCCTAGTTTTTCCAATTTTGTGGGCTATGTCATTTTTCCCTTTGCTAGATCATGGAAAAATTGAAATTGATCAAATCATACTTGTTTGTATTTGAAAATCCAAATCCTAGATCGGGAATGTTGTAAAAAACATGGTTCAGTTGATTTAAAATCAAAAAATCTGCCATCCTTGGTGAAAAAATTGAATTCTAGGGCATCCTTTGAATTTTTTGCATTTTGATGGTCATACAGATGTCATTTTCCCATCAAATTCATCCTCAGAAGGTATTGGCAATGTGGTAGGTTTTCATTCACTGAGGTGCGGCAGGAAATGTTTCTAACTTGTCATTTTTTTATTTTTTGGCAAAGTGGAAAATTTGGCTCCACGGCTCCGCCTTTTTCAAAGTTGCCTACATGGCATGTTCTTATTGGCCGAGGAGAGGCTGGGAGTTAGATCTCCTTTGAAAATTTTGGCTTTATTTTGCAAAATTTCCTAAGTCAAAATTTTTCCCGAATCCCCACAGCCAACCAGAAGAGGACACGTGTCCTAAAAGTTTCAAAATGGAGGAGCGGGCCAGATTGGGGACTTAGAGTTTTAACTCTATTTTCCAAAAATTGTAAAAATCATTTCTAGCTCCGCTTCAATTAGGGTAGAAGGGATTCGGGTGGTGGAAATTTTTTTTGGTTTTTTGTGTTTTTTAGATCAAATGGCTAAGGTAAAATGTTTTGCCCGAAATCCCTCGGCCAATCACAAGTGGACACGTGTCCATGAAGGGTCAGAGGGAAGTGCGGGCCATGGAGGGAAATGGGGAATTTTTCCCCTTTTTGGAAAAAGGAGTTAAGGAAAAATTTTAAGCCGCGGGCCCATAAGAAAATCAATGAGCAACACGTGGTGGGGGAGAAATTGGAGGCGCGGGCCCACAAAGACAAAGTTGAGAATTTTCCCTTGGCTTAAAGGGAATAAATATGAATATTAAGCCCGCCGGTCCTCGGCAAAAGAGAGATGGACATGTGGTAGAGGAAAGAGCGGGTCGGTGGGCCGGTGGAGGCAGGAGAGAAGTTTTTCCCTTTTACAAAGAAGGCTTAAAATAAAAATTTAGACTATTGGCCTGTGACGAATCACAAGGAGACACATGGTGAGGGAGAAATCAGAGGTGCGGGCCCATAGGGAAAAAGTGAAAATTTTCTAATTTTCCAAAAAAGGTCAAAATGAGTAGAATTGAAGCGCGATCCCAATGGGACCCACCATGTGCCATGTGTCAGCTCCAAAATTCAAAGGCGGAGGGGTGGGGACAAAATGAATTGTTTTCCAAATTTTAAAAAGGTCATAAAGTAAATGTTTCAAAACTGGGCCCGATCCAATCATTTTTTGCCACGTGTCTGGCCTTATCCAAAAAATTAAAAAGGTAACTCAAGCTTATTTCTAAGTCCACATCTTCCATGTGGAGGGCCAGGATTAAAAGATGGATAAGATCAACGGTTGTTGTGCATCTTTTTGTTTTGACCGCCATGGGAGCTCCAGGAAGCTTGGAATCACGATTTTTGCATCAAAATTCATCAAATTTATAGTGATTTTGTGTTGTCTTGGCCTTCCAAGATCATTGGCATCACTTTCATGGCTTAATTCTTTGATCTGAGGTGATTTTGAAATAAATTTTGCCCTAATCCATCCAAAAACGTGAAATGACAAAATCAAAAGTTGCAGAGGTAATTTGAAAAGGTAAAAAGGTGAAAATGATGAGTAAAAGGTGTTTGCATGCCTCAATGATGAAAAATGTGCCTCCAGGATGGATAATGATCCAGATATTTGTAATGATTTAATCTTTTTGGGCACACCTGGCAACCTGTGAATGTTTTTTTGTTTGATGTCATTTTCATTGAATCATGAGGATTGTTTTGTAACAAACTTGATCCCATGGCATATTCTTTGCTTGGGAAAGAAGGCTCCAATGTGGCATGAGGTATATAATGCATTTTGGAGAAATTGTAAAGAGGAGAAAAAACTTAGAATTTCACGGGAAAATCTGGGAAGAAGCCCATTCTCTGAGAAAACCGCCTGAGAACCATTTCTAATTCCCTTTTTACATCAAATTTTTATCATGTTGAGTTGGTTTTAGTTGTAAAGCCATCAACAAGCTCTGAGATTGTTCTTATAACATTCCCTTGTTGATAGATTTGATCATTCCTATATTATTTTGTGTTGTCTCTTGGCAAAATTTGTATATACTTATGTTTCAGAATGTTTTCAATTTGTGTTTCTTGCTCCTGTTGTAGTCTTGTGTTTAAAATCTCTCTTGATCATACATGGTCTCATTTCTTGTTGATAGTTTAGTGGCATCTGCAATCTCACATTCAGAAGAGCTTTCATCTGATAAAGAGATAAATATATTTAAAATCACTTTACCTTCCTTGAATTTTGAGATTGTTTGTAAACCTTTGGGTGCACCCTAGGTCATGATAAAATATATATTTTTGGATACTTTTTTGGTTCATCTGCTTCAAGATTTTATGGCAGGTTGTCAAATATTGTGTGGAAGAGTGCATATCTGGGCCTCAATTTGGTACTCATATCCTCATTGAAGGAGTACCTTAACCCATTTGAAGCATTCTACTGTTTAGGTGTTACAAATTTCTTGTAAAGGTCCTCAAAGAATTTGGCAATTTCTGGTTATTCTTATCTAAAATATCCCACCAAAATTTTGTTTAGAATAACTAATCCTACCCCATACAACCCCTAAATTTCATTGTGTGTCAACAGAAGAATACAATCCATTTACAAAAATACATAAAGCAAATCAGGATCATACCATGTCTCTAGCAGCCTTAACCTTGTCTTGAAAGAATTTCCATCATTTAGTAGTGACAACTTTGTTGAGTTTGAATAATGGAGAATTGATCATGTTTTTCCAAGGCCATCTCCATACAATATGCATAGTATAAGGATATCTCCACCTCCTTCACCAAACAAAGGTTGCAATATAGGTTCTCTTACCTTGGTTGAAAGGCACAACCTAAAATAGTGAGGATTAGATCAAAATCCTTTCAAGGTGCTACCCACTTCTTCAAAGCCTGAGTGCTAACAAGTCAGATAAATTGCTTCCCTAGCTATAAAACAACATATACATCATTTATTTTTCCCTGAGTGTCTTGTGAAATACATGATGCTACTCAAGTTGTGAAGGAGATAAAATCTAGGTACCAACATGCCCAACTAATTTGTCTATATTCATATAAATTCCATTCTCGGTCGCTATCTCAGCATGACCTCGGGAGGTCAGGTACGAAGAAGATTTGTTTTTAGATTCTCATGCTCACATGTCACTTTTCTATCGTACAATGACTCTATATTTTCTTCCTCCGATGACTCCTTGTCTAACGGATTTTTCTAGCTCTAGAGTCTTCTCTTTGATTATGGACTTCTTCTTGAACGAGTACATATTGGTTCTAGCACTTGTCCCAGGGGAACCCATTATTTGTGTATCCACTACACTTTGTATTTTCTTCTCTAGTTCTTTTTCCTCCTACTTAGGTGTGGGTATCTTCCTTCCAGTTGGGTCCTTAGTTATAGATATCTCATTCTCTAGGTGCATGGCATTTTTAGCTTTTGGTATTATACAGAAGTATATGTGCACCGCAGATCTTCCTGTAATGGGAAAAGTCATGGGTCTCACCATTTGGACCTCTTGCAACATGTACCTCTCCACATACATGCACTTTTTGGGGTAGACCAACCCTTTTTACATTTCCCTATGGTCTTGGTCAAGATTTCCAAGGTCTAACCTCAAATTCTTGGATTCTCTGAACCTGTTTACTCCCACTTGGAAGTGTTGAGATGTGAAGGAAAAAGGGAGCTTGCACCAAGGGCTCCATGTCTCATCTATTATTTTGAATCTACCTAAGGAGAAAGACTGGTATACAGGAAACTTGACCTCTCCCTTGATGGTTGTTGGTAGTTGTTTGAGAATCCTCCATTCCACCTCAAATGTGTTCCTTAGGCACGTTTACCATTTCTCCAAATGCGCCTTGTGCATAGTCGTCATAGTGTCACAGGTGTATTTTTCAAATATTTTCGTGGGCGAAGGGTCCTCAGCAAGGAACTCTCACAATTTTTTTTATGAAGCATCCGGTACTCCAATCTCTTAAAACACAATGGTTAGCAGGACATTATAAAAAAATATTTTGTCACCTTGCTTTGCACTATTGACAATCTTATCTGTGATGAATGCAAACAAGTTGTAAATGGTGCCCTCTAAAATTTTTCTGCAAACATGCAACCATGCCTTGTTAACCTTGGTCCATATCTCCTGGCCATATATCTTTGTTACAAGGTGCACGGCCATATTCAACACTAGGTCCTTGATGTTTGTGATATCATAGTACCTTGTCCCCTTTTTTAATCCATTGGTAGCAATAATATCCTCAATTTCCTCTTTGTCACTTAAGTCGTCCTCCAAACTATCTCCTTCACAAATGAGTCCTATGAAATGTGAAATGAGATGAGGGGTAATGCGCATCTTGCACCCTATAAAATGGAAGTAGTCTTCATGAACGTGTAAAGAAAACCATTGATAAAGGCGCTCAGGCTTACCAAAGTAGGGTAGCTCAAAGAGTTGCAATAGCTCTGACTTCTTCAATTTGACCTTTACGTCATCCTCATAGATGGGAAAACCCTCTAGTGTCCCTTTATTTATTGGGTGCACTAACTCCAGTGCCATCTCCTTCTCAATTGTGCTCAAATGATGATTGTAATCATTTACAAACATGTTTCTCAAATGGGACTCTCACTCCTTTCCTATAAATACTCCATATGGGTACTGCATTTCTGCATACCACTCTTCATTTGTATGCACAATAGTTTCTTGTTGTTTTCCCTTGCCCTTATTAGGTGTGCCAACTGGTTTCTTGGGTGCCATTTTCTAGCTTCTATTATCACTTCAATCACTTGTTGTTACTCTTTTCTTCCACTCCTTCCAACCTTAGATCTCAAACTTGTGAAGAAAATCCTTTAAACACATGCCCTAGTTCTTCAAACCCTAACTGGGATAATTCCTTCACAACCGGTGCCTTCTTCCTATTTCTCTTACACTCGTGAAATCCCTTCTCTCTGGTTTGCGAATCCAAACTAGTGACTCACGCTTAAACTTTTCAAATTTTTCTTCACACGGATTAGTTCTGCAAGCCCTAGTTTGCAAAGATGCACAAGAGCTTCTTTCTCCTTATATGAAAAGTGAATAATGAAATGACCAAGCCTTTATTTATAGTTGTTCCCACTTTTAAGCATTAAATGCTACTTCACCTACCACTATAATTTTAACATTTAAAGTGGATTTTTTAAACAAATCCTCACTTTTGACCCTAACTTACACTCCTAACCTACATGGATAATCCCCAAACTTATGGTGTGCAACCAATCCATCTTGACAGGAGACTCTTGCATGCACGTCACCTTCACTGAAGGCACTTCTTCTGCAATGATTTTTTCTCTCGCCTAACTCATGTTGTTTATGCACTTATTCCTTCTCTATACATGGGATCTGAAAGTAGCCTTATATTGACACCAACCCTCCTTTTCCACCTTTTCTTTCATGCACCTCTTTCAATAAGGCCATTCAACCAGACTTTTCAACAGATTCTTCCTTAGCACATTACCTGTGCTTTCCTTCACATCTCTCCACCCCACACATAAGTTATATGTGGCCCTTTGTACATTGAAAACCCTCAAAAAGTAACAAGGTTACCAATGCCCAAGGCGCAAAACAAAAAAAAAAGTGAAAGGAAAATACAAGAAAGGAAATGCATAAAGGAAATTCTAAATTATCTGGAAAAACTACCTTATTTACAAACACTAGGAAGCCTTATTTATAATAAGGCTTCAGCCTACTCCCATTCAAGTCTCCAGGTAATTTCGTTCCATCTAGAACTTGTAACTAACATGCTCCCAAATCAAGGATTATGAGATTGTGTAGGGACCCAACCAATGGACTTTCAACTTCCCAGGGTGGCACAAAAACTTGGAATCATACAGTGCTTCCATCTTCCCAACCTCAAATTTCTTGTTTTTAATGTGGCGATCATGCCATGATTTTTTCTTTGCTTTTTATTCTATTTGGATCCACCTAGCAAGTGATTGTCTTTCATCTAACTTCATCAATTCCTCAATTTTCTCTTCTAGTGCTTTCTCATCAGCCAACCCTCTTGTGCATGCTATTCGCAGAGAAGGTATAATGAAATCAACCGGCAAGACAACTTCCACACAAAACACCAATTGAAACTGTGTGGCTTTGTTCAGCCTTTTATAAGTTATCTTATAAGCCCATAAAATGACTGATACCTTGTCATCTCAATCTTTTCTTTTGACATCAAAATTTTTTGTCAGGGTATGACTCAGTATTTTGTTAAATGCTTCTACAGTTCCATTTTCTTATGGGTAATAAGGTGTAGAATTTTGATGAGCCACCATGCACTCTACTAACAAAATCTTCATGGTATCATTCAAGAAATGTGTACCCCTATCGCTGGTTAAACTTAAAGGGCATCCATGCCTTGTGATAATGTTTTCACACAAAAACCTTGCTATTATAGCTGTTGTGCAGTCTTTAGTTAGGGATGCCTCTTTCCACCTTGTCAAATAGTATATGTAAGTGATTATGTAGCGTGATCTAGTCTTATGCACTACTGGTGTAATAGGGCCTACAAATTCTATTTCCCATTTCTCAAAAGTTTCAGCACTAGGGATATGGCACAAAGGCATTTCATGTCTTCTTCATGGCTTACCAACACACTGACAGTGGTCACACGCTTTATAATAGTTATTGCAATCCTTATATAGATTTTCCCACCATAATCTTGCCATTAATATTTTACGTGCGGTGGTGTCACCTTCATAATGTCCAGCTACACTTCCTCAGTGTGCTTCCTCTATGATGGTGAGGAACTCATGCTCTAGTGCACACCTGCATAAAAATTTATCGCACCCTAATTTATATAATTCCCCACTAATCAACATGTAGGGCACGGTGCGTATGTTTAGTTGCTTCTTCTCTAATGTCTTCATCTCTTATGGTGCAAAAATTCCTTTAGAAATACCACAATCTCCTCCAAATCTGAGGGTGCACTTCATAACCTAAATTGTTGCGTGTTTGGAATTGTCTCTTGTATGCTCTATGTTTCCTCCCTTGAATCAATCCTTGACAAGTGATCAGGTCCACAGTTACTCTTTCCAGGCTTCACAGTTACTGTGAACTCAAATTCTTGAAATAACAACACCCACTAGCATATGCACCCTTGTAGAACGAGCTTGTTCACTAATTAATTTAATGCCATATGGTTGGTGTAAAACACAAAGGGAGTTTCCAGAAGATACTCTCTAAAATTTTGAAGCACATAGATCATTGACAATGCTTCGTGCTTGGTCATAATATAATTCTGCTCTACTGGTGTCAAATTCCTATTTGCAAAGCATAGGGGATGATCAACAATTCCATCACTAGGTTATGCAAGCACTACCCCAATGGTCATTCTGGAGGCATCTACATGAACGTGGAAGGGCTTATCCCAAGAGGGAAAATGTAATATAGGAGTAGTGACAAGCCTATCATTTAATGTATCAAAAAACTTCTGATGCACCTTTCCCCAATGGAAGGAACTTTTATGTTTGAGCAATTCTTCTAAAGGCATGGCGATCTTGGCATACCCCTTAATGAACTTCTGATAGTAGCTCATCTATCCAAGGATCCTGCACACTACACTTTGGCTAGTAGGTTCCCCTAGTCCCACAATCAATGCAACCTGGGTAGAATCTACTAGCAAGCCATCCTTTCATATGATATGCCCCAGTAATGTTCCAAAGGGGGTAGCAAAAACACATTTCTTAATGTTAAGGAATATCCTCAACTACCAATACCTCTCAAACATCAGTCTCAAATTATCACAATGGTATTTTACTAGCCCATACACCATTCAATCATCCAAATAGACCTAAAGGAATATGTGAATGAAGTCCTATAATGCCTTTACCACTATGTGTGAGAAAATAGCAGGTGCATTCTTCAACCCAAAGGACATGACCGTGTATGCAAAAATTCCCCATTCAGTGGTGAAAGTTGTCTTCTCCTAGTCTTCCTTTGTAATATAGAGTTAGTGGTACCCCGAAAATCCATCCATAAAGGAATAGATTTTGTGCCCAATGAATCCCTCCAAAATTTCTTCAGTGAAGGGGGTTGGAAAAGGATTGATGACATAAACTGCGTTCATCTCCCTATAATCCACATAGATCCTAATCCACCCTTCCTTCTTGATGTTGATTACCATTAGAATTATGCATTCCAATTCTTCCACAACTTCAATGATCCCAAATTCTATCATTTTGTCTATCTCTTCCTTTACCATCACGCACAAATTGGGATTCATCTGGTAGGGTCTCTTCTTGACCAAGTGTGCACCATCCTTTAGCTTTATCATCATTTCCCCTAAGGAATGGTGGACTCCATTGAGCTCATGGTACCCACGTGGAAATAAATATTCAAATTTGTGCAAAATATCAATGATCTTAGAGACTTCCTTCTCCAACCATTAATCTCCAATGATAGCTTCCTTAGGTTCTTCTCCTAAGCTGATGTTAACCTTTTTAGTTTTTAAAGGTTCATGGTAGGTGTGCACATGATTATCAACATTGTCCACCACCTCGTATGTCCCTAAAGAATGGTTAATATCCAAACTTTCTACTTCCTCCCCATCAATCACATAAACAAGCTTTCCTTTTTCCTTTTTCACACACATGCACGCAAACTGATCCTCCTCTTTTTCCTCTTCTTTAAAGTGCTCCCCCAAACCAGGTTCACCAAGCAAGTCCAGTAGCCTATCTTCCTCCATGGTACTATCCCCCATGGTAAGGCACTTAACAACCTACAATGCCTTATCAATTGATGGCTTAGTACTTCAATACTCAAATGTTTGAACAAGGTCAGCCGCTAGTTCTTTCCAATTCCCTATTTGGCATCATGTCTCAGAATGTATGTACCATGCACACGTGTAACCATGCGGTGTAGAATATAGTTTTTACACCCAAAGGGATGGTGGAAAATATTTTGTGCCTTCCCTCTAAGTCCTTTCACAGGATTGGACTTGGAAATAGGCAGGATCCTTACCACGGTAGTCCTTGATGGCGGTGGGCGCATTACTTCTAGAGAAACGAACACAGAAGGTAATTCTCACTTCGCACCATTCCAATAGATTATCCTGATGTGTTTCCCACCAGAACATAATAGTTCCTAGTAGTATGTAACTTAACATACCTATTATTTCATTTTCCTCCTTCCACTGAGCTTCTATTCTCTACAAAAATACCTCAGGGGAGGCCCCTCCTGATTACTTAGGTATCTCTTTTCCTCCTAGGCACATGACTATGCACACCTTTATTACCTTTGTGACCAATCCTTTTAAATGTCATCTGATCAATTTGTAGGTCCCATGCACCCAATTATCACATGCTAGAATGTTGGTGTCACTTACAGACTAAGCATCTTCAAATAGGGTAACTCCTTCGGTAGGATAGATTATCTCTAGATCCTTGATTGAGCACACATACATCCTATCCAGGACCTCCTCTCCCAATGGTTCAGTATAGGGTGGTGACTTCCCATAATCCAGGGGTATGATGACTCACTCCTCCTCATTTTTAAAGTTGATGTACCCTTTGTTAAACCAAAGATTCACATTGCTCTTGTAACACCATGGGCACCCAAGTAGTGCTGGGAAATTTTTCTGCCTCGGCAAGCACCAAGACTTCAAAGTCCCTGATAAACTTAGCTCCTTGAATGGTGATAGCCGCATACTTTAGGACACCAATGGGCATTTCCTTTTTTTTTTCCATATATAACACATTCAAAGATGGCTGTAATGCAGGCCTTCCAATCTAATGCCAAGAATCTAATGTGAGAACATTAACCTCTCCACCTGTGTTAATGAGGATATTAATCAACATCCATCCATCCACTACTGCATTCAACGTGATCTCTCTACATAGTCAAGGTTTTGAGGAGTAAGGTTTGCATGCAGGACCTGCCTCTCATACTCTTCTCTGGTGCATGGTACCTTCTCCCTCAACCATGCTCCCAACAAGGGAATAACATTCTATTGCTTTAGCATTTTACATACTTCCTTGACCTCATCCAAGTCATTTGTTAGTGCCTCAACATTCCTCCTTTGCTCTTCTCTCCTAGACTACTCCTTTAGACACTAGATTTCTCCTTGTAATGTACCACCCTTAACAATTGTTATTTTCCTCCTTTTCATTTCAAGTGTTGACAAGTGATTTTGCTTATAAAGATATGTTATTTTGATTATTGGAGATCATGCTTGATATGGAAAAATCATTTATGTTCTTAAGATCCTTTGACTGAATTGGAATGGCTTCTTTGAATCCATTTTTCACTTATTTTAGATGAATTGCAATCTGGTTTAAGAGTTGTAAACTGATCTATCAATCTGACTCATTCTTATATCAATTTTAGTGATCCAAGGAATATTTTAAATCTGCTCTGTTGAATGAATGGTAAATTGACATTCCATGAATTAAGAGACATTATTTTGTGTGAATGTATTTCCATTCAGTTGAATGTTGTGCTTGGGTCCTTGGAGATTGATCATTGCAGGACATTACTGACGAACATGAAAATATAGCTTGTTCACGGCATAGGAAGGATTTGAGATCCTAAAAAGGATTAACCTATGGAATCCTAAGCTAGGTAAGAATATTTGCTACCTAATCTATGACACTTAATAGAATTCTTATTCTAACCTAAAGCTTCCTATTCTACTTTGTTGGTTAATTGGCATCCTAACCTAAGTTCTATGCTAAAGGATATGGAAAGGTTACTAGACTATTAACATTTACCTAGAACCTAATACTATAAGGTTTTATGATGATCTAACCTAATGCCTAAAACTATTATGTTGTGAATTTATCTAACCTATGTGGAAACTACCTAAGGCTATGTGTTAAGACCTATGGTGGAAATTTGTTGTTAGGGTTATATCCTAAGGTATGCATTATAAACTACCTAAGATATAACCTAAGAAATTTGATCTATCCTAAACTAATGGGTATGAAAGGGAAATTAGGTGGTCACATGCATTAGGGGTGACGGTTTGTATGGAATTTATGTTATTCATAAGGTTTTTAATGCATAGGGTACTACCAGTTTTGGCAGGGGCTAGTGACCTGGCGGAGGCTTATGTGGAAGTATCACTAAAATGGAATTTCATGTTAATTTTGATTTGGAAATCGCTAGACTTGGAAGGCAGTGGCAAAGAAGGATAGGTGGGAAAATTGGAATTAATGAAACTTTTTATTTTTGGTTTTTTTGCACAAACTGTCTTGGTAGGCTTGCAAGTAGGTTTTTCTAGGGTTTTTTTAATTTGCATGTTTCATGATTTTTGCTTTGCATGCTCTCTGTCTTTTCGAACCAGCAGATTGAACTGCACTTAATGGCTATTTTTGAAGTCATGGACCTGTTTTTGGTTTGTGAGATGTATAAGAGGCATCGTTGAAAAAGAATATGGTTGTTTGATCTTACATGGAGAAGAGGAGAAGTTGTGAGCTCGACTAGAGATCTCCTTCGACTTGGTAGAAGAACTATCAGGCATGATAGGCTCTAATCTTTAATATCTCTTGCTTTTATCTAAATGTTTCATTAAAACAAGTCTGCTCTTTGGATATTCTTGGCTTGCATGTTTTATCTAGTTACTTGTTCGTTGGGTTTTTACAATATTTGTTATCTTGGATATGAATCCATCGCTAAAAAAATGTTGGTTTTGAAACTATCTTTGTGACTTTTTAATAGTGATACATATATGCAAATCCTGTATTAGTAGCTTTGTTTTTCCATCTCTAAAATTTGTATTCAAGGTTGTTTTGTTGGAGCTAACCTTCATTGCATTATGTGGATTCTAGACTATATGGGAACCTTGAGATTCATCTGATCTTGTTGGAGTTTGTGTTTTTCTTGAGCTTCTAATCGAGCTTGTATTTGGTTTTGATCTTGTCCTTGGTTTTGTGTTTGATGAAAGCTAGTGATGGAGGTTCTTGATGCTCTGACATGTGTTTGGGAATCTTGGGTAAATCAAAAATGTTGTTGAAGCCCATATGTGGCTCTGTACCCATGTTTTATTCTTGTCAAAATTTGGACTATTAATGGAGGTTCGTGTTTTACACCGTACTCATATTTTGTTACTTGTATAGTTATGAACTCTTGTTGAAAGCTCGTGTTTCATTTTGATCTTGTATTAGGACTTCTTGTTTAAAGTGTAAACTTGAATGGGAACTTCTTGTTTCCCTGAACCTGTGATTAGATACTTGTGTGATTCTAAATTTTTTTTGAGACTTCGTGTTCGACTCTATTCTTGTATTTTGAGTTGGGTTTTACTTGTATTAAAAGTTTAAAAACTTATAACTCTTTTGTTGAACTATACCTCAAAGAAAACTGGGAGAATAGCTAGCTAATTTTTTGGGTAAACTCTTTGAGACCTTAACTGAAAATGTTTTTGTTGATGAATGGATTTGGTAATTCTTTTCTAAGAATCGTTCCATATTTTCAGAGATAGTAATGGAGTTTTATCGGGGGTATTCTTTTCCACTCTATTTTGTGTAAACCCGCGTCTTCAGATATTTTAAAATAAGCTCTGGTTTTTGTTTAAAAGAAGAGATATTTTTTTTAGTGCTCTGAACTGATATAGTGGGATTACGTTGTCTCTATTCAGATTGTTTTTGTATTATAGTAGTTAATGAATTGAGAACTTATTACTCTTTTGTAATTAAACATTGAAACCTATCAATGGGATTTCAGTCTTTGAGTTCGTTCATACTTCTGAACATGTTTAGCTTTTGATCGGTTTATTTTTCTATTTCTTATTGGATATAGTAAATAAACCTTGTATCTTTTTAAAGGAAAGGAATGTAAATCCTTTGCAACAGAATTTTTTTTTTTTACTATTATGCATATTTCATTTTGAGATTGGAATTGAAACTCATGTTTATTGAAGGTAAAGAATTGTAATGAAAATGGCAGTGTGCTTTCTTCTTACTATGATTCGATTTTGTTCTCCCTCTTAGGAAATAGCTTATGAATTTATATGTTTGAATTAAAAGATGAAATTCATTTGTTAGTACAATAAAATTAATTATTGATTGGATAATTTTCTAATTAAGATCCCTTTCTTTCTATTGCTGGGATAAGTTCATTGGTTGAACTTTTCTATTTTGATCTTATTATGAAATGGAGATTTATTTATGAGTTGTTTGGTCTTCCTTGTTCAAATCATTTTTAGAAATGATGTAGGAAGAGTTTAGATTATTTGGTTTTATTGAACTGAAAATGTAAGCTTGTTTGGCAGACTGTTTGTTGATAAGGATTTTTTTTGTTTGGTTTGTGATGAGTAAGTTTTGTCTCTTACACTCTATCTTTTTATGGATCCTCCTTGGATGGAATTGAGTGGAGATTAACTCCTGTATGAGTCTACTTGATTTGTGAACATTGGTTTCAGATCTTTATATGTTAACTTATATTATGTGGAAGTAGATTTAGACTTGTAGGTAGACTGTTTGATTCTCTACTCCTTCCTAGATCAAAATGGGAATTTTGTTCTGTTGAATATCTTAAATGTTGAATTTTAAGGTAGATGTCCTTTAAATGAAACTGTTAATTCATGTTACATTTAGTTTTAGTTTTTTGGATGTCTTGCATTTGGGCATAGTTGTAATCATTCTTCTTATTTTTATTTTTCTTAGGAGATAGATGAATCATCCTAATGAGAACCATGATTTAAACCCTTCTTTTGGCTTAAAGAAAAGTTAAATGTTGTCTTCTATTATGATAGAATTGGGAACAATGAGATGTTTTTATCTGTTGTTTGCTTAAGGATAATTGATAGGATCAATTAAACTCTAATTTTGTAAGGTAGATATAGTGGATTATATTCTTTTCTTCTCTTGGAAGTAAATTCAATTGGTTAAACATACTTCTTTTCCATTTGCTATTACTTATATTGATATTTATGATGTAATAATTGTCTCATTAAAGCAGAGTTGTTTTAATGGAACAATTATTGGAATGCACTTTGTTTTAAGGCTTAGTGCTTATCATGCTTAGTTCATTGAACTGACCCGTGCTAGAAATTATTGCAAATGGACTTCATAAGTGATAAAAGAAGGAAAAACTTATATGATGCATTGGTTGAATTAAATCTGATTCCTTGTGAAGAATTCTAATTCATTCTTGAGATTGTATTGAAAAAGGAAATGTAGTATTCTTTTATAATGAAGATGGTTGTTATGCAGTATACCTAAATGCATAAGTCTTGTAAATGTATAAGTTATGAGATAAATTGAAAGTTGAGAGTTTACCTGCATTGGTTGTGTAAATTATTTTGTACTTGTATGGATGAGATGTATTTTATCTTGTTGATATTATTTATATTATTTTTATGTTAATTGGTTATCTTTTCATAAGTTGGATAGAGGGATTTAGTTCAATCTCCCTAGTTGTGATGCAACTCATTAAGTTACAATATATGATATTTGTTATCTGAACTATATAACATAGTAATGTAACTGTGATGAACATACATTAAGAAAATGTGGACATTGGGTAGGATAAACCCTAACACGTAACATGTAGAGAAAGATGCTTTCTCTTTCTTAATGGATTATAAACTAAAAAAGGGTTTGCAAGTATGACAATAATTTATTAGACTTCATTTTGTATGAAGTCTACCTTATATTGGATATATTCTGGTGTTGAAATTTCTAAAAAGTTATTGTATTTTTTAAATAAGACATATTATAACACTGCATGGTTATGATTAATTGACAGTTTAACTATGTGATCAATCATTAAAAGCAACTATGAAAATAATGAAGTTCTTAGTGGGCTAAATGAAGCAAATTTAGGAAGAACTTATTGAGCGTTAGATTAGGGTTTGGCAGGGTTGTTTTAATCAAGTTTTAATCCAAACTAATAGTGTATTAACAATATCCTCGAGGGTATGTACATCTCGATGAGGTAGTTTCTATAGGATGTTGGCACACACCAACTGTAGGACTGTACTTTTGAGAAGGCTTAGGTATTCTCAAGAATATAGTATTGTATTTGACATGTGGCATCACCCTTCCACATTGATCCTCTAGATCTACACACATCTGGAACTCAGACTTGAACCTAGTTTCTCTCTGGGTCTAGATAGGAGCATATTTAGGATAGGAATTAGCTTCCAAAGGCTTAGGGTATGTTTTCACATTCAGATGACTTAGGTAAAACAAGTGTTCCCATCTACCCTAATCCTTTGTGAGTGTCTTCCTATAATAGGTTATGTTTCTATCTAGGACTAGGGTAAAACTTGGAACAAGTGGAATGACGGTAATCAGTAAAGACCTATCATGATAATAGAAGAGTGATTTGAAGGACATATTCTATAATGACGAGTATGCCATCTAGGAATAGTCACATACACATTATGTTATAAATATTTGGACAAAGTATCACAAACTACTAGTTACGTTGTCCTATGTCACCAAGTTTAAAACAACATGATATCAGATGAATATTGGTAATAGATATTCAGATATGTTCTTTAAACATATCATTCAGTATCCAATGTAGGGTAAGATGACAAAGCATACAAAGTATACAATATGTACTCAATACATAAGATAACATAAATAGATCGGTAGCTTACTGAGTTATGGAATGAATAGATCGGTGAATTACCGAGTCATTACAACATGGTATATTGATATACCTCCTTCTGATGAGCAGGATTTGGTTAATTTCCATGCACCACTTCTTCTCTTAAAACCAGAGTCCTCTGCCTTGGTATTTCCTTTGCACATGTGGCCTTTACTCTTGTTGTTACTAAAACAAGTTCTAATCTTGCATCACATGTTACTCATGGTATCCATTGTGTTCTCGTCTTCTTAATTCTTACCATTGCAGTGCCCTTATATTTATGTTGTTGCTAATTTATGTGCTCAAATAAATTAGGGCACTCCTAATACTTGTGTTTCTTCCTAAACCATGAGCAATGTAATAGGTCTGGGAACTCTCATTTGTAGTTCTCTATACACCCACAATTAGAACAAGTTCCATGTGGGAACTCACTTCTTCCTCTATGGTTACCACGACAACAGAATCCTCTACGAAATCCCCTTCTGCATGTGCCTCCATCTACGTTCTCCTCATAACAATTATCATCACCTTTAGAACTGCTAGCAATGCTGGTCTGACACACCCCATGATCAATGGCCTCATGGATTTGATCAATAATCCCACAATCCTTAATATCATGGGTTGTAGAGGTACAAATATTACATTAACAGGATACATTCTTTTGAATCATGCACTGTAACAAGGGGCATCTACTTGCATCATGGTCCCTATGAAAAATCTCACAGTCTACTGTCACGGTGCATATTGTCCTTTAGGGGAAACTATCCTTGACATGCCACTCTACCTCAAAATTTGTACACCATAAACCACTATGAGTCTCATGGGTTGAGTTTGAAGATAATTTTTCTAGTTGTTTAGCCATAGTAGCAATCTAAGACTCCAAAAATGAGCTAATACTAGTGTTAAAACTACCGACAACCTTGGCACACAGAGCAAATTCCAACGCATTTTGCGGGTCTATGAAAGTTTTATGAGATAAGCCCATTCTAAAAGGTGTGATCAACCCTCCAACAAACCACTGAGTATGTTGTGAAGGGTGAATGTTAGCGGATAATTTAGACAAGAAAGTTTTAAAGCATGCATCATACTCCCACACACTCTCTGTCATTCCCTGTTGAATCTCCTTTAGGGTGTTGATGCTCTTTTGTTCAAACTCAGGGATGTGGAATTCTAAAAAGAAGGAAATATTTAAAGAAGTATAATTCACCACTATTTGATGAGGGTCATACTACATATACCAGTTATGTGCACGCCCCTACAACATAGTTGCAAAATGACTAGCCTTCCACTCTAAGGTTGTGATCCCCTTTGCACGCCATAGTAGCTCACACTTGTGAACATGTTCTGCAACATCTTCAATACCTCTGTAATCTAGAAAATGTAAATACATCTCAAAGAAGACTTGAGGGGGTGGTTGGGGCCCTTTTCCTCCATAGCTAGGGCTTTGGTTCCCTCCAGTGTTTCCTCTGCCACCGAATCCACCAAGTCATGTGCCTCCTGAGCCACCAGATCCACCAAAACCACTAGGTGCACCAAGTCTTGTTCCTCTTGAACTACTAGATCCACCAAAACCACTAGGTCTTGTAGTAGTTGTGTCAAGTGTCCCCAAGGTTCCACTAAACTATGTGTTGATAGTATGTGATAATGCCCCACTACCACTAATGTACCCTGTGCCACTCCCAGACACAAGACCAAAGGCTTGTGTACTTACTCCTTACCCAAATACTCCTTTGAATACAAGAATATGGTAGCCATAGAAGTGAGAACTAAAAAATTGTCTCTCTTGGGTGCAGATCTATCACTTCCACAGATACCAACTAGGTCAACGATACTCCTTCCTTGATCTAGAAAACCAAGAGCCAGAGTTTGGTCACTGGGTGGGTTTAGATACGTGCCAATGACTCTTCTCTCTCCACTTGAAGAAATATCATTAGAAGCCAAAGGGGTCTCTCTTATGCGCTTGCCAAGATGGGGTAGCACAGACTACTCAGGTTCCACATTCCCTGTGTGAACCTCAACTCCTTTCCAAAATGTCTACCTACATAGATCTATCACACTTACAGCCTCATGTTATCTAACAATCTCCCTTTCACATGATTCATTATACTTGAGCCATCTCTCCTCCCTTTCTTTCTCCATCATAATATCTTCCATCTTCCTCCACCCTAGCTTCCTCACCCAATGCTCAGAATGGTTTAGCCAGCCATTATAAATGCCTCGGAACTCAAAGTAATAATCAAGATCTTCATTTCTAGAGGGATAACACAGAGAAATGATCCTCTGGGATCCCATAGAAATTCAAAATCAACAAATTTTGGATAAGAATATGTGGAAATAGCATACTCCAGAGTGTAGCTAGCTAACACACCCTTCCACCAATGATCCACAACATGAGTCCACGTCATATCTACATCCTACAACCTTTGGTATTCTTCTTTGGTCCATGTGCGTGATCTATAATACCAACTTGATCTAGAAGCATATACTGAGAGCCATTCATATAGTTGTACTGGGAAGCAATAGAAAAATGTTTCATATAAATCATGGTAGATGTTATCTTCCACCCACCTACGTGCATTAAATTTAGGTCCAGTGTTGAATCTCTAACAAAATTCATCCTCCGTGCTCTTGAACCATAATTCAACACTTTCCAGAGTTAAACATTTTTTCATTACTCATTACATAGATCATGATGTATGCCATTTCCCACTACGACTTCAAAAAGAGGTCTCAGAAATGGAACCAATATGTAGTCATTTTACCCCCATCACAAAGGGAAGAAATCCCATGCACGTTGGCCTATCACTCAGTAGGTGCTGGGCACTCACCCGAGGCACACGCGGGTGCCGAGTCCTTTTATGTGATTTTAATTGGAAACATCATCTGTGATATGAATGTAAGATATTTTGAAAGGAAATAAGACATACAAGTACCATAGAGCTCAGAATGACTTCTAGATCCTTGTAGTCATTCCAGACATAAAGTACTTAACAGATAAAAGAACTTATACCAATATAGAAAGGAAATAATACAAAAATTCATACTAGTTCATAAACATACATGAAAAAGAACTATGAAGAAGGATGTATGTATCCAAACCATTAATTCTCATATTCATATCAACTGGTAACCTTATTACATTCATTAGGCTATTACAGAATGTCAAAAAAAGAAAGAATGTAGTCTTGCATTATAAATGGACTTATATAACTAGGCCCTTGAAAGAAAATTTATAATGCCCAACCCTTGATACATCATTTCCTACCCTTATTTTCCCAAACTAACAAAGTCCTTGCAGTATTTATTTAGAGGTCCACCCTTTCTCTATGTGTTTAGGTATGTCTTTTACTTCTACAAGAACTTATGTATATAGTCTCTTTGTTCTGCCAACTCATTCTCCTGTGGCCTCAGATCCATCGCCAAGTGTGTAAATGTGGTCATCTAGGGGTGCATGCTCCTCCAGGCATGATCTCAACACTCCTTGCCATGATGTCCTTCTAGAAACCTTTACCATAGGGTATATTCCTTCCTAGGCCAACCTGTTACTAGGTTGGCACCTTATCCACTCTGCATGCATAGTTGGGTCACGTTTTCCTCGTATCTTGCCCAAAATTCCTAATATGGATAAGTCATGGAACCTTTTTTTTATCCACGTGCATACCACAAGTTTCCTTAAACCCTTCCTTACGCACCTTTCTTCAATTAGGTCTTAGTGCCTATGCACCCTTTTGCACTTAGCCAATATTTCAGGGGCCCAACAAGACTTCTTCCCAAACCTAACTTGACCTCTCCTATGTTCTTCCTACCTTCACTCACATGAACTCCACTCTCCTAAGTTGACTCAATGAGGAAAGTACACCAAATCTAGGAAGATCTGCCTATTTTTGGTAAATAGGACTATTTCTCCTTAACCGACGCCAGTTTTTTCCTCAGCCGATGTTGGTTACCTAAACCACCATCATCTCCTTTATATACAACTTTACAACCTTTTACTTGGGTAGGTCATTTAAGTTTTGAGAGTGCTATTGCAATCAAGTGAAGATATCAGAGCTATTACATCATCCAAATGATGTATATACACCACAAAAGAGAAAAAATGCCAAGGATTCCCTTCCAAATCATTCGAGTATTGATGAGAACACACATGTTGTACTGTCCTGATGCTGAATCAACTACCACCTAACCAATCAATCACCATCCTCCATCTAGCCATGATATCTTCATAGTAGCAAGTAAGTAACATTATCTTAATCATTTTTGCTTACTTTATTGTAGATCTCTTTCCTCCATTATTTTAAATTTTTACTATTACCTACATATCTCCATCTTCTCACCAATCCACCAACCCAGCTAGTTCAAGCCCTTTCACCCTTTGTTACCTCTCCATCTGTATTCTTGAGTCTTCTTAGTTATATTACATACCTAACCACACCCTCCTCACTCTTTGTGTAATAAAAAAGAAGCCCAAAAACCATTTTTATTAAGTTATTGACAATTTCCCCTACCGACGTCGGTTTACCCTACCACTATTGGTTTCATCATTGAACCGACATCGATCACCTAACTGATATTTGTCTCTATGTCATTTTATATTCTTAGACCATCAAGTTTCCCACTCACCCAAAACCAACCCATACCTCAACCAATCAGCCTGAGACCCTTACCAGACCTTTGACATACCTGCCTGACCTGAACAAACCTCGATTCTAATTAGATTTAGTGTTATTTTGATATATACAATAAAATATAGTGGATTGTGTGTGTGAGAAACATACATCATTACATTTTAATATGACCTAATTATTTCAGTTTCTTATTCACATTGAATTGTTATTAAATAGTGGATTAACAGCCTCTCTAGGAAGCAACACGCTTCCTAGATCTAGCATACACTATGTTGTCCACTATCACATGTTATTTAATAATATTTTTTGGTCTTGATTTACATTGACATGTAGTCCTTCCCAGAAAAAAAATATTTCTCTAAGATCAGATTAGATAACATCAACAATGCGTGCATTCTACCTTCCACCATCACCTCATAGGTATTCCTCAACCATTTTCCGTATCTATTTTACGCCAACTATTCAATGAAACATTTTGGCACACCTGGTGGGATCCATTTGGGGTTCTTTTCATTATTCATTCTTAGGGAATCATTTTTTGTTAATTTATTTTTGAAAGAAAGTTCACATTAAAATCTTCTCCCTTGAAAACATTCTTCTTCTCCTACTGATCCCAATGAAACTTGTATTTTGGATTAAAAATAAAACTTCTTTTTAGTTTGTATTGCATTAGTGAAAGACACACTCTTTCCTATTCATTATTTATCTCATTGAATTTCATTGTGGATTTGGGTTTAAAATATTTTCATCTCATTTCTATATGTTGCATTCTAGCTCATCTAAATAGTAGGCAACCTATATGCTAGAAGTCATGCCCAGCTGATGGTTGACAAACTAAACCATAGTTCACATTTTTCACACTCTTTATACCAAATCACTAAAACCAGACTACACATTTATCAAACAACACCTTTCCCGGAAGAATTTTTCAACGATCACACGATCAGAGGATTGACAATGGGCTCCAACTGGTTTTCTAGGAATTTATCATATCAGAGAAGGATCCCCCATATCAAAACTTACTTGAAACTAGCCATAGTTGTTATTTTCTATAGCTCATCTTTGGTAAAAAATAAATCTACTTTATTCACAAGTAATTCCTAAATGGCATAAGCCACAACAAAAAATCTACATCATATGAGTTCATGTTTTCCTAGCTTTTGCATGATTTCTGTTTTGAGGTGTGATTTCAATCTCTTCATTTTTATCTCCCTACACACTCCACCATCATAGTTGGTGTATTTTGATTATTTCTTAGTGTGTTAGGGATAATCATTTCCATAATCGATCTCTGAGTTGGTTTTTTTATTTGACCTAAATCACCAAAAAATCACTTTTTCCATATTTCACATATTTCACAGTAACCAGTGTTGGTCCAGCGACCACCATCAGTTTCTTCATCTTACAGATGTTAGTTTTAGGCTGTTTTAGTCATTTTTGCCAAAGTAGTATCAAATCTTCATTTATTTTCTTTCTGTGATTTTCTTGGTAATCTTACTAGTCTCTGAGTTTTTGATATTACCTTCAAATTCCAATTCTATCTCATTTTCACCATTTATTGCCAGAGTTACCAATCTGACGTTTTCCCAGAACCACCGACATCAGTCTATCTGACTGGTAGCGGTTAACCACTCATAACATCATTAGCTACCCCAACTGATGTCAATCTTTGTGTTTTGATTTTTCAATTAGAATAGCAATCAAATCACACATTTTGGACCCATTTTTCTCTATTCCTTTTGTGTTTTTCAATTATCAGTAAAGCTCAGAATACATGTTCTATTGTCAGTCACATGGTTTTGACTCGTAGAAAATCCAATGCTCTCGTGTTTCACACTAGTCACCAGCCATTACCACCTATCCCATCACCCCTTCCATCTTATTACTTATGGACCGCAACAATATCCTTTCATACCCACTAGTGATGAGGAATTCACGAGACTCCTTGATCATAACCCCACCACTTTGCAGTATTATCTCACTCATTCATCTACCCATGATTCATCAGGGAAAATTATATATGGAATGCATGTGTCCATTCCTCCTAACCTCACACACACTTCTGCATCAACTTCTACTAGCTTGGCCTTACCCTCTTCCACCTTACCACATGTGGTTTCCCAACTTGACTGTACATCATCGATATCTATTACACCTATGGCATCTATCACAACTTTGATGTCTGTCACTCCTACAATTTCAACCATTCCTTTATCAACTGCCTTGAGTGTAGGTATATCTACACCCACCACCTCTCATATACCTATTACATCACAGCCACCATTGGTGTCTGCAACCCATAATCCCTTACAAAACATCATTCTCTCCATCCTGCAGTCTCTTCCTCTAATTTCTATGAGGGTATTTACATCCATCCTACCTACCTACACCTATCACTAGTAGCCCCCTATTTCATTTACCACTTATTCAAGATATGTTCCCTCTATAGCTATTCTGACTATGTTCCTTCCTCACAATTTTTGTACTTGACACCACCACATATTGGGATACCACCCACATCATACCCACCTTTTCTATCCCCTTATACTACAAGGGTTTACCCATCATCACAACCTACCAATGATCTTATAAAAATGATGATGGACAATATGTAGACATTAGAAGTATTTTTCTTTGGCTCATGTAACTCTCTAACATATGATGAGATTTGCAATGATCCCATTCACTCATCTATTCTAGTTCATCCATATCCTCCCCATTGGTAAATTCCTAAATTCAATAGAATCAACATCAAAGAAGACCCTCAAAAACACTTGTGGTATTTTAAGCATGTGTGTTATCTGATTGCTCATGGTGATGATTTTCTCTTGTGGGAATTCCCAATGTCCTTAACAAGACTAAATTTAGATTGGTATAATGCTTTACCTAGGAATTCCATATTTTCATTTAATCAAGTAGCTCAAGCTTTTCTAGACCACTTTTCTATTGTAACGCCTTGATTTTCGTAAGTTATCATGGTAATTACTTTTCATAATGTTGTAACTGCTGAAATGAAGATAAATATGTTAAGACACATCTTTTGATCTTAGAGGAATGTGTTGCTGATCTGGACCCTTGTTTGTTGTAACTTGATACTTGGGACAGAAGTTACTATTGCTTGTGTGATTGCTAATGAGACTTGATATGGAAACTAGTTAATTAAATATTAGGGGATTAAACCCTAACCAACCCCTAAGTTTTATCTTATACCCTAACTACTATCCTATATGGATTTTAGATTTCATAAGGGAGAAAATAGGTATAAATTCCATTAACCTATGAACTAGGTGAATGACCTAGATATGGACTGTTAAAATACTAGACTAATCCTAACCTAAGGAAGGGGACGCATAGACCCATGTGGATGGAAAGGATAAGGGGAGGGGAGGTAATAAATTTATTATGACAATAAATAATGTCCTTACAAGTTTCAGCGCCAAGTTTGGCGGGAACAAGAAAAAGTTGGAGGCATCCAACTAGCTAAGTGGCTAAAAAGGAATTACATGCAAAATTTGAAAAAGGAAACTCGCCAACCTGAGTCGGTGGTGGCATGAGGAATGAGGAAAAAGTACTGCATTCAATGCATTCAATGACCTTGGTCTTAGCGACCAGCTCACCTTAGAAAGGATAGAGGAAAAATTTGTTTGTCATTGTGTGCAATCAGGTTTTTAGTTGCTCTGCATTTTTTTTTTCCATGGTTCTGTCGAACCTGCTGTTATTTTTGGTTATTGTTGATGTTGTTGGAATAGCCATGGATATTTTGAGCCTAAGGAAGTTAGAGGATTGCTTGGAAAGCTTTACTGTTGTCTCCATGGAGAAAAATAGCTCCTGTGGGTGCGGTTTTCTTCGAGCCACAAGAAAGATTAGCAGGCATGTTGAGCCCTTCTCCTTAAATTCTTTTGCTCTTGTTTAAGCATCTCATTAAAACAACCCTGTTTTTATGATGGGTGTTTTAGTTAAATAAAGTTGTTGAATGTTTGAATTGAATTTCCTAGTAGAATCATTTTTCTTTTTGATGAATACGGTTTGGGTTTTTCTTGTAATTTGAGTATAAGGAATGGGATTTGCCCTTGCTGTATGAGTTCTTATTTTGACAGTGTTGGGTTTCCTTTACAAAATGATTAAAACAAATGAAGTTTTCCTTTTTGTATGAGTTTTGTTTTGATAGTGTTGGGCATCCGTTTCTATTACCCAATATGGGTTCGATTTGATGAATGTATTAGCTATACGAGTATTGTTTTATGCGTTCTATGCGTGAAAACGATTTGGGAAAACAAAATCGTGATAATGTTGATGAACTGTTGTGTGAGTTATTTCTCCTAGTTTCTTTACATTGCATTGATTACGATTTTACCTAGGACAAGGAATTCATTTCATCGTCTTACCCTTGCTAGTTAAAAACGTTTTAATATTTTCTTGTGAAATGAAGACCGTGACTGGGTTTTTGGAGAAAATAAATTGTTTATGAACTGAACTTGAATAGATTCTTGTTCTTGTAAAAAAAAAGGGGGTTTCTCACTTATTTCAGCTAAATGATGGTAATATGTTTGCCATACATTTACTCATTTCAGACTAAGCTGGGTATGACTGTTTTTAGCAAACACGTATGTTTATATATATATATATATATATAAGTATATATCCAATTCGCAATCTAAAATCTTTGTTGTTTCATAAAGACAGAACTGAAGTGGAATTCTTACTGTAAATGTTTGAAAAATGATTCCTTTTACTATTATGATAAGAATCATGATTTCGTAGCTAGTTGTACATTCTTGTTTGTTCAGGCCTAGCTGAAATGTTCATTTTTGGTGAAACATTTTGGTTATAAAACTAGTTGTACATTCTTTCTTGTTTATATCTAGACGAGAAGGTCTGTTGAGAGAAATATATGAAAGGAAATGATTGCATTTTGAGGTTCTTTTGGTACTAATGCTTACGGACCAGTTGCAATGAATTCTGGTCAACTTTCTGGAAA
The DNA here is from genome assembly GCA_019776745.2 of Taxus chinensis. NCBI lineage: Eukaryota > Viridiplantae > Streptophyta > Pinopsida > Cupressales > Taxaceae > Taxus > Taxus chinensis. The sequence continues at coordinate 287,507,264 of CM034157.1, forward strand.
GGTAGATAGTGGGTTTTGAATACTGAAATATATTTATTCAAAAGGAAACACACTAGTGGATCAGGTCTATTCTAACTAGTGAATATCCGGTTAGATAGTAGGAAGAGGTAATATGATCCTCCTTTTATTCGATTATTGATTTTTCGTTCATTTCTCTTTCAATTGTTATCATTTATTGATATCACGTTTGAATTAAAATTTATAGTACAGTTATGAGGAAAGGAAAGAGAGTGTGAATGGATAATTGAATTAATGATCATTTTCTCTCATACAATTAGAAATCTATAATTGTTATAGAACAAATTTCGTACTGCTTGGGTTAAGCATTTGTATTTAAATTTGTTGTTTACTTTTCTCTTCAGCGTTTGATTGTTTGAGATTAGACAAGTTGTATGAAAGGAAAGGAAAATGGTTCTGCTGGAAGTTTTATTTAAAATCTAATTGTGAATCTTCCTCTAACTAATGTAGGGGAAAGGAATTGATAGCATTATGATTAGAATAGCAGTTGCATAATTGTATTTTTAGTTCTTACGGATGTTTGAAATCTGGAAATTTTGGAAGGAAATTACTTCTTGTTATAAGTATTCGGAAAGAGGACAGTAATCCCTTGACCGATTAGGATGGTAATTAGATGATTAAGTTGATATGTTGTTCATCCTTTTTGGTATTTAATTCTAGAATGATGTTCATATTAATGTTTCATAAAAGTAGGGTTCTTTTATTGAGACAGTTAATTAAAAGCACCTCATTTTAAAGACAAGTGCTTAATATGCTCAATTCAATGAACTGACCCGTGCAAGTAATTTTGCAGATGAAACTTGAGTATAAATGAAGACATAGTTGTTTTCCGATACTTCTTTGATTAACTAAAGATGGATAGTATTGATAGTTATTACTCCTCCACGAGGAAATGATAAAGGAAGAAGTTACATTCTTCTATCTTTATGAGTTGTAATGTTGTTTGATATAAACAAAGTCCAGTTGTTTGGACTGGAAAATGTACAGATTGTAACTCTGATGGATGAATACAAGTAAAAGTGTGATATTTTCAATAACTGTATCAGTTTGATATTGTTGAATAAGTTTGAGAATATAACATTATTCCTTGACTTGGAATTGTTCAAATGTTAATGGATGAATTTAAAAGGAAATAACATCTATTCTTTACCTAAATGCAACTTTTACGTTGAAATGTGCAATTAGTTCATACTTGGGTTAAGATGAATTTTAAATTGACATAAAAAAGGATTTAGGTAAACATGATCTCTTAATTAAAAGGTATTCGGGATTAGCTTGAAAGCTAAGGAATATCAAATAACTTAGGAGCAGCTGAACCTTATATTCGGACTCTGTTAATAGCCTCGAATGTTTAAAATTTAGAAAATAAGGATATGGGAAAACATATCTATTGTTAACAAACCTTAACTATGTAAGGTTAAGGAGGATAAATGAATAAATTCATTTAAAATTAAACCTCGTTTAAATGATGTCTAATAAGATGGAATTCTGAATTTGTTTACAGTTGTGGAAAACTTGGTTAAGTTTAATAGGTTAAACTTATTAAGCTTATCGATAATGGGCTGATTAGTCCAAAGATTAAGAAAGAAACCAAGTAGAGAAAATGCAACCCTTCGGTATGAAGGAGGAGATGCGTAGTAAGCTAGAAGATGGATTAAGTCCCTCTTAGCTACATACAACTGTAGCAAGAACGAGAATAAAGGATCAGAATGGCTGCTGAAAGTTGATCTTAAATATTAAGATCATAACCAAATCACAATTGAGATGGATGTGTACTCTTGATGAGAGGATTTCATACGACAATGACATACGCCAGCTATAATATAATGTCTTCATGAAGGTGGGGCCTTCATGATGACACAATGTTATAGCCGACATATTACAATGCCTTACCGAATTAAATCATCAAGTTTACATAAGCTGGATACTAAGTTCTTAGACGGGGATAGGAATGTGATCATGCATACGAAGTGACTCCAGAGGAATAAAGGTAACTAGACACATAGAGTCATCTAGGGACGACATCATATGTCTGCATATCTTTAGTTACCATGAGTAACTTCCTATGCTCGTTCATATTGCTAACTGGGGTTAAAGCTTGACCTTAAACAAAAGGACTAGAAGAGACCAGGAAAGACCATTCTAGATAACAGATGAAGTGAGGCAAAGGATGTATTCCAATGATGTGTACCACATCCAGGAATATGATCATGCAAAGTATGTGAAAATATTTGGCCAAAGTATCGCAAGTGCTAGTTGCGTTGTCCTAATCACCTAGTTTAAGATGCAGGATGTTAGACAAATATCAGTAACAGATATTCTGATAGGCTTCTTAAATGGATCACTTTGATAACTAGAAACGGTAAGAGAACCCTGTATATTCATTATATAATGCACGGATTAACATGACGGATCAGTAAGTCACCGAGTCATGAAATGAGAGATCGCTGAAACTCTGAGCCATAAAATGGGAGATCGGTAGTTCTTCGAGTCATTTACAGCAGCATATGGTAACTATTATATGATTGAATGGCATTGAATGTGTGTTCCATATTGCAAGTATGTGAACAGAGAACATTGGTTTTAAAAGGAAATTGTGTGATCCAAACTGCATTAGTTGGACAGAGAACAATTATTAAAACTTGAACGTGTGTTTGAATTATATAATTCATAACAGGGAACGTTGTATAAAAAAAAAAATTCCCTTGTTCTAGTATCTTAAAATGGGGATGTTACATCTATCAAAATTGTCAAGAATGCCACCTTAACTAACTTGTATGAGACACGTCATGATGAAGATGAGTCTATCACAAATTTTGTCTCTCATTGGTGAAGCCTGATCAACCAACTCACATTCCAACTACCTCAAACCGAGTTAATAGAGTTTTTCACCAAATCTTGTGATAGAAACATCTCACCAACTCTCTAAGTTCAAACCTTGCACATGTTCAATGAGGCATTCACCATGCCCTGAAAATTTGAAATTCATGCCATTGAAGAGAAGAAGATACAATTACGTAGCAATAATGTTGCGTTTAAACCAAATGATAACTCTTCTTCTTCAAAACCACAAAATAATTATTCTAAATAAAAAGGATATGCCAACACAGTAGTTTTTAAATTCTTCCCATCTCATCCATCAAACTAATCAAATCCTTCTTCAAATATTTATCATGTTCAATATTTTCAGTTCAAGTGGGAGCAATGAAAATATACTCCCAGAGGAGAATCCTATTCTTCAGTTTTAGAAAAACTTCTAAAATATAGAGCAATCACTCTTCCACCCATCATACCATATAATGGTTTTTACCCCTATCATCCTATGTCTCCATGGTCTAAAGAAAATGATTACTACAACTATCATCGTATTATAGGTCATAGCGACGGTAATTGTATAACTTTTAAAAACATTGTCCAAGAAATGTTAGATAATGGATATATCATCTTGGATAACCCTAACACACCAGCTAATAAGAACCTTCAAATATTCAAAAATTCATTCTCAAATCACACTCCGTTGTCTAACCAAACTGGAAAAACCTCAACTAATGATAGTAATGTTCATGAAGTTCATGCCATTTTCGACATCATACCAGATCTTCCTACTCAATTTCCTCCCACTCCATCTATCGAGGAGATTATTACATGAGATTCTTCATCCACAAAGATACTTGTTTCATCTACTCCTTTACCCATAGAGGAGTTTCCCTTATATTCTCCTTCACCCATGAAGGAGTCCACCATATACTCTGATGTAGTTTCCCCACTCACCTCTCAACCTAAAAAAACAAACCATAATACTGCGTCTTCTACCTATAGGAGATTCATGCTTACCTTATTCTTCACCAAAATATAATGAGGTGGTTGGAATACCACATCCTACTTTCCATCTCCCTTACCCATAGAGAATCCATTAGCAACATCCCTTCCTATTGGTTAAAATTATCCATTAGATTTCAAGGCTCCTGTTGATCTTCTCTCATCTCTTCTACCCACAGAGTCTAAAGCCAAACATTTCCTTGTCTCACAGAGATTATCTACATGGATTAATATCAAATCAACATCATTCCCCCCTACATAGGTGTTATTCTCACGTTTGGTCGACCGCATGGATTATGTTTACAATTCCATGCTTTGGGGATGTCTTCAATTTCCTATCTCAACTCAAATGTAGATGATGCCTCCTGAAATATCCATGATCTATCCAAAGGTGTTTCAGAAAACCAAACCCACCATGACCATATCATTTGAAGTGAACCCTTATTCATCACCCTCACTCACACCTAAAAATTTACCATCAAACGAACTTTTACATATGCCTAAAACCTTACCTACATCTATATCTTCCTCTACGTCTAAACCCATTACCAAATTAGGACTCATGTCAACATCAAGCCTAGTCCAACCCCCTTTCAAATTAGATTCATCCACATCATCATAAGTCATCGTAAAGACTATTCCCCTACCTAAGAAGAAGACCCAACATCTTAGGCCACATACACTGACTTCTCCCATTACCCCTCTATCACCTTCACCACTTCCATTTATCCTAGGTTCCTAGCCATCAACCTTGGTCAAGAAGCCTCCTACCCAAAGTAAAACAAAAACATAGCAGCCTACCTCATCACAATCCTTTTTTACACCCAAATTACCTACAAAAATTACACCTTTACCATCACTTACATCCTTTCTACCTCTTACACCTACATCAACCATTCCCTTCAACATTTTCTCTTACCACAGGCTTCACCGCACCTCCATTATTACCTTAGATAATCTATCCCCTTCCACCATACGCCTTCCAATCTACATCATGCACTTCTTCTTCACCTTTTCCCAAGAAGGCGCAACCAAAGCCCAAAAACCCACTACCTTCCAAAGAGGTAGTTCAACCTACACCACCTTCAATAGCTAGTTCACCTATTACACCTTTAACCAAGAAGGTGCAATCCAAAACTAAAACCGTACTATCTACCAAACAAGTAGTCAAACTTACTCAACCTCAAATTCCACCTCCACTAATGCCTCTCCCACAAAACCTCACCTTATTTAATAGAGTAAGTAACACTTCCATCCAAAGTCACACTTACTTCACATTGTGATCCATTGGCAGGGTCTTATGCTAACATCTTAGCTAGCCTTTTGGAAAAATATTTCATCATATTGCTACCGCTTAGACCTTATGACCCACTAAAACCTAAACTAGAAGGGTTTGATGATACCAAAAATTTTTCTTATCATCATGTGTCAAAGCGTGATGTGGAAAAATGTAAGGCTATTAAGACTATTCTTCTCCAACTATGTTCTCTCGAAGAAAACTTTAACAATGATGACCTTTTAGATTAGGACCCTATTCCACCTAGACCTATCACACCACATCCTCATCCCTTACCTATTCAGTGACATCCATCTACATCTCCACAACCATTTTATCCTCCTCTAACATTTGAGATAAATATGGTCTATACAAAAGAGCTAGCCAAACCTCCACCAAAATTCCAATATGCTGCATTGCTTTAACAAACCCATTATATTCCCTCACCATATTTTTTCCCATCTTGTCGCTACACCTTTCACGAATAACCTTCTCCTTCACCATATATAAATATGGTTCAAGTTTCCACTCGATCCCAAAACAACAAAGGAATGGAGAAAACAACCAACCCATCCACTCATCTTTTATCCAATATTCCATCTACACCTACACCCAAAATCACCATCCAAAATTTCCCACATACCCTATTTATGATGGGGTTTCCCATCATACTATGCTTAAACAATTAAACCAGTCTTCTCTATAAATGTCTTTTTATGAACTCATCCAAACCTCTGAGTCTCATCCTTAGGCCCTCATTGAGGTCATGCAACATAAGGTGTCACTTAAGGATTATACCTAATTGTGCTATACGCCTATTGCATCCATAATCGTAAACTCCTAACCATGTTTAAAAAAAAAACTCTCACCTCTTCACCCCTTCCTCTACTCCCACTACCACTCATCAAGTAGTCACTCTTAGTTTCTTTGACAGTGATATTTTACCTCTCGAATCAAATGATCCAACCCCACCCTATTTATTTCCATCTACATTGATAATATATGTGTTTGACATGTTATAATTGATGGAGGTGCTAGTATCAACATCATTTATCTAAAGCTTGGTCTGATTTACAAGAAGGAATACCACAATAATATTTCATATTTAGCATAATAGAATTTACATATTTATAGCATGATATGGCAACCTATTAATGCGGAGTCTCCTATAGTTGTATGAGTTGTTAAAATAACTCAACCATACATAAAAAAACCTCCTTATTTATTTCTTACCTAAATTTATATATACATGGGTTGGTTCAACCACCCAATCCTCACATATAATTTCATTACATTAACACACAATATATTAACCCATAAAAAAATATATGTGAGCACTAATAATATTTCCTAACATTACCCCCCTTAGTGTGAACATGGGGGAAACATTCTTTGTACTATAATGTTCCACTACATATCCTATTCATCATCTTAATGGTTTCAAGGATAATACCAACAACCTTTAGATAGTTTTCCAAGTGGTTAACCAACAACCACACAATGGATGGTTTTTTAGGACAATACCAACAACCTTTAGATAGTTTTTCCAGTGGATTACTAATAACCACACAAGAGATGGTTTTTTAAGACATAACCAACAACCTCTGGATAGTTTTTCCAATGGATTACTAACAATCACAATATCATGATATCGGCTCTCATCACTATGTTTCATTCGGAATGTTTCGGCTTCTAGAAATAGAGTTACTTCTATCCTTTCATTCCTTTTAGAAACAGATAAGGTTAGGGCTAGGAGGAATACCTGTTGAATGTCGAGATGGTGTGCGCATACCGTAGAGAAAGATCAGGTTGACTACGAAGAACTCCTTTTTGTCTTGGAAGGACTACCTGCAAATAAGAACACAAGACCACAAGATTTTGATTAGACGATAAATGAGGGAACTGCCTTGGGCCCAGGAAATATAAAACTTCCTTTCGAAGGTGGTCAGTTCCCCTGCTAATATGAATTAACACAAAAAACTGTAAAATATCAATTAAATTGCTTCGTTGAGACGGGTAGGGGAAAGGCTGATTTCTGGTTTTGAGTCACAATAACTGATACCGGTTGCTAATAACCGATATCGGTATGGTCTAGGATCTGTAGGTTGGTTGTTTTATGGGGTGGTTGTGTCGTAGGGTAACGGTGTTGTTGGTAAGGCTGGTATATGAGTGATATTAGGTAATGAGATGGTGAGAGGTAAATGAATGATAGTTAGATGCAATGACACGTTGGGTAGTGGATCTAGGAATGGATTTGTGAGGACTATGATTCAAAAGTCTAAGAAGTATTATTAAAAGGACATGCAAGATGTAACTTACTAGTTATTGACGAAGATGCAGGTCCAAGAACTCTGATGACAAAGGCAGAACTGAGGTAGGATGGCCTGACACACAGAAGATGAGATATCTCCCTCCCGATGATCAGCTGAGTATCACAGGGCTCTGGTATCTAGTTACAGTCTTGGGCTTGATCTCCTTTGCTGGAAACTCTTCTTGTCTCTTCACTTGTCTCTGCTCAACCAAGTAAAGATCCGGATTCTCTTGATCGCTCCTGATGCTCTCTGTTGATCCAAAAATCCTTCCACCTTTGTTTTTGGCTTGGGGAGCCCATTTACAGGGAACCGATGACGGTTACGTAACCGACGGCGGTCGAGTAGGAACCAGTATCAGTTAGGAAAAAGCAGGCTATTTTTAGTAAAATCACCCACTTTCCCTGCTTTTCTCCCGAGAGATTAGTTGCGGGCTTGGTCAAGTGACTAGAAGGTCGGTTTTGGGTGCGAGAAAGGGGTCATTAGTCATGGGTGTAGGTGTGGACCAAGTTATAGGTCTTAATTAGGTTAGTTTAGGGTTAGGACTAGGTCATGATGAGGTGGCAAAATGAGGTGGCAGGTAAGGTGATGTGGATTTATCAATTACAAGGTAATTAATAAATAATTGTGTAAGGTTTAGGTGATGAGGTTAGGTTGTGAAATGAGATGCAGGTCACAAGGGGTCGTAAGAATTTGGTGTCTACATTAGCCCCTTATTGTCGTGTAGCTTTTTTTGTAAAGCTATACGGACAATAATATGAAGTGGTTTCCCCTTTTAAGGGTATAGGTAATCCCCCTCAAATCTAGCACAAATTGAGATCGCGTGAAATCAGGGATAGGGTTGATAAAGGGTAAATGGTGTAGAGATGATGGTGAGATGGTGGGGTAGGTCCAAGGAAGCATACGCACGTTGAAATGCAATAATACGACTAGGGTACATGATTTGATGAGCAAACCAGCAATGCATAGGCAAAGGTCGATAGTTTATCCAAACAAGGGTGATATAATCCTGGTATCCAAGGCATAGGAAGTAGCTCCAGGGTATATAACAGGTAAGGTACATGAACGTTTAGGCATGTTCGGTAGTACCAAATGGTTGGTTTGGTTGAGATAAATGTCACGGTCGAGGTCTATGCAAAGTTAGTCGGTAGAGCAAGTCAGGGACCCTAATCATGCTAAAACACAAACAGGTGAGCTCGATGGAACAAAAAGCTACATGATGGGTGGATAAAAGTGTATGTTGTTGATGTTGGGTAAGGTATTGAAGTGATACGGCCGTGGGTCAGGCCAAGTTGTTGGGTTGTGGCCTTGGGTCGGGCCAAATGGGTAGGGTGAGGCCTTGGGTCGGGCCGGATAGGTAGGTTGAGGCCTTGGGTCGGGCCGGATAGGTAGGTTGAGGCCTTGGGTCAGGCCAAGTTGTTGGGGTGGCGGCCTTAGGTCAGGCCAAATGGTTGGGTGATGGCCTGAGGTTGGGCTGAATGGTTAGGGTGAGGCCTTGGGTCAGGCCAAATGGTTGGGGTGCGGCCTTGGGTCAGGCCGGAGTGGTTGGTTGCGGCCTTGGGTCGGGCCGGTGAAGTCAAAAATGGCTAAAGAGAAATGGAGCATATAGGTGATGTGGTAAAGAGGCAATGTGGTGGGAAAGGGAAAGTAGTGAATAAGGGCAAAAAGTTGGGTAAAAAAAGGACAAAACTGATATCGGTTATCTATGATTGGTACCGGTTAGATAACCGACGCCGGTTCCTTAGGGCACGATTTGACCGGTATCAGTTCTATGTTAAAAACCTATAAAAAGAAAAATACAGCCGGTCATTGTCACTTTGTCAATTTGGAAACCAAATTAAGTTGTCTGAGGTGGAATATTGATATTGGTGTATTTGTTGGCTGAGGTGGCACTAGTTGAGTGGAGAAGTGAGGTGATTGGTGGGCCCGAGTGAGGAGGAGGCAATAGTTGATTGGTTGAGGACCCAGAAGAGGACATTTGGAGCCATGGCACAGCCAGGAGGAGCAGGAGGAGCTGGACCAGCTGGACCACCACCACCCATCCCACCACGACGACGTGTCATTGTACCGGTAAGTTCGAAACCTTGCATTGTGTTCATTTGATGTTATTAAGCTAGATTTGGGGTTTGGGTAGGAATGTACATGTTTTTAGGAAATAATTAGAAAATGGAAATAATTTGAAAAAGGGAGAGGGTAGATAGGTGAAATAAGCCGAGGTGGCTGGGTGGGTAGGTTTTTAGGGTGTTTGGGTGGGTAGAGAGGGAGAAAAATGAAAAAAATGTAGGTTGTGGGCCGCGTGGGGGTTCAGCTCCGGGTAAATATAGCGACCGATGTCGGTCGCTAAGCGACCGGCATCGGTCGTAAATTTTCAGGTCACGGTGCTTTGTGTTTGACCGGTGTCGGTCGTATATCGGTCGGTGTCGGTTTTGTTTTTTGTTTTTTGTTTTGTTTTTGTGGTTTGGTTGTTTTTGTTTTTGTTTTTGTTTTTTTGTTTATGTGGTTTGGGTGTGTGGGCGTGGTTTGGGTTGTGTGGTTGAGTTGAGTTGGTGTTTTGGTATGATTGGGGTGGGATAGGGATGCTTTGATATGATTTAGGTTGTTTCGGTTGTTGGATTTGGTTGTTTGGGTATCGTTTTGGTTGTGTGGTAGTATGGTGGGGGTTGTTTGTTTGGGTGTGAAAAGGGAGTGGGATATTGGAGAAGATAGGTGGGTAGAGGGGTGTGTTAGGGAGTCGGGGTGAGGAGAAGGTAGGTGGGTAGAGGGGTGTGTTAGAGAGTCAGGGTGTGGTCGGGGGGATAAAAGGGGGTATAGAGGGTAAAGTAGATGTTGTGATAAAGAGTAGGGCTAAGGTTGTGGGTAGGTTTTGTAGGCGCGTCAGAAGCTGACGATGCGGGACAAGATGCCCCCACTGTTGAGCCGGATGTGACCACATGTGTCTGTAGCACACTGGGCTATCATGCGCAAGGTGGGACTCGGCAGAGTCCAGCGATACAGAGCGATTGACAGAGATCATAGTTTGATGGTTTCCCTCATCGAGAGATGGGATCCGGTGACCAATGTGTTCCATCTCCCGACTGGAGAGATGACCATCACATTGGAGGATGTGTATCGCATCCTTCGATTACCTATCGATGGAGAGGCAGTCTTTCAGGTGGATGCAGAGACAGTCATGGACAGCATCCTATAGGTTTTTGGGGATGCAGCCGTGCTATTGACATATCACAGCGCGAGTATCGGGTATGGGGATATGTATCATGAGAACCGACATGAGACATGGCTTGCCGTGTTGATGATGATCGGGATCACCTGCTTCGCCCTCCCAGACTCAGAGGGAGGCCACTTTCCATGGGCGCTGATGGGGGTGCTACATGAGATGGTGGAGGAGCACACATGTTATGCTTGGGCACCAGTATACCTGGTGCAGTTATATAGAGAGCTGTGGGGCTATTGCTGGATGAGGCGATTTGGGATTTGTTCGACATTTTTGCTTCACTATTGGGCATATGAGCACATCATATGCATTATACCAGTAGGATTACCCCAGTAGCCAGGGCCACAGGTCATATATAGATACGGCTTTCAGAGGTGGTTGGGGGTCGTGGGTCAGCCACGAGCAGTGCTTGCAAGGCAAGACGTTACTTACTATAGGCATTTATTAGAGGGCTTGACAGCGGTAGATATTGTATGGAGACCATATACAGGTCATCACCCCCGTGGAGGAGCCCGAGGACAGTTGCCGTGGATCCAGTACACCTTCTGGATAGCGGGGTGGAGGTCGGGAGAGTATGAGAGGATACCCCTGGAGAGGGTACGCAGGCAGATGGGGCTACGACAGGATGAGCCCCCTCGCTTCCCTTAGTATCGGAGGGATGATGTAGAGGCCCCACTACCTGCACCACAGCCCGTGGATCCAGATTGGGTTGCGGAGAGGCCGGAAGATGACACTGTAGATGATGCTGGCTATACGGGAGCATATATGGTTTGGTGGGCTGGTCAGAGAGTAGCGAGGGTAGCACAACCTGCATAGCCAGACTTGGCAGCGGTGATGGCAGAGCGAGATCAGCTCAGGGGTTAGGTGTAGCTATTAAAGGGGCAGCTGGCTGCTGCACAGGCACAGATAGGTGTTTTATAGGGGCAGCTAGCCCAGGCTTAGGTTCAGGCAAAGGCACCACCACCACCAGCGGTATAGCCACAGCCCCAGGCATAGGTACAGGTATAGATACCACCACCAGCACCGGTATAGCCACAGCCCCAGGCACAGGTATAGGTATAGGTACCACAGCCACAGGCACCATCAGCAGCACTAGCACAGGCACAGGGGGCACTGGTAGTAGGTGTCAGGGGACCAGCCCCAGTACCTACGGTGGCTCGAGAGCGTTACATGGAGGCTAGAGCAGAGGCCCGATACTATCAGGATATTCTTGATGGTACCCGGGGCTGATTATCAGCCCTATGCGGCACATAGAGCAGAGACCTCTCGGAGCCAGAGGTCTCAGGGAGGGGCAGCCACAGCTGGTGGGTCCATCACATGTAGGAGGCGAGAGGCAGGACAAGGAGCAGCAGGCAGACAGGTAGAGAGAGGTGGAGAGAGCTGAGGGGTCCCTACACTTGTTATATATTGGACATAGGCACCGGTCTGTGAACCAGTTGTGTTGATAGAGGCCTGCATGCCTACATATTATTCATTGATTCATTCATGTATTTATTATACCAGCCTGCGAGCCGAGTACGGGTTGTACAGTTGATACCGGCCTGCGAGCCAAGTCTGTTTTTGATATGAGAGACCGGCCTGTGAGCCGTGTTGAGGTTTTTGATGGTTATTGCATCCTGCGTGCCGGCTTTGTTGTATTATGAGATCACAGAGGCCCTGAGGCAGGGCACATTGTATATTTGAAACCTTGTATATATATATATATATATATGATGTTTTGATCCACATGCTGTGTTTAAAAATGCGTTAAATGTTTTGTCGATGGTTTGTGATATTTGATGTATGATGAGCTGGATTTACATGGTGTTATATATTAATGACGTTGATGTATTTTGTGGATGGGATGTATGTAGATATAAATGATGAGTTTAATTGACATGTTGTATTATGAAATGTTGTATGTTTTATCGCTGATTTTATGAAAATGTATGTATGTAGCTGTTAAGTTGGATCCAAATGGTATATAGATTAATTGTTTTTTATATTGTTTTTTGATGATTTGTTTGTTTTGGTAATGTGGATAGATGATATGGATGAAATCTTAATGAGATGTGGATTTGATGAAAATATTATAGCTATCGGTGTTGGTATGTAGGAAAAAAGAGGTGGGCGCCTCCAAAAATTAGATAAAAAATAAAGAAAAGGACTATGTTTTGAAAAAGGTGGGTATGTGACCGACGTCGGTTAGCTAACCAATGTCGGTATAGTATAGACTGATATTGGTTAGGTAACCGATACCGGTTATTCCAAAATGAGATTTTTCTAAAAATAGAAAAGCGTAGGTGGCAACTGAAGTTCTTATTTTGAGAGGCATGCAAGATGTTAAATATGCGAATGTGACACTATTTTAATGACTGAGAAAAGTAATTTCATGAGAGATTTGAGTGATAAGGAGGAAAGAGACAGGTAACGTGATTGTGGGCTGAGATCAAGAAGACAGAAATCCAAGCTATATTTGCAGAGGGTGGTGAGCATGGCTGAACGAGGAGAAGCATCCAGCAGGCATGGAAGAGAGGGAAGACAAGTTCCACCGTAAGCTATTGCAGCCCAAGAGGTAAACAATTTGGTTGTAATTTGGTGTTTGCATGTTTTGTAAATAGGAGGAGGGAGATTAAGTGGGTAGATATGATAAAGAAAACATGATAGCAAGGGTTATAGATGAGGTGAGTGTTATGGGGTAGGTAATCAGGGGTTTCAGGTATGTCTGTGTATACAGGGAGGAATAAACGATCAATTTATTGTCGTAGGTGGTTGTTTAGGCAAGCTGTATGTAATTGACAATGACCGATAGCGGTTAGGGATAACCGGTATCGGTTACTGAACTGGTACCGGTTATTTATAACCAATACCAGTTACTGGAGGAATTTCCAGAATGTGAGAAAAAAAAACCTTTAGGGATTCGATGGATTGAATGGTTATTTGTTGTTGTGACGTATGCAGGTAGAGGCAGGGCCGAGGATGAATGATAGTGTACCAGCGCTGTTGTCACGAATCCGAGCGGATGTAACACCAGCTGAATGGACATTGATAAATCATTTGGGGTTAAGTGGAATCCACTATTATTCATGAATCGCACATAACCATGCTATGTTGCAGGCATTGATTGAAAGATGGAATCCAGAGAAGAATACCTTCTATCTACCAACAGGGGAGATGACTGTAACGTTGGAAGATGTGTTCCATATTTTGAGACTTCCTATTACAGGAAAACCAATATATCAGGCATTACCTAGCGCAGCGCGGGGAGTGATAACAGCAGTATTTGGTCCATACGCACGATATTTGACACAGCGAGGTTTGACATTCACATATGGAATAATGTATGCAGCACACCCTAAGGAGACAAGGTTAGCAGTGATATTAATGATAGCGGTAGGGTATTATGCATTACCGAGGGTGGATGGGGGAAGATTTCCAAAGGCATTGATGTGTGTTATTTGGGAGATGATAGAAAGGAACGTGACTTTTGCATGGGCACCTACATATTTGGTGGAGTTATACAGGGGTTTATGGGCTTGTAGGTGAAATCACAGGACGACACTAGATTGTTCATACTTATTACACTGTTGGGCCTATGAGCACATTGTTTGTGTGCGACCAATAGGCTGACCCATCCAGTCAGGAGAGACCGGAGTACAGAGGTTAGGATTCAGACGATGGGTCCAAACAGAACAAGAGGCAAGATCCCAGGCCGTGACTGGTGACATTGAGTATTACAGGCAGGTATGGGAGAGGGTGACGATTGCGGATATTTTTTGGAGGCCTTATGGGAACTATATGGTAACAGAGAACATAGCTAAGGAGTTGAGGGGTGTAGAGCAATTGAGGTGGATCGCAGGGCACAGACCAGGTGAGTATGAGAGGATTCCTCTAGATCACGTGTGGCGACAATTCAGATTTGTGCAGGATATACCCCTGGCTTATAGACCATATATGAGGATCGATGCCGAGGCAGCATTCTCACCTCCCCGGCCAACACCTCCAGAAGGGCCAGAGGAGATAGCAGCCGATCGCAGGGTAATGGATGTAGGAACAACAGAGGCCTATAGGTTATGGTGGGTAGCAGAGCTGCGAGGTGTATGTGATCGCCCTGACATAGCTGTGATTATAGCTGAGAGAGATTGTCTGCAGAGTTTAGTTCATCAGCTCCGAATGCAGATGAATGAGACAAGAGGATTGTTAGCGGTTGCGGAGTCACAAGCAGAGAAACTAGAGGCTGGATTCCTCCATGGGAGAGGGCGTATTCATATGTTACAGGAGAGATTGGCATATCAGTGGGTGGTACCAATAGCCGCGGTACCTTTGAGGATGGAGAGGCCTGGCGAGAGGCATCAACGATCACGATCATCTCCTGGGTCAAGATGAATCAAGAGGGTCTAAGTAAATGTTATAGAGGTATAAGAATAAATAAGGATGCCGACCTGCGTGTCGATGATAGAGAAGATGTATTTGTTTAACATCTAAATAAGACTGAATATGTATGTTGATTTGAGTTATGATAATAATAAGAATGTTTGCGTTGTGATTTTTGGTGTTTTGAAAAAGGATAAAGAGGAATGTGATTAAATAGAAATACACAAAAATATTTATATTTACCACACATGATAGGTTATGGTAGGGGATGCTCGAGCTAACCTTGGGAGACCCCATGTCTCCTAAGTGCTGCCTACATAGCCCATTGCACAAAGCAAGGAGGGGCCTTAGACCAATGTAGTTCTCCCTTAGGACTAGGGAGAGGTGAATTTAGGCAATTTGGTACGGTTCAGGCAATTGGTTGGTTGGTAAAAATATTGATATTAATATTGGTAAGGTAAGGTTGAGGGTGTTGGTAACGAATTGGTAATGTTGTAAAAGGTATAAGGGAAGCGAAAGTTAGCCTACCCAAGTAGAAGGGAACCATGTCTTGATTAAGATCAACACACAATCCTAGATACGATGCAAAGAGGAAAGAGTGCTCCATAGGTAAAAAGAGCTAAACAAACCACATAACGTAGAACGAGCTTGAACCCCTAGGTACCGTGCATAGACGAGAAGTCAATAGGTGAAAAGAGTTGTAAGATCACAATATATTGGGTGTACGTCACGTCCCTTGAGTTGAAACAAATGGTGAGGTGAGGTGGATGATATAACGGAGGTACAAAGAACTTGTTACAAAGCGAGTGTTCTGATGAAAGAGAACCTACCCTAAATAGACAAGTCCATGACTCAAAAGTTCTTTTGAATGAGGCTTTTATTTTACTGAATATAGACTGATCGATGTGGGAAGTCTACAAGGGATATTGATTGTACTATTCTTGAGGTCTTCACAAAGCTGATCAATGCGAGAAGCTTCTGATAAAGGCTGACTGTGTATAGTTGTCCTTCGAGGGAGCAGTCTATTTATAGTAGCAGATATGATTTTAGTGCATAGCTGTCCTTCGGGGGAGCAGTCTATATATAATAGTAGCAATAGTTTGGCCTATAGCTGTCCTTCGAGGGAGCAGTCTATATATAAGGTAGATAGCTAGATGTCCTTTTGACGTGAAGCATCTAGTTTTTGTAGGAAGTTTGACTCAAGAAAATCCCATAAGAATACGGCTTATTTTAATACTTTGAAGTCATGGACTAGACTAAAAAGGGAAGGAATTGCTGAGGTGAAGTGAGAATCAAACTATGTGAGCTTGATTTTTATTATGAGGTGTAGGGAACAAAGTGTATGTGGTGGTAAGTGGGCTCAAGGGACGAGCGACAGGTAGATAAGAAGTGATATAACACTAAATTCAACAGTAGAATGGTCGAAGATGCAAGGCATTAAGGGGTTCAGGCTCAGGTTTACCATTAAGCGAAGCTAAACGATAAGTGCCTGATCCATAAGTGTGAGTGATTATATAAGGCCCAATCCAATTAGGAGCAAATTTTCCATGTTTGCTCTTTTCTAGTTTGGTTACATGTTGATTCTCTTTGAGGACAAGATCACCAACCTTAAAGGTACGCTCATGAAGTCGCTTATCATAAGCACGCTTGATACGTTTTTGATAGATTTGGAGGTGATCAAGAGCTGTAAGACGATGCTCGTCAAGAAGCTCCAATTGGGCTAACCGCTCTTGGCGGAAATCATCGTTGGTGAGAATATCCTGAAGAGATATTCTAAGGGAGGGTATTTGTACTTCGAGAGGCAGGACAGCCTCGGTACCATATACCAAAGAAAAAGGTGTGGCATTAGTGGAGGTACGAATGCTAGTACGATAAGCCCAAAGGGCAAAGGGGATGTGATCGTGCCAATTTCTTCCGGATTCATTGACAACTTTCATGAGGATTTTGGTTAGGGTTTTATTAGAGGATTCAACTTGTCCATTTGCTTGTGGATAGTAGGGTGATGAGAAGCTGAGTTTGATACCAAAGTTGTCGCAAAGGTCCTGTAACAACTTGTTTTTGAAAGATTTTCCATTATCTGTTATCAGGCGATGAGGAACACCAAAACGACAGATAATGTGGTGGTTAATGAACTCTACAATTTTTTCTTTTTTAGTTGAAATGAGCAGAATAGCCTCCACCCATTTTGTGTAATATTCGGTTGTTGTGATAATCCATCGGTGACGTTGTGAAGAGGATGGATGAATCTCACCAATAAGGTCTAAACCCCATTGTGAGAAAGGCCAAAGATCTCGGGTGACCTGTAGCGGGTGGCTAGGAGTATGTTGAAGGTTGGCATGTTGTTGACACATAACACAACGCTTAACATATTCATAGCAATCGTTATTGAGAGTAGGCCAATAATAACCTAGGTGGAGGATTCATTTGGCCACGGTAAGGCCGCTAAAATGTCCGCCACAAATACCATCATGGACTTGTTGGATGGTATGGGTGACCTCCGCACTAGTGAGACATCGAAGGAGGATGCCATCAAAGCCACGTTTATAAAGGAGTCCCCCCATAACAACATAATGAGAAACATGTTTAAGAAACGCACGTTTGCCAGTACTAGTAAGGTCAGATGGGAGAACAGAGGTTGTAAGGTAGTCGTGAAATTGGTGATACCAGGTATCCTGCGAATTAACAGACACATTATTTATCGTACAAACAACCGAGGCTGAATAAGATGGGGCAAAGAGTTGTTGGACCAAGACGAAAATGTCAGAGTCAGTTGATGAAGCTGGAATTTGTGAGGCTAAGCAAGCCATAGTATCCGCAAATTTGTTAGTGGAGCGGGGAATGGTTTGGATAGAATAGCGAGTAAATAAGGCTAGAAGTGAATCCACATAGTGTTTGTACTTTTGAAGTTCCTCATTTTTGCATTGGTAGATGCCCATAACTTGATTGACTACCAATTGAGAGTCGCCAAAAATATTGATAGATTTGATACCTAAGTGTAACGCAACTTGGAGACCCAGAACAAGGGCCTCGTATTCCGTTGTATTATTAGTGCAAGGGAAATCGAGTCAGAATGAGAGAGGCATAGGCTCAGCGTCGAGAGGAATGAGAACAACGCCGGCTCCTCCGCTGCGCTGGCATTTGGATCCATCGAAGAAGAGGATCATTGGATACGACTCCTCCCTGAGTGAAAGAGTGGCGATGAGTTCGTCGGGGAATGTAAAATTGGTAAATTGTTCCCCTGGTAAAGGGGCTTCCGCAAGTTGGTCTGTGATGGTTTGTCCTTTGATTGATTTCTGGTGGACAAACTCAAGGTCGAGGTCGGCGAGGAGCATGAGCCATCTGGCGATGCGTTGGTTTAGATGAGGTTTGGCATACATGTAATGGATGGGGTCTGTGTTGGTGATGACGAAAGTTTTGTGATTCAGAAGGTAATGTCAGAGTTTGGTGGCTACGAATGATAGGGCTAGGCACAATTTTTCTACATGTGTATACCTAGTCTCATAATCCACCAAAGTACGACTTATATAATAAACGGCTTGTTCTCGATTCTCAGAGTCACGATGTGCAAGCATGGCCCCTACAGCATGGTCAGTGGTGGAAAGGTAAAGATAGAAAGGGCGGTCATCCTGGGGTGGGATAAGCACGGGTGGCTGCAAGAGATAAGCTTTGAGAGCCTCAAAGGCTTAGTGGCATTCGTCACTCCATTGAAAGTCAATGTCTTTTTTAAGGAGGTGATGGAAAGGTTGACATCGATCCAAGAGTTGGGAGATGAAACGTCGGATAGATTGGAGCTTACCTTGTAAACTACGCAATTGTTTAAGATTGGTAGGTGGGGGCATTTCTAGAATAGCTTTGACTTTAGATGGGTCGACCTCAATGCCACGCAGAGAGACAATAAAGCCAAGAAGTTTTCCCGAAAGGACACCAAAGACACATTTCTTTGGTTGAAGATGGACAGAATATTGTAACAGGTGATCAAAAATAATGGTTAAAACATCGAGATGTTCACTGCGATGTTTAGATTTTCCAAGAAGATCATCGACGTAATCTTCAAGGATAGTGTGCATAATGTCATGAAAAATGTAGGTCATAGCCCGCTGATAGGTTGCACCAGCATTCTTAAGGCCAAATGGCATTACACGATAACAGAAGGTTCCCCAAGGAGTTATGAAGGTAGTTTTATGTTGATCGGCAGGGGCAACCAAAATTTGGTTATATCCTGAAAAGCCATCCATGAGAGAGAGCATCTCATGGCCTGCAGTGAGATCAACAAGTTGGTCAATACTAGGTAGGGGGAAGTCATCCTTAGGGCAAGCGAGGTTGAGATCTCGGAAATCCGTGCATATCCGAAGTCCCCCCGTCGCTTTAGTGACAGGTACGATGTTAGAAATCCATTGAGGATAGTCAATAGGCAGGATGAAGGAAACAGAAAGAAGTCATTGAAGCTCCTCTTTGACCAAGAGGGCAATGCGTGGATGCATTTTTCTCAATTTCTGTTTAATTGGCTTGGAATCGGGTTTCAGTGTAATGTTATGGACGGCAATGTCAGGATCAATTCCTGGCATGTCAGCGTAGGACCAAGCGAAAGCTTGGTTGCAAGCACGGAGAAAGGTAGTAAAGGTGACTTGTTATGATGCGTTAAGGGATTGTCCGATCTTCACAATGTGAGGATCCTCCTCCGTGTGGATGTTGATTTCTATAGTAGATTCGTTCAGCATGGTTTGAGTTTCAGATGGTAAGGCGCGTTGAATATAAGAGTCATCCGTGCCAAGGTAAGTGAGGATGGAGTCATCATCCTGACACTCAACAACATTAATTGAAGGTGAGTCCTCTTCAATCATGTCTGGATACAGAAGGGGGATAGAAGAGGGGTCCTCATTATCGCGTTGATAAGTGAGAGGACCTAGGAAGATAGCATTTATGAAAAAAAAAAGTTAGGAGGGATAGATTCGGGATCTATCGACTCTGTGGGTGACGAAGGCAAAATGGGTGATGATGGTTCGGTAGGGGTGACGTCGTTGTCTTCTAGAAGACAACTGACACGAGGTTTCTTCGGTGTAAGTGTTCCCAGAAATCCAAGGCCACTACGATCATTGTGCTTATGTGTAGTTACGGGGATGATTGTATGTCGGCCTTGTTCATAAAGACCAAAACCAAAGCCTTTCCAAGCACAGCGAGTCAAGAAGGTGAGGGCGAAACGATGATTTGTCAGGTATTGAAAATCAGATTGGAAAGGAACCACACCAAGAGGGGGCTCAGGGGCAACGGAAGATGCGTCGACACCCCCATATGTTAGGTTAGTGCGGTAGTGAGGTGGTCCATAGGGGATTACTTCCCCCACACGACGGTCATAGGTAGGATGTGCATGTACCTATCCGTACTCCTGTGGGGTATGGAAAGAACTAACGTTATATAGGTGATACTCCCCCAGCGTAAGGCATTGAAAAACATCTACTAAGGGGTCTGCGGTTGGGATATTAGCTGCAGGAAGGGAAGTGGTTTTTACGACAGTGGTTTCATTTGAAGGTGTAGGTGCGGTTGAGGTGGATGGTTGAGGCACATTTGAAGAGGATGGTTGGGTTGAATGAATGGGTGTCTTGATTGGTACAAGCACATCATTAGGGTGGTATATCATATTGCAGGTTTTAAAGGGGGGAGGATCAGCTTTTACGGTGTAGGACTTCCCCTCGTATTCAAATTTTATGCATCTATGTAAGGTTGAGGGAACGCATCCCATAGCCCGGATCCAAGGGTGACCTAGCAATATATTGTATTGAAACTCTCCCTCAAGGACATAGAAGAGTTCGGGTAAAGTACGTGGTCCTACATGAATGTTAAGAATCATGGTGCCTAAGGTAGAGGTAATAGCGTCATTGAATGACCGCAACATGATGGGATTGGCACACATGTAGCTAGAAGGGATATTCATTTGTTGGAAGGCTTTTGAAGAGATGATGTTTAGGCTAGCGCCCCCGTCAATCATAACACGACGTACCCGAATGTCTCGGACGTAAGCTGAGATGAAAAGAGCAGGGTCAGGATCTTCTGTACCAAAGTCAACAATTTCGTCTTCGGAGAAACTGACTGCAGCAGCTTGTTGTACAGAGATAGAAGTGGTTGGGGCAGTGGGTTGTTTGGTGAGAGAAGCAATGTGATTGGGTGTAAGAATGGAGGTAACAGGCAGGGTTTCATTAGGTAAGACCTCGATCCCTTGAAGAATTTCCACGAGAGCTTGTCGATGAGATTTAGAAGTCTGAATGAGATCATATAGTGTCATTTTTACGGGTGATTGGTGAAGCTGTTTGATCATGGCTCGATGGGAAACTCCATTGGAGACGGGGTAAGTGGGTCCACGAATAACCACTTTGGGTGGTGGTGCAATCGAGATGGTGGATGGAGAAAGAGAGGACATAGGTGTGCTATCTTTCGCTTTCTCGTTGTTTTTCTGCGCTCGAGTAGCAACACTAATCATATTAATCTCGTAGACCTGAGATGAGGAAGATGGTTGGGATAAATCATGGTCTTCAAGAGGTGGGGTTGTAATAATGATAGATCTTGGTGAGGTGGGGACAGATGGTATAGGAGAGGGAATTGAAGCTAAAGGTCTCTCCCTTCGTAAGTTGTCTTTCTTAACCTTTCTATCTGGGAGAGGTGACTGACGAAGGATGGTTTTTAAAGCTTTGCATCCCTCCACATCATGTCCTGGTGTGCGGTGATAGGCGCAGATTTTAGACTCATCATAACCTATAGGTCAAGGTTTAGATGGGTCATAAGGTCTAAGTGGGGGTAGGGAAATGGTCGCATTCTCTACCAACATAGCAAGGATTTTGGCGTAAGATCCTTTGAGTGGGTCAAAATCGGAGGAGGATGAGGGTATTGGTTATACGGGTTTTGGTAATGTTTGGGCATGGTTGGTTCGTACGGGCGGTGGTTTAGCCAAGGGGTGTTGACACGTGGTTTTCACTAAACGTGGTTTCTTTGGCGCAGGAGCTACGTTCAGCTGGTTAGATGATGAGGCTACAGATGACGTGGTAGCGGGGAACAACCACGGTGAAAGGGGAGTGACAGAAAATAAATCCTTTGATGATGGAGTTCGTTTAGGGTTGATGGGTGGACCGGATACGTGGGGTGACAACGTTGATATATCCTTGGATTTCTGTATGGGCGCAGAAGGCGTAGGTCGTTTTGAAGAAAACGCAGGAGGTATGATATATTGATGCAAGGTGGAGGGATGAGGTCCCAATATGGAAGGTAGGTGTGACGATGATGGTTTTGATTGTGATAGAGGCACGGATGGAGTTTGTCTCCTAAGTGGCGGGGCGGCTTTATTTTTGGATAAATCTAGTCGCTTAGGTGGGTGTGTTAGGCTGGGTATTGGTGAGGTCCCAAGTGTAGGGGAAGATTTAGCTAAGTTAATAGAAGTGGATGAGGTATTTGGTAGAGATGAGGGGGGTGAAGGTGAGAACATGGGCATTTTAAGCTTCTGTAAACAGTTCGGGTATATGGTGGAGGCATCAGGATCGGTCATTTACATTTGAGTAGAATAGGGGGTACTCAAACGTTCCCATAGGACTCTATCTATCTTCTGTGAGAATGACAGTCTTCAGGCGTGAATTGTAAATTTGGTACGGAAGAAAGATGGGTTGTGATTCCAATCCACTGTGGGTGTGATACAGGGGGTAGATGAGGCACTGTATCAATAGATGTTAAGAGGTCGACTGGTCGTTGAAAAGATTTAGGCGATGAAGAACTAATAGGTAGGAGGGCATGTTTGAGAGGGTATGTTATATTTAAAGAATTCGGTGATGTCGGTGCGAGAGATTGCTCATCTAAGGATGACAAAAGGAGTGGCGAGCCTTCCTCTTGTGCAGCAAGAATGGTAGGAGGAGACGTTTGGGAAATAGATAAATTAGATAACATCCGTTCGCAGTCTTGTAGGGATGTGGTATAAGAAGACTCATCGATGAGAAGAGGAAGTCTGGGTAGTTAACTCCTTTATGGGTAAAGGAATGATTTCAGCCTTGGTCTTGATGGTGGTGAAGGAGGTTCGGGCCCCTGCGTTAGTGAAGAGGCTTGATTCAAAATTTTCTCGATAGAGGCTTTTGGCTGGGAGTCGAAGACTGCATGGATCTCATGAACACTCTCCTCGGCTAAGATATCTTGGTTTACGTTACTGTTAGAAGAGTGATTTGGGAATGGTTTGTTGAATATTTTCAGATTTCGGTTGGCAGGGGCATTAGGGCTATCGAGGGTTATATCACCTGCGTCAACCATTTCCTGCACTATGTTTTTCAACATTTTGCAGTTTTCATGACTATGTCCTTTTACGCGGTGAAAGTTATAAGAAGTCATTTTCTTTGTACCAGGAAGGTATAGCGCGGGTAGAATCAAACCCGGAGTGGGGTTTAACAGGAGGCAAGGTGATAGCTCCGGCTTTGAGCAATTTTTCCAAGATGACACCATAAGTTTCTCCCAAGGGAGTGTAATTGATGGGCTTGGCTTTGTACTTATAGGTGGTTTTTTGTGGGGTATTAGACGGTGTTTGAGATTTGACCATCACCGCGTGGACAGCTCCTTTTGATTTCGAAGAAGTGGATGTGTGAGGAGGGGTGGTGTTTGGCTTATTGGTAGAATCTGGAGTTCAGAAATTAGGGTTTTTGTTGCGCAACCGCAATTTCTCTTCTTCTAAGGCTCGAATTTCTAATTTTCGAGCCATGGTAAAGGCCTCATCAAATGTACGGAAAGTTTGAATTTGGAGGGTAGGAGAGATGTGCTTAGCACAGGCCCGCGTAAAAAGTTCGATAAGTTCAGCCTGAGGCAAGGCATATGTAAGTTGGTTGATAAGGCCACGCCATCGTCCAACGAAATCTGCGATAGATTCATCTTCGAATTATCGGATGGCATAAAGGTCGGTGATAGATACTTTCTTGGCAATGTTAATGGAGAAATGATCCAAGAAAGATTGGGCTAGTTGGTTAAAAGAGAAGATTGAGTGCTGGGTTAAAGCACTGTACCACTCCAAGGCGGGTCCTGATAAGGACATGGGAAAGGTGCGGAGTAACAAGGCATCATCATGAGCAATCAAATAACAAGCATGTCTAAATGATCGCAAGTGTTGTTGAGGGTCCTCCTTACTATTAAAACGGGTAAATTTTGGTAATTCCCATTGAGGAGGATATGAATGAAGGGGGACAGAAGGGTGAATAGGCTCCCGACAAACTTGCTCGTATGTCAAGGCGCTACGACTTCCCGAAACAGAAGCCTCCAGATTTTGCATTTTGTCCATCATTTGTTTGATGAAATCTGTGGTTGGATGAGATGATGGTGCGGTTGTGGTAAACGGAGGCAAATTGGGCCAAGGGCCTCCGCTAGACAATGGTGGGGTTAAGTGTTGATAAGGTATGGAGGATGAATATGTTGAGGCGACCGAATAGGGATGTCCCATATAAGATGTTGAGGTCACTGGATACGTGTATGGGAATGAAAAGGTAGGCGGAGCTTGAGAAGGAAAGCTAGTGTGGATAGGTGGCAGAGAGCAAGTCATGAACGGAGCAGTCTGCAAGGGAGATGAGGTAGGAGCAGTTGGTGGTAATGACATGTTGGGTCCAAGATTAACCAAAGGAAAGCTAATCTGTGTCGTATGAACCTCTGAAGCCATCGGATTGGGAGACGGGGCTAAGGATGCAGGAAGCAAGGCGGTGTTATCAGGCGAAGTGGGAGCTAGAAGAGCAGCTATACTAATAGGCATGCCAACAAGGAGCTGACCATCAGGTGTACGGTCAGGGGCATGAGACAAATAGTATTGTACAGCACTAGGATTAGCATCCAGAAACTTGGCAAATTCTTTATCTCCCATAGGAATTTTAGGAACCTCGCTGGTATCCGTAGGATTCCCCACAGAATGTGAAGGGGGTGATTCAGGCAAAGAAACAGAGCAAGCATGTGAAACCATGGCGGTGGCTTGCTTTCGAGTGATAACAACCATGGACAGGAGTTCACAGTAGGGTTTCAATCTGTCAGGAACAGAAACAAACTCAGACTGGTAAAATTGGTAGGTTGCTGGTTTGTCAGGAATTGGAAAAGACAGTAACCGATATCGGTCTAGTAACCGATGTCGGTTATACTATAGCCGATGTCGGTCAGGTAACCGATGTCGGTGTAAGAAGTCTGGGCTAACAAGATATAAAAGGCTGCTAATTTGATTTTTAACAACGTTTACTACACTTGTCAAATTATTGACCACAGAAGACAGAGTATGAGAAAGAAAACAGAAAAAAACAAGCAAGATGCACACGTAAATCCAGAGACTAACCCTAGGGTTAATTTTAATTATCGTGGGCTTATGCCTTTAGACATAGAATGATGTCAGAATCCTAAACAAAAGACTTAGGGGAAATGTCAAGTTTGTTTTGGCTTATAAGGTTACCTCAATCGGGCGGAGGAATACCGCGGAAAAGGGGGGATGTTTGAGCTGTTGTGTTAATTATGAAGTGATTCGGTATGTGTTGTGCAGTGAATGTAAGATTAATTTCTTGTCAATACCGTGGATATCACCCCCACGTGTACGACCTGTTACTTAATCTATGTTCACTAGAATTGAAAACAGCAAGCAGGAATGCAATGCACGTGTTTTAAACCCAAATCGAAAATGATATTCGATGAAGCAAAAGAGATGACTTTCACTAATGCAAGATGAGGAAGAAAGACAAATTCTTTTACCAAAATAATAAAAATACCTTGTGAATATCTTTAGAAGAATAAAACAGCAAGTATGCTCCCTATATGAAAGCAAGCAAGAAAGAAAGAAACCCAAAATGGGTCCCACCGGGCGTGCCAAAATGTTTCACTCGGAATGTTTCGGCTTCTGGGAATAGAGTTACTTCTATCCTTTCATTCCTTTTAGAAACAGATAAGGTTAGGGCTAGGAGGAATACCTGTTGAATGTCGAGATGGTGTGCGCGTACCGTAGAGAAAGATCAGGTTGACTGCGAAGAACTCCTTTTTGTCTTGGAAGGACTACCTGCAAATAAGAACACAAGACCACAAGATTTTGATTAGACAATAAATGAGGGAACTGCCTTGGGCCCAGGAAATATAAAACTTCCTTTCGAAGGTGGTCAGTTCCCCTGCTAATATGAATTAACACCAAAAACTGTAAAATATCAATTAAATTGCTTCGTTGAGACGGGTAGGGGAAAGGCTGATTTCTGGTTTTGAGTCACAATAACCGATACCGGTTGCTGATAACCGATATCGGTATGGTCTAGGATCTGTAGGTTGGTTGTTTTATGGGGTGGTTGTGTCGTAGGGTAACGGTGTTGTTGGTAAGGCTGGTATATGAGTGATATTAGGTAATGAGATGGTGAGAGGTAAATGAATGATAGTTAGATGCAATGACACGTTGGGTAGTGGATCTAGGAATGGATTTGTGAGGACTATGATTCAAAAGTCTAAGAAGTATTATTAAAAGGACATGCAAGATGTAACTTACTAGTTATTGATGAAGATGCAGGTCCAGGAACTCTGATGACAAAGGCAGAACTGAGGTAGGATGGCCTGACACACAGAAGATGAGATATCTCCCTCCCGATGATCAGCTGAGTATCACAGGGCTCTGGTATTCTAGACAGTCTTGGGCTTGATCTCCTTTGCTGCAAACTCTTCTGGTCTCTTCACTCGTCTCTGCTCTGCCAAGTAAAGATCCGGATTCTCTTGATCGCTCCTGCAATGCTCTCTGTTGATCCAAAAATCCTTCCTCTCCTTTGTTTTTGGCTTGGGGAGCCCATTTACAGGGAACCGATGGCGGTTACGTAACCGACGGCGGTCGAGTAGGAACCGGTATCGGTTAGGAAAAAGTAGGCTATTTTTAGTAAAATCACCCACTTTCCCTGCTTTTCTCCCGAGAGATTAGTTGCGGGCTTGGTCAAGTGACTAGAAGGTCGGTTTTGGGTGCGAGAAAGGGGTCATTAGTCATGGGTGTAGGTGTGGACCAAGTTATAGGTCTTAATTAGGTTAGTTTAGGGTTAGGGCTAGGTCATGATGAGGTGGCAAAATGAGGTGGCAGTAAGGTGATGTGGATTTATCAATTATAAGGTAATTAATAAATAATTGTGTAAGGTTTAGGTGATGAGGTTAGGTTGCGAAATGAGATGCGGGTCACAAGGGGTCGTAAGACACAAATTTGGTGTCTACATTTAGTTAGACAACATAGTCAGGGAAATAAGCCCAGGAAATATTGCTCTGAATTCCTTTCGAAGGTGGTCATCCACACAAATGTACTAATATGAATTAAATCATGGTTAAATGAGAGTGAATCAAGAACTACAAGATAATACTTACTGAAAATAAAACCTGATGAAGACTACAGGTCCCAGGAATGTGGAACTCGAAGCCATAGTAAGGAAGCTGGGATGATCCGGTATTACAAGTGAGCTGATGAACCTATAGCCTCATAGTCTTTTCTAATGCATGCCTGAACGAGGGTGACAGCGATCCAAATTGCTCATGCAGTCTTCAGCTCGATCCTCTTCTAAGCAACCTCTTCTGCATGATGCCCACTCACTTAATTTATGATCTATTACTTTTTGGTTGTGGGAGGTCATTTAACAAAATTCCAATGGCAGTTAAAACGGTGGTCGAAGTAGGAACTTTATGTCATCGGTATAGGTCTAATAAAATGCTTGATTTTTGAGTACAAATAGCCATCTTATCCCTCCATTTCTCCTCGAGGGAAAAGTTAATTGGTAGCTTGGTCAAAGGAAATTATAAAGGCTTCTTTTGGTGCAGGTGCAGGGGTAATGAGTCATAAAATAACGATAATGGGTCTGGACCAATGTCATAGGTTAATTAGGAAGGGTTAGGGCTAGGTTTGAGGTCCACCATGAGATGAGGTGGCAGGTTTATATGTGCATTCATTAATTACTAACAAGCAACGATAAATCATTAGGTGTGTAAGGTTTTATATGGTAACTTGTAGGGTTAGGTTGCGGGACGAGATTGAAGTGGTATAAGGGTATTGTAAGACAAAAATTTGGTGTCTACATTTGCCACCTTGTTGTCAATAAGCTTGCACATATTTAAAACTGCACTGACAAAAATGAAAAAGTGGCCTATAAGCCCTAGTTAAGGAGTATAGCTAATTTGTGCCTATGTTGTGGCCAACATTGCCCTGTAGCCCTGTCACCTATGCCTTAGGATAACCCACTAAACATCATCCCCATCTTCATATTCATCCCCACCCTGGATCCATCTAGGCCTGAAGACTAGCCACCTATATGTAACTCGGGACATCCACCTCTAATCTAGCAAGTTAGGCATATTTTCCATAGGCCCTAACTGTCTATAATGGAGGGTTCTTCACCAGACCCCTGTAGGGCATCTATCTGCCCAGTGTCATGGTGGCTAATATAAGCTAACGCAACCTATATGGTGCGACTCATAAATTGAGCTGCATCCCGACCTAGACATTAGGGATGTATCTGGTCTGTGAAATTGGTCAAATGTAATCAATCTACTGGTCTACCACCTATTCTTCCTGCCCTATGGGATTTTATCGATGGCCTGTGGTAGAGGCAATGAACTATCTCTATGCATCATCTACTCCTATCTAAAGAAGGGTGGAGGTATGTCTTGTTAGGTGGGATTCAAAATGTCATCTGTAAGCTTGATTATCCATGTGGATCATCTCATGCTCCCCGGCATGGCGCCCCATATCCATCTCAATAACTGAAGACCATGTAAAGACTCATCATGAATCCAAATTTTTGAATGAGGGATTAGTTCACATATAACTCTTTCCATGTCTAAACTCTAGACAACCCCTCCACATAACTACCTATAATAAGCACATCTTGTGTTTTCATGTTTGATCACTACTACAATCACAGGTACCCAGCACCTATAAGCCACCTACTACCAACCTGGTGGTGGAAATGCATCTTTACAAATTAGGCATACCTAAGATAAACACACACAATGTGCTCATGAAAAATGTATTTGTAAACAAGTACAACACAAGCATATGATACTGCAGATGTCCCATTTAAATTAGCTCTTTGTATGATACACCAAGAATGTAAGGTATAGGAAAATCAGGTTTGATCATCATCATGTCATGTAATACCCCCATCAACAAGGTGGGTAAATCAACATCCATCTTTACATCCAAGTGTATGAAATAACACTACTGCCTCCATCAATACTGACAATGTAAGTTCGTCTCACTTAGCTACACCAAAATGTACAAATCCCTCCATGCCTATCAGATGGGAAATGGAATGGCATGCCTACCATGATCCCTCTCTAAACATTATCAGTAATCAACTAGTCCTCAGTTGAAATCAGAGGATCTTGTATACACCTGTTACCTAAATTTATCAAGTAGCTGCAAGATACCTGAACATGTCCTCTTATAATAGGTTGATTAAAGGCATATCTACCCATTTTTATAGCACATTGCTATCTAGGAACTAATGTTGGAATGCATAATCCCATCTAGTCGATGAGTTGTGAAATCAGACAAGCTACCGAACCACATACCGATAGCATTGGACCACACCTTAAGCCCAACTCTCCATATGTTGCACATAGCTCCTTGGTTCGCCATGCCCCATCACTCTCAATAGAAGGGATGGAACCCATCTGGGGAATAGGGGATCCATAGCTGACCTCATTACCCCTACATCCAAGACAAATAATGTAAATTAATTCATTTCCTTTATCATACCCACTACACACCCACTATAATTTCCCCAAACCAGATTTTTCCACTCACCTACTCTAGGTTTTTCAACAATGCACCCTGTTCACCCTTCCATAATGTCACCCACTCGACCTATTCCACCCTAACACCCTCATTCTCCAAAAAATCTGGGCCAGTTTTGATTATCTCTAACTAACCCCAAGGGTCCCTAATATCTAGACATTGGTCCTCTTGTTTCAATGTGACTTGTGGATCCCATGTTTGTTCCTAACGATGTAACGGTTAAACCATTGACCGATTCTAGTTACTGAAGCTGTCGACAAAAGCTGATGACATCCAATACTTAGATCCCCTATTCCAATTTTGTACTTCCCTTTTTTAGATGCTGTCTTCTACCCACCCATCTACTCACCTAACCACCTCATTCTCCTTCAGCTATTCACCCCCTCATTCTCCATTATGAAATCTAGTGAATCTTTCCCCATTCCTATTTTACCCAATTTACCCTCCCACATTTCTTTTACACTTACCCACCCAACCGGAAGCAAAAAAAAAAAGAAACAAAAACAAATCGGTTCTTTGTCAACTCAACCCTGCTTTACCAACTAATCCCCCTCAGTCAACTAACACAACAAGTGGTTTGAAGCTTACCTCATCATGCTTCTCAATCGCCGAACTGGCTGGTCATATCTGGCCACTTGATAAACCGATGGCCCGCCAATATTAATCCCTCTCAAGCCTCTTACCTTCACCAAAATCGCTACCCATTCCTCTAACCAATCAAATCACTTGTACAAATTTTCTGATGGTCCCATCCCTGATCCACCTCTCAACTACCAATCCCCCATTTTGGCTACCAATTCAGCCCTAGCCATTTCGTCTTGGCACATTTTCCACCAACCTTTTTATCTCTTTCGTAGTCATTTTTCCAATTCAATTAAGAAGACAATATGAATAACAAAAAACGTGGATTTGCTTACACCATATATAATAAGGCAATCGACCTAACTGTCACCGATTTAGCTTCATCTGACATCAGTCACGTGCCCTACCTTACCATGCAATGGTTACCCTTATCGGCATCAGTTACCAATGACCGGCATCATTCACCCTCTCTTCCATTGAAACTTGCCCAAATGGCATCCCTATTACCCTGCCCATCAATCTTTTTACCCTCACCCTCTTGACCTCATCATTTACTTCTCACCACCTCGTCCTCATTTGGGGGACTCATGGATCTGTACCCATAACTCGACCCTACCCATTTTTCATAGACCTTATCCTTATGGCATTGTTCAACTTGTTTGATGGCGAGAACTTAATGACCTTACTCTTTCCTCTATATCGTGACCATTGATATCCTAACCTCAAATTAGCAGAGAAACCTCAGAATTTTCAAAATATACATAAACGTTCCTACACCTAACATGCGTTTAATGTTTTTATAACCATATCCTATACCTTGGGTACCGAAATCAACCTACAACCTTGTTTGGATAAACCTATTCAACCTTATCCTGTTCAATGTAATCTATCGGTCACACATTCTTATCGTGAATAGTACTGTGTTCCGACAAATAAACACCCTTCATCACATTAACCTAGCCATGGCCCCCTTCACTCACTAATATTAATTTAATTAATCTAATTAAATTAATTCATTATCCTCACCATATTTATTATTTAAATATCTTAATTTAGATAATATCCACACATACACCTCACCTAGACACCTCATCAAGCCAACTCACCCTAAGACCTATTCTTTGTAAGTTGCTATAACTAACTAAGACTTACCCAAACCCTAAAAATCAATGCCTACATTCTCTCTAACCACATTCCCACATGCTTACAAGAAGCTTCCAGTCTAATCCATGGGTTAATGACATGAGATCCCAGAAAATCAAGAGGATCTCCCTAGTTTAGTAAACCTAGGAAATCCCACCTTGACCGACGCCGGTTACCCTTAACCATCGCCGGTTAAGCAGGAACCACCGTCGGTCACCTTTTAATCCCCAAAACAACCTTATTTTGAAGGTTGGAAAACATTGGCACATTCCTGAGAGATATCACATCTTCTGAGAATGAATTTCAGTGAGAACATGCACATGCAAGGAAGGAGATCAAGCATTTTCTCCTGCACAGCCATCCACAATCACCCCAGCAAGGATTTGATCCAACCAAGAAAAAAGGAAGCACATGCAGCCCATGCAGGAGCTTTCCAACATTTGGTGATCCTCTCACAGCATTCAACCTCTTACCAACATCGTCATCCCTCACTCACAGGCATCCAAGACCAGAATCCAAGTAAGTGTAATGTTGTACTCCTCTGGTTCATTTCATTTCATCATTATATTGTCACCCTTCGTTCTCTTGGCCATCCACAGACCTCCATTAATACTCACCCCTCCATATACCCATTAAAACCTCACCAAATCCCACCCAAACCACCTAATACCTCATTCTGACCAACCAAAGTCCTTTGTGCAATCACAAATAGTTTTCCACAGTAACTGGCACCGGTTACACCCAACCACCATCGGTCACCCTTAACTGGCATCGGTCTCTGTATTTTCCCATACAACCCAGAACAGTGACCTATCCACCTAATTCCACATCACCCTTATTCACCTGTGATCTTCCTGAGACCTCTGTCAGACCTGCAGAGACCCAGAACCAGTTACTTGACCTTTGGATCTTATTTTAACTTAGCCTGTTAGATTAGATCTTTCTTATTGTGTTTTAAGTGAGATACCTAAATCATTTCAAATTACAATAGGATTTATTTTACTACCTACATTAAATTGTTTTAAACAGTGGACTGACAGCCATCTAGGAAGTATCACACTTCTTGGATCTAGCACACGCTAGGCAGTTCACTACACATATTGTTTAACTCTTTTTGGTGGTCTTGCTTTCCATTACAGGTAGTTCCTCCTAGCCAAAAGGAAGCTCTCATGATCAGCTATGGATTCAGAAGTCATACGCGTGCAACAACCCATCAACCAACATTTCAACAGGTATTCCTCCTATGCCCGTTACCCTATCTGTTTTGTCAATATTTCAAAGAAATGTCTAAGAATCAGGTGAAACATTTTGGCATGCCCGGTGGGACCCATCTGGGGTTCCTTGCATTTTATTCATTCCTAGGAAAATTTGTGTGTTTGTTTCCCTTCTGAAAAGCATACACATTAATTTTCTTCCTTGGTAACCTACCTTTTCTTTCTATTTTCTCTAAAAGAAACCTTTCTTTTGGTGTACTTAAAAAGAACCATTTCTTCATGTTTTTCTGCATTTTAGTGAAAGAGCATCCCTCTTCCTCTTCATCTATTTGTGTCATCCAACTTCACATTTTGATTTGGGCTTAAAATAAGTGCATTGCATTCTGATTTATCACATTAGCTCACATTAATTGAGGGCAACCTATACGCTGGAAGTCATTCCCAGCTGATGGTTGACAAATGAATCATAGAAAGCACATCTCTCTCTCTCTCTGAGTCTTGCCACATTGCACAAAATTCAAAACAAATACATATTCTTAAACAACATCTTTCCTGGGAATGCCTGTCAATGATCACACTGATATGAGGATTGGCAGGTACTCCCCAGCTCGCTGCTCTATCGAGTCATACTTCAGAGTGAAGCCCGCCCCCACCATAACATACCTGAAACCTCACCTTTTAGATCTCCTTCTTTGTAGGAAGCCATCCTCACCAAAAAACTCTATTCTACAGTTCATGAGTCAGTCCTTAAATAGCATAAGCTAAACAAACATAATAGAAAAGGCACTCTTAGGATCACATTTTTCTTAGTGTTTCTGCTTGGCTTGCATTTTGAGGTGAGAGGTCACGTTCTTCATTTATTTTTTGTTTTTCCTCACATGCTCCTCATCATAGTTGGTGTATTGTGACTCTTCCTGAGTGTACCTAGACCATATTCTCATCATTCTCAGAATTTTGGGTTTGATTCCTCATCAGATTTTAATTCACAACCACTATTCTTTCATCACTGTTTCAATTTCACAGTGACCAGTGTCAGTACAGTGACCATCGTCGGTTACCCTCTGACCATCGTCGGTTATACCCAACCGGCATCGGTTCCAGGTCCTTTTGTTAACCTACCCAAAAGGACATTTTATTCATCTTCTTCCACTTTTTACAGTCCCTGTCACTGCTATCATTCCCATTGATGTTGTAAAACTCATTAGATTTGGCATACCTATCAAATTTAGCCTTATACCCTTGTTTTGACTCACTGTCCATTTCCCACAGTGACCGGCCGGTTACCTGTAACTGGCGTCGGTT
Source organism: Taxus chinensis (assembly GCA_019776745.2). Classification (NCBI taxonomy): domain Eukaryota; kingdom Viridiplantae; phylum Streptophyta; class Pinopsida; order Cupressales; family Taxaceae; genus Taxus; species Taxus chinensis. Next base: position 287,541,255 of record CM034157.1, read on the forward strand.
TACCCTAACCAACATCGATTAGCCTGTGTCATTTTCTAGCAAACATTTGGTACCTAATCCACTTTTTACCACCTATTTCACCTGTCCTTGTTATTTTTCTGTGTCATTTACAGAGAAGCGGCCCAACCTGATCAGTACTGGTTCACATGGTGCTGACCCGAAGACAAGCAAGTGCACTCGTATTCCATGCCAGTTGTCAACCACTCCCACCTAGTCCTTCACCACCTTCCATTTTATCACCAGCCATGGATCCTATCCAACCTATCACTATCACTACCAGAGATGAGGAGTTCACATGACTCCTTGACCAAAACCCTTCCGCCTTGTAGTTTTACCTTTCCCACTCATCCACTCGAGATGCCTCAGGTCAGTTGATATACGACATGCCCGTATCTATCCCCCTGACTCTCATTCCCACTCCTACGTCAGCCCCATCTGGTTCCATGCTACCTACCTCCACCTTACCCCCAGTCATTTCACAGCTAGGTCCTATACCCGCTATGACTGCCACATCTGTTACCTCTGTTGCACCCGCCACATCCACCATACCTTCAACAACTACCCAAAATGCAACCTCATCCACCCCTAATGTCTCGCACATATACCCGTAGCTACATTACCACCTCTGGTGTCGGTGACCCCTACCCCTTTTCAGAACATGGTCCTTTCCATTCCACAATCGTTAGCCCCCATTTCCACTAGGGTTACCATGACCCTTCCACCTCCATATACATACTATCAGCAGCCTCTGTTTCATCTATTATTCACTCTGGGTACGTACCCCCTATTTCACTACCTTCTTCTCAATCAACCTACATGGCAACACCATATACTGGAGTGCCACCCCCATTATATGCCCAAAACCAACCCTCTCATGCTACAGGAGGCACCCAATCATCACAACCTACCAACGACCTAATCAAATTAATGATGGACAAGACGTAGACATTGGAGGCATCAATTTCTAGCTCCTACAACACTCTCACCTACAACGATATTTGCAATGAGCCCATCCACCCATCCATTCCTATTCGTCCATATCCCGTGCATTGGGAGATGCCTAAATTCAACCATTTCAATAGCAAGGAAGACCCACAACAACATTTGTGGTCATTCAAACATGGGTGCTACCTAATCGCTCACGATGATGCTTTGCTCCTAAGAACCTTTCCCATGTCTCTGACTAGACCTGCATTAGATTGGTATAGTGGGTTACCTAGACACTCTATATTCTCATTCAATCAGGTAGCCCAAGCCTTCTTGGATCACTTCTCCATCAATATCATCAAGAAGGTTACCATGACCGACCTATACTCCACGCGTCAGTATGAGGATGAATCTATCACAGATTTTGTCACTCGCTGGCGTAGCCTGATCAATCAACTCACCTTCCAACTACCACAAATAGAACTCATTGAGCTCTTCACGTGGGCTTGTGCTAGACATATCTCACCAACCCTATAGGTCCAAACCTTCCAAACATTTGATGAAGCATTCACCATGGCACGAAAGTTAGAGATTCAGGCCATCGAAGAGAAGAAAATCCAATTACGCAATAAGAATTTGGCATTCAAGTCGAATGATACCTCTTCTTCTTCCAAACCACAAAATAATTATTCAAAAGCTAAGGGCACCACTAATGCAGTGGTACTCAAGGCCGGCCCAGCTCATCCATCAAATCAGGCTACCCCCTCATCTAATCTCTCACCCATCCAGACTTTTCAATTCAGACGAGAACAATGGAAATACACCCCAATTGGGGAACCTTACTCTTCTGTCTTAGAAAATCTTATCAAAGCTGGAGCCATCACCCTTCCACCTATAAAACCACACACTGGTTTTGACCCTGCTCGCCCCATGCCCGCATGGTATAAAGAACATGACTTCTGTAACTATCATCGAGTAAAGGGTCATAGTGACGGCAATTGCATCACTTTCAAAAATATTGTCCAAGAAATGCTCGAGAAAGGTGAGTTAACCATGGATAATCCTAATGCACCTGCCAACCAAAACCTACACATCTTCAAGAAACCATTTCCTAATCATGCCCCTTCATCTGATCAAACCGGTGAGGCCTCAACTCATGATACCCATACCCGCGAGGTCCATGCTATTTTTAGTGATGCACTGTTGCTTCCCAATTCCCATATTCCATCCATAGAGGAGATTCTAGCCCGAAATCCTCCTTCCACATCGGAACCAACCTCCCCTATTCCTTCACCCATAGAGGAACACCTTTCACCTCCTTCCTCACCTATGGAGGAGTCTTCCACTAACATCGAGACCATTTCACCTTTGGCTTCTCCACCTAGAGAACTGATACCCACAGTACTTCTTCAGTCCATGGAGGATACTTATTTACCTCCTCCACCCACAGAGGAGCTCCCATCATCTCCTCCCCCTATCACAGACCTAGTTGAGATACCCTTACCTCTTGGTGAGCATTCTCCATCAGCTACCCAAGATCCTGCAGACCTACTTTCGGCTCTCTTACCCACAGAAGCTGAAGCTAGCCAATTCCCCATCTCTAAGACACATTTTATGGGAATTTCCATTAGGTCCTCATCAATTCCACCTACAGATGTGTCATTCTCACATTTGGCGATCACTTAGATTATGTGGATAGGGCCTTACTTTGGGGGCGCCTTTTGCTTCCTATCTCAACGCAGATGCAGATGTCACTTGCTGATACTTCCACTATCTACCCAAAAATATTTTGACCAATTGAAACGAACACAACCACCTCTATCACAACTTCTTCCATGACACCCATCATAGCTCAACATACACCCTTACCCATAACCCAAACTACATCTAAACCCAAACCCACACCTACATCATCTTCCTCGACTAAACCTATTATTACCTTAGGGGTCACCCCAACCACCAGCCTTACTCATCCACCTATCAAACTGGATTTAGCTACATCCTCCAAAGTCAACACCACACCTACTCTGACACCCAAACAAAAGAACCAAACCCATCGAACTCATACCCCAGCTGCGCCAATCACACCTGCACCTGTCCCATCCATCTTAGGACCTCAGCTTCCCAACATGGTTAAGAAACCTCCACCCATCAATAAACCAAAAACACAACAGCCCATCCCTTCCTCACAAACCTCTAACCTACCCAGGCACCCAACATGACTTACACCCACACCTGCAGCATCTTTACCACCCATACCTCCAATACTCTCTGTAACTTCTTCACTACCCACTACACTTCAGTCTCTGTCCCTCACACCCCCTGCATGACCCACATCATCTACCTTCACAGCACCTCCATTATCCCCCTGGGTAACTCACCCTCTTCCCCCATCTACTTTTCCTTCTAGACCTCGTACACCCATATCACCTTTACCCAAGAAGGTGCAACCCAAAGCCAAAACTCTGCTACCTCCCAATAAGGTAGTCAAAACAACCACACACCCTCCTACCCATTCATCTACCATACCGCTAACCAAACAAACACGACCGACACCCAAGACCACGCCAGCACCCAAAACCATAGCTCGACCTATTCCCCCTCCTGCGAGGACTGTTCCTCAACAATCACGTACCTACACCCAAACCCACTTTCACCTCTCATTGCGACCCACTAGCAGGGTCCTATGCCAAAATTTTAACCAACCTCCTTGAGACTTCTGTCATTACATTACCGCCACTCAGACCTTATGACCCCCTCAAACCCAAGCCAAAAGGGTTTGATGACACTAAAATTTGTGCCTACCATCATGTGCCAGGGCACGATGTGGAGAACTGCAAGGCCTTGAAAACCATCCTTATCTAGTTGTGTCCTCTGGAAGCCAACTTTGATGATGATGACCTTCTCGATGAGGACCCTGCTTCACCAACACCCATTCCCACACTGCCCACTCAACAACCACAACCTCCACCCCCACAGCTCCTAGAACCACCTCCAAGATTTGAAATTAACATGGTTCACATCAGAGAACTTGCCACACCACCACCCAAATGTCGTTGCGCCCAGCTCACCTCACAGGGTTTTTCTCCTCTGGTAGGTTTTTTCCCATCATGTCGTTATACCACTCACCCTACACCTTCTCCATTTGCCAACTCCCCTCAGATCAACATGATACATGTCACTACCCGTGCTCAGAAGGATAAAGGTAAAGAAAAGGTGACTGACCCACCAACCAATCCTATACCCAACATACCATCTGCACCCATACCTAAAATCACTATTCACGGCCCCACATACCCCATTTCTAATGGTATCACACATCGCACCATGCTCAAACAATTACACCAATCTCCCCTCAAAATGTCCTTATATGACCTCATCCAAACCTCAGAATCCCATCGTCAAGCTCTCATGGAGGTTCTTCAATCTATTGAGGTTTTACCCAATGACCCTACACCCGTAGCCTCCATCATCACACCCCATCATGTAGCCTCTCTCACCAAATTACCACCTTTATCCACACCACCCTACTCACCAAGTAGCCTCCCTTAGCTTCTCAGAGGAAGAGATCGTGCCACACCAAAATGATGACCCAGACCCAACCCTCTTCATCTCTGTCCACATCGATGACATATGGGTATGACGTGTGATGATTGATGGGGGTGCTAGCATTAACATCATTTCATCCCATGCATTCACTCAAATGTGCATACCTGACAATTGCATGCATAAACATCCTGTCATGTTGCATTCATTCAATGACGCTATCACCTCTACACTAGGCACCATCATCCTCCACATTCACGTGGGCCCCCACACTATTCCAGAATTATTCTACATCTTGGAGGGGGAATTCCAATATAACTTGTTGCTTGGCAGACCCTGGATTCATGTCATGGGTTGCGTTCCTTCCACTTTGCATCATTGTGTAAAGTTTGAGCATGAAGGGCACACCTATACTATCCCAGCTGATCCATCACCTTTCAAAACATGCAACATGCTCTACCTGACCCAATGATGTGCTCATACCTATTAAAGCATCTACCTCTGCGACCACCACCACTTTGTCTACACCTCCACTTACTAGTACAGTTGCTACCTCAACCACACATACCTCCTCCATTCCTACCGTTGCCACAACCTCCATGGCTGACCCATCAGCCTCCCAATCCATTAACTCCACCTCTGCATCGACCTCTGACACATCATCCATTCCAGCTACCTACATACCAACCACTGATCCCTTAGAAGGTGTTTTTCAATGCCTCACTCTGGGGGAGTACACCTATATAGTGTCAACACATTCCTTACTCCACAAGAGTATGGAAGTCTTCACCAACACCCTCGCTATGATCACCGCATAGGAGAATGCCTCCTTTATGGTCCTCCTCACCTTCGTACCAGTCTCACCTATGGGGGACTTGATACTACCACTTACACACCCGAACCACCGTCACAAACCCACCCATTTTCCACTGACTTCCAATCGCTTACCAATCACCATTTTTCCCACACCTTCCTGCACTGATGTGCATGGAAGGGTTTTGGTTTTGGCTTTTATGAGCAAGGGTGCCATACCATTATTCCATGTACCACCCGCAAACATAATGACCGTAGTGGTATCGACTTTCCTAAAACACCTACCAAACAGGCCCACATTGAACTCATCAAGGACATCAGCCCTTCTCCACCTTCTTCACCCGCTCCACCTTCATCACCACCTTCACCGATGGAGTCGATGGATCCAGAATCTATCCCTCCTAATTTTTTTTTTCATAAACACCATTTCCTTGGGGCCTTTGACTTATCAACGTGAGGGTGAGGCCCCTTCCTCTCTTCCCTTCCTGTATCCTGAAATGATCGATGATGATACACCTTCAATTAACGTTGTTCAATGTCAGGATGATGAATCTATACTCACCTACCTTGGTGCAGAAGACTCATATATTCATCAGTCATTACCCTCTGAGATGCAAACCATGTTGAATGAATCAACTATCGAGATCAACATTCATACTCAGGATGACCCACACATCCTAAAGATTGGTCAATCTTTAGATGTTGCTGAACAGGAAGCCATCACTTCTTTTCTCAAAGATCATAACCACGCTTTCACTTGGTCTTATGCAGACATGCCTGGTATTGACCCCACCATAGTGGTCCACAATATCGTAACCATTCCCGATGCCAAACCCATCAAACAAAAGCTGAGGAAAATGCACCCTCGCATTGCCCTTCTCGTCAAAGAAGAACTTCAATGCCTTCTTTCCATTTCCTTCATATTACCCATTGATTATCCTCATTGGATTTCTAACATTGTCCCTGTCACTAAGGTGACAAAGGGACTTTGCATTTACATGGACTTCCATGACCTCAACCTAGCCTACCTGAAAGATGACTTTCCCTTACCCAGTATTGATCAACTGGTTGACCTTACCACTGGTCACGAGATGCTATCACTCATGGATGGCTTCTTGGGTTATAACCAAATCTTGCTTGCCCCAGAAGATCAACACAAAACTGTGTTCATCACCCCTTGGGGGACCTTCTGCTACCGAGTCATGCCTTTTGGCCTTAAAAATGCTGGTGCCACATATCAGCAGGCTATGACTTACATCTTCCATGAAGTCATGCATCACATATTGGAAGATTATGTGGATGATCTCTTGGCCAAATCTAAATGCCGCTCCAAGCACCTTGCCATCCTCAAAACCATTTTTGACCACCTCATTAAATATTGTGTTCACCTTCAGCAAAAGAAGTGTGTCTTCGTGGTCTCTCAGGAAAGCTCCTGGGATTTATTGTTTCCTTATGTGGTATAGAAGTTGACCCTGCTAAAGTCAAGGCCATTCTGGAAATGCCTCCACCCACTAACCTTAAACAACTCCATAGCCTGCAAGGTAAGTTGTAGTCTATTCACCATTTCATTTCACAATTATCTGATCGGTGCCAACCATTTCATCATCTGCTCAAGAAGGATGTCTCCTTTAAATGGGATGATGACTGCCACAAAGATTTTGAGGCCCTAAAACAATACCTCCTCCAACCACCCGTACTCATTCCACCTAAAGATGATCAACCTTTCTACCTATACATCTCAGCTACCGATCACTCCTTGGGAGCCATGCTCACTCATCGTGATGAACAACACAGGGAGCAAGTGGTTTATTACATAAGCCATACTCTTTTGGATTATAAAACCTGATACACCCATCCCAAAACACTTTTGCTTAGCCTTAGTTTTCATTGCCACTAAACTCCGCCATTACCTACTCAACCACAAAACCTATGTTGTGACCAACACCGACCCCTTACACTTCATGTATGCCAAACCTTATCAAAATCAGTGTGCCTGCTCGATGGCTTATGCTTTTAGTGGACCTTGACCTCAAATTCATTCATCAAAATTCCATCAAGGGCCAAGCTATCACTGACCAATTGGCTGATGCACCTATTTTCGGGGATCAACCCTCTAATTTTGACTTTCCAGATGAGTCAATTGCTACCCTTTCCTTGGATGAACCCCCTTACCAAATGACACTCTTCTTCGATGGTTCAAAGTGTCAGCGTGGGGGTGGGGCTGGTATTATCCTCATTCTACTTGATGGTGAGCCCATGCCTTTGTCTTTCAAACTTGATTTTGAATGCACAAACAATATCACCGAATACGAAGCACTCATATTAGGTCTCCAAGCTGCCTATGCCCTAGATGTCAAATCAATCAACATCTTTGGTGATTCTCAATTGGTTGTAAACCAAGTCAATGGTATATACCAATGTTGTAATGAGCTGCTTCAAAAGTATAAACATCATGTAGACATACTTTTGACCACCTTTGACCGTTACACCCTTCAAACCATCCCACATTCAACCAACAAATTTGTAGATACCATGGCCTGCTTGGCTTCCCAAATACCTGCTTCACCCACCAATTCTAAAATATTTGTCACCATACAATGACTCCAATCACCTTCTTATTTACCGCATGAAGTTTACTCTATCAGAACTGCTACCCTAGACCCGAGTGACCTTTGGTACAAACAATACTCTGACTATCTTTCTCTCTCCATCTTACCTCCTGATCTCACCTGTAATGGACAATGCACCTTCCTTAAAAAAGTCTCTCGTTACGTCATCATGGGGGGCCTCCTCTATAAGTGTGGCTTTGATGGTATTCTCTTACGATGCCTCACAAGTTCTGAAATTCCTTATACCATTAAGGAGGTTCATGATGGCATATGTGGAGGTCACTTCAGTGGCCTTGTTGTTGCTAAATGTATCCTTCACCTAGGCTATTACTGGCTGACCCTTAACTATGATTGTTGTGACTACGTCAAACATTGTGTAAAATGCCAACAACATGCCAATCTTCATCATACACCCAGTCACACCTTACAGGTCACCCGTGACCTTTGGCCCTTCTCTCAATGGGGTTTGGATCTTGTCGGAGAGATCAACCCCATTCTTCCCAATGACATCAATGGATCATCACCACTACCGAATACTATACAAAATGGGTTGAAGCCATACCACTCATCTCCATGAAAGTTGAGAAAATATGTGAGTTCATCAATCATCACATCATTTTTTTCTTTGGTGTTCCTCATCACCTCATCACTGACAATGGAAAACAATTCAAAAACAAAACATTGCAAAAACTTTGCGATGCACCTTCGGTATTCAGCTCAGTTTCTCATCACCTTATTACCCACAAACTAATGGCCAAGCCGAATCCACTAACAAAACCTAAAAAAAATTCTTATGAAAATGGTTAACGATACTAGGAAGGATTGGCATACGCACATTCCTTTTCCCTGTGGGCATACCACACTAGTATTTGCACTTTCCATTTGCCACACACCATTTTCTCTGGTCTATGGTAGTAAGGTGTTTTACCTCTCAAAGTCTAGATTCCCTCACTCTGCATTTCTCTCCAATGACATGCTTAATGATGATGACCATTTTGTCAAGACCATTTAGCACAACTAGAGTTATTAGACGAATGTCATCTTAATGCTCTTGATCACCTTCAAGTTTACCAAAAATGTATCAAACGTGCCTATGAAAAATGTGTCCATGAATGAACCTTCCAAGTTGGTGATCTCATCCTGAAAGAAAATCAACACATAACCAAAGCAGAAAAAATTAAACGAGGAAAATTTTCTCCTAATTGGCTTGGACCATACATCATGACTCATACTTATGGATCAGGTGCTTATCATTTATCTTCACTCAATGGTAAACCCGAACCTAAGCCCCTTAATGCCTTGCATCTTCGACCATTCTATTGTTGAATTTTAGTCCTACCTCACCTTTTGTCTCTTTCCATGCTCATCCCTTGAGTGCTATCCACTTCATACACCTTACCAATGATTAAATAAGAATCATGTGAGTACCCATCACTTGTTATCTTCTCTTGAATATGTGTACCATGGACGCTGCACATAGCATGATTCTCATGGATACTTTTTGTCTACCTTTAGATGAGATCCCATGGTCGTTTCACCCTAACTTTTGAACAAGAGTCTTATTCTTCACCTTGGTCTTGTCCATGAATTCAAAGCCCTCACATGGGACCCAAATCCTTGAGTCAAACTTCTAATATAAAAGATGACTCCCTCAAAAGGACATCTTCCTCTCAATAATCACTACTATAAATAGACTACTCCCTTGAAGGATAGCTATGTAAAGCCCTTTAAAAAAAAAAAAAAGAGAACGAGAAAATTAGAAGCTTCCTAGCATCGATCAGCTTCATGAAGACCTGAAGGAGTTAAATTTTATTCATCCCATATAGAATTTTCATAGTGATCAGTCTATCTCAAATACAAGTCAAAACAACAAACCTTTTAGTCATGGACTTGCCCATTGTGACCTCGGATCTCTTTCCCAAAGAGAATGCTACCTCATACCATAAAACAAATAGACCATCTTTCACCCTTCTCACCATTCCCACTCCCATTTCCTACTGCCTCAAGGGACCTCTAAGAAACCAAGACATTTGGTGATCATGTGACTACTTTTCACCGTAGAACAATCAATTATACAATGTCTTTAGGGTCTTACATTCATCACCTCCTCTAATGTATGATCTACTCGGTATGATCCTAACCAATTAGGGTGGCTTTCTTGCACCCTCTTATCTTTTAGCATTTTTATTTATGTTTTGATTCCCTTATACCAGGACTTGGTCCTCGATGCCTACCTTTGGGGTAATATCCTTCTTCTTTCACCACAATCGACCTCACCTACATCACTTTACCTATAACCCACCCACACCTAATAGACCTAAAACCAAAACCATGCCTAAAACCTACTAACTCATTTTCATACCTCATCATATTCTTCCCTAGCTCATGGGAGAACTACAACGGCCTGAGGTCCCTTTTCACTGGGACTATGTAGGTAGCACTCCAAGGGAATGGGGTCCTTAGAGGTTAGCTTGGCCACTCTCTACCCTACAAAATCATCTTTCATCTTCCTCACATTATATCATACCCTACTTTGTTTCCCTTTTATATCCAACAATTGAAAATTAAACCATATACATAACATGTTGCTTCATATTTTAAATCCTCATCCCATCCCCTCCTCTCCCATTTATTAACCTACCCATACCTCTTTTTGTTTCCACACCTCCCCTTTACCCTTTACCCTGACCGGTTACCTCACCTACCCATTACCCTGACTATTTACCTCACCCTCCTCACCTCATCATTTACTACAGACCTTTTTCCTCCTTTAGGGACTCCTTATTTTACCCATCCCTCGACCTTACCCGTGCCATGACCTAGATATTTGGACCTGGACCATCGCTAGAGACCTTTGACCTCATGTGTTTTCCATACCTTACGGCACTATTACTTGTGTTGATTGACCTAATGACCTTACCTAGCCTATTTTCATCACTGTTTATCCTGACCCTACCTTTGGTGTACCGGAACATACCTAAACGTTCTTGCACCTAACCTATGTTGTGTTTCCTAACCATATCCTACACCTTGGATATCGGAATCACTTCACCCTTGTTTGCATAAACCTATCAACCTTAGATGATGTAGAGTTTGCCTACTCTTCAACCTGGTAGCATGATGTAGTTTATACGTGTGTGTACGTTTGACTATTGCTACCTTTGACCCTTACCCATTACCTTGATTGCCCATATAGACTGTTAACCCTCTTTTCTTTCGTTCCCCACCTTCCCCTTTCTCACATTTACCTTTTATCAAACCACTCACCAATTCTGCCTTCTACCTCATCAGTTCCTGGTTTGAGGGGGATCACCTTCACCCACACTTGGGGCAACCACATCTTATTTTTGTTAGCGTCACTTACCAATACAAGCTACGCAACAAAAGGGGAAAAATGTAGACACTAAAATTAGATCACACTCCCCTTTGGTCCCTCTAAAAATAAAAAACCTTCATCACATTAACCTAACCATGGAAATATCTAATCTTGTTTAGAAGCAAGGTTGAAAGCATGAACTGGTTGATTATGGGAGACTTTAATACTCCTTTGAATCCTGGAGAAAAGTTTGGGGGAAGTTCTGAATTATCCATTGGCATGGAAGAATTTGCTGACTTCATCTCGACTCTTAATCTTATGGACATAGAGCTTCATGGCAATAAATTTACATGGTCCAACAGAAGATTAGGAGAAAACTTAATTCAGGTTAAGTTGGACAGAGCTCTTATCTCTTCAAATTGGATCCTGGACCAGAATTTCCATCTTTCTTCTCTCCCTAGAACGGGATCTGATCACAATCCAATAGTCCTCAATTTCTTCAATTGGTCAAAACCTTTCCATGGTAATTTCAAATTTGAGAAAATGTGGTTCGAACATGAAGACATTATGGACAGAATTAAAGAGTGGTGGGTTTGGGAAGGCACAGGGACAGCCCAATTCAGACTTCTTCAGAAGCTAAAGAATGTTAAACAGAAAGTTAGAATATGGAATAAAGAGGTTTTTGGGAACATTTTTGAAAAAAAGAAAGAACTTAAGCAACAGCTTGAAGAACTTGAGCTAAATGTCTCCATGAAAGGTATGTCCCTTGAGGATCATCAGCGTGAAAAAATACTCCTATCTGATCTCCATAATATAAACAGTCATGAAGAAACCTTTTGGAGAATGAAGTCTAGAGCCCTTTGGCTTAAGGATGGTGACAGAAATACAAAATTCTTTCATTTAACAGCCATCAAGCATAGAGCTTGTAACAGAATTTCTGAGGTTACTAAAGGAAATGGAAACATTACTAAGGATCCTGAGGTTATCAAAGTTGAGGCACTTAATTTTTACAAGAACCTCCTCACTGAGAACACCTCCTATAATGAACAAGCGGCCTCTTTCCTCTTAGACTCCATTCCTGAAAATCTTATGCCTGCTGAGAGATTTAAAAGTCTCTCAAAAACAGTCACCATCGAGGAATTAAAAAAGGTTGTCTTTGCTTTGGAAGGGGATAAGGCTCCAGGTCCAGATGGCTTTTCGGCTAATTTCTACCAAAGATGTTAGGAAATTTGCTCTGAAGATCTCTTGAAAGCTGTCAATGAATTTTACAGAGCGGGAAATCTGATTAAAGAGCTTAATAATACTCACATTGTGCTTGCCCCAAAAAAGTTGGATGCAAAAGACTTCAAAGATTTCAGGCCTATCAGTTTGGTGAATGTCATTTATAGGATTTTCACAAAGATTCTCACCACTTGAATGCAACCTATTCTCAAGGAGATCATTTCACAGCAGCAGAGCGGATTCATTCAAGGAAGAATTATCCAAGATGGGATTATCATGGTGCATGAAACTATACATTCTATGGATAAAAGTAAAAAGGCGGGGATGGCCATCAAACTTGACATGCATAAAGCTTTTGACAGGGTCTCCTGGAGATTCATGGATGAGGTCCTATCCAAATTTGGTTTTCAAGGAAAATTCAGAAAAATCATCCACTCTTGCATCTCTACCTCTAGATTCTCTGTGGTTGTTAACGGGGAACCTGTGGGTTTTTTTGCCAGTAATAGAGGTATACGACAAGGCGACCCAATCTCCCCTCTTTTATTCATTATTATGGCTGACAGTTTAAGCAGATCTATATCCAAAGCTATTGACATTGGCATGTTAAAAGGCTTTCCTCCAACTACTGGAAATCAGCCCTCCTCTCATCAGCAGTTTGCTGATGACACTCTGCTGCTTCTAATGGCTTCTATTATTGAAGCAAAGGCCATTAAAACTATCCTTAGATTTTATGAGGAAGCCTCAGGACAGAAAGTTAATTTTGACAAAAGCTCTATTTACTTCTTCAATACTCCTGAGGAGAGGCAAAGAAAGATTGCTAATATTCTTGGATGTACCATTAATTCCCTACCAGCTACTTATTTAGGGTTACCTTTAAGTACTGGCAAGATTTCTGTGGAAGTATGGAATGATCTTATTAAGAGATTTCAAAGAAAGTTGGCAGGATGGAAAGGAGCCGTTCTTTCAAGTGCAGGTAAATGCCTTTTGGTTAAAAGCACGCTCCAAAACTTGCCTATTTACATATTATCTATGTTCAACATGCCTGCAGCTGTGATGAACAGTATTGAGAAGATTCAAAAACACTTTCTGTGGCACGGTACTGAGGAAAGATTCAGATATCATCTTGTGGCTTGGGAACAAGTTTGTAAACCTAAGAGACTGGGGGGTTAGACATCAAAGATATCAAGCATATGAGTACTGCCCTTACTACAAAATTAGGATGGAGATTGATAAAAGAGAACAGACCTTGGACAGAGCTGATTAAGATCAAATATCTTTCAAATCAGAACAAAATTTCCTTCATTTATGATCAGTCCCTTCCGAATGGTTCCATTTTCTGGAACAACCTTCTTCGCAGCAGACACATTCTCTTTCAGGGATGCAGCTGGAAGCTTGGAGATGGGCAAAGCATAAACTTCTGGACCGATAAGTGGACTGATTCTAACTGGATTTCTGCTTATGATCATATGAAGGACAACTTAATTGCAAAATATGGTCACAAAATCCAGGGATACATTGAGAGGGATGGAAACAAAAGAAAATGGAAGCAGCTAAAAGTGGAGAATGATAGTATCCAGGCTGATATTATATCTCTCCAGAATCAACTTGCCCTAATCCATCTAAGTAATCAAAATCTTAAAGATGAGCTCATCTGGAAGGATTCTTTTGATGGGGATTACACTGTTAAATCAGGATATAATTCTGTCTTTGCATCCATGGAAAGTGAAATCAAGTGGCACAAGTTATGGATGCCGAAGCTAACCCCTAGAGTGAACTTCTTTTGGTGGCTAGTTATTAATGGCAAGATCCTAACTAATGATAACCTCATCAAGAAGGGATTCATCATGCCAAATAGATGCTGCATGTGTCAGCAAGAGGCTGAAGATATAAAACACTTATTCCTCCATTGTGAGATTGCTTCCAAAATTTGGCAGCTTGTTTTTGCAAAATTCAATCTGAAATGGATTTTTCCCCTTACCTGCCTTCAGACTTGGGAGCAATGGAGCTCTCCATTTAAACATTGCATGGTGAAAAGACTATGGCAACTTGTTCTGCCACACACTATGTGGAGAATTTGGAAGGCTCGTAATGATAGTATTTTCAGAAGCAATAGACAAGCTTGTAACAAAGTTTATAAGGAAATAATCATTGCTGTGCAAGATAATATTGCTAGATTCAATCCCCCTAAAAATAGACTCTACCCGGAGAATGAAGAATGCATCCTAACTGATTGGAATATAGCCACTATCAGTAGAAATAAAAATGGTACTGACAGAAACAAAGTCCGATGGATTAAACCCCCCAATGATTGGCACAAATTAAATTTTGATGGGGCCTCAAAAGGCAATCCGGGTGATTCTGGTGGTGGGGGAATCATCAGGGATCAAAGAGGCTGCTATGTTGCTGCTTTTTCTGGGAGAATGGGAAGACAGACTAACCATTATTCCGAAGCCATGGCGGCTCTTTGGGGAATTAGACTTGCCAGAGATTGCAATATTCAAAATATCATAATTGAAGGTGATTCTCTAAATATTATAAATCTTCTGAATAAAAAACAACAGCCCAGCTGGTCTATCAGGGATTATATTGAAGAAGCTATAGAAATATGCAAAAGCTTTGTTAATGTCCACATCACCCATACTTATCGGGAAGGAAACAGGGTTGCCGACAGCTTGGCTAACTTAGGAGTGAATAATTCCTTTCAAACTTGGATTGGCAGGGACGTTCTGCCCGCACATGTCAATAAAGCCATCATCATTGATCTTCATGGCTGTGAAAATTATGAATAACGGCTGTTTTATGGATGCTAATGAGCGGATCCCCAAGTACATGATGATGACATCACAAAAGATTTGGATGATTGCTGCGATGTGTGCGGACTGGATTGCCATCATTTCTTGGCATGGGAGGAAAGCGGGGGAGAAGGGCAATAATAACAAATGCTACATTATTATTAAGCTGGCTTTCACGGGAGGAACAGATTCAAAAACCAAAAGCACCGCTTGGCCTGTCCCGCACATTGCAAGTTTTTTTACCATTAAAAACAGGAATAGTAACAGAGTAAACATGGGGGGTCCGCCATGCAAGACCGAGCCGACCCACAACCCTGAGTGGAAAGAGAACACGGAGCTTTGGGAGTACCTGCAAATCGGGGGCCTGTCGAATTTCATTGAGAGGATTCAAGGCTTCGATCAAGACGTCTCCATCAAATTTGCCAAGGGTTGGAAGAACAGAATTGTCAAGTACAGTAACATGAAAATGGAAATTACAGAAGAGCTCATAGCTCAGGTCACTGGTCTCAGCTTGGAAGGTGCAAAATTTTTCAACAAGAAAGTCGACAGGGAGGTTGAAACCAAGAAATTTCTAGAAGAGGGAGAGAACCTTGAGTTTGTAACTGCTGGCCTCAAGGTGGAGTTGATCCCTGCACCTTTTGATGAACTTGCCAAAATGGTGGTAAGGTATGTTACCTTAGAAGCAAGATATGTGACTATCCCACACAAGCATCTGATTTTTCTGAATCATTTTCGTAGAAATAACATTATTAGTTTTCCTCATTATCTGATCAACTCCCTGGAGAAGTCTATAAGGGAGGTGCAAAATCACTCTAGGGCTGTCCCCCTGCACCAGGGCCTTATACTCCTCATTCACCGCCACTTTTCCAGTTGCCCTCCCATGAACCCCATCCCACCTCCCTCCTCCACACCCCCACCTACCCATACTGCTCCCACTCCACCCCTGCCAAAAAGAAAGCATGATGATGTGGGCTCCAGCAAGAAAAGCAAGAGCCTAAAAACTAGAATCCCTACCTCCCAACGTGTCCTTAGGAGCCACAAGGACTTAGAACTTGCTGAAAGCCTCCTGCATATCAGCATGCCTGTGGAGAAGCCCAAGGAGGAGGATTTGCTGGAGAAGGTTGACAGATTGGAGAAGGAGATTCAAGAGCTCAAAGGGGCTCTTAAGAACATGGAGAAAGCCAAAGGTAAAAGGATCCTGCAAGGTGAGGAGGAAGAGGGGGTCATTGATGAAGTCTTCAAGAAGCTGCAGTCCCTTGATGGCAGATTGGGGAATGCCAAAAGCCGTAATGACTGTATTTTGTCTGCCCTAAAAAGCATCTATAACTTCATTGAACAGCACGTCCACAGTGTTTGCAGCTTAAGTGGAATCAATGAAGATATATGGGGCCCTAAAGAAAATAGGGACATTGCAATCTCCCAAGCAGACATGAAGGACCCCTCTCAGGCCACAGCCATTGCCTTTTTCATGTCACTGCAGGCCATCAAGGCCAAGATTGACAGAGCCCTCAAGTAACGGGCTGATGTGCTGCTATTTTTTGGCTGTGATCTGGCTGTCATCGGGCGGTTCTAGAGCTGTTTTTTGATGGAGCTCTGTATTCTGTTTCTCTTTTGGTTTCTTTTTGAACTTGTCTCCTTTGCTCTGGATCTCTGTACGTTTAGATCCACTCTTCACCTTTATTGTAATATCTGGCTGCTGAGCCTTTCTTAGTTGACTGTTTTTCCCTTCTCTGGGCTGCTTTTCTCATGTTTATTATCTGGCTTTTGAGCCCTTTTGTACACAGGGTATAGTCCCTTCAAAACTATTTTCCCTTAATAACGGTGCCCTACTTACCATGGTTGGTTTCCTTATATCGTGCATTGTTTACCCTTACCACATCACGTTTTCAGATCAATGCTTGACTGACTAACCCAACATTTTACCCTATGGACCCTACCCACGGAGCTTTGGGAGTACCTACACACCTAACCCTTACCCTTTCATTTTCCCCATTCAACCTTTGATCCAAGACCATTTACCTCACCCTCCTGCCAAGGGTTGGAAGAACATCATTTTCAAGTACATAACTGAAAATGGAAATTACAGAAGACTCCTTATTTTACCCAGGTACCTCGGTCTCAACTTGCACTGTGACCTAAATATTTGGACGTGGACCAGTCGACTAGGGAGGTATGAAACCACATGAAATGTTCTAGACCTTAGGCAGTGTTACCTTGTGTTTTGACCTAACTGGCCTTGGCCTCAAGGTGGAGTTGATCCTGCACCATTTATTCTGACCTGGCCAAAATGGTGGTAATCGGTATGTTACCTTAGAAGGAAGTATCCTGACATCCTAACACAAGCATCTGATGTTTTCTGAATCATATTCTATACCTAGAAATAACAACATCAGTTTTCCTCATTATTGGGATAAAACAACCCTAAAGAATGTAGATGAAACTCTTCAACCCAGTAGTGTGCTCAGTTTCACTCTGCGTGGTTTGACTGTTACACCTTTGAGGGACCCATTATAGATTTCCTAATTAGATCGCCACTTTCCAGTTTCCCTCCCATGAACCCCATCCTTCACCTTTCCTCACATTCACCTTTTATCCTACCCATTCACTAATTTTCCCTTTTACCTCGTCAGTTCCAAAAAGAAAGCATGATCACCGTTGGGCTACCATGGGGAAAACCAAGAGCTTATAAAAACTAGAATCCCCTGCCTCCCAACGTGTCCTTAAGCTATGCCAAACAAGGGAAAAATTAGACACTTTAGGTCACCTCCCCTTTGCATATCCCATGCCTATGGAGAATAAAGGAGGATTTGCTGCAGAATTGACATCCATGGACCCCTTCACTCAAGACTCATAGGGGCTCTTAAGATTACATGGAGAATTCATTATCCTTACCATATGTATATTTGCATATCTTAATTAGGGATAGATGTCCACATCCATCTCACCTAGACACCTCTTCAAGCCAAGCTGCAGTCCCTATGACCTATTCTTAGTAAGTTGCCAAAACCACAATGACTGTACTTACCCTGCCTAAAAATCAATCTATAACTTCCATCTGAACCACATTCCACAGCATGTTTGCAGCTTAAGTGGAATCAATGAAGTCTATATCCGTGGACCCTAAAGAAACTAGGGACATTGCAATCTCCCAAGCAGATCATAACTTGATCCCTGTTAGGTTACCCCTAACCATTGCCGGTTCATGCACTGCAAACCATCAAGGCCAAGATTTTAGAGCCCTCAAGTAACGGGCTGATGTTTAGCTGTTTTTTTGGTGTGAAAACATTGGCTGAACATTCCTGAGAGATATAGCTTTCTTTTGACAGAGCTCTGTCAGTCTAGAACTCTTTTGCAAGTTTCTTTTTCAACATTTCCTCCTTTGCTCAGGCATCTTTGTATCATCTAGCATCCACTCTTCACCTTTATTGTGATTCTGGCTGCTGAGTTCAAAAGAGAATTCACTGTTTTGCCCTATCTCTGGGCTGCTTTTCTCAATGTTTATTATGATCTTTTGAGCCCAGTACACAGGGTCAAGTCCTTTCAAAACTATCGTCATTCATCACTCACAGACACCCATGACCATATTTCAAGTAAGTGGAACAATTTACTTCTTTGGTTCATTGGTTTCATTGTTATATTGTCATCCTTTGTTTCCTTAGCCACCCATTTGACCTTCATTCATACTCACCCCTCCACATACCCATTAAAACCTCACCAATATTCACCCAAATAGCCTAATACCTCATTCCGACCAACCAGAGTCCTTTGCGCAATCACAAAGGAGACCCAAAACTCATTATGTGGCATTCCCAATTTTCTACAGTAACTGGCACCGGTTACACCCAACTGTCGTTGGTCATCCTTTACCGGAATTGGTTTATGTATTTACCCATACAACCTAGAACAATGACCTATCCACCTATTTCCACATCACCCATATTCACCTATGACTTGCCTGAGACCTCTGTCAGAGTTGTAGAGACCCAGAACCAATTACTTGACCTTCACATCTTATTTTAACCTAGCCTGTTAGATTAGATCCTAATTATTGTGTGTTAAATGAGATACCTAAATCATTTTAACTACAATAGGATTTACTTTATTACCGGTATGAAATTGTTGTAAAAATTGGACTGGCAGTCATCTAGGAAGTACCACACTTCCCGGATCTAGCACACGCTAGGAAGTTCACTACACATATTGTTTAACTCTTTTTGGTGGTCTTGCTTTCCATTATAGGTAGTTCCTCCTAACCAAAAGGAAGATATCACAATTAGCTTTGGATCAAGAAATAAAACGTGTGCAATAACTCATCAACCAACATTTGAACAGGTATTCATTCTACGCCCGTTACCCTATCTGTTTCATCAATATTTCAAAGAAACATCTAAGAATCAGATGAAACACTAGTGCCTCATTTCAATTTCCTTCACTATGTAGGTAGCACTCCAAGGGAATGGGGTCCTTGGAGGTTAGCTCGGCCACTCTCTACCCTACAAAATTCATCTTTCATCTTCCTCACATTATATCATACCCTACTTAGTTTCCCTTTTATATCTAACAATTGAAAATTAAACCATATACATAACATGTTGCTTCATATTTTAAATCCTCATCCCATCCCCTCCTCTCCCATTTATTACCCTACCCATACCTCTTTTTGTTTCCACACCTCCCCTTTACCCTTTACCCTGATCGGTTACCTAACCTACCCTTTACCCTGACTATCTACCTCACCCTCCTCACCTCATCATTTACTACATACCTTTGTCCTCCTTTGGGAACTCCTTATTTTACCCATCCCTCGACCTTACCCATGCCATGACCTAGATTTTTGGACCTAGACCATCGCTAGAGACCTTTAACCTCATGCATTTTCCATACCTTATGACACTATTACTTGTGTTGATTGACCTAATGACCTTACCTAGCCTATTTCTGTGACTGTTTATCCTGACCCTACCTTTGGTGTACCGGAATATACTAAAACATTCCTACACCTAACCTACGTTGTGCTTCCTGACCATATCCTACACCTTGGATACCGGAATCACTTCACCCTTGTTTGCATAAACCTATCAACCTTAGATGATGTAGAGTTTTCCTACTCTTCAACCTGGTAGCATGATGTAGTTTATACGTGTGTGTACATTTGACTGTTGCTACCTTTGACCCTTACCCATTACCTTGATTGCTCATATAGACTGTTAGCCCTCTTTTCTCCCATTCCCCACCTTCCCCTTTCTCACATTTACCTTTTATCAAACCACTCACCAATTATGCCTTCTACCTCATCAGTTCCTGGTTTGAGGGGGATCACCTTCACCCACACCTGGGGCAACCACATCTTATTTTTGTTAGCGTCACTCACCAATACAAGCTACGAAACAAAAGGGGAAAAATGTAGACACTAAAATTAGATCACACTCCCTTTTGGTCCCTCTAAAAATAAACAACCTTCATCACATTAACCTAACCATGGCCCCCTTCACCTCACTAATATAAATTTAATTAATCTAATTAAATTAATTCATTATCCCCATCGTATTTACTATTTAAATATCTTAATTTAGAAAATATCCACACATGCACCTCACCTAGACACCTCATCAAGCCAACTCACCCTAAGACCTATTCTTACTAGGTTGCCATAACTAACTAAGACTTACCCAAAGCCTAAAAATAAATGCCTACATTATCTCTAACCACATTCCTACATGCATACAAGACACTTCAAGTCTAATCCAAGGGTTAATGATAAGAGATCCCATAAAATCAAGAGGATCTCCCTAGTTTAGTAAACCTAGAAAATCCCTCCTTGACTGACGCCAGCTACCCTTAACCATCGCCAGTTAAGCAGGAACCGCTGTAGATCACCTTTTAATCCCCAAAACAACCTTATTTTGGAGGTTAGCAAGAATTTTGGTAAACATTGGCACATTCCTAAGAGATATGGCATCTTCTGAGAATGAATTTCAATGAGAACATACATGCAAGAAAGGAGATCAAGCATTTTCTCCTACCCAGCCATCTAACAATCACCCCAGCAAGGAGTTGATCTAATCAGGCAAGAAGGAGAGCATATGCAGCCCATATAGGATCTTTCCAATGTTTGGTGATCCTCAATGGCATTTATACCCTTACTAGCACCTTCACTTATTACTAACAGGTACCTAGGACCAGAATCCAAGTAAGTAGAACACTGTACTCTTGTGGTTCATTTCATTTCATCACTATATTGTCACCATTTGTTTTGTTGGACATCTATAGAACTTCGTTAATACTCACCCCTACATATACCCTTTAAAATCTCACCAAATCCCTCCAAAACCACCTAATACCTCATTCCGACTAACCAAAGTCCTTTGTGTAATCATAAAGGAGACCCAAAACTCATTATGTGGCATTCCTAGAATTCCACAGTAACTGGCACCAGTTGCACCCAACCGTCGTTGGTCACCCTCAGCTAGCATTGGTTTCTATATTTTCCCATACAACCTAGAATAGTGACCTATCCATCTAATTATACATCACCCTTTTTAACCTGTGATCTACCTGAGACCTTTGTCAGACTTGCAAAGACCTAGAACCAATTACTTGACCTTCAGATCTTATTTTTACTTAGCCTGTTAGATTATATCTTTCTTATTGTGTTTTAAGTGAGATACCTAAATAATTTCAAATTAAAATAGGATTTATTTTACAACCTGCATTAAATTGTTTTAAACAGTGGACTAACAACCGTCTAGGGAGTATCAAACTTCTTGGATCTAGCACACTCTAGGAAGTTCACTGCACATATTGTTTAACTCTTTTTGGTGGTCTTGATTTCCATTACAGGTAGTTCCTCCTAGCTAAAAGGAAGCTCTCACGATCAGTCATGGATTCAGAAGTCATACGCGTGCAACAACTTATCAACCAAAATTTGAACAGGTATTCATTCTACGCCCGTTACCCTATCTATTTCATCAATATTTCAAAGAAACATCTAAGAATCAGATGAAACACTAGTGCCTCCTTTCAATTTCCTTCATTCTGCCCATTGATTATCCCCAATGGATATGTAACATTTTTTCTATCACAAAAACGTCAGGGGACTCTCTATTTTCACATATTTCTATGAACTTAACTTGCCTTGCCCCAAATATGACTTTCCTCTACCTAGTATTGACCAGCTAGTTGATCTCACCACCAACCATGAGATATTATCACTCATGGATGGATTCTTGGTTTATAACCAAATTTTACTCAACCTAGAAGATCAACAGAAAACCTCCTTCATCATTCTGTGGGGGACCTTCTGCTATCATGTCATGCCATTTGGCCTAAAAAACATTGGTGCTACATATCAGTGGAATATGACTTATATCTTTCACAAAATCATTCATAACATATTGGAAGATTACACTGATGATATTCTTTCCAAATCTAAACATCGGGCCAAAAACCTTGAATTCCTTAATGTTGTCTTTAACTGTCTCATAGAATATTGCATTTTCCTTCAACCTAAGAAGTGTCTCTTCATTTTTATATTAGAAAATCTCCTTGGTTTTATCATTTCTTTGCATGGCATTGAATTTGATCCCACTAAAATCAAGGCTATTCTTAGGATTCCTCCACCAAATAACTTTCGTCTACTGTTTATTTTGCAAGGCACGTTGCAATCTATTTTTTTCACTTTATTTATCATCTTTCTGACCGCTTCCATTCATTTCATCATTATATCAAAAAGGAAGTCTCTTTCAAATGGGATGACGAATGCCACAAATCCTTCGAAACCTTAAAATAATATCTCCTCCAACCATCATTTCTCATTCAACTTAAGGATCATTAACAATTTTACCTTTACATTTCTTCCACTGATCATTCCCTTGGTGTCATGCTCATTCGTCATGAAGAGCAACACAAGGAGCACACAGTTTATTATATAAGTCGTACACTTTTAGAATACGAGACTAGTTATACTCATGCTGAAAAATGTACCTAGCCTTAGTCTTTGTCACCACTAAACTTCTCCATTACCTACTCAACCACAAAATCTTCATTTTTACTAATACTAACCCCTTACATTACTTATAACATAAGCCTTAACAACATCAATGAGATGCATGTTGGCTCATGTCTCTTGTAGACCTATAAATTGAATTCATCCATGATAAATCTATCAAAGGACAAACCTTTACTGACCAACTCACAAATGCACCTCTCTAAAAACCAACCTTATAACTTTGACTTCCATGATAAATCCATTACTACCCTCTCCTTGGATGATATCATTTACTAGATGACCTTATCCTTCCATGGTTCCAAATGTTAGCATGAGGGTGATACATGATTTATCATCATTCCTCTTGATAGTGAGACTATTTCATTATATTTTGATTTACTAAAAATATCATCAAATATGAAGCACTTGTGTTAGGTCTTCAGACCGCTAGAGCCTTAGATGTTAAATTAATTAATTCCTTTGGAGCCTCTCAACTGGTTGTGAACAAATTTAATTGTATATACCAGTGTCGTAATGAGATAATTCAGTAGTAGAAATATCATGTTGACATGATTTTGAATACCTTGGATCATTATGAAATTCAAACCACCCCACGTTCCACTAATAAATTTTTGAAAACCATGGCCTGTCTCTCTTCTCAAATACTTGCTTCACCATCTGACTCAAAAATATTTATCATAATACAAAGATTTTAATATCCTCTTACCTATTCCAAGACATTAACTTTGTAGGACGCATTGAAAATGACCCACGTGACCTTTGGTATAAGGATTTTTCTGACTACCTTTCCCTTTCAATTCTACCTCCAGATCTTACTCGTAATGGATAAGGAGCCTTCCTCAAAATTTTCTCTCAGTATGTCATCATGGGAGGCCTTCTCTATAAACAAGGTTTTGATGGTATCCTTTTGAGATGTGTTACAATTTCTAAAATTCCCTACACCATCAACGAATTTCATGACATAATTTTTGGAGGTCATTTTAGTGGCTTGGATGTCACCAAATGCATCCTTCACATGGGATATTATTGGCCCACCCTCAATAGTGATTCTTGTGAATATGTCAAACATTGTGTAAAATTCCAGCAATATGCTAATCTTCATCACACATCTAGTCACACCTTACAGGTCACACGAGATCTTTGGCCTTTCTCTCAATGGGGTTTGGATCTTATTAGAGAGATAAATCCTCATTCTTCACAATGCCATCACTGTATTATTACTGTAACCAAATACTACTCTAAATAGGTATAAGCCATCCCCCTCATCTCTGCAAAAGATAAGAAAATTTGAGAATTCATCAACCATCACATTATTTGTCACTTTGGTGTCCCTCACTACCTCATCATTGATAACAGAAAATAATTCCAAAAAAAACCCTATTTAAACTTTGTGATGCCTTTGGCATTCAACTTAGTTTTTCTTCACCTTACTACCAATAAACAAATGGCCAAGCTTAATCGACCAAAAAAACATTGAACAAAATTATTATGAAGGTGGTTGATGATACGGGAAATGATTGGCACACGTAAATTCCTTTTTCTTTATGGTCTTACCATACTAGTATTCGTACCTCAACTACAACCACACCTTGTTATCTAGTCTACGGTACAAAGGTTGTCCTATCTCTTGAATTTTAGATCTCATCTCTTCGTATTTAACTCAGAGAGATGTTTAATGATGATGACTTTCACCAGGACCATTTGACATAACTTGAGTTATTAGATGAATGTTGTTTTAATGATCTTAATCATCTCCAAATCTACCAAAAACATATCAAATGTTCCTGCAACAAACTTGTCCATGAATGAACCTTTTAGGTTGGTGACCTCATCCTGAAGGAAATTTAACATGTAACCATAGAGGAGAAAAGTAAACAGGGTAAATTCACTCCTAATTTGCTTGGAATTTATATCATTACTCATACATATGGGATCAGGTGCTTATCGTTTGTCTTCACTCAAAGGTAAACCCAAACTTGAGCCTCTCAATGCCTTGCATATTAGACCTTTCTACTATTGAATTAATTCCTATATCACATCTTGTATACTAAACAATCATCCCTTGAGCACTTTTCACCTTCCATTTTACCTATTTTAAGGATCAATGACTAAACCAAGATCATGTGATTACGTATTACCTTTCAACCTTGTCTTTAATATGAGTACCATGGATCTACTCATGGCATGATTCTCATGGATACTGAATCCTATTTTTCAAATATGGATTCCCATGGTCATTCATCACTCAGACCCATCTCTTCCATAGTTAACCTCTATGTGCTATAGTTTCATCTTCAAAACAAGGAACCTAATCTTTCTCTATAGTCTTGATTCATGACATTAAAGTCTAAAAGCAAAGAAATTTCAAAAGTAAAATGGGATTCAAACTCCTTGAATCAAACTTCTAGCAAAAATATGATTTTCTCAAAAGGGACAATATCTTCTCTCATATCTCGCTGTCTATAAATAGACTTCTCCCTTGAAGGACAACTATACAAAGATTTTCATACTGTACTTAGTCTATCATCAAAAGAGGACTATCCTCATGCACAAAAAAAATAAAATATTTCAGAAGTTTCCTGCATTGATCAACTTCCCGAAGAACTCAATAAGATAATATAATCATCCCAAATAGACTTCCTACATCAATCAATCTATCAAAACAACATCTAAAAGAAGAAAATTATAACCTTTTGTCATCATGGACTTTCCTATTTTTGATCATAAGTTTCTAATCAAGTATTCACATTCCATTGTACACCAAGGTTACACTAAACACTAACCCATTTTCACCTCATTGTCTTTTCACCCTAATTTTCCTACCTTCTCAAGGGACTTGTTCCACAGACACACAACATTTTGTGATCGTGTGACTTTATTCACACTTAATCATAGTCAATCATGCAATCTCCTTTAGGGTCTTACATTCATAAGACAATTTATATGGTATGGTAGACTCATTATGGTTTTTATCAATTAGGCAGCTCCTTGTATCACCTCTTCCCATTCACCTTCTTCACTACTTGTTGATTATCCCTATACAGGACAAGACCATCAATACTTATGTTTTGGGGATTCCCCTTTCACCCACATCAATCATGCCTAAATGACCTAAACTCAACTATGCATAAATTACCTAAACTCAAACATGTTTAAATGACCTAGACTCAATAATTCCTAAAACCTACCAACTCATTCTGCTACCTCATCATATTCTTCCCTAGCTTATGGGAGAACTACATCATCCTGAGGCCCCTTTAACTCGGGGCTATGTAGGCAGAACTCCAAGGGCATGATGCCCTTGGAGGTTAGCTCAACCACTCTTTTCCCTATCCAATTCCCCCCCCCCCCATGTTTTTAATTACACTTCACCTTATTTGGTTTCCATTTTTACAACACACTAGAAATTAAAATAAACATCAATTAACACACATATACACCTACCTACCACTTTCTTAATAACATCATTAGATCACGCATTATTATTTCATGTTTCCATGATATCAAATATTTTGAAATTCTAAACCATAACATACATATACATCATCGTTTCATTTTCCATGTTACCAATAACTTGGAAATTAAATCAAAACAAAAAACATAACTCCACCATGCCTAACTCAACCTAGACTCCACCATTCCTAATACCTGACTACACCATGCCTAAATACCTAAACTTAACCATGCTTATACACAACTCAACCATGCGTAATTACAACTACAATTAACCATCCTAACCGATAAAACCATCACTATATCACCTATCCAAAGTATGCCAAATATACCATTAGTTTCCATACACATGATACAATAATAAAACTCATCTCAAAAATATCATATCAGCCTCATATATAACAATGATACATGCCGGTATCAATAAAAATGTACAAATAAAATACATTTACAGCCTCATCTCATCGGCACGTAGGCCATAAATCATCACCATCTTTGGCACGAAAATGTACAATATATCAAAAATACATACATCACTCACATATTGGTCACATGCAGGCCGATAGTATCTAAAAACTCCTCCTCAACTAACCAATCATCTTAGGTTACTAGTCTACAATCCATCTATATACCATCCATGGGTCTCAGTATATCACCTCTAGCCTGGAAATATCAACATCTCTGTACCCAGGTCATGGGCCTATGTATGTAACACCCTCGACAACTGATATATTCCTCTTTTGCATTCAAGTGTTGACATGTGATTTTCTGGATAAAGATGTGTTCTTTTGACTGTTGAAGATCATGCTTGATAAGGATAAATATTTTTTGTTCTTAAAAATCATTAGACTAAAATTATATGGTTATCAAGAATTCATTTTCACTTTGGAAAGATGAGCTGCAATCTAGCTTTAAGAGTTGTAGACTTATTTCTTCTTCTGACTCATCCTTGGATCAATTTCAGTGATCCAAGGAATGTTTCAAATCCTCTTCATAGACTGAATGATAAATTGACATTCAGTAGTTTAAGGGACATAGAAGACTAAACTTTGTATGATACTAATTCTTGGTCTTATTTGAAATGTTTTTGTTCAGCTGTATGTTTGTGCTTGGGTCTTTGGTGATTGATCTTGGCAGGACATAAGGACTTAAGAAAAATTCAATTCATCAGAGGATGAATTCAGAGTCCTAAAACCTAAGGATTATCCTAACGGTACCTAAGCTAGGTAAGAACATCTATGTTCTAGCTACGTTTACTTATTTGAATTTTGTTCTAACCTAAGCCTCTTATTCTATTTGTTGGGTTGGCATCCTAACCTAAGCATTGTGCTAAATGAATAAGGGAAGGGATTACTAAAGTAATACTAGGCTATTTTAACTAATACCTAATACTAAAGGGTTATGAATTGAACCTAACCTAAGGTGGGAATTCTATTGGAAAATGTTTTAAGACCTATGTTGGTAATTCCTAAACTAACCTAAGTTCTATTTGAATCCATCCTAAACTATTAAAGGGAACCTAAGGGGTCACATGTCTCAAGGTGATGGTTCCAATGGAATTTAAATGCGTTGATAGGGTTTAAATGATGAAGTACTTCAAGATTTGGTAGGGGCTAGTAGACTTGGTGGAGGCTTACGTGGAAGCTCCACTAAAAGATGGAATTGTATTTTTGTATGGAATTGGCATTCGCCAGATTTAGGAGGCGGTGGCAAGGAAAGATAAGTGGGAATTTTTGATTGAATGGAATTTATGGCATTAATGAGCCTTGGTATTCATGTGCAAACCATCTTGGAAACTTAGAAGGCAGGTTTGTAGGAGGTTATTTGGTTTTTCATGCATGGCAGATTTTTCTCTGCATGGAGCTAACTGGTTCTTTGAACCAGCAATTTGACCTTCACTTCAAAGATATCTTTGGTTTCTTTCAACCTATTTTTGATTGAAGGAAAGTATATGAGGCATAGGAGGAAAATAATTTTGATTGTTGATCTTTTGTGGAGGAGAAAAAGAGTTGGAATCTCATCTAGAAGTCTCCTTCGATTTGGTTGAAGCATTATCAGGCATTATAGGCTCTAACTATTTAAATTCTTTGCTTTCTTCTAAATGATTCATTAGAAAAACTTTGCTCTCATGAGATTTGTATTTTCATGTCTGTCTGGTTATTTTTCTTGCTGGGTTTTATGAACCCTTGTGGTGTTTGATATGAAACCATGGCTAAAATAGTGTTGTTTTGGAAACTATCTTTCTATGCAAGTTTTATGACCAGCATGCAAGTGAAAATGGTATGTGAAACTTGTTTCTGTAACTCTATTTTTTCACTCTAAATCTTGTTATCGAAGTTGTGCTTTAAAATGATCTTCGTGGCAATATATGAATCTAAACTTAGGGGAAACTTGAGTTCTATTTGATTTGTTTCTGGGTTGCGTTCTGGATGTAGACTTGTGTTGGAACTTTTTGTTTTGATTAAACTTGTGTTGGATTCTATTTTGAACCAGTGTTTGGAAAACTTATGCATTGTTGAAATGTTGCTTGGAGTTCATATTTGGCACTGTACTTGCATTATTTTACTTGTGAAGTTCTAAACGTTTGTGTGTAAAGCTTGGGTTCGACACTGTACTCTATTTAACACTTGAGTGTTATGAGTTTGTATTTGGGTCGATTCATTTGAATTCTATTCTAGTATTTTTGTATTGGGTTTCTTTTATTAAATTAAAGCTTATAATTCTTTTATTGAGCAACTTACTCACCAGGGAACTGGGTGAAATCTTATTTGATTCATTTAAAATCTCTTTGAGATTTGGAACTGGAAATGTCTTGCTTAAGGAAATGTAGAACTTCTAGTTTTATGACTGTATCGACTTCTTGAGATGGTATTGGCATGGGAATAGAAGGAAGTGTTATTTTCCCCTCTATTTTGAGGAAACCTACATTCTGGGTTGACTGTGTTGTTTTGAACCAAGTCACCTCTGTCACAATTTTGGTTGTGAAAGTTGTTTTGAATTCTATATTCCTGTTGCTTGGAATTAAGATTGAGACATCTTTTGACTTAAACTTTTTTGGTTCTTCTCTCTCTCTTCTTACTTTGAAAAATAATTTTGGGTCTAGTGGAAGATTTGGTTATTACCTTGGACACTGAAACTATCAGGAAGGATACTTTCTCCGTTCTAGTTGTTTTGTGCTTAGTTCTTTTGAATCATGAACTACTTACTCTTTGTATTAAGTGGTGAAGCCTTTGTGAGTCTTCAGTCTTGGGTTCATGGGTAATTATAAACTTGATAGTTTACTGTTTTGGGATGTTATTCTCGACTGATACAGTGAATGAGTCCTTGGTTTCTTTTTTTATTAGAAAGAATATATATATATATATATATATAAGTATTCTCTTTGGGTCAGTATGTTGTTTTGGGTCTGCAATATGCTTTCAACCTGATTTGATTTGAAACTAGAACTTCTTTTGTTCAGTTGGAATGAAATGATTTATTAATGGACCTTTCCTTATTAGAGTTACCTTTTCTCTATCTTTGGATAGGCTCATTGTTTGAAATTCTCTGTACTCGATTCCATTTTGAGATGGTGATTTCTTATGACCTGTTGGTCTACTTTGTTTGAATCATTGTTGCAATAATGTAGAAAGATAGTAGCTAAGAGGTTTTGCTTGTTAAGTGAATTCATACTTATGGGTTCGATTATTGTTGACTAGTCTTGCCTAGTTTAAATGGATAGGAGTAGGTTTGTCTCTTGTACTCTTTATCTTTGGGATGAACTTGAGTAGAGATTAACTCCTCTTTGGGGCTACTTTGTTTGTGAACATTGGTTTCAGATCTTTGATTGATAACTTCTAACATGTAGAGTTGGAATTGGAATTACAGTTAGACTGTTCTATTTTCTATACCTTCTTGTATTGTTATGAAATTATAATTAGATGTATATCTTAATGTTAAATTTATAAGATTTTTATTCCGGAAAGGAACAGGTAATTCATGATATGAGCCTGGTCTATTTTTTAGATGTTATAAGTTTGGGCATGGTACGTAATGGTTCTTCTTATTCTTGCTTAGGATATAGATGAATAATCCTAGAATGAACCATGCTATTTACACTTCTTTTGTCTCATAGAGAAGATAAATGTGGTATTCTATTAGGATAGAATTATGAAATAATGGGATGGTAAGATCTATTGTTTGTTTACAAGCCATTGATAGGATCAATAGAACTTTAAGTTCTTAGGCAGATATTGTTTATTATATTATGTTATTCTCTTGAAAATTGATCTAGATTTATTAATGTACTTCCTTTCTATTTTATATCACTTATGCTTATTGTATGATGTTTTTTAATTGTCTCATTAAAGCAGTGTTGCTTTAATGAAACAATTAGTGGAATGCACTTCATTTTAATGCTTAGTGCTTATCATGCTCAGTTCATTGAACTGACCCGTGCTAGCAATTTTTGCAGATGGACGACGTAAGTGATAGAAGAAGGCAAAAACTTATATGATGCATTGGCTGATATATGTCTAATTCTTAGTAAAGAATTCTGATTCATTCTTTTGTTGTATTGTAAAAGAAAAGTTGTATACTTTATAGAATGAAGGTTATTGTTATGCATTATGCCTAAAGTGCATAGTCTTGTAAATTTTATAAGTTGTAATGATGAATTGTGAGTTGAGTTTTGATTTTCATTGATTGTGTAATTAAAAACAACCCACTTGAGACTTTTATAAAGAAGATGAAGGGTTAGTTTGAAACTTGTGGAATATTCCTTATATTATGTGTATGCTTATCATGTTATCTTTGATAACATTTGATAAAGGGATATTAGGTTCAATTTCCCTTATAATGACTAACAACTTGTTGAGTTACATAATGATGTGTTTTATCAACAATTTAACATGGTCCAATGTGATGGGTTGAACATTTAGTTAGGAATTATGGATATTGGGAACCCATAAATCTCTAACAAGCTTTCTAAGAGTAGAGGAAACTTGATTCTCTCTCAATAATTAACGCTAAAAAGTTTTGAAATATGATTACTAATCATTCCCATTTGATATGAAGTCAACTTTATTTGGAAAAAGTTGTGTAAATTTTTAAAAATTCAAGTACATGATTTCCAAATCAAAGTCTATTATTGGATATCCTCCTTCCTCAACATGCCAAACAAAATATTGGATTGATCTAGGGAGGTTTTAAAGTGTTTAGGGAAGGTAAATCATATTTGTTTGAGTTTCAATATACATTTTTCCATCAAATGACAGAAAACAACTATGGAAGAGGTTTGGCTCGAATTTGAAATGTTTAAGGATTGTTTTCTTAAGTGTTCTTTGGAAATTAATTATTAATGTCTGTTATGTTAAATTATATCAATTCCAAGTTGATTATTAAGTGCAAGTCTAAACTGTACATTTTAATTAAATTGACTAGTTGCCAGTTTTGAAAGTTTATAACAGAGATCTAATTAAATATGTATATCAGATTTTATCCTTCATGGTTGTAGACATTTGTTAGTTCTACTGTATTTAATTAATACCATTTCAATTATTTTAAACAACCATTCTGAATCAAAAGCAATACTAAGTTCCATTTTTAAACATTTCTAAGAATACAAAATACAAAATTGTTTCCACGTGCATTTTTTTTTAAAACAAAGATCTAACTATCTCTTTTTCCATACAATGAAACATAGAATTTAATTCAACCATGCATATGAGAGAAGTTCTTTCAATTTTTTATTGACTTCAATTATAAATCTTTACATCTTTCCATGTTAAATGCAATAACTAAATTCTATTTCTTTCCAATAACAAAACAATATATAAATGTCTTTCACAATTCAAATATATAACTTCATAATCAAATTAAATACATCTTCCTTCACAAAATACATATTAAAATTTCATCCACAACAAGTGGGAATTGATTAAAAATGAATATGTTTTCACAAGAGACTGTCAAACTATTTTTTTTTTCCTTTGCTCCAGGACAACAACATGCACATTTTCTCTTTCCCCAAGTTGATCACAACAAAAGAGGGGAAAAGACCAAATGAGGTAGTTCCACCCAACCAAGACATCCAATGAAAGGATGGAAGCCTTCCTTCATCATTGACCCCCGAGCCCCAACCAAAATACAATAAGAGATGTAATTCATCCCATGGCAATAACTAGCTTCCACAACACACAACATTATTTCAAACATGCACATTTTAATATAAAACATAGTTCAACACAAAAAAACAATTTACAACTACAATAGAAAACATTCAAATCAAAACTCAGGCTTGATTATGCAAGCCAAAGGAGCAAGGTCTATGGGGGAATCTACTTATGCCTCCCAATTATGAATTGGGCATCCACCAGAATAATCAGCCAAAATATTTCATCCCACACACATCCTTATGCCCCCCCACAAATCTCTCAAGTTATGAAAACCCCCCCCCCAGTGTTGTAATCAATTTGTGGCAGATTCCCTTATGCCCACCACAAAGTAAGAAATGTAAGCTATTTCGTTTCCATGGTGGATCCCAAACCCAAAATCCCTCCACAAAATTTTGATGCCATTGGCATTCCCTTATTCCCCCCACATGGATTTCCCATAGCCTTCTCCTACACCATCCCTATGGCAGTCTACCCAACCAGCCAATAAATAAATCAAAACATGCACCATTCACACAACACAACAAGAAAAATAACAACATAAAAGAGAGTTAAATTCCTACCTCTCCATGGTAAATTTTGATTCCAAACAACAAGCTTCAAAAGCCAAAAACATGGTCTAAAAAAACAATCTCCCAAGCATGAAAATCTTTCTCCAAACTTCCTCCAAAAACAAGTTCTCCAACACAAGAAAATGTGCCCCAAAGAAGTTACAAAATGATTCAACAACCCCAAAGCAAGAAGAGAGTTTGAATTATATAGAAGAGGGAAGAAGAAAGGATGTTGTGGATCCATGTACGATGCCACATCACACATCCTCAAATTCAAACACAAAGGACAAAATCCATTCTCTCAAGCACAATAAAGAGGTTAGTGAAAATATGACAAGTTACTTCCACACTCCAAAAAGCCCACCCCTCAAGGGACAACAAATTAAATAAAATGTAATAGAGTGTAATTAAAAACATGCAACATGATTAATAAAATTCATTATAAAAGTCAAAAATCATTTCTCCAACCATAAGTATGGTTGGTAACTTAAATTTATAGGCATGGGACAAGTTTTACTTGTCCCACAAGCCTCCAAAAATAGCCCCCAAGGAAAAATTCGAATTTGTCATGGAGGTGGAGTATTTCATACTCCAAAACTGACTTACACAAACTCTTACACAACTTACACATCCCTTACATATTTAATACAAACAACCAACAACTTTATTATTACTTTCTCATATCTTGTTTTTTATTTAATTTAAATTTTAATCATATGATTCTCACATTAATTATCCATATCATAATTAAATAAAGGAACAGGTGTTCATCACTAATAGAATACATACAACACTAATACAAAATTCAACCCACAGTTTTTCAATGTTACACAATCCCATGGTCACATATAAAGGAAATCCCTCCAATGGGAATCCCTAATGAAACTACAAACATACACAAAACACAAATACCTCCTTCTGCCACGTGGCCATATAAGAACATCCAACATGATATGCCTTAACCTGCAAATCACCAAATATCTTAACAACTATCTAAATAAATGAATCACAACAACATCGAAGTAACAACTACATCATTTTCAAATTTAATCAACAACTCTATCATCATCATAAAATATCCATTTCTAGATCTACTCATAATATCCAAAACCATATGTCTGAAAAACATCCATAAAACATCCATTCCAAATAGTATATCATCATCCACATAGGAGTGTCTCTAATAATCATCATGCATCATGGTTTTGGGTAATCAAGATCAACAATAATCCATGATCAATGTCTAACAACATACTAAATCAAAACATAATAATGTCCATAATGTGATCAACTGTATCAAAATAAGCATCAAAAAGTGTCATAGGGAAGTGGGCACTACATGATTTATTTTCATTGGTTGTGTAAAATTATCTTGTGCTTTTAATAAAGAAAATTGAAATTCTATCTTGTTCATAATCTTCATATTATACTATGCTTATCTTGTTATCTTTGATAGGATGGATAAATGGATTTGGTTCAATTTACCTTATAATGATGCAACTTGTTGAACCAAGTTATAATATGATGTGTTTTACCTAAACAATTTAACATAGTAATGTGATGCGTAATGAACATGTAGTAAGAAATATGGGTATTGTGAATGATATTCCTAACACTTATCATGTAGAGGAAGAATCATGTATTTCAATTGAATTGTAAACCAAAAAGGTTTGGAGATATGATTATTAATCATTAGAATTCATTTTATATGAATTATACTTTAGTTGGACTTATGCGGTTGTTAAACCTTCCTGAATGTTAAAGTACATTTAAATGAAACTTATGATATCGCTGTCCTGTTTTGGTTAATTGATGGTTAAACTGAGAAAAAAAAATGTTAAAAATCAATCATAAGTTAAGGAAGTTCTTCATTGACTAAATGAAATAAATTTAGGAAAGAACTTACAGAGTTTTGGATGAGGGTTTAATATGGTTGTCGTAATCAAGACTTAATCCAAATTAACAATGTATTAATGATCTCTTAGGGTATGTACATCTCGATGAGGTAGTTTCTGTAGGATGTTGGCACACACTAACTATAGGGATTTACTTTTAGGAAGACTTGTGTCTTATCGAGAATACAACATTGTATTTGACATGTGGCAACACCCTTCTGCATTGATCATCTAGATCTACACACAAACTCAGACTTGAACTTAGTTTCTCTCTAGGTCAAGCCAGTGGCATAATTAGGATAGGAAGTAGCTTCTAATGGGTCAGGGTACCTTGGCACATCCAGTTGACTTAGGTCAACCAAGTATTCCCATTTACCCTAAGTCATTGTGAGTGTCTTCCTATAATAATTTATGTTTCTAACTAGGGCTAGGGTTAAACCTGGGACAAGTGGACTGATGGTAGTCAGTAAAGACCAATCATGATAATAGAGGAGTGAGGTGAAGGATGTATTCCAAAATGATGAGTATGTCATCTAGGAATAGTGACATACATAGTATGTTGTAAAAATTTGGCCAAAGTATCGCAAGCTACTGGTTGCATTGTCTTATGTCACCAAGTTTAAAACAACGTGATATCAGATGAATATTGGTAACAAATATTCAGATATGTTCTTTAAACAGATCACTCAGTACCCGGTGTAGGGTAGGAAAACCAAGTATATGAAGTATACAATATGTATTCAATACTTAAGATAACATAAATAGATCGGTAGATTACTGAGTTATGAAATGAATAGATCAGTGGATCACTGAGTCATTTACAGCTACATATGGTTATCTATTTGAAATCGATTGGCATGGAATGTTTTTTTCTAAATAATGCTTTATTTAGAATAGAGAACATTATATTATATAAAAAAAATCCCTTGTTTCTAAAGTCTTAAAATGAGAATGTTACATCTTGGTATCATAGCTGAAGGTTGCAGCTCTTGGACCTATTGTGTCCATAATCTGATGAAACTTAAATTTTCTTGTAACAAAAAATGGTTAGAACAAGAGGAAATGTTGCAAATAATCCTCCACCTAAGGAAGGAGTAGCAAATACCTAAAAACTTGATGAGATCCTTGCTGCCCTATTGAACACAAGAGATCGTTTAGCTGTACTTGAACAACAAGTAATGGGCAATGAGGAAGAAGAAGATGCTGACAACAAAAATCAGCCACCTCCAGGGGACAACACCAATGTGGGTGTTGATAATAACAATGTGAACATACCTATTCAACCTGAGAACAAAAAGGCTAGGCTAGCAGCTGAACTCACTAATGATATAAAAAGGATAAGTCCACCTAAGTTTGATGGCACCACATTAGGAGATGGAGCTAAGAATTGGTTCGGTGAAATAGAGAAATACTTTGCAATAATGAATTTCTCAGAAGAAACAAAGGCGATATGGGGAGCATATCAACTTTCTCACAAAGCATCTTCATGGTGGGACAACCGTAAGGCTGAGTTTAAAGATTGATGAAGCTAATATCACATGGGATCAATTTAAAGGTTACTTTAGGCAACGATGACTACCACAAATTTACTATGATTAGAAAATGATTGAGTTTTAGAACTTAGCTCAGGGGAAGCTAAATATCACTGAGTACTGGGAACAAATTACAAAACTCCTTAAGTATGTACCTCAGTACCAAATTGATCAGAAGTTTAGGATACATAAATTCATCATGGGATTGAATCTCATTATAGGGATAGAGGTGGATATTCACATCCAAACCATGATGGAAGGGGTTGTTGAAAAAGCCATAAGGTAGGAACAGAAATTAAAGGTGAATTCTGCTCATAAGGAGGAAGTAAGGAAGAAAAATCCCAACTCCTCTTCATCATATCTTACACCTAAGAAAGGACCATGGAAGAAATTTGGAATGAAAAGTAAGTTTTGACTTGATACTAATAAGAAAGCAGCTACAAACAAGTTTGCTGGTAATGCATGGAACAACTTTGCTAAGAACAATAATAACGGACAGAAGTCCTATGGGGGTCAGAATGATAACTCTAAGGCTGGAAATAAACATAAACCTAGGAAGGGACCTATAGGAGCCTATTATAACTGTGGCAATGATCATTACATACATCAATGTCCTTTGAAAAAGGATGATCGCAATCAGTAGCACAAGATACACGCTGCAGTAGCTGACAAGTAAGTTGAGAAACAGGCCACATCCATAGAAGTTATGGGTAAGTTATTTGGATTACCTATAACTAATATTTTTGATACCAGAGCTACTGAATGTTTTATTTCAAAATTGCAAACATGGATAAAATATGGACAGTATGGGAACAATGTTGTTTATACGGTTAGTATGTTTCTTTTTGGAGCAGTCCTTGATTTACCTAACTTTTCCACTGAAGTTGATCTTTATGTTGCACCTTTGGGGTCTTATGATGTAATCATAGGTGTTAATTGGTTAGTGGAACATAAGGCTAAAGTGGACTATTTTGAAAAACACATTAGTTGTTTAGACGACCTGTAGAAAACAACAGAGATTCAGGGTGTGAAACATGAGATTTCTGTTAGAAAGCTGTCAGCTATGTAACTTTTAAAGGCCAAAAATAAAGGATTTACCTTATATGTAGTAAAAATTAATGAATTAATAGAAGAAAGAAGTGATTTTATGGAATGATACACACTATTACGATACTTCAGTGACATATTTCCATAAGAATTGCCAGGCCTTCCACCCAAAAGGGAGTTGGATTTAACGATTGAGATCAAGCCTAGAACTGAACCTATTTCTTAAATACTGTATTGAATGACTACTATAGAATTTGTAGAGCTTAAGGCTTAGTGGCATGAAATTTTTTCTAAAGGTTTGATTAGAACAAGTGTTTCACCTTGGGGAGTGCCTGTAATTTTTGTGAAAAAGAAAGATGGAACCCTTAGATTGTGCATTGATTATAGAATGTTAAACAAAGAAACAATCAAGAATAGATACCCACTCCCTAGGATTGATGATTTATTTGATTAGATGCATGGAGAATAAATATATTCTAAGATAGATCTTTGATCAAGATATCATCAATTGTGAATTAAGGATGAGGATATTCATAAAACAACTTTCAGAACAAGGTATGGACATTATGAGTTCATGGTTTTACCTTTTGGATTAACTAATGCACCTGCAACATTTATGAATTTAATGAACAATATATTTCAAGAATACTTGGACAAATTTTTTCTCGTATTCTTGGATGACATTCTCATATATTCAAAAAGTATTGAGGAACATCATGATCATTTGAAGATAGTTTTGGGAATATTAAGAAAGAGACGGTTATTTGGTAAGTTGTCTAAATGTTCTTTCTATGACATAGAAGTACACTATTTGGGACATGTAATAAGTAAGAATGGAATTTTTGTAGATCCTTCAAAAATTGTAGCTATAAATGAGATTGCCCTGCACCTAAGAATGTACATGAAGTTAGAAGCTTCATGGGATTTGCTGGATACTATAGAAAATTTGTAAAATATTTTTCTAAGATAGTTACCCCAATAACTTCCTTACAAAAGAAAGATAAAAAGTTTGTTTGAAGTGAAAAATGTGAAATTACATTCAAAACCTTGAAGGAACAGTTAACTTTAGCACCTATTCTTGTAGTACCAGATCCTTATAGAGATTTTATGGTGGTAACTGATGCATCTGGTGAAGGTCTAGGAGGTATTTTGTTACAAAATGGTCATGTCATAGCTTATGAAAGTAGAAAACTAAAGTTACATGAGTTGAATTATGCTCCACATGATTTAGAGCTTGCTGCCATTGTTCATGCACTACAAGTTTGGAGACATTACCTACTTGGTAAACCTTTTGAATTGAAAACTGATCACCTTGGACTTAAGTATATTTTCACTCAGCCAAATCTTAATGCAAGACAACGAAGGTGGTTAGATTTTTTGTCTCAATATGATTTTGACATCAGTTATATAAAGGGTGAATAAAATAGAGTGGCTGATGCTCTAAGTCGTAGGAAGGACATTCCTTATACCATTAAGAACTCAATTTAAGGATAAAGTAAAATAGTGTTATGGAATTTGACTCTTACTTTTAGCAAGTAAAAGCAACACTTGTTGTAGATTTAAATGATTTGAGGTATAAATGTTTTCTCTTTGATAACAAAGGAATCTTACGATTTAAAAATAGAGTCTATGTACCTTCACTAAATGATTTGAGAAAGAAATTGTTAGAAAAATTTCACAATTCACCTCTTTCTGGACACCCTAGCATTACAAAAAAAAATTCTGATATAAAACAACAATATTTCTGGAAAGGAATGAAAAAATATGTTATAGACTTAGTGACACATTGTCTTAAATGTCAACGTGTTAAAGCGGAACATATGCACCCAGATGGTTTGTTGTATTCTCATAGCATACTGTAATAAAAGTGGCAAGTAATAGGCATGGATTTTGTACAAGGGTTGATTATGTAAATAAATAAACATGATGTTATTTTAGTAGTTGTGGATAAAATAACAAAGGTAGAAAATCTTATTGCTAGGAATCTGAAGGATGATTCTCCTATTTTAGCTAAAATATTTGTACATGAAATTTTCAGATTACATGGAGTACCTGAATTAATCATTTTAGATAGAGATCCTAAAATGACATCAAGATTTTGGAAAACACTTAATACAACTCTAGGGACTAAACTAAATTTTA
The DNA here is from genome assembly GCA_019776745.2 of Taxus chinensis. NCBI lineage: Eukaryota > Viridiplantae > Streptophyta > Pinopsida > Cupressales > Taxaceae > Taxus > Taxus chinensis. The sequence goes on from CM034157.1 coordinate 287,581,259, forward strand.
GTTCTACGTATCATCCAAAAACTGATGGACAGACTGAAAGAGTAAACCAAGTTTTAGAAGATATGTTACGAATGTATTGTATGGATCAACAATATAACTGGGAAGAGTACCTTCCATTAGTTGAATTTTCATACAATAATACAAATCATACCTCTCTTAAAATGACACCTTTCGAAGCATTATACAGAAGAAAATGTAGAACCCATGTTAGTTGGGATAACATGGAGGATCGAGAGGTAAAATTGGACCTAAAATTCTTACTGAAATGGAACAACAAGTTAAATTTATTCGTGAACACTTGAAAGAAGTAGAAGATAGGAAAAAGAGTTATGCTAACTTAAAGAGGGTTGATAGGAAGTTTGAACGTGGTGAGAAATTATTTCTTTAGGCTAAACAGAAAAAAGAGTTCTATAACTTTTGGCAAGGCTGTCAAGTTATCACCTCATTATGTGGGAACTTTTGAGATAGTTGAAGTAATCAACCCTGTAGCTTATTGTTTAGCATTACCTCCTGCTTTGTCACAAATGCATGATGTTTTCCATATTTCTTTGCTTAAGAAATACATTTCAGATTTATCACATGTGTTAAATTGGAATTCCTTGTAGGTCCAGGACCCAGGAATAATCATGGTTAAACCCATACGAGTGCTTGAAACTCGCCAGTTGCATTTGAGAAATTGTGAGATAAGTCAATGCAAGGTCCAATGGGACCAGTTTAATGAAGAAAGTGCAACTTGGGAAAACCTTGAGGATATGAAAAATTCTTTTCCATATCTATTTGAATAGGATTGATTTTGATGACTGATAAAAAAAATTGACTTTATCTTTATATTACAATAACTATGCCAGTTTTGGATAGATATTTATTTGTTTTGAATAAACAACTATGTAATGCTGATTTCTGGAACTTAATAATGCTGATATGTTTTTGACATATGGTAAGAAAAGTGAATAAGATGATTTTCCTTGATGCAAACTGTTAAAAATGAGATAATCATCGAGATGATGATTCTTTTTAGGAGGGAAGCATGTAACACCCTTGACAACTGATATATTCCTCTTTTGCATTCAAGTGTTGACATGTGATTTTCTGGATAAAGATGTGTTCTTTTGACTGTTGAAGATCATGCTTGATAAGGATAAATCTTATGTTCTTAAAAATTGTTAGACTGAAATTATATGGTTATCAAGAATTCATTTTCGCTTTAGAAAGATGAGCTGCAATCTGTCTTTAGGATTTGCAAACTTATTCCTTATTTTGACTCATCCTTGGATCAATTTCAGTGATCCAAGGAATGTTTCAAATCCTCTTCATAGACTGAATGATAAATTGACATTCAGTAGTTTAAGGGACATAGAAGACTGAACTTTGTATGATACAAATTCTGTGGTCTTATGTGAATATGTTTTCATTCAGTTGTATGTTGTGCTTGGGTCTTTGGTGATTGATCTTGATAGGACATAAATGATGTAACAAAAAATTCAATTCTCTAGAGGAGGATTTCGGAGTCCTAAAACCTAAGGATTATCCTAACGGCAACCTAAGCTAGGTAAGAACACCTATTTTCTAGCTACGTTTACTTATTTGAATTTTGTTCTAACCTAAGCCTCTTATTTTGTTTGTTGGTTTGGCATCCTAACCTAAGCATTGTGCTAAATAAATAAGGGAATGGGTTACTAAAGTAATATTAGGCTATTTTAACTAATACCTAATACTAAAGGGTTATGAATTGAACCTAACCTAAGGTGGGAATTCTATTGGCAAATGTTTTATGACCTATGTTGGTAATTCCTAAACTAACCTAAGTTCTATTTGAATCCATCCTAAACTATTAAAGGGAACCTAAGGGGTCACATGTCTCAAGGGTGATGGTTCCAATGGCATTTAAATGAGTTGATAGGGTTTAAATGATGGAAGTACTACCAGATTTGGTAGGGGCTAGTAGACTTGGTGGAGGCTTACGTGGAAGCTCCACTAAAAGATGGAAATATATTTTTTATGCAATTGGAATTCACTAGATTTAGGAGGTGGTGATAGGGAAAGATAAGAAAGAATTTTGCATTGAATGGCATTTATGGCATTAATGAGCCTCGGTCTTTGTGTGCACAAACCATCTTGGAAACTTATAAGGATGGTTTATAGGAGGTCATTTGGTTTTACATGCTTGGCAGATTTTTCTCTGCATGGAGCTAACTGGTTCTTCGAACCAGCAGTTTGACCTTCACTTCAAAGCTATTTTTGGTTTCTTGGCCTATTTTTGATCAAAGGAAAGTATATGAGGCATAGGAGGAAAAGAAGTTTGATTGTTGATCTTTCGTGGAGGAGAAAAAGAGTTGGAAGCTCGGCTGGAAGTCTCCTTCGATTTGGTGGAAGCACTATCAGGCATGATAGGCTCTAACTATTAAAATTCTTTTCTTTCTTCTAAATGATTCATTAGAACAAATCTACTCTCATGAGATTCATGTTTTCATGTTTTACTGGTTATTTTCTTGCTGGGTTTTAGTGAATCCTTGTGGTGTTTGATATGAAATCCATGGCTAAAATAGTGTTGTTTTGGAAACTTGTCTCTCTATGCAAGTTTTATGACAACATGCAAGTGATAATGGTATGAAAAAATTGTCTCGGTAACTTTGTGTTTACACTCTGGATCTTGTTATCAAAGTTTTTGTGATTTGAACTAATCTTTGTGGCAATACATGGATCTGAACTTGGGGAAAACTTGAGTTATGTTTGATTTGCTTTTGGGTTGTGTTCTTGATGTAGAATTATGCTGGAACTTTATGTTTTGATTAAACTTGTGTTAGAGAGTCATTTTGGTCGGAACCAGTGTCTGGAAAACTTATACATTACTGAACTATTTCTTGGAGTTCATATTTGGCACTGTATTCACATTATTTTACTTGTGAAGTTTTGAATGTTTGTGTGTGAAGCTCAGTTCGACACTGTACTCGTGTTTAAAACTTGTGTGTTATGAGTTTATAGTTGGGTTGATGTATTCAATTTTTTTCTGGTATTTTTGTGTTGGGATTCTCTTATAATAAAAGTATTAAGCTTATAATTCTTTTATAGAGCGACTACTAACAAGAGAATTGGGTGATATCATGTTAGAATCATTTGAAATCTCTTCGATATTTAGAACTGGAAACGTCTTGCTTAAAGGAATGTTGAACTTATATTTTATTACTTTATTGAATTCTTGAGATGGTATTGGTGTGGGAATAGAAGGAAGTGTTCTTTCCCCCACTGTTTTGAGGAAACTCGCATTCTAGGTTGACCATATTGTTTTGAACCAGGCCACCTCTATAGTAATTTTATGGTTGTGAAGTTTTGTTTTGAATTTCTATTTCTTTTGCATTGGAATGGATTGGGTTATTAACCTTGGACACTGAAACTATTCAAGATGGATACTTTCTTCGTTCTGTTGTTTTTTGCTTAGTTCGTTGAATCATGAACTGTTTACTCTTTGTATTAAGTGGTGAAAATTTTGTGAGTCTTCAGTCTTGGGTTCGTGGGTAAATCTGAACTTGATAGTTTACTATGTTGGGATGTTATTCTCTACTGATACAGTGAATAAGACCTTGGTTTCTTTTTGAAATATATATATATATATATATATATAAGTATTCTCTTTGGGTCAGAATGTTGTTTTGGGTCTACAATATGCTTTCAACCATATTTGATTGAAACTGGAACTTCTTTTGTTCAGTTGTATGAAATGATTTATTGAATGGACCTTTCCTTATTAGAGTTATTGTTTCTCTATCTTTGGATAGGCTCAATGTTTGAACTTTTATGTACTCAATTCCATTTCGAGATGGTGATTTCATACAACCTGTTGGTCTACTTGGTTCGAATCATTGGTTGAATGATAGTTGCTAACTCAGTTTTGCTGTTAAGCGAATTCATTCTTGTTTTATCGGTTGTTGCTAAGTAGTCTTGCCTAGTTTAAATGGATAGGTGTACATTTGTCTCTTATACTCTATATCTTCGGGATGAACTTTAGTAGAGATTAACTGCTCTTTGGGGCTACTTTGTTTATGAACATTGGTTTTAGATCTTTGATTGATAACCTCTAACCTTCAGAACTAGAATTTGAATTAGTGTTAAACTGATCTGGTTTTCTATACGTTCTTGTATGGTTATGAAAGTTTGTTTGGATGTATGTCTTAATGTTGAATTTACAAGATTGTTATCCTGAAAAGGAACAGGTAATTCATGTTATGAACCTGGTCTATTTTTCTTGGATGTTATAAGTTTGGGAATAGTATGCATTGGATCCTTTTATCCTTTGCCCATGATTTAGAAGAATCAACTAGAATGAACCATGTTATATACACTTATTTTTTCTCATAGAAAGGATACATTTCGTATTCTTATAGGATAGAATTATGATATAATGGAATGGCAAGATCTATTGTTTGTTTACAAGTCATTGATAGGATTAATATAATTTTAAGTTCTTAGGCAGATATTGTTTATTATAATCTATTCTTCTCTTAAAATTTGATCTAGATTTATTAATGTACTTCCTTTCTGTTTGATATCACTTATGCTTATTGTATGATATTTTTAATTATCTCATTAAAGCAGTGTTGCTTTAATGAAACAATTAGTGGAATGCACTTCATTTTAATGCTTAGTGCTTATCATGCTTAGTTCATTGAACTGACCCATGCTAGCAATTTTTGTAGATGGACGACGTAAGTGATAGAAGAAGGAAAAAAATTATATGATGCATTGGCTGATATATGTCTAATTCTTAGTAAAGAATTCTGATTCATTCTTTTTTTGTATTGTAAAAGAAAAGTTGTATACTTTACAGAATGAAGGCTATTGTTATGCAGTATGCCTAAAGTGCATAGTATTGTAAATTTTATAAGTTGTAATGATGAATTGCGAGTTGTGATTTATTTTCATTGGTTGTGTAAAATTATCTCGTGCTTTTATAAAGAAAATAGAAATTCTATCTTGTTCATAATCTTCATATTATACTGTGCTTGTCTTGTTATCTTTGATAGGATGGATAAAGGGAATTGGTTCAATTTCCCTTATAATGACGCAACTTGTTGAGCTGTATAATACAATGTGTTTTACCTAAACAATTTAACATAGTAATGTGATTCGTAATGAACATGTAATAAAAAAATATGGGTATTGTTAATGATATACCTTAACACTTAATCATGTACAGGAAGACTCTTTCTCTCTCAATTGAATTGTAAACAAAAAAGGTTTGGATATGTGATTATTAATCATTAGACTTAATTTTGTATGAATTATAATTTAGTTGGACTTATGCAGTTGTTAAACCATCCTGAATGTTAAAGTACATTTAAATGAAACTTATGATATCTCTGTCCTATTTTTGTTAGCTACTAGTTAAACTGAGAAAATGAACATTAAAAAGAAATCATAAGTTAAGGAATTTATTCATTGACTAAATGAAATAAATTTAGGAAAGAAATTATGGAGAGTTGGATGAGGGTTTAACAGGGTTTCCGTAATCAAGACTTAATCCAAATTAACAATGTATTAATGATCTCCTTGGGGTATGTACATCTCGATGAGGTAGTTTCTGTAGGATTTTGGCACACACCAACTATAGGGTTGTACTTTCAAGAAGACTTGGGTCTTCTTGAGAATACAACATTGTAGTTGACATGTGGCAACACCCTTCCGCATTGATCATCTAGATCTACACAAAAACTTGGACTTGAACTTAGTTTCTCTCTAGGTCAACTTAGTGGTATATTTAGGATAGGAAGTAGCTTCCAATGGCTCAGGTTACCTTGGCACATCCAGTTGACTTAGGTCAAGCGAGTATGCCCATTTACCCTAAGTCATTATGAGCGTCTTACTATAATAATTTATGTTTCTAACTAAGGCTAGGGTTAAACTTGGGACAAGTGGACTGACGGTAGTCAGTAAAGACCAATCATGATAATAGATGAGTGAGGTGAAGGACGTATTCCAAAATGATGAGTATGTCATATAGGAATAGTTACATACATAATATGTTGTAAAAATTTGGCCAAAGTATCGCAAGCTGCTGGTTACGTTGTCCTATGTCACCAAGTTTAAAAAAACATGATATTAGATGAATATTGGTAACAAATATTCTTGTATGTTCTTTAAACAGATCATTCAGTACCTAGTGTAGGATAGGATAACCAAGTATACGAAGTATACGATATGTACTCAGTACTTAAATATATATTAAATAGATCGGTAGATTACTGAGTTATGAAATGAATAGATCAGTGGATCACTGAGTCATTTACAGTTGCATATGGTTATCTATTTCAAATCGATTGGCATGGAATGTTTTCTCTAAATAATGATTTATTTAGAACAAAGAACATTATATTATAAAAAAAAATTCCCTTGTTTCTAAAGTCTTAAAATGGGAATATTACAAGTTAGCCCCACCTTAATGACCTCATTACACCATATTGCACCACATCTGCATTCCTGAAACCTTTTTTTCCTAACCCAAATTTGACCCTAACCTTACACCTCACCCTCATGACATTATTATCTCTCACCTAACTTCACCATCAGCTAGGGCATGTTTGCGCCCCTCACGTGGCCTTACCTACGGCCTTGCCTAAATCACCCAACCGAAACTTTCCTTTTTTGACACTCAAATTCATGTACTTGCTATACCTTGTGATGTGATACTCATGTTATAAATCTTAATGACCTTACCTTTCCTAATTGTGTGCTTTTAATCCCGAACATACCATTGGTTCCCTAGAATAAAACATATTTCTTGTTCCTACACCCGACCTAGTGGTGTTTTAGGACCATATCATATACCTTGGATACTTAAACCACTTCAACCTTATTTGGATAAACCTATCAACCTTCTATGACATAGATTTTGCAAGCTCTTCAACCTAGTACCTTATCATAATCTATACGTGTATGTGTGTTAGAATAACATTACCCTAACCTATAACCCACCTACTCTTCCTTTCATCATTTACCTATTTATCAAACCACTCATCGACTTCATTTCCCACCTCCTCAGTTCATGAGTTGAGGGGGATCACCTCCATCCATACTTGGGGAAACCTAACCTCTACTCATACCTGGGGCACTGAGTTCCTTTTTTATCATCGTCACTTACCAATACAAGCTACACAACAAAAAGGGGAAAATGTAGACACCAAATTTGGGTCACACTCTCTTTGGGCCCCTTTTAATTAATTAAGGTGATACATTTAACTAACCATGACCCCTTTACCCCATATTGATATTCACCCTCACATTATTAATTAGTTTAATTATTTTAATTAAATTAATTTCACCCTCACACTTCCACCTCATCATGACACCTCACCTTGGACCCATTCCAGGGACATTTAACTCAATGAATGATTCATCACATTCAACACTAAGTCATTACTCCCAGTGTTGAGTGAGTAACTTGACCTATTTAACTAAGACTTCTTCCTAAACCTAACTGGACATCTCCTAAGTTCTTACTACCTTCTCTCATGTGAACTCCACTTTCCTATGTGGACTCAATGAGGAAAGCATGTCAAATCTAGGAAGATCTACCTATTTTTGGTAAATAGGACTATTTCTCCTAACTGGCACTTATTTTTCCTCGATCAACATCAGTTACCTAAACCACCATCAGTTCCTTTAAATAAAATTTTTCAACCTTTTACCCAAGTTTGTCATTTGATATTGTATAGTGTTATTGCAATAAAGTGAAGAGATCTGACCCATTTCTTCATCCAAATGATGTCTACACGTCACTAGAGAGCAACATAGGCCAATGATTCTCTCCTAGATCATTGGAGCATTCACAGGAACACACAAGTCATACTGCCATAGAACTAAACCAACTACCAGCTCACTAATCAACCACCAGCCTCCATCCAGCCACAAGATCTTCATAAAAGCAAGAAAGTAACGTGATCTTAGTCATTTGTGCTTACTTTATTACACATCCCTTTCCTCCTTTATTATTTTTAGTTTCTATTGTTATCCAGATATCTCTATATTCTCACCAATCCACCAACCCAACCAGTTCAAGCATGTTCACCCTTTGTGACCTCTCCCTCTGTATTCCTGAGTCTTCTCAATTATATTACAAACCTAACCACACCCTCCTCACTCTTTGTGAAATCATGGAGAAATCCAAAATACATTTATATTAAGTTATTTCCAATTGCCCCTACCGACATCGGTTTACCCTACCACCACCAATTTCATCCCTGAACTGACATCAGTCACTTGACCGATATTGGTCATTGTTTCATTTTATATTCTTAGATAAGTAAGCTTCCCACTCACCCAAAACTAACCTAAACCCCAATCAATCAGCCCCATACCCTTACCAAACCTTTGATAGACCTTCCTGACTTGAAAGAACCCCAGTTCTAATTAGATTTAGTGTTATTTTGATATCTGACATAAATTCTAAGGTACTATGTGTATGATAAACCTAAATCATTACATTGAAATCGGACCTATTTATTTCAGTTTCTTATTCTCATTGAATTGTTATTAAACAGTGGATTGACAACCTCTGTAGGAAGAACCACACTCCCTGGATCTAGAATACACTAGGTAGTCCACTATGATATGCTATTTAATAATATTTTGTTTTCTTGCTTTACATCTAAGGGTAGTCCTTCCCATACAAAAAGGAGTTCTCTACGATTAGCTTGGATAACGTCAACAACGTGCACATTATACCTTCCACCTTCACCTCACAAGTATTCCTCCTTAACCATTTTCCTTATTTATTTTACGTAAACTATTTGGTGAAATACACTCCTCAGGATTTCCATAAATGTATTGTTGAGGTCATGGTGATATGTGTGTCTCATCTACAAATAACAATTGCTGGAGAAGAAGGTTTTAGGACAAGATGGTCCAAAGGAGTAAAATAGAAAATTTAGGGTGCATGAGGATTAGGATATTTTCTTGATGTCCATGGAGGTTTCAGGATATTTTCATATAGTTTCATGGTTTTTTGAGGTCTAAACAACTTGACAGGTCAAATGATAGTTTTGGGGTCTGAAATGGGAGGGTCCAATAAAATGGTTATAACTTGAGCTACAGGTAGATTTTTGAGATCATGAAAGTTTTTCTAGAATTTATATTAAGAGATATTTCCCATGATATATGGATTTCCTCATGATGAGGTAATTTGAAATGGTTTTCAAGTCATTCTTTGAGCAAGAATATTTTTGGTAGATCAAGACAACATCTGTTTAAGAGAAAATTTGGTGTTATTTTAAGCATGTGATGGATTGGGTTATGATTCCTATCACCTGGAAAATGAATAAGGAATTTTTCATCCAATTAATCAATTTTTAGGGATTGAATTTATGTATAAATGATTTTATGAGCTAACCTTTGGAAACAACATTTTTGGCAGGTTGATTTGGTGAAGGAAAACATTATTGTGGTTTGAAGTGAAGGATGTTTCATGACTTTTAAATTACTTAGACATGTTCTATAGGTTCTTCCATTTATTTTGATTGGTCACATGGTATGTTTTAATTTAGTAGAAGATAGTTTTGGATTTGATGAAGTTTCTAGGGTGCTGAAGGGTGCATGAAATAGCTGTTTTGAGATATGTAAAGGGAATTGGGCCTAGTAAATGAAATAATTTGATTGGTTGATATTAATTGTGAAATAATTATGAATTTTTTATGATATTTTAATATTTATAATGGTTTATGGTCATGAAAAATTATGGTATTAATGTTAGGGAATTTTTAAGAATGTGCCCATGGGGTTTTGAGCCATTTTTGGCACATGTAATGACGTTTTTTTTGGACGACCTAATTGGGTAACTTGTGACTATATTATTTAAAATTTATGAATGTTATATATATTTATGGTTTGAAATTATCATCACAGACTGACTTATTTTATTTTGAAAGGAAGAAAAACATATTTAAGTGATTGTTTGGTTCATTTTTGAACTAGTACTCATGGAGGGAAGTTGTGTGACCTAGAGGAAGAAATTTTAAAAGTATGAGAGAATGATATTAAGGATGAGGAAGGTAATTACATGTTTAACAGTTGATTAAGACATGAGAGAAATAAGTTATAGAAAATACAAGTGAATAAATATCAAGATAGTGCAAGTTTGAAGACCTAGTGTGTGAGCTGAATAAGTGATCTCTATTAGTTGTGGTAGCAGAAAAATCAGAGATCAGATACTTTCAGGTGGTTTAGTTGGTTCTTGGTCATCTTTAGGGGATTTTATCCTCCTTGTGGAGTGGGTGCTTCACTAAATTAGGGGTTGGTGCTCCTTGTAGGGTTGGTGCTCTACTAAACTAGGGGTTGGTGCTCCTTGTGAAGTTGGTGCTTCACTAAATCACTTTGATTTGTGTAATATAAGAATATTTTTAGTGGGTTTTCTTCCCCATGAGGGTTTCCCACTTACATATGGTGTTCTTGTGTTGATTACTTTACTTTCTTGCTCTTTGTGGTTGATTTTTCATATCTTAATAAGCACACATGGTTATGAATGTTGTATGAAAAATATAAATGATGAATGTATGGTTTGGTAAATGAAAGGAAATTTATTTGTAGGAATGATTCATCCCCCCCTCTCAGTCCCTTTTTATTTTAACAATTTGTATCATAGTGGGTCCTTGAGAAGCTAGTTTAACTACTTGAAGGAGATCCTTGGAAGCACAAGAAATGGGTAAGTATGTAGATATTGTAGCTATATTGAGAAGAAAAATAAAATAGACCAGTCATGTATTAAGGCCTGTACAATTTAGTTCAAATATATGGAAGCTAAGTATAGTCAAGACATTATTTCCTTGTAATCTCAAGTTGAAAGTTTGACTAAAGCCCTAAAGGAGAAAGAAGATGAATGTTTCAGGTATGAAGACAAGTTGAAAGCCCTTGAATCCATTTTGAAGCATGAAACTAGTGAGTTGAGGATGTATGAGATATTTTTAAAAATATCTAAGGATCTTGATGAGTGTTTAGAAGGACAAAAGGCCATAGATGAAAAATCAAGCCTAGGGTTTAAAAGAAAGAATGCTGATGAAGTTGGTCCAGAACTAACTCAGTTGAGAAGGTGAATAATAAGGCTGATAAAAGAAGGTCTTGCTCAGTTAGAAAACCTAATTTCATGAGGTTTTTTCCTTCATTCAATGGTTATTTCTTTCTTTTCCATGATTTTGGTGATAAATCTATAGATTCCAAGAGAAGGCCTCCTAAGAATGATGTAGCTCTCTTAAAAGGTGAATGTTTTTAATGTTGTGAATATGGTCATAAAGAACAAGATATTTTGTGGTTAAAATTTAGTGTTTTTGAACATAGAAGGAACAAGAATGTTTTTTATTTCAATTGTCATCAATCGGGTCATATTACAAGATTTTGTCAAAACAAAGGAGGTTCATTGAAAGGTCTGATCCTATGGTCAAGATAGAAGTTAGGTCAGGTTATAAGGGCAAGGAGATGGTTAATCAAGCTAAAGATGCCAAGAGAATTAATTCTCAATCCACCATCCATAGTATGAAGTTTTTCTAGATCAAGGTTGAAAACAAGATCGACATGCCTTAAGTCATCTCAAAACAGTATGTTTTCTTAATTTGAAGAAGAGTACATGTGTTTGAATGGATTTCAATCCCTTATGCAAGATAATTTGAAGAAATTGGTACTCTGGGATACCTCTAGAGTGATAAGGTATGGAAAATGATTCTTCCTCTATTTTCATTAGTTCTTTCTCTGTGAGGTGTTTGTGTTTGTGGTTTAACTATTTGATTTCAAGGTGTAGGGTGTCTCAATAAGTATCCTAAGTTTTTAATACAATGTTGAAGTCATCTCTACATCTCTTACTCATGAATTATCTATAATATTGCCATCAAGGTTCCAAGTATTGGTAAAGTAATGTACAAAGTGTCTGGTCTCTCTATTTTGTAAAATAAGTTGAGTTCTATTATGGAATTTCTATGTTCAGTTCACAAGTTGGTTCTTTTATCAAGGTCTCTGTGATAATGATTTCTAAAAATTTGCATTGGTCTCATGAATGGAAGTGTCTCCTGTAATGATCATCATGATATAAGAGTTTTGCTAATAGGGTCTTATGTATGTATAACCTGTGAGTCTGGAATATATCAATGGTGACCTATGTCTTGGGTCAAAATTTCAATTTAAAGTTCTGAGAGTGAGTTACTATCCTTTGTGCCCACAAGGTCATAGTTGATCAAATATGTATCAAAATGTATCTTGTTAAGGTGAGGTCTATACAAGCATAAAGAAGGAAGGGTCTAACTCATTAGTTTATGTATAAACTGTGTGGACTTGAGTCATAATATTATTAATGAAAACTTTTTATCAAATGTTGCATATGAGTCTGAAATCGATCATGTATCTATGTGTCAAGCTCTGGAATTGAGTATGTGTGTTAATTCAAGAATTTTGATCTCTCTCAAGGTCAGTATTATTTGAGTCATGTACAAAAGGTAAAAAGTATGTCAATTTGTTCACAAAAGTGTCAATATAATATTAAAGTCTGTGTTCTTAGTCTCTGTATATTAAATATGAGTATTACCATTAGATGTTGAAGAATGATCTTCATTTCCTTACACAAGTGAAGGGAAGTTGCTTCAATAATAGACAAGGTAATTACAATGAATGATGGTGTGAGCTTCACAAAGGGAGTTATCTTAAGATTGACATCATTTAAAAAGACATGATAAGAACATTCATTGTACTATGGAGTCCTAATTGAGGACTGATAATTTCCTCAAATTGTTCTAAGTCATTTGATCTACTATGTAAAGAGTTAACCAAAGTATCATCAAGTATTGAAAAGTTATTTGAATCAAAATGAATATCTATAAGATGTGAGGTGATAAGTTGAACTTATCAATGTGAGCTCTGTGAAAGATCTAATTGGAGTCTAATTGTTGTTGAGTTGATTCTCAGAACAAGTATCACAATATGCAAGATGGGAATTAAGTTATGAAACATCTAATATCAGTGAAATTGTAAAGAAAAGTCTTCTGACATTATAAGGTGAATTATGAGCCTCAAGTCAATGAAAAACTTGATTGGTGTTCTTAATCGAGTTAAGGATTGTGTCATTAATTCATCCAATGATTTATGGATCACAGTTACGAAGCATGAATATAATTTCATGAAGTCTTTAGTCAATGATCTACAAGCTTATGTGCAAGAGTGTGTTCAATTTATGATAATGATCTTGTCAAAAGGCTATGTCAAAAGCATCCTGTAAAAATTCTATTCATGGAAATATATAGGTTTTTTGATCATATGGATTGATAGTACACCTTGTTCTCAAATTGAACTCTATGTAGGTTAAGGGTTTATTGTCAAAACCCATTGTAAAACCTTAAGCATACAGTTGATGAGCCCTTGAAAAAGCTTGACCAAACATGTAATAGTGAAATTCAAGAAATATTGATTAGTGAACCTCTAAATGATTTACATTTTTCTAAAAATACTAAGGGGAAAATTGTAGCTATTTTGTTCAATAAGATCTTGGATGTGATGACTCAAACATGAAAAAACTATTAACTTACAAGCTACATGTTACAGGGTGTTCAAGTTTATAAATGTAAGATTCTGGGTATAATTATCATCATCAAGGGAACTGAGTATTATAAATACTATGTAGATCAAAACATCAAGCTATTTGTATATTTTCTATTTTATAAATTTAAGTGTATCATTAAATCATAGAAGGTTTCTTGTTAATGAAAATATGTTCTCAGGGATAGAGATGTAAAAAGGCAGATGCTACAGGTAACTCTTTTAGAATGGTTTGATCATTGTCTCAAGTAAAATCAAATTGTAGTTGTTAGAGACCTATGAAGGGAATGTATGATATGTGTTATGCAAGGGAATTTATCAAAGTTCTTAGTATGTGCATGTGAAGTTGAACTGATCAAGGTCTAAGCCTATTGTAATGAGTGTATCAAGTGATATTTAAGGATGAATGAAATTCAAATTCAATTTTAGACCTATTCAATGAACAAGATTTTGTTCTATATATGTATGAAAAGAAGTGACAAATGTATGCATTTTCATGAGGTTGTGAAAGTCAATTTATTTCATGATATAATCTATTGCATAAAGTTTGTATTGAATGTGTCCAAGATGCTAGGAAAAGGTCAGTATAAAGGTTTGAGTATGAAGTACCCAAAATGTTAAGCTAGAGGTAGATGACAAATTTGACAGTATCATGACCTAAAATTTTCTTAAAGTAGGCTTAAATAAGTCTGTGTTAAAGGGAAAATAAAATTCTTGACAAGTTGATGTTAATACTATGATTAGTGGTGAAGGCTATGAAGATAACCTATAAGAAGTGGTATGTAAGAAGAATATATCATAGTCTTAGTGAACTAGAGTTTTCTTCTGAACATGTTTGTTCTTCTTAGGAGTATGGTTACAATGTTAGTAAAGATGTACAGTGAAGCTACATGTGCATAATATGGAAATATTTGAGTGAGAAATACCTACAGAAACTGATGAAGGTAAGTATGCTACAGTAGTCATGACATGTTGATATTGTGTAAGTATGAATAATGTCATTTTCATGAGCTCTATAGTGTAAAGCTTGTGTGGAGACCTAAAAGAGGTAAATAGCTAATGAAATCCTTGGAGAATATGTGAATGCCTCTATAAATTTAAGTCTAGGATCAATAATCTACCATAGTCTATGAGTAAGTGTCAATGTAGAGGTATATTTGAATGACTAGGGACAAATAACATACTATGTACAATGGTGCTACAAGTTGATAGAGGAAGAATGTTAAGCATGTTTTGATATGAAGATATCTTCTTGCATGTATTTCTACATGTGAAAAACTAAAGCCTATAAGCTCATCTAGGTCAAGGGGAGATTCATGCAAGTTGGTTTAAGAAACATCAAAATAAGTTATAAGGTACTTTATAAAGTGAGAAAAGAGGTCTTCAAGTTTACAGAGACAAGAATGATGCTTCTACAGGTATAAACACATGTGCATGACAGGTGAAGTGTGTTTATGATAGGGGGAGCTAAATTTTACTTCAAGATGTATGTATGATCTCTTGAATGCATCAAGGATGGTACATTAATGGTTAGTGTTCATAGTAGTTTGAAGATTGGTGGATATCTTGAATTTAAGAAAGTGTTATATCTATAGATGTTGAGAAGTTGAAATAGCACTAAATAAAGAAGGACTGCCATGAAGTGGATGATTCAAGTTCAAACCATGAAATCAAGGTATGAGTCAATTTTTTTGCTTGATCACTAGATATGAGTGTATGAATCCTAAGTGAGGATTTTTGATTCATGTACATGAGGTATGAAAATAATATTGTAGAATAAAATTTTTGATGCTAAAAGCACTGAAAGAGTCATGTTTAGGGCCTCTCAGTAGCAAACATGGTATGAAGAGCTAGAATGTGTTATGTAAGCTAGTTTTATGCCTAGAAATGATGGTTTGTGGTTAAAAATGTGAATTATGCCTAATATGTTTTTTGAAATGACATTGTTGGCATGATTCAAAGGATGTATGCTTCAGATATCAGTCGCTACAATGTTTTCCAAGAAGGCTCAAAATAGGGGTATAGAAGAAATTTGATTTTTTTTCATGCCTAAGAGGATGGAGAATACAATGTTTTTCTCCTAAAAAGGTGATTTTGTTTCCTTTTCATGATTTTTGATGATTTTTTTCAGTTGGTGGAAGTTCTCTTTCAAGGGGGAGCTTGTGTCTTGCATGCCTAAAATGAAGGCTAAGAATCAGTTTTTGTGTAAAATAAAAAATGGAGCTTAATTGAGACCTTTGGTTGATGTTTCCAACCAAATCATGGAGATATCAAAGCTAAGTTGGTGAAGAAGGTAAGCTACAGGTATGAATTTTTCATTAATGTAAAAAGGGGGAGAAGTTCAGGGTGTTTTCCATCAATGAAAAAGGGGGAGATTGTTGGCATGGTGTCCTAATAGGTGTTGTCATTGATGAAAAACCACATTAATGACAAAGTGAATTTTGTATGATGATTTCATGATGGTTTAATTGATGCTAACATACTGGTTCAGATGTTATCAGCTGTTACAATGGGATTCAATGAGGTGCATGCTTTCTCTAGCAAGCCTATACAGGTGCCTAGGAGGTGTTGCTTAGACAGTGTGAGATTCTTGGTTGCTTGGGAAGCATGTTGACATGATGTATAATCAGGTTTTGAGGGTGCTTGAGCACTCACAATAATGGTATAGTGCAGGTACATGTGGTTCACTATGTTACAGGTGATCATTGGGAGCATAGGTATGACTAGTTGGAGGTGTGACAAGAGTGGCATTGGAACATATGAGCTCATGGAAGCATGAAATTCAGGTATATCATGGCATATGAGGTATGTTTGGGTCATTTTAAGAGGTTATATGTTCATTTATTGCATTATTTCAGTTGTCTCTAGTTGTTACTATGAGGATCTAACATGTAAGCATAGGTAAGTCTTAGTGACTGGAGAATATTGAGACTATGTAATTGATCATTATGATGATTGGAGATGTTATAGGGATGAGTCATAGTGCTCTTTCAGAAAAATTTCAGGTTCCCATGATGTGATATTTTTCAAGATATGACTGATTTTGTGAGACAAGGTCAAAACAAGTAAAATTCCAGCTCGAAGTTGAACTTTATGATGCTCGTTGTGAATGGTGTGCTTTGCATGGGACCTTTTGGATTTTAGGGATGATTCTAAGGTGATTTTATAAGGTTTCACAAAAATAATGAGGTCATTTTATTTTCACATTTTTATGAACGAATGTTCAGAAGGTAAAGAGGTCTAAAACCCTAGTTAAACCCTAGCTAGGAGTTTACAGAAAGTGAAGTATATTGACCCATTTTTGATTGGTTAATAAAAAGTGATGATTAGATGTTGTAGAGGACTCCTAAATATTTCCATAAATTTATGGTTGAGGTCATGATGATATGTGGGCCCTACCTAAAAATAATAGTTTCTGGAGAAGAAGGTTTTAGGAAAAGATTGTCCAAAGGAGTAGCATAAAAATTGATGGTTCATGATGTATGGGAGTTTATATTTGATTTCCATGAAGGTTTTAAGGACATTTTCATG
Source organism: Taxus chinensis (assembly GCA_019776745.2). Taxonomy (NCBI): domain Eukaryota; kingdom Viridiplantae; phylum Streptophyta; class Pinopsida; order Cupressales; family Taxaceae; genus Taxus; species Taxus chinensis. The sequence continues at coordinate 287,598,344 of CM034157.1, forward strand.
TATTTTCATGATGTTTTGAGGTCCAAACAGGTTGACTTGGTCAAAGGGCAGTTTTGAGGTCTCAAATAACAGGGTCTAGTAAAATGGTCATAACTTGAGCTACAGGTGGATTTTGAGATGATTCAAGTTGTGTTGGAAAGAGGATTAAGATATATTTCCATTGATATATTGATTTCTTCATGATTATTTCATTTGATAGGGTTTATATGGCATTATTTGAGAAAGAATAATTTTTGCAATTCAAGACAACATGTGTTTTGGTGAAAGTTTGATGATGTTTGAAGCATTAAATGGATTGGGTGATGATTTCTATCAACTTGAATGTGAATAGGGATTAATTTTTCATCCAATTAATCCATTTATAGGTCTTTAATGTATGTATAAATTATTTTATGAGCTAACCTTTGGAAACAACGTTTTTGGTAGGTTGATTTGGTGAAGGAAAATCTTGTTGTGGTTTGAAGTGAAGGATGTTTCATGAATTATAACTTGCTTATAAGTGTTATAAAGGTTCTTAAATTTATTTTTAGTGGTCACATGGCATGTTTTGGTTCATTATAAGTTATTTTGTGATCCAATATGAAGTTTCCAGGGTGTTGAAGGGTGCAGGAAACATTGTTTTGAGAATTGTAAAGGGAATTGGGCCCAGTAAATGAAATAATTTGATTGGTTGATATTAATTGTGACCATGTATGAATTTTTTATGATATTTTATTCATATGTTAAAGGTTTTGGGTCATGAAAAATTATGGTACTCATGTTAGGGAAATTTTTAAGAATGTGCCCATGGGGTTTTGAGCCATTTTTGGCATATGTAATGAGGGTTTTGGCTAGGCCAAACCTAATTGGGTCACTTGTACTATTGTAATTAAAATTTATGAATTTTATAGATATTTATGGGTTGAAAATCATGTAGGGACCGAACTACTCTTTTTGTTTGGAAGGAAGAAAATCATATTTAAGTGCTTTTTTGGTTCATTTTTGAACTAGTGCTCTTGGAGGGAAGGTGTGCGACCTAGAGGAAGAAATTTTGAAGGTATGAGAGAATGATTTGAAGGCTGAGGAAGAGCATGAAAGGTTGAATATTTGATGAATAGCATGAGAGAAAGAGGTTAGAGAAAATACAAGTGAAAAAAGAGCAAGATAGTGCAAGTTTGAAGACCTAGGGTGTGAGCTAGGGTTTGTGAGCTAAATTTGTGATCTCCATCAGTTGTGGCAAAAAAAATCAGAGATCAAATATCTTCAGGTGTCTGATTTGGTGACTTTGGTCATCCTTAGGGGGTTGTAGCCTCCTTGTGGATTGGGTGCTTCACTAAATTAGGGGTTGGTGCTCCTTATAGGGTTGGTGCTCTACTAAACTAGGGGTTGGTGCTCCTTGTGAAGTTGGTGCTTCACTATATTACTTTTATTTGAGTAATATAAGTATTATAGGAATAATTATCTCCCCTCCTCTAAGTACCTTGTGCTTCTAACATGATTTTGAGTCAAAACACCTCATATTATTCCTATCGCTTTAGGAGGAAGGTCTTGAGGGAGAAAAACCTTATTAGTAAACTGGATAGATATTTTAAAATACTTAACAAATTGAACTCAAACCTTTTACATAATATTTTTATCAAAATTTTCGATGAAAATGTATTATTTGATTTATCTAAATAATTCCTATCAATTTTTCTTGACAGCTAAGAAGGTAGATTACCTAATTTGCATTTTCCAAAAACCTAGTTTTGGAGAAAACATGCATAAATTTTGCAAAACACCTCCTTAAGTCTTGAAATATTGGCCACACCTTCTCAACTCACCCCTAAATGTATTCCAATGAAAAAATTATCATATATTTCTTTGTAAATATCTACCCCATCTCATTTTTGTAGCTTTTGTTCTCCAGTCCTGAAGAGTGTATTATGCCAACCTAGGTAATTGCTTGATTTACCTCCTTAGAACTTTTTGAATCCCTAAACACCTCATATACCATCATATTATGCTCCTTCAATGATTGGTTTGAATCACCATGCCTTAGTTCATCATTTACACTTGCTTACTAGCCTTTTCTTCATTGAAATGCCTCAGAATGACTACTTCATGCCCTATAAGCCTAAGTATTGACTTAATACTCCTTCACACATGATATTCCAACTCATAATTCTCTAACCATGCTCTTCTAATTGTTCCTTGATTCATTTCTCATGTTTCCACACATGCCTGCTTGATTTGGGACTAAGATTAGGCTTAGAGCTACCTGAAGCTTCATGAGTTGACCATGGAGATTGAAAACTTGCTAACACCTGATACACATATGATTGACCATGTTTGAAATTTCTAAGCATTCATAAAACCTTGGGAGGACTCACCACACACCTTCCTTGCTTGACCATGCACCTAGATCTTATGTTTACACACCATGACTTCATGATTTGACATGACTTGACACCTCATGGAACCACCTGGACACCTTGGGGACACTTTGACATCATCAATGACAACCTTATGACACATTTCCCAACAAAATCCCCCTTTTTCATTGATGGCAACCACCTAGAAACATCTGATGGCAACCAATCAATAACACCTACAAGCCCTTTTCTCATGTTTCTTAGTTCACTCTACCCCCTTTGACATCTATGACAAAGTTACTTGACCACTTGACATGAAACAATGACAACCAAATACAATTATGCATGATAAAAACAAACTTACTTGTCCACAAGCTCCCCCTAGGATTGTTTTTCTCTTTTCTTGGCTCCTACCAGAAGCATATGAGGTCTATATACCTGGTGTGAACAATTACATGCTCCCCCTAAGACTGTAATCCTCTTCCTTGTCCTCACTTGGGACATTCATCATGCTTCAACCTTGTGCCTCTTTATAAATTATGTCAAAAGACTATCAAATTCTACTCTCTCTCTCATTTTTATCATTGTTTCAAAGGTGCCTATACCTAAGGAAACTTTTTGTCTAGATTGGGCTCCTTACTTGATGTGAGAAGACACTCATCATTAACCAATTCAAGCTCTCCCCTATGGCTTGAATTACCTCATTTGGATGCAAATTTCATAGGTTTGGCTAGTTATACCTTGTATGAGCTCTCATTTTCATAATGTCAAACTTGGCCTCAAAAAATGATATTGTCCCTTTTCAGTGTAAAACAAATCAGCTTCATCTTGTCTATCACCACATTACGGTCATCATGAACCAACTCCTCTTGTGTCTCCCCCTATGATGATATTATCTCCATCTTACTTGAGAAAAGGAATTGACACTCAAAGGATCATATCAAATCATAACCAAAATTTGAAGCTTCACCAATGCTTGTCTCAATCTTTACAATAGTTATACAAAATGCAATTTTAATGACTATAAGCACTTCAATTCAGCTAGCCAGATTTATAGAGTGTTCATCCTGGTTACTAGGAATCTTTTTATTTGATCAACGTGTGTACAAGCTTCTTCATCTTCAAATTCAACATTTTCAACATACAAATGCATTCAAGTAAATCAAATGCCCACTTTTATCCCTTTCTTCAAAAATTTGTCTCGTAGTGTCCCCTTAAAAAAAGATTTTCATCACTATTTACAAATAGGTTTCTGCTACTCAAATAACTATGATCTATATTTAGTGAAAACTTCATCACCCTTGATATGCTTTTCTTAGGGCCTAACTCCTTCAATCCTCTATCTCACTCTTTGCAAATTTAGCTCTCAAACTCTTCAAGTAGATCTGCCTCAACCTATCGCAGATCATGCTTAGATTTACCACCTTAAGGTTCAAAGTGCAATCTTAAATTTCTAAGGACCCATTTTCTTATTTTAACTATGTAGACAATTTTCAAATGTTTAAATCAATATCTATCTCCAACTTCCCTTGGAAAGTAACCCTCTAAACTAGCCCTTTGGATTGTGTTTATGAACTTCACTTCCCCAAACTGTCATAGTCCATCTCATATTTAAACCCTTAACTCTTCAAATTTATTGCATAATCCCTTTTCCTTGTTAGTTACCATTATCTTGAGATCAATTCAGAGAAAAATAACCTGGTTGAGTACCCATTATCAAATCACAAATCATCTAGCACTAACACCCTTAAATTTCCTAGAGAACCCATTGATCCAAAGTTCTAAATGAAGGTCTTAAATTGCTTGGAATTAGGTTTTAGAACTTGAAACTTGTCACACTATGTTATCTTATACCCTCCTCGATATTTCCTTACCAATAGAGACAATCTCCCATTGAAATGTTTGCTTTGGTAAAAAATTGTCTTGTTATCAAAGGTCCTCTTAACATGGAGTTTTCCATACACAATTCATAATCATCTTTATTCTTATCATTCATGAATCACCTTCAGGGATCTTAGAATATTTTTGAAGCTTCAAATCACCTTCTAGTAGGAAATTTTCCCTATGAAATGTACTATGCTCTAAGGTGACAAAAATCATTAGTTGTTTGTTCTTAGCATTGGTGTTATCAAACATGGAAACTCAACTTCTTGATTTACATCTAATTCATCACTTTCAGTATTATGATCTCATTTCTAACCTTTGTGCCTTCATAAGTCATTCATCTTTCACTTTGCACACATATCTCAACACTTACCTGATTCTTGATATCTTTTTAATCAATTGATGGCCTTTCAACTCATACTTCCTGGAAACTTAGGATCATCAAGGTTACTTTTAATTTCTACACCTCATCATCTATATTTATAGATTATCATCCATAAATTTTGATGCATTTCTTGACCATTTATAATGATTTGGAATCACCATTAAGACTTATTTTGGGCCTTATTGTATCACTTAATTGATGTTTTCTTGACCACCTTGTCTCAAATATTAGACTTGTCTTTTTTCATCATTTCACTTGGTCATAACTATCCTTGATGACACTTCAACTGTGAACATCTATGATTTGACATTTCAAACCTCTTCTTCAAAATACATCTTTTAGATTTCAATTTTTCTGAAAAACCAATTACTGACACACTTTGATAGGTTTAAGACTTGACTTCCTGCACTTTGAAAATTGACCCATTGTATAATATTTAAGCAACATGTTTATCTTGCAACATTGAAAATCTTAAAATATTTGACTTTGCCATGTTTGATTGGTCACACCTTGGATATGCAAAATGAAGAACATGTTATACTTTGAAACACTTTGCACTTTAGGGATATGACACTTTATATCATACTTGAGTAATATTTCAAATCTTAGACCAACCTTGACATCATTTTAGGCCTTGAAAGACCTAGTTGATTATTTCAAGACTGTCACACATTCTTATCACAACAAAAATTCACATGAAGTATCAAACCTTTGACTCAAGATCACTTTGATTTTCATCTTGACTGCTCTCTATAGCACTGAATGGGACTGATTCTTACTTAAATATAACCTAAAAGGAATGACTCAACCCTGATGCAAGCTTGATAACTTCATGTTTTGATAGATAACTGACAGGCCTTAAAACCTTTAGCTTGAACCTTTCTTTGGATGAAACATAACCAATAACCTTGGATTCAAGGATTTCACACATCACTAGTCTTCAATATTGAGAAGAAATGAAACATGTTTGACACTATGATATTGTCTCAAGACATTCTCTTGAAATCAACCTTGACAACATCAGAGGGATAACACACCTTTAAACTTGTTTACCACACTCCTCTTTACATGTATAGACAAGAAATATATCAAGAACTTCAAAAATATGGGTATCAACAAGAGGACAAAAACACATTCTCTAACATACCTTTTGCAATGTATGGGACTTCAATCAACAACTAATGATGGCACCTTACATTTAAGAACATTCTTTGGATGGTTCACTCATCATCAAGGATTGATTTTTCTTGAGATTTGACAACTTTGAAGATGATACAATTACTTTCACAACTCATTTCCTTCCTTCAAGATGATCCATCACCTTCTAGAATCCTAGAGAAGGCATTTCATGCTCCTGAGAACAGAACATCATGAAGTCATCAAAGGACTCCATTCTTCCTTTCCCTTTTACAAATTTTCTTTGTATTCCCTTGAATGGTTGTCTTGGTATGATAAGTTCATGAGCTTTTCTCATTAAGCACATATGTTCATATTATGCCTATGAAATTGTTCTCAACTAAGGCAAACATACTCCTCATAGGATTTAATAACTTAATTCTTATTATAGACTTGACTAATCCAACTTCATCCTTCTTAGCTTTATCTATTCATTTTGTTACATCAACTAGGCTTGGCTCTTCATTGACTAATTTTGATTTTCCCTTAACTGTTTCTATAGGTGTAGGCTTGACTTCATCCTTCCTTTTGTAGATGAGCTTTCTTTTATGGAAATGTCTATCAAGATGACTTACTTTGTTGCACTTAAAACGTATAACTCTAGATGTTTCCTTTATCCAACTTTCTCCATGGCTCTTCAAGGAATAATTTGTCTATGTGACCCTTCTCATGGAAATTGAAACAATTCTTGTTCTTTTCATATTCAGTCCTATAATCTCTCCATGGGTGTTCCTTGTCTACTTTCTTATACAATCCCTAGCTCTGTGTCCAAAGACATGACATGAAAAAAAATATCCATGAAACTTACCAGGGAATCTCCTTGCATTTGCATGTTTGATGGTCTTCTTGTGCCCTTGATATGGTACAAGGATTGATTTTCCCTTCAGTTTGTCTCCTTTTCTTTCTTGTTCTAATTCCTCTCTTAGTGTCATCAATTTTACATTTAGTTTGCCACATTCTTCATCCTTAGTATTTGATGACTACTTGGCATGGCTCATGACTAGGTTCATGATCCAATTCACACTGATTTACTTCATTTTTAAAAACCAAATCTGATCTGTCATTTATTGCTTGTCTTTCATAGACATGTCATCAATTTATCTTTAACTTTTTCTATCTCGTGCTTTGAAGCATTCAATTCTTCCTCAAGTTTGACATAAGATTTTTCCTTGAAACTTAGATCTTTTGACAACTTACTAATAAATGTTGCCAACTCTCTGAGTTCTTCAAGTTGATTTGCATCATTGAGTTGAATTTCAATCTTTAAGTCTTTAATCAGGGCTTGATAAATCTCATACTTCTTCTTCAACAATGTATCAGCTTGACCACCCATGCTTGTGCCTTGAGGACCTTCTCTTAAGTTTTTAAACTTGTACAAAGAGAACCAGTGCTCTGATACCAATTATTAGAAATTATAGGCACTGAGAGGGGGGTGAATCAATGCTTGTTAAAATTTTGATGCAATTTTCAATAATTCAATCAACCAAGCTTCACTGTGTTAATCATGAAGAACATGCACATCGAGCCATGAGAGAGAAAGAGTAAAAAAACACATGTGCAAATGAGGAGACATGATTTAATGTGGGAAACCCAATAAGGGAGAAAACCCATAAAAGGAGAAATCAAAGCAATATCAAGGACAATTGTCAAGCAAGAATTACAATGGTCTCACCAAATGTGGTGAGTCATCCTACTCACCTTGAAGCTCTATGATCCCACTTGAGTTTTGAAGCACCCACTTCAATTCTATGTCAGAAACACCCACTTGACTGTTGCTCTACAAGCAACAACTTGCTAGGAATATCACTCCTAAATTGTTGAGCTACAACTCAGAATTTAAACATAGAAATAAACTTTGATCACCTTCTTCACCTAGTTATATACATCAACCTGATGCGATCTTTGTTTCATCTCACTTCATCTCATTTCCACTCTTCTCTCAAATTAGCATTCATCCCTTATCAATCTTCAATTTTCTCTTTTGGTCATACAATTGATAATCAGGTCCTCAACATGTGGGTTTACACCCTGAATTTCACCTCACAACACTCTCCTTAATAGAATCTCTCATGCATTAATAGTCATGTTCACTACTACATACATCTCTTAAGTCTCCTACATTAGCATCAACATATCAAAAAAATATATCTCTTCCCTCAACATGTATGAAAAAACTTTCTGGTTAAACAAATTTGTACATCACAATACTTCTCATCATTTGTACATAAGACAAACTCATACACATGGCTTTTCAACTTCACATTCAAAGCCTCTTCACTTTCAACACTTAGGAATTTCATACCAAGAAGTCATATATTTTAATCAAAATTACCTCTTTAAGATCATGATTCATATTCCTCTATCATAATTCCTTACTTTCATATTCCTCTCTTAGTGCCTCATACAAGAAGATAAACTAATTTTTCATTTGACAATCAGTTTCTAGTCATGGTCAGAACTTAGTATCTGACATATTTCAGTTTATCTCTATGATTTGTCTTGAAATATCCTTGAGGACATATGTGTCTCCTAATATTTCTTGATAGTTTTCCAAACCTACTTTTCCAATAGTATGTAGACATGTACCTTCGAACTTGTAAGATACCATTCCATGACTCTTGCATCATTTTCTCACATGTCATCACCAATTTCCTCACATAGTAAAATCATTGTACTTATAGCAAGTGCAATAAGACTTTCAAGTGTTTTCAATAAGATGAAACATTACTAGATCTTAGATGAAATCCTTATATCTGATTTCAATATTTTTAACCATCAATTTTAGCTTTCAGGTAATTAAAGAGATTGTGAGAACACTTTACCAACTTCAAGAAGGGAGTACATATTTTAACTAGAATCCTTCAGGTTTGAGCTTATCAAAAAGGATTCAAGTTTCATGGACTCAGATGATCAGTATACACCATCTTTATAAATATGAAGATATTCAAAAATGTCACATGTTTGAAGAGACACTTAGGATCTTACACCATCATTCATAGTCACAAACGCAAGGATATCTTCAATCATTTGACATCATACTATTTCCATAGTAAAAAGTAACTTCAAAAATAAATCTGCCTAGGTGGATAAGTGGCCCAAAAAATCCTAATTTGGAGTTTAGATAATGTTTACAAGATCATACTTAAGCTCATTGATTCAATGAAAACACATTTCAAGGTTTTCATGTTTCAAACCCTATCTTGGGCTTCATTTCATTGCTAGAGCCTTTCAACAATCTAAACAGTTCAATTTTTATGTCAATAGGCTTATGTGATCACCTTTTTAATCTATATGAGATGATCACCCAAATGTAAGCTCCATGAGCTCATACTTTTTCAAAATGGAAGGAGATATTAAAGAATTATAAATCACATTCATTGACCTATCATAATTGTCGAGAACAATTTTCAAGAAGATGATGATTTAGCATTATAGGACTCTGTCTCTAGCATCTAGGGACAATTTTGGAAGTTTCATACCTCAATAAATTTATGTTCACCAAGTTACATTACTATTTAAATGACATGATACATGTAAAAAATAACCATTTTTTGAACCGTGTATGTAGCATATGTTTATGAGACCACACAAATTAAAGTGTAATTTGGGATGTTCTTTACTAACACACATTCATCCTCATGAGAACATCAATGACATGGAAACCTTCAAGGAGCATATTCAATTTTTAAAAAACTTGACTAAATAGTTATGATGAGGAGATTTACAAAACACCTCATAATTATAACTCATTCCTCTGTAAATACTTTGCACAAAGAAATTAAATGCAATACAAACTATCACCTTCACACCACTTAACCAAGGTGGTTTTATGTTAAACCATTCGTATTGAACCTATAGAACATGTTCACACTCATTTCTCATCTCATCATCACATACTCAAGAAGATCTTCAACCACTATGGAAACTTTGGATTAAGAGGCTTTCAACGTTCAGGAAAATCTGAAGATGTGCACTAAACCAACACTGATCATGCTCAAATCTTCCTCCCATCAGATACCACCATTTATTCCTGTCTGCCACATCAGGAAGTTCAACTTGTGAGAAACACAAATTAGAATTTTACACCTTGAAGAGATTCCTTAACACTTCTTGATGGGTTGTACTATCTTGCAAAATCATTTTGAGTTAGTCAAAAATATTCATATTGTGCCTACCGCTTCAAGAAGAGGTCTGGAGGGAGAGAAACCTATGTCAGAAAAATGGATAGAACTGTTAAAATACTTAGCCAATTAACCTAAAAAAAATTGATCATTATTTTTATCCAAATTACATAAAAATATATTTCATGATTTATATGAAGAATGTCTTGTCAGTTTTTCTTGATAGCTAATGAAGTTAGAGTGCTTAATTTGCATTTTCCAAAAACCTAGTTTTAGAAAAACTTTCATAACTCTTACAAAACACCTTCTTAAGTCCTAAATTTGTTACCAAACCTTCTAAACTCACCCCTACATGTATTAAAATGACCAAATTTCTCATATTTTTCTTTGGAAATATATGCCCCATCTCATTTATGTAGCTTTTTTTCTCTAGTCCTGAAGAGTGTATTATGCCAACCTAGGTAATTACTTATTTTACCTCCTCAGAACTTTGTGAAGCCTTGTACATCTTATATACCATCAAATTATACTCCTTTAATTCTTTTTTTTGCATCATCATACCTTGTCTCAACCATCTCACTTGTGTACTGGCCTTATCTTCACTGAAATGCCTCAAAATGGCTATCTTCATGCCCTATAAGCCTGAATATTGACCTAATACTCCTTCCACATATGTTATTATATCTCATAATTCTTAAACTATGAACTTTCTTAATTTCCTTGACCCATTTATCATGTTTCTGTGCCCACCTACTTGATCTGGGACTAGGATTATGCCTAAAGCTACTTGAAACTTCATGAGTTGACCATGGATACTTGTTACATAACTTCACACACATAATTGACCATGTTTTACCTTGTTAAGTCTTACATACAACCCTTGGAGGACTCACCACATAATTCCATTTTTTGACCATGCACTTGGATCCTACTTCCATACCATGACATCATGATTGACATGACTTGACACCTCATGGAACCACCTCAACACCTTGGGGACACTTTGACATCAAAGACAACCTTATGGCTCATTTCCCAATATACATAGTTTTTCGAGATTAAATTTGAATCATGCCTTGTTACTTTAATAATATGTTGGTATTGTTTTTCTATCATTTTTATATTAGATAATAATACCTAAAAGCTTCCTTAATCATTTTGCTACCAATTTTACTCTTTTTAACTTAATTATAACTTTTAATTCCTAAAATTTTCAAACCTTTTTTTTTTTCAATCAACCCCGCATATGCTCTTCTATTACACGTAGAGGTGATCTAGAGAATCAAAATCTAAAGTGATTATTTTTTAGTAATTTATATTTCATAAGATTTTAATTTCACATTTTGATCATGTATGCTCTTCTCTCATGTCCTTGGGATGATCTTGAGAATCAAAATCAATAACAATTGTTATAAAATAGAGAATATAAAAAATGTATTACATTATCTAATTCAACATGGTGTGGGTAAATATATACAAACAAATTGAGTGTGGAGAAAAATGGAGAGACACGTGAGGACCTGGAAGTCCATTGGTCACATGGGAGAGGGAGAGTTACGTGAGAAGAATGTAATATGCCAACATCCACCCTTATTACATTAGTTTTACAAAATTAGCTTCGAAATGTCAACATCATCATCTTTTGATTATGGTGCTTCTTCTTTTGAGTCATCATCTTGTTGTATTATGATATATTCTTTCTACTTCTTGTGGTGAGCAAAATGTCTAGATTTCTTTAAATTGCTACAACCAGATGTGCTCTCATTGCCAAAATTTCCTTGAGTGAAGACATTATACCAATAGTTAACAATGTCATATGTATTTTTCATGAAAATGTGACACCAATGATCCAATTTATTTTGCTAATGTGGCTTCTTCTGGGAATGCTTCTCTTTTTTCCCCCTTTGATACTTGTGACTCTTATTCTCTCTAGAGATGAATGCCTTGTATATAAATTCCTCGTGTGATTTCTGGATGGATTTTTCCCATTGAATCATATTCACCAATTTTTAAAATTACACCACTTGTTTGGGTGATGTTAAATATCCTAAGAAATATCATAAACATGGAAGGAAGAGCTCTCATACTGACCAGGATTAAAAAAATTTCCTTCACCTTCTCGTTGAGTGCTAGCAACTCTGTTACATGAAATAAAAATTCCTCTAATTTCTCACCATATTTGACATTAAGTGTATGAATATTTTTTAGGTGACGGAGGATCTTCCTCCAGTTATTTTCCTTATGGCTAGTGGAGAGAGAATCCCATGCCAATTTTTATTTCATCAAATCCTATACATTTGTTTTAACCTCATCAAAAATGCTGATAGTTATCAACATCAAGGATTTTACATCATCTTTGTCATATTTCATCCTTTCATTAACATTGTTTGGATGTGTCACTATGACCCTAACAATTTCCCACAAAGCTTCAAAATTGAGAATTGTGTGCATATTCTTCTTCCAGGAAATGTAGTTTAGTCCTTTGAGAAATTGAGCATTGGATAACAACAATTTGGGAAAAAATGATTCTAAAAAATAAGATTTTATTATTGTGATCAAAAATTCAATTTCTTATGGATGAAGAAGAGAATGAAAGGGATCTAGGTATGCTCGTGTAGTGAGATGCAGATGCTCATGTGGGAATTGTATCTTGAATTTTTCATCTACATCATATCCTTCTTCAATTTTTTCATGAATGTTCTCTTCCTAGCACCACACATCAAATAGGAAACCGTCAAGTAGTTCTTGACACACTATGTCCTCAAATTACAAGTTTATGATATTGTGAATACTTTCGAGCAACATAAAGTAGAAAACAACATTATTTATGGATTTAATTTTATCTCTCAAGGTATTCATGTCTCCATAGTGACTTAGAGTGATGGTATCATCTCTGAGCATGATTAACATTTTCTCAAATTACATCGTTAGATCACAAGATTTAGCTTTTTGACTAGTTTCTTACATTCTATAGATTTTTGGTTATCAAAAAATGTTTATTGATTCCCATACTTGACATTCATGTAAAATTATTTCCATGCTTCTATCTATTTCTATTATTCATAACTTGCTCCTCTGGTCTTACATTGAATATGGGTTCTTTACCATGTAAGAGGCTCTTCCTTGGCCTTTTGTACTGGGCTTGATTATCTTCTAACTAATGGACAATAAAAAATACCTTCCTCCACATAGACATGTGATGAGTATTTTCTAATCCAAGAACTAGTATTACATCTAAATACATGTCATATAAAAACAAGGAAAACAAGTGTATAAATTAGGGACAATTCACTGAAAATTATGGCCATTTAGGTTTGGAATTTTCCCTTAAAAAATGCCAAAAGATAGGGATCCAGGTTACTTTCAGGATGTAATTTAAAGTGATATGATTTTCTCCTCTAAGCACTAGAATATAGGTCACTGGTAGAAGGTGAAATTTGCTACCAAGTGCTCTTATGAACAAGAAAAGAAGACAATTATGAAATACTAAATAAAATAGGTAGAAGATGCTAAAACTGATCTGATACCAATGTCATAAAACAAAGAATATAAAAATATATTGGATGATCTTATTTAACATGAGGTAGGTAAATATATACAACCTGATTGAGTGTGGAGAAAAATGAAGTGACACTTGAGGACCTGGAAGGTCACAGGTCACATGGGAGAGGGAGAGGTATGTGAGAAAAATTTAATATGCCAAAAAAAATTCCTTTTAATTTAGCTTCTCTCCAAAAAAAACTGCATATGCTCTTCTCTTGCACCTTTGGGTGAACTTGAGAAATAGAAATAATGGAAATTGTTTTTATTGTCTCTAATCACTTGGTTTTGCAAAAAAAAAAAAATTAAATTTTTATCATATAGGAACACTTCACTTAAGAGGATTTTCATCTTTCCTAATCAATAAAAAAACTTATAACTTGTGTGTATGCGTATTTACCAAGATAAATATAATTGAAAATTGATTTAAAATAACTTACTAAAAATATAAGGTACACTTTTATTTTAAATATTTTAATTATTTTTTTCATTTTCACTTTTCAAGTTAGAAAGAACCTTTGTTTGGAGACACCTCATAAATTTGTATTTGCACATAGTGGATGTGGATTTCATCACCACTTAAAATAAAATATTGACATGGATTTCACCACCATGCACCAACACATTTAACATTGCATTGCACTTGAGACTTAGTCTCAAACATAATTCAGTAGCCACCTTACCTCTATCCTCCACTTATAGGTATTGTTGTTGTGATTGGGGTTACTGTAATCAGTTCTTAATATAGTTGTAAAAAAAATTCTATGGATCCCTCTCAATCTTCAAGGAGTTATAAGAACACCATTCACACCCTTCCCCCATCACCTTTCCACATTTTCACAAATTCCATGCATTGGACGTGGTGATTCACTCCTCTAAGAAGGTTATTAATGAATTGGTGAGTTTGTTTTAGTATTCTAAGGGATCCTAGTACCAATTCTATCCCCATAAAAATTTATTATATCAGGAATATGATATATTCAAATATGCATCTATTTAGATAAATAAGAGCTTACATCCACCCATTTATAACATTATTTTATGTTGAATTATTCACACAATGTTACATCAATTACCCAATTGATTTCCCCTCTTTAAAACCAAAATGTTCTACAAAAATTTATTCTTACTATTTGTAAACAAAAAAGGTTCTACCAAATTTCTATCACAAAGCTCGGTTTATACAAGCATATCCTTTTTATGCTTTTTAATTACATTCTAGCTTGAAATTTTAGGTTGTGTTTCACAAACATAAATCAAATCCTAGAAAAAAATCAAAAACTACCTTTTCAAAAATCCTTTTGGATTAGAAATTACATTCTACCGAAACCAAAAAAATCATAGAATTTATCCCTTTGAACATTCACATCCAAAAGTACAAATATTCTTAAATTCAAACCCCATATACCATTAAATATTTAATTTATTCAAATCAAAATAAAAAATAATTCCTATTAACATTTAAACATTTTACCTTGAATACTTGTATTCAAACATTCTAGTCAAAATCCAATCCAACAAAATCTCATTAACATATAAATCGATCCCCCTTGGATATAAAATTAAACCATTCTTTTAGCCTTAGTCCTTAGATTCACCAAAACTCCCAAACTTAAGAAAAATCAAATCAAACCATGATTTAAGCCTTTTACTTTGGATATTCACTTTATCCAAGTTTAAGAACATATAATTTTATCCAAAAATATGGTACATTGTTATAAAATTTATCCATGTATTAAATATATCAAATCAAACTAAATCAAGAGCCTTATACATTGAGTATTCACTTTTATTCAATTTTAAGATCAAATCACGTTGAACCTTATTCTTTGGATATTCCCTTTACCCAAGTTTAAGTCTATCAAATCAAACCTTATCCTTTGGATATTAACATTATCTAAAATTTAAAACTGAATCCAATGGAATCAAAACAATTTCAAATCTCAAACTTATGTTTTGATTGCGTCAATTTTATCAAACAAACCTAAAAATCAATATTATCCATATTTTTATCTCAAAATTTGTCAAAATTCTAAAAAATCTCAAAACCACATTTAATTATGTATTTACCTCTAATACAATGGTGTTTACATGTAGAAAAAGAGCTAATGCCCATGATGAATATGATATATTCAACCCTTTGAACATAACACATTTGGAGAAGAAGACATTAGAGAATAATCCAAACTATCAGATAATGAAAAAGAAGCTATTAATGACCTAATGATGAAAAAATCAAGTTTTGCTTCACTTCCTAGAAATGGCAGCAAAACTACCCTCGTATTTTGGTAATGAACACTTAAAATACTTAATATAAAAACTTGAGTCTAATTAGAAAAATTAAAAATAACCTCGACATTTGTTTTATCAAAAGAAGACTTGATATCCAAAATTGAAGAGCTAACACGCTAACTCATAAACAATGAAAATCTTAAAAATGAGGAAGAATATAGATCTAGGCATAAAAATTATTTAACCATGGAAAATCCTCAACTAAACTCCCCATTCACACAAGAATGGATGAGTATGAAAAAAAACCTTAACAATATTTCAAAAGCTCTGGTATAATAAAATTGTTTACCATCCAAATTTTAGGACTAAAGGTCTTGGTCTATTGGTGAGTTACAAGTAGTTTGTAATCATCAACCCGAGTTCCATTCCCATTGATTCCATTGGACACTTTCAGTAAGTATCCATGGAGATACCTTGAGGTAGGGGTCAAACTTCTCCATGTGAACCAAGAGGAACACAGTGGGGCACTCCGAATGCGGATCTCTTGGTAGATATTAAGGACCCAAGCCCACCTCCATGTCCCACTTAGATAAATTTCTCCTCCAAAACCACCACTCTAGTTCATAGCTATGGTATAATAAAAGATTTTACCATCCAAAATTTTGTCAAATTTGTAGACTAGGGGGGCTGGTATATGTTTGGGGGATGACTGGGAAGACCATATTTCTCTAGAAAATAGGATTAGGCTTAATAAAATGAAGGAGAGAGTTGTGAAGGAGGTGGATGTAGTGACTGTATTACAAAAAATTGCTAGGGAAGATGATGATTATATGCCTAAGGAAGGGTTGGTAAAATTAAAGCTCTCAAGGATACGGTTAGTCAGGTTAAGGCTCAGAATCAGACTTTTTTTTAGGGATTACAGAGGATGAATGTTGAGTTAAGAGTATTAGAAAACATGGTTAAGACCCTCCAGGGGATGGTTGCTGAGGATATAGGTAAGAAGAGGTAGCTAGATATCAGTTCTTCTGATGATGTAGATTTCCAAGTGGATGGTGTTGGTCCGAGCTTGAGGACTAGGGAAAAGCATGTTTAAGGACAGGCTGCTGATGTTTTCCTGATTGGTGTTGTGTTTTGTTGTTTTTTTAATCAGGATTTGTTTGGTTCAATATCTTTTTGACTCGATCCATTTTTGCGGGGTGTTTTTTGATAGATATTTTTTGTTTCAGTGGATCTTTATTTTAATGTATTTTATGTAATAGGCCATTGTATCCTTTTTTCCAATTATTATCCATAAAAAAGGACTTCAAAAGCATACAAAACAATTTGATTTTGACAAACTATGTCCTTACCCATTCGATAAAGACATTTTGTGTGTACCTTTTCCCAAATCATTCAAAACACCCAAATTTGATAAATACAAGGGTAAACATGATCAAAATGAGCATGTTAAAGAATTTCTATGGCATTCTAAGAAGTGGAATATAATGACATATTTCTCTTATGCCTATTTCCTTAAATTTTAGGAGGGAAAGATTTGGACTAGTTCTTACACCTTCCAGAGGGATCAATCACAACATTTGCAGAGATTTCAAAGGAAATTTTCAAACATTTCTTCTTCAACCTAGATTCTAAAATCATAATGATGGACGTTTGCAACAAAAAATAAAGGAATAATGAGACTTTCAATTTGTTTCTTCAATGATGGAGAGGAATCAAAATCCAATTCCTTTTATCTATACTTGAGAAACAATTTTTATTTTCATTCCCAATATAAATTTAGAACTATCATTTCAAGTGAAAATGCATTGTTTGAAAAACTTTGAGGAAGTTATTAGAAAAGGACAACAAATTAAGAAGTCGCTCATCACTAAGGGTCTAATCAAGACACCTTCAAATGACCAACCCAATAATAATAACAACAATCAAAATCATGATAAATCTAAATTTATCAACCGTAATCAAAATGTTGTAAATGATGGAATCAATTATTCTTATCCTATTCAAAATGTACAAATTCAAACTCATCGACAATCTAGTATAAAAAAAACCTAATAAAGAACCTCTAATGTGAGGTCAAAAGACAAAAATTCTACTCAAAGAAAACCTTAAAAGTGTCCTCCATCAATTAACAAGTGCTAAAATGGTGACATACCCATTTACATGACCTTTTGAAGAAGGACAACCTAAACTCACGTGAAATAAGTAAAATGAATATTGTGACTACTATCGTATACATGGTCATCCTACTAAAAGTTTTGTAAGACTACATCACTTTATACCAAATTTAATTAATAATGGAGACATTAAAATTGAAGGTCAATCTAATAACAAGACACAAAATGAGATATTAAAGGTCCTCCAAGACCCCGTCCCTAAGAATGGTACAAACAATAATGTAAAAGACAAGGGCCGAACATCAAACAATGTTGAATTTGATTCTATCATTTCATTATTAGATCATATGCCGGACATAGTAGCCACTGTAAAATTTAAAAATCCTACTTTTTAATGAAAACAAGATAGAAACAAGTATGGGTACTTGATGTTAAAAAACCCTCCACGTCCACAACATTGCAACAAACACCTAATCATAACTCCATTACAAATCCATAAACATTAAATGTAAAGTCTTCTTATGATTCACATAATATAATCAAACAATTAGAGAATACTGATCCATAAATTTCCCTCATGGAATTACTTAAGAAGTATACCATACTCCAAATTATCCTTAATCATGCACTCCATGAGGTAAATGTTTCTAAGGATATTATCTCTCAACAATTTCAAGCCTTAATTGCAAAATTACCACATAATAATTCAATTTTAACATTTAGTCCTCTTGACCTCTTGAATCCCAACATTACAAATAACAATTCCTTATACATAGAAGAATTAATTACACATCATAATATCTCTTGGTGAGAAAAAATTTTTGGTGGAGAAACTTGTGTGTGGCCGGGGATCTAATAGGGGCACTCCATTGACCCTGCGGAAAAGCTAGCAATATCTTGCTAGGGAAGACTTTGTCTGAAGAGTGGGAAAGGGGAGTGAGAAAAGAGGTAGGAGAACTAATGTTGCAGGTAGAAAATCAGATTCCTGCACACACTAGTTAGAAATTTCATCACATGCACTAAAATTAGGAAGAAACAATACTACAAACAACAACAAGACCAATTAGAATTTAATGAACACAAAGTATCAGTAAACCCCTTAGTAAAAAAAGGCTCGAAACTCCTTCTTATTGTATTGATGCTCAAGAAGAAATTGTACATAGTATGAGAATGGAAGACATTGAGAATAGGGGAAAAGTGGCTAACTCTTTTCATTCACAAGTGAGAAAAATATCTCTCATGAACTTACAAGAATACAACCAGCTAGAAGAATTTCAGAATTAGAACCCTTTGGAATGAAGAGCTTATTACAATTTATAGCAACATGAATTGTCCTTTCACCTCCCTCACATGACTCTTTGTTTCCATATTCCACTTGTGACCTTTCATTTTCCATGAATTAAGTATTTCTCTTATAATTTTGAGAAAATACTTTTTACAAATTTAAAATAGGTCACTTAAGTGAATAGGATGAAATACAATGATGATGCATAATGAAGAATTAGAATGGAGAGAGAAAGAAGAGAGGGAAAGAGAGGAAGAGGGAAGGGATGGAGGGGAAAACACTCCTCGTGATGAAATGCTTTGAATGCCTTGATGTAGCCATGAACTTTGAGTGAAGGATTTCTGCCACTGGTGATCTTCTACACTGATGAAGATTTCTCCCTTGAATAACTTTGAATCATTTTCCCAATCTAGTGATGACCGCAAACTCTATGATGCATGGACATCCTAGACCATAGAATGAGTGTTTAGAAACACTGTTATGATGTTTACCACTGCAAGCTTGAGATGAACACATACAATGCCCATGATGACCCTCCTTGAAACTTGGTTGATGAACCCTTTGACTCATTGAAATCATTCTGACCAATTCACTTTGGATCACTCGGTTCCTTAAGTGATGAAGATGAATTCACATGATGTGCCTTGTGATGCCTTGCTTTGCTTCTATAAACCATTGCACTCAAGATGATGCTTCCAGGACCTCCATGAAATTTTCATTCCTCCTTTTCAACTCATGAAACCATCTCATTATCCAAAAGGGAGTCCAAAAATTAGTAAGGTGAGTGAAAACAAAGTCATATGCAATTTTCCACTCTGAAATGAAAACTTTCTATTTTTAGAATATGAGCCTGTGCTCTACTATTCTGGGGCATATCACCTGTCTTGCTCCAATTTCACCTTCTGAACCATCTACCATATTCCAACCTCCTTTGTTCCTGAGATATTTCTATTTTTAGCACATTTCTATTTTTAGTAGGTTGTTATTTGGGGACCTGCTATTTTGGGAAGAAGTCATTTTCTGTCTTACTTTCCATTTTACCCCTTTTCTAATTGTCCTGAGTGATCAAACTTGTAATTCAGTGGGACTCATCATTTATAGCATGTGAGGAAGTATAACATATGCTATTTTTAGTAAGTGGTGAAAATGACCTCTGTTTGTGATGGGAACAACTTTTTTGGATTCGGCTCTTCGTCACGAACTCGTGCTCCAATTTTCATCATGATTCACTTTCCAGAAAGCTCAGAAATGAAAAATGAAAATTTATGTCTAGTAAGAGATTTGGGTATGGAGCTACTAGGGTAGAATACTGATAAAAAATCAGTCCTTCATATCTCAAGAAACTGGCAACTTCATTGTGCAAAAACTAGTTTGAGAGAAACTAGATTTTTTGGAGACCCTTCCCTCTGAATTTTGGATGATTTCACCTCACCGGATCTTTGGGAATTTGAAAATTTCTTCAAAGAGGGAAGAATGAATTCCATATGATAAAAAAAACACAACCCTCCATATCCCTAAAAAATAGGGACTTCATGGCACAAAACTAGTTCACGTGAAACTAGATTTTTCAACGATCATTCCCTCCAATTTTTGTGCGATTTCACCCACTGGAACCCTGAGAAGTGGAGAGGTAGCTCGCTGATTTTTTCCACTACTGTGTCATGGCAGCCATTAATGGAGCTTGAAATTTTCAGGTCTGGTTTTTTTCTCCATTCATGATGAAATCAATTCCATTGCGATAGGTTTTTTTCTTCTTGTCTCACTGGTGAAATTTCTCTTTGATCCGGTTGCCGGTTTGATGGGAATTTGAACTTTGTTCTTCGTGGAGCTGGAAGTGAAATTTCTTCACTGTGAGAATTCCTTCCTGCAAATGGGAGGTTTGAATATGATTTTTTAATGGCCTTCAAGAGAGAAGAACTCAGCAACAGATGGTTTGTCAATCCGTGTACCGGTTTGTAAGATATGTTTGAATCTTCGTTTCATGGTAATGGAGGTTTCTGAAGAATTCCTTATCTCTTATATTTGATTCTTCATTCTTCTTCTCTTTGATCAATATATTATTTTAAACCTATGTATCATTCATGGAGTGGAAGGTTTGGTTTCCTTTGGTGGAGCTGGTTTGAGTTTGGAAGAACAATGGTGGACTGAGGTGTTCTCTGCAACTTTCTTCTGGCAATGGAGAAGCAGTTAGAAGCAGAGGAGTTAGAAAATTTTCAAATTTTGGAGTTGGAGATGGGAAATTTTCATGTCCCTGATGTCCCTCACCTCAAAGGGAATGAGGGACATCAATTTCCATGTGAGCAAGGTGATCGACATGTGGCGGCGATCCGACGACAGGGATGAGAGCTGAAAATCAGCTTTAAAGCACTGAGGGGCTGGAAGTGGGTCACATGGGTGACCAGAAGTATCTCCTTAGGGATGGGAAATTTTTCAAGGTTTGATCCTTGACATGTGATGAGGGACATAAAATTCCATGGTGCTCTTGGAGCTGACACGTGGCGGAGATCCGACGGCAGGGAATTTGAGCTCCCAATAACACCTGGGGGCTGAACTGACAATCCTGAAGGTCGCATGAGGTTTTAGAGGTCATATGGGGGTTGGGTACATTTTTTCATGGTTGATGTCCCTAACCTTGAGGGACATCAGGGACACAAAATCCCACCAGGCTCCTGGAGCTGACACGTGTCCTCCCAAAATTTGGCTAACTCCTGAACTCGCTCCAAGAGGACAACTTGAGATGATGATAACTTGAGCTCCTGATGGACTTTTTTGGTGAAATTTTATATGATCCTAACTGGAAATGGAATTTTGAATCCAATGGTGGGGGTATCATGTCTTTATTCTTCCATTTTATCCCTGAAAAATTGGATTTTTGATTTGGTACTCCACCTGTGCATGAGAAAAACTACTTATAGACCTAATGCACCAAAGTGTTGTGAAAAAATGATTTCACCATATTGTAGGGCTTGGAATTATATTTCTAGAGATGTTTTTTTTCTCCTAACTCCATCTGGAGCTCCTGGAATCACCTTTTGGAAGCTCATCGGTTGTTTTGGCTTGTGCACTGACTAGGCCTGTGAACCCTAATTTTGTGAAACTACCCCAACTTCTCTGAGCCCTTCCAGAATATTCCTGAATCACTTCCATGATGTCCCAAGACCTTTGAATCACCTCCATGTTCATTTTGTATTTTCTTCTCCACTCCATGGGGTTTCTCCAGCCCTAGGAAGGCCAGTGATAGCCCTTCCCACAACTGCTTGTAGCTTGCAATTTTTAATGAACTCCTAAAATCACCTAGGGGGAATGAATAGAACTTTCCTAAATCACCTAGGGGATGAGATAACATTAATTGGGAGGTCACTTGGACTGACTAGATAGACTGGGGTGTCTTGGAATGATAGGACTTGAAAAAATTAACACAGGGGTATAGTTGTCATGCTCAGAAATTGTTAATTTCCTTGTTGCACATTTGCATGACAACAGTTGGCTCTAGCTTGGGGACATGACATGGACTGAGTGCAGTGAAGACATGACATGGAGAATCCAGAATCTCAACTTTAGACCATATGATCCATTGACCAGTGCCTTATCCATTGGGCCCTGTAGAGTCATGTATAATTTACAAGAGAGAAAGAGAGTGAAGAAGGAAACACACACACACCAAGAACAATGAAAGGAAACACACAACACACATGGAAAGGAAATGACACACAAAAAAAAGGGAAACACACCTAGCAATCACCTATGGTACAAGGTGGGGGACAACCCACTTTCACTGAAGCATTTTTTATTCCTCAAAAGTTACCCTTGAAGAGGCAACACTGAATGATGATGTTCTGTGAAGCCATTGACTGGTTCCAGAAAATAGCCTCCTCTCCTCAACTACTTATGAAATCTAGGTGCTTTCACATTTATATGTACACTTTGTAGGAGTGAACCTACATGAGCTTCTTGATGCTCAGGCCTTTGCTTAGAAATTCCATTGCCTTCATGTTCTTTGAAATTGGTTTCATAGTGCCAGTTGCCTTCCGTATTTATCCACATAGTTGATTCTTCATTGAGCATCCTATCGCTGCCCCAGGGCTGCTTTTCATTCAAATTACTTGAACATTCTAGATTATTTTCTTTCCCAGGTCTATGCTCATTGACCTCTTTTCCATGAGAAACCTCAGACTTATCCTTTTTCTCTACTCCATTGTGAGGTGCTTGAGTACTAATGGAAGGATTGGAAGTGACCTCATAATTGTCTTGTATGGCCATGGCACAAGTTAAGAGATCAAGAATCAGCTCAAGGTCTTCCGTAACTTCCACTACATCCAATATTCCTTACACAAATATCTCCTTTGTTACTTCCTGCAACTCATCTTTGTATGCCTTCGAAGAATCTTTATTTTGCAGCTCAAGGAAACTATCTAGAGGGATTACTTCATTATCTTGGGAATCACTGCATTCTATCAATCCTTCATCAAGAGGAGCTTCATCTTCAAAGGCCTCAAAACTCCTTGCTTCAATTTCTTCATCATGGAAAGAGTCTTCTTCTTCAAATGGGAAAGAAAATATCTCCATTTCATCGTTGCATCCATCAATCATTGGCTCAAGGGGGCATCATATTTCTCATCTTTCTTTGTTTCAACATGGCCAACCTTCACAATGATTGAAGCTTTCAAATCAGATTCATGCTTATCTTGTAGGTTCATGGCTTGCATCAGGAGTTTGAGACTGAGCTTCAAGATCTTATGTTTCTTCCGTGGCTCTAAGAAGTTCTTGTACAGTTAGTTCTTTCAAACCTTTCATGGGTTCATCACAAGATGGTCTTGTCTTTCCATGAATGGCCATGGATGATCATCTTCATCTCCAAATGGGAATGAAATATACCTCATCACGTGGATAAGCACATAAGCTGATTTTTCTACTTGAAAATAATCAAGAACCATTTCCTCTTCTTCATGGTTTACATCATCCAAGAAATTTGGGCTGCCCTCTTGTAACTCAAATCTCCTCAATGCTTCTTCAAGGTCCATGCCTCTCTGGGAAGGCATGTCTAGCCCTATCAAGATGGGAATATCCTCTTCCTCCTCAGTTGTCACAAAGTGATTCATCCACCTACTATCTTGATACAAGATGTTGGTTTCTGGGCTTCTATACTTTCACACCATGTACCTCATCTTCTTCTCTAGAAGAAATTTATCCATGTCTCCCTTCACTGGTATGGTTGTGGATGACCAATTCATTTGAATTTTCCCTCCCAAGTCTGACAGAAACTTCTACTTAGCAACATTCCAAATGAGGTTGGGAATGTATGCTACCAAAATCATCACCGAAACTTTCTTGTTTGGAAATCTGGAGAGAGCCACCTGTGCATCTTTGACCTTCCCTACAAGTGGGACCTCTTTTGACTCCAAAGAGTAACAAGAGCCACTAGGTGGAGTCATGGTGAGTTTGAGAGCCTTGGTGACCTTCAAAGGCATCACATTGTCTGAGGCACCAGAATCTATTATGTAATTGTTCAGTACATATTCTCCAACAAGAAGGGAGACATAGAAAGGATCAACCTTGTCAGTCTTGGATGCACTCAAGGAAAGCATGTTCTGTGAGGGAGGTGTAGGTGGGTTTGGCAACATGCCTTTAGAACTAGAAGTTACAACATTGGGTGTTAGACTACCACTCCTGATATATCAAAAAACCTCTCAAATTGTTCAGGATGAGTCCACAAATATTCAGTTTCAGTAATTTGGACTTTGGATATGTTCACATCTTATACGAAGTAAAAAGGAGAAGATGTGGGTAAGGGTGATGAAGGGACTGATTTTGGATTTAGGATAGGTTTGGAAGTAGGAGTAGATTTTTGGGGAATGGAGGGTATTTTGAAAGGTACACTAGGAGCTTTCAAAGTACTAGATTTTACAGGAGCAGATTTAGATTTAGAATTAGAAGAGGCATCGGAAGACTTACTTGGAATTGCGGGAGCCTTCTTACTTGCTATAGGATCAGGCTTCAACAATGCAGACTCCATGGAGGGTGGGAGTGGAGATCCTTGACTGATTATTTTGTTTTGCAGAGTCATCACAGGAGGATCTTCAGTCTTATTTTTCTTTACAATAGTGGAGGGAGATGTTCCTTTCTTAGACTGAGAATGAGTGAATACCACACATGAGAAATTAGGTGCATATTCTTCATCTTCTTCATCACCTCCAGAATACTCACATAACATGATTTGTCTATCGTTCTCAAAATCATCACTTTTTAGGAAATAACCACCTTCACTTTCTTGTTCAAGATCCTCTTCATTTTCCTTACTCCTACAAGTTTTGCATTGATAGGTGGGGCCTCCAAGGAAAGCCTTTGGGGTGCTCCTGCAATTTGATTTCCATTGTTTCTTTGAAAAGATGCTCATTCAAAAATTTCCCTCTTCAATGATGCCATCTCATTTTCCAATTTTTTGCAAAAATGGAATGGTTCTCTCATCTCTAGGATGTTGCGTCTTTCCCTTTGATGGATTCTTGATCTTTCTAGAGAGGATGAGATCATCATCAAGTTCAATGGCCATCCTTTGTGCTTCTACAATGTTCCTTGGTTGAACTCTTCATAGGATAAATCCTACCTCTAGTGATTGAGCATTGATGAAGAATCTCTTGACATTATTTTCAGATGGTGAATCCTCTTCAGGTATCCTACGAAGCAACCATTTGAAATGAGCCATGAAGTCTCTCATAGTTTCATTTTCTCCTTTCTTCATTTGAGCAAACTACACCAAAGAGGTCTTGATAGTCTTCAGTTGATTTAAATCTTTCCTCGAAGGTAGTCTTGATGTCATTCCAACCAGTGATGGATCGGGTAGGTAGGAGGTAGAACCATTCCACTACTTTTTCTTGGAGAGACTCCATGAACAATCTTACAACAACATCTTCATGTTGGACACCAAGAATCCCACATGATGTGGTGAAGAATGATATGTGTTCTTCAGGATGTTGTGTGCCATCACCTTTGAACTTTGGAAAGTTCTTGCGGGAACTTATTGGTAGATCATGAAGAGGTGGTTCAAGAGCAAGCGGGCCTGTATTTCTTCCCCATGGAACAATGGGTTGAGGTATTTCTACTTCATCTTCCATTGTTTCTAATTTTTCTTTAGCTCTTCTTCTACAAATTCTTCTTCTTTCGGGAACTCAATGCTCAAGGGTGATTGAAAAATGAGAGAATTTGAAGGGGGAGTATCAACAGGAGTTTGGATAGGATTTCCAGGTGAACTTCTTGAAGAACAGATGGAGAATAGAAGAATATGATTAAAGATTCATTCTTGTGGCAAAGCCTGAAATTGGAATCAACAACACCTCTCGACCTACTCAACCTGGTGTATCTTCCAGCCAGCTTTTGGAAATTATTGAAGTGGGAACATGAAAGGACAATGGAATATTTCATGAACAGTGTATCTTTCAGCAATGGATTTTCATGAACTCTTTTTTTTTTTTTTCAATATTTGAAAAAATTTTTTAGACCTTGCGGTCGTATATTGGGTGCAGATGCTGCTAAATCTATGCCCCATGGTGGGTGCCAAAAACTGTTGGTGAGAAAAAATTTTGGGTGGAAAAACTTGTGGATTTCTTGCCAATGCTCTGGGAATCTAAGTCCCTCTACTTAACCGGTGCAGTTGTTGTATATGCATGCACGAGTAAAGGTGGATTTTCCTGGTGGCCTTGTGGCTGGGGATCCAACAGGGGCACTCCACTGACCCTGTGGAAAAGCTAGCAATCTCTTGCTAGGGAAGAATTTGTCTGAAGAGTGGGAAAGGGGAGTGAGAAAAGAGGTAGGAGAACTAATGTTGTAGGTAGAAAATCATATTCCTACACACACTAGTTAGAAATTTCATCACATGCACTAAAATTAGGAAGAAACAATACTACAAACAACAACAAGACCAATTAGAATTTAATGAACACAAAGTATCAGTAAACCCCTTAGTCAAAAAAGGCTCGAAACTCCTTCTTCTTGTATTGATGCTCAAGAAGAAATTGTACATAGTATGAGAATGGAAGACATTGAGAATAGGGGAAAAGTGGCTAACTCTTTTCACTCACAAGTGAGAAAAATCTCTCTCATGAACTTACAAGAATACAACCAGCTAGAAGAATTTAGAATTAGAACCCCTTGGAATGAAGAGCTCATTACAATTTATAGCAAGCTGAATTTTCATTTCACCTCCCTCACACGATTTTTCATTTCCATATTCCACTCGTGACCTTTCATTTTCCATGAATTAAGTATTTCTCTTATAATTTTGAGAAAATACTTTTTACAAATTTAAAATAGGTCACTTAAGTGAATAGGATGAAATACAATGATGACACATAATGAAGAATTAGAATGGAGAGAGAAAGAAGAGAGGGAAAGAGAGGAGAGGGAAGGGATGGAGGGGAAAACACTCCTCGTGACGAAATGCTTTGAATGCCTTGATGCAGCCATGAACTTTGAGAAAATATTTATGCCACTGGTGATCTTCTACACTGATGAAGATTTCTCCCTTGAATAACTTTGAATCATTTTCCCAATCTAGTGATGACCACAAACTCTATGATGCATGGACATCCTGGACCATAGAATGAGTGTTTAGAAACATTGTTATGATGTTTACCACTACAAGCTCAAGATGAACACATACAATTCCCATGATGACCCTCCTTGAAACTTGGTTGATGAACCCTTTGACTCGTTGAAATCATTCTGACCAATTCACTTTGGATCACTTGGTTCCTTAAGTGATGAAGATGAATTCACATGATGTGCCTTGTGATGCCTTGCTTTGCTTCTGTAAACCATTACACTCAAGATGATGCTTCTAGGACCTCCATGAAGTTCTCATTCCTCCTTTTCAACTCATGAAACCATCTCATTATCCAAAAGGGAGTCCAAAAAGTAGTAAGGTGAGTGAAAACAAAGTCATATGCAATTTTCCACTTTGAAATGAAAACTTTCTATTTTTAGAATATGAGCCTGTGCTCTGCTATTCTAGGGCATATCACCTATCTTGCTCCAATTTCACCTTCTGAACCATCTACCATATTCCAACCTCCTATGTTCCTGAGATATTTCTATTTTTAGTACATTTCTATTTTTAGCAGGTTGTTATTTGGGGACCTGTTATTTTGGGAAGAAGTCATTTTCTATCTTACTTTCCATTTTACCCCTTTTCTGATTGTCCTGAGTGATCAAACTTGTAATTCAGTGGGACTCATCATTTATAGCATGTGAGGAAGTATAACATATGCTATTTTTAGTAAGTGGTGAAAATGACCTTTGTTTGTGACGGGAACAACTTTTTTGGATTCGGCTCTTCGTCACGAACTCGTGCTCCAATTTTCATCATGATTCACTTTCAGAAAGCTCAGAAATGAAAAATGAAAATTTATGTCTGGTAAGAGCTTTAGGTATGGAGATACCAGGGTAGAATACTGATAAAAAAATCAGTCCTTCATATCTTGAGAAACTGGCAACTTCATGTGCAAAAACTAGTTTGAGAGAAACTAGATTTTTTGGAGACCCTTCCCTCTGAATTTCAGATGATTTCACCCTGGAATCTTTGGGAATTTGAAAATTTCTTTGAAGAGGGAAGAATGCTGATAAAAAACACATCCCTCCATATCCCTAAAAAATAGGGACTTCATGGTGTAAAAACTAGTTCACGTGAAACTAGATTTTTCAACGATCATTCCCTCCAATTTTCATGTGATTTCGCCCACTAGAACCCTGAGAAGTGGAGAGGTAGCTCACTGATTTTTTCCACTACTGTGTCATGGAAGCCATTAATGGAGCTTGAAATTTTTAGGTCTGGTTTTTTTCTCCATTCATGATGAAATAAATTCCATTGCGATAGGTTTTTGCTTCTTGTCTCACTGGTGAAATTTCTCTTCGATCCGGTTGTGGTTTGACGGGAATTTGAGCTTTGTTCTTCATGGAGCCAGAAGTGAAATTTATTTGTTGTGAGAATTCCTTGCTACAAATGGGAGGTTTGAATATGATTTTTTAATGGCCTTCAAGAGAGAATAACTCAGCAATAGATGGTTTGTCAATCCGTGCACTGGTTTGCAAGATATGTTCAAATCTTCGTTTCACGGCAATGGATTTTCTGAAGAATTTCTTCTTCTTCTCTTTGATTATTCATTCCTCTTCTTTCAATAAATATATTATTTCATGAAACCTTTGTATATTCATGGAGTGGAAGGTTTATGAGCAACTTTTTCCATGGTGGAGAAGATCTGGTTTGAATTTTTCAATGGTGGACTGAGGTGTTCTCTACAACTTTCTTCTGGCAATGGAGGGAAGCAAGTTAAAGCAGTAAGAAGCAACAGGACAGTTAGAAAATTTTCAATTTTGGAGTTGGAGTTGGGTCACATTTTTATGTCCCTGAATTCCCTCACCTCAAAGGGATGTGAGGGACATCAAATTCCATGGTGAGAAAGATGACACATGGCAGATCCGACGACAGGGAATTTGAGCTCCAATAGCACCCGGGGGCTGAACTGATCAATCTTGAAGGTGACATGGGGTTTTAGAGGTCATATGGGGGATGGGTGAATTTTTCAAGGTTGATGTCCCTGACCTTGAGGGATGTTAGGGACACAAAATCCCACCAGGATCCTGGAGTTGACACGTGTCCTCCCAAAATTTGGCTAACTCCCGAACTCGCTCCAAGAGGACAACTTGAGACGATGATAACTTGAGCTCCCGATGGAATTTTTTGGTGAAATTTTATATGATCCTGACTAGAAATTTCCTTTTAAATCCAATGGTGGGGGTATCATGTCTTTATTCTTCCATTTTATCCCTAAAAAATTGGATTTTTGATTTGGTACTCCACTTGTGCATGAGAAAAACTGCTTGCAGACCTAATGCACCAAAGTGTTGTGAGAAAACTAATTTCACCATATTTTAGGGATTGGAATTATATTTATGATGTTTTTTTTTCTCCTAACTCCATCTGGAGCTCCTGGAATCACCTTCGAAAGCTCAGCAGTTGTTTTGGCCTGTGCACTGACTAGGCCTGTGAACCCTAATTTTGGCGAAACTACCCCAACTTCTCCGAGCCCTTCTAGAATCTTCCTGAATCACTTCCATGATGTCCCAAGACCTTTGAATCACCTCCATCCATTTTTGGATTTTCTTCTCCACTCCATGGGGTTGCTCAAGCCCTAGGAAGGCCAGTGATAGCCCTTCCCAACTGTAGCTTGTATTTTTTAATGAACTCCTAAAATCACCTAGGGGGCATGAATGGACTTTCCTAAATCACCTATGGGGATGAGATAACATTAATTAGGAGGTCACTTGGAGTTCTCACAGTTGAGTCATTTTATAATATCATGAGAAAGTTATCCCATAAAATTCATTTAAAGGTAAATTTTTGCAATTTCACAGTGACTTATTCTTGGTTGAGGAGGGTCTCAAATTTACTTATGGTAATCGTTTCTGAGTTGTTTTCATGATTGTGAAGATTTTTTAGGTCTTAGAAAATATTTATAAGTACATGAAATGTGTTGGTAATGACCAAAGTGACTTTCCTCAACAAATCCTATTGGTCTAAATCCACATCATGTGGTAATTCATCTTAGCTGAATGAGATCATAGGTCTTATGATTCATATGACAAATCATAAATTACTTTTTCAGTGATATATCATTATCATATGTACAAACAGTGGTGTCAAGGAGCTACATTCTCCTATTTAGTAATCTATAAATCCTATTTCCCTCTTGGAGGGAATGATTTTCCAGGCATGGGACATTACGCATACTCTTTTTGATACCCTTCTTGTTTCGAAATGCGTATTAGACCTATTTACCTTATGACATGATTTTCTAATGTTGCTAAGTATCTAATGCAGATTTATGATTACTTGGATCATCTACAAAGATTCAATGCATAAAGGTGTAGCCTATCCCATCAGTCAATGTGCATGGGGGTTCTAATTTTGGATCCTCGTAGAGCAATCTGCATTTGAGTAATAAATCTCTCCCATTTGGTAAATGCAAGACTCGTCACCTATCTTCGGTGAATGCTAATTACTTTTTATTTCTAGTTTTATCATTCTTGATGCAAGAGGATCATTCATTTTATTGGAATATTGCTAAATGGTTTAAGACTCTTGTTTTTGGAGTTTATGCATTTTTGGGGTTTGTAATAAATGTGCACGTTTTAGACTTTCACTCCTAAAATTACCATGGTTGTAGTTATTTTAGTTTGATAAGAACTTTTTGGAGCTTAGGTTTTGTATTTTATCATACCCACTTATAAAAAAATTATTGCAAGTGATTTCATTAAAATTTATGTGTTTTGGGCCTATTTAATCCTCTCCTCTACTATTTTTCATATGAGGGTTGTTACCCAGCTTCTTCATTCTCTCCTTTTCCCTTTCTCATCTCTTGGCATCAACTCGGATGCAGTTGAAGTAGCAGGGTGAGTTGTATAGAGCGAGCATAAATCCAAACCTAGTTGCAAATACTAAACATTGAAGAAAATTATACCATGCTTTCCCATCATTTCATAAATATAATGGGGGTACAAATTTCCCTCTAATTAGTTACATTCCCCTTAATTTCCAATCAATTATCATGAAACTTCACAATAGAGAATTAAGTTAGCCTTTCCTTCATTCTAGATGCCAAAGTGTAACTAGCCTTGACGCATACTAAATGTGCACTAATGTATTTTTTGGAACTGATGTTAATTACTTTCGGATTTTATTTTATCCCTAAATGACACATGATGTAAGTATAATCTTCACCTAAGTGGAATATTGCTAGATGGTATTAACAACTTGTTTTTGGAGTTTGTACATTTTTGGGGTTTGTTCATGTGCACGTTTTCAACTTTCAATGCTAAGATTTAGCTTGTTGCAATTATTTTTAGTGGGTGAAGTAATTTTTGGATGGGTTAAACAACAACATTATCAGTAATGGAGGACAACCTATGGAAAAAAATTGATTGCAAGTGTTTTTTTTTTGAATTTATGTTTTTTGGGTACTATTTCAAATCCTCTCCCTTGCTAGTTTGAAGACCCTTTTTTGTTACCCCCGCTTCTTCCTTCATCTCCTTTTCACCTTGCTCATCTCTTGGCTCAACTCAGAGAGTTGAGTAATGTAGACACATAAATCCAACTACACGTAGTTTTAATACTAAAATTACACTAATTTGATCCTCTTTCCTGTAATTTCATTATCAATGATAAAATTTCCTAAATCTAATTAGCTAACATTCCCCTTCATTCCGACTTATATGCAATTAACAACACTTTGTTAGTTATAATCCTCCTGTAATCAATTCATTAACTATCATTAATCAATTAAGCCTTTTTAACCTTGTATTTAATCAATAAACCTTCTTATTGGTTAAATCCCCCTTTTAAATCCTCTAAATTCTACCTATTTCCCTCTAAATCATCTCCAAATAGATTTCTAAGATTATCTTGGCCTATTAATTAATCCTAGTTAACTAATTAAATCATCTCCAACTCCCAAGAGTTGCTAATTACTAACTAATTCCTCTAATCATGCTTATCTCTTCTAATTCTACTTTATCCTTTATCCCACATTCACTAGGTTTCTAACTTCTCCCAAATTGTAAAGATATATTAAAGGAACCTCCTATCCTTCCTTCACACTTACACCACACTTTGAATAGTGATTACTATAGGCATATGATAAATAATTCTCTATTGCTTGAATGCCCTTCATCTTTAGCATCCATTCTTCTCATAGCAAAGAGTAGTAAAGGAAGATCCAAACATGGTCCATTAAGCCATTTTGGTGAGATTATTTCTCACTTTAGGAGATAACATAGCCAATTTTGATTGCTTATGATCTAGATAGGTTCATAATTAATAACAATCATAATACAAATCACATCCAATTTAGAAAGGGATGGCTTAGATGTTTATTCATTTGGATGCATTAAATTAGCTATTTTTCTTACATAGCTTTATCATGATGTTTATGGTTAAACTAGCTTAGTTATTGGAACTACTTGGTGTTAGTTTCTATTAATTAGCTTAGTTATTTTATCATACATACATTTGGCATGCCAGGTGGGACATACTCCATTGTCTTATACACTTTTCTCAAGTTTTTGTAGTTTAGTTTCATTTTTTCTTACTAACCTCTTTTTAACATTTATTGATAAATCTTGCATTTCTTAACTTGTTTTGTTGAGTTTGCATGTTCGTATTTATCTTTACAGGTATAAGGGAGGTGAGGTACTGCCAAAATTGAAGTTAATTGGAAAATATTTGAGATTTTTGACATTCATTTTGTCAAAATCCCATGTTCTTAAAGTTACACAGGTCCCATGTGCTAATTTAATTTGTTATTCTGCATTAATTGTTGTTGTTAGTATTGCTTCTAGTGTGCTTTAGTTTCTGTATTGTGCACTACTGTTAATACTCTTTTTGCACTACATTGTTTAATATTTTTCCTCGGTTTGTAAAGATGTTATTCATGCACTACTGTTATCCTGTTTGCACTATCGTTTCTCCTCTTTGTGCACTAATGTTTCCCATCTGCTATTGCCTTTTTTAGTTCTCTCTACACAGAGAATGTTATCCCCTTGCTACTATTTTACCCCTTTGTACTACATTGATATCCTTTATGCTAATTAATTGTCTATGCTACCGTTGATCCCTTTGCACTACCATGAACTCTCTACACTTTTGTTGTCATAGCCTGTGCTACCGTTAAATCCTTGCACTACGCAGTGTTTTGTGTCAAATTTTGGCTCAGATTTCAAATTTTGTAGAATCTAATTTTTGGTGTTTGTTCTTGTTTTCTAGGTTTTCTATCTCTATTTTACAGTTTCAAATATTTAAATCAATTTTCTAACTTGTTTTCATGCTTTAATGAATGTTGTATTTCCATGCTTTTCTTGAGTTAGGCTAAAGTTTGTGTATGCTCTTCTCTTGCACCTTTTGGTGATCTTGAGAATCAAAAGAAACTTTAGTCTTCTTTTTCTAACATTTGGATTAACTTGGAAATTTCATCATTCATTTTTCTTAAGGGAATGAATTGTTCACAAAGTATTTTTATGGTCCTTTGATTTAAATTTTTCCATTTCTATCTAGTTGGGTTAATTGTTGTGTATGCTCTTCTCTTGTGTCTTTTGATGATCTTGAGAATCAAAAACAACCTTTGATCCTCTTTCAAAATGTTGTAAGTTTCTTGGAAAACTAATAAATTTTTGAGTCCAAGACCTAATACACTTGTCAAATAGAAGGATCTAAACAAATACTAATTGCCAATGTGTTTAGGTTTCCAATGGTTTACTAAATCATATTCTTAATTCAAGATAAAAAACACACCAATTTATTCAAAACATTGTATTTTTAGGTTTAGATAAGGGTTAAAACCCATCCACTTTAAATTGTGGGAAGTATCTTGGCATAAGCCATAAAACTCATTATGAGGATTACCACAGGAACCCCAAAGTAGTCCACACCTTGAGGGAACTAGTGGATGAAATGGGAAGTTCCCCACTACCTACTTGACTAGAAAATAAACCATGAGGAAATGCTTCAAGTTACCCGTATGAGGCCTCTATCATTAATTTGACTGTGGGGTAATGGTCCA
This sequence comes from Taxus chinensis, assembly GCA_019776745.2. Lineage (NCBI taxonomy): Eukaryota > Viridiplantae > Streptophyta > Pinopsida > Cupressales > Taxaceae > Taxus > Taxus chinensis. The sequence goes on from CM034157.1 coordinate 287,633,016, forward strand.
TTCATCTAGGATTTATTTATAGAAAAGTGTATCTCTCTTAGGTAAGTATTTGACCGAGTGTTGTGGATAAAATCCATAGGTAGCCATTTGGAATTGGGGCCAAAATTTCCTTATCCAATCGTGTTCTAAAGAGCCTTAACAAAGAAATGACTTTCTCGAAGTCAAATTTTTTTAATTCGAACAAGGGAAGAGTCCATTCAATTTGGTGCCACATGAAATTCATTATGAAAATTACAAGGCATCACTTTTTATTAGTTTCTACCTTGTTTTTAAAACAAGGTAAAAACTCTACCAAAGTTAGGCTAAGTATTTTTCATCACCACTTGTTCTATCTCCTTTGTTCTGTTGTTGAATTTTTGGGTAAAAAGAGATCATACATACACAGAATTTCGAAAAAAATAATCATGTCCACCACGTTTTGTATTCACTTACATAACTATGTTACGAAAGGAATGATAAGTATTGAAAGTTTTTTGGTACATCATCATGTTTTGGTAATCCTTATCTTGATACTCACGTAAATATTATCTCATTGTAGTTAGGTTATCTCATCATTGGTTTCACCTTGTGTTTTTATGCTTCTCGCATCATATAAAAACATTTTTGATTCTTACATCTTGTTTTTTGTAAAACTTGATTTTAGTTTCTAAATTTTATTGGTACATTGCTCGCATAATATCAAATTCTTGTTATACCTAGACCTTGTTTTTATTCAAACATTTCCTTGAGTTTCAGAAAGTGTTGTCATTACATTGTTTGCATTATGTAAATACATTTTTGATACTAATGTCTTACTTTTCGTAAAATCTTGATTAACATATCCAAGTTGTATTGTTGTGTTGCTCGCATTTGTAGCCTCCATTTTCAAAACTTGGACTTTGTTTGTGTTTAAACTCGTTTGAGTATACCTTGAATCGAGATCACTTCAAAACCATTTTAATAATTACGTATTATTTATCCCAAACTTGATTTAAGTATTGAATTTTTTTTTTCATTATTAAACCAGACCATCTTTGAGACATAAGGAGTAGATACTTTTTTGATTGGATCCTTGTTTTGAACTTGCTTGATTTGTCCTTGGTACTTTCATCATATGATTTCATATCCTTGGAGTTATTCTTTGATTCTTTGGTTTCTAGATTCAATTTTCCTATACTCTTTGGATTCTTTTCCTTGATTATTTGACATTCCTTATGACATTTAAAAACGTCATTCTACTTGACTTTTCCTAGGTTCCTTGTAGTATTTGTTCACATTTATCAACCTTAGTGAATAATTTCCCATTATGCCAGTTTTTACTAGAATGTGACATAGAAAATTAGGGTCAAATCCTTTTATCAATGATAAATTAAACCCCTTATTTGAATAAGAAAACATGATTGACCATATTGGTGATGAGGGGAATTCTCCTCGAGAGTAATTTGAATTTGATCCCACCCACATGGATAACTTCCTATTTTATAACATAAATGAAGTCTTGGTGTGTGTCATAGAATTATGGGCTAAACTTCCACCTAAATTTGACCACACTCTCCTCACAAACATGGTTCATAGATAGAATAAGTATAGATCTCCCTTTCAAATACCGTTGATGACATACTAAATCCAAGACATGCTTCTACTTCCAGCCAAAGGAATGAAGAAGATGTACCTTCTAAAAACATTGGTAGTTATCATATACCCATTGTTTCAAATTAACGACCATGGTAAAAAGGAACATGAAGATCATGAACAACCACCTCCTCATGAAGCTCATGAAGAAACCCAAAATGATGAGGTCATAGTTCAACAAAAATTATAATCTCTTAGTCATCAATTTGTGATTTTTTCTTCCCATGTCCATAAAGACCCAGGAATACTGCTAAAACTCCACGTAATAAGAAACCTAGGCTATATATCATGATTTTTACAAGAAGACTCCATGTCATGAGAAAACAAAGGCTAAGTATCATGAGCTATACACTGAATAACCAAGGTGGTGAGACATCCAAATATAACAGTATATATATTCCCACCTCACCTACACGTGATCAAATATTTGACCAAGAATGACAGTCCATGAAGAATACCCTCACCAATTTACAAGAAAATAATGTGGGACATAGTAAGAAAGTAAGAATTTGAAGAACTATGTCCATATCCTTTTGATAGAGTGATGTTAACAACACACTTTCCTTCTGACTTCAACTATCATAAATTTGAAAAATACAAGGGTAAAGTTGATCCATGCGATCATATCAAAGACTTCTTTATGGCTTGTCAAGAAGTTTCCTATAATGACAACTATCTCATTTGCCTATTCCATAGAGTCTTGGGGGCCAAGAACTTTAATGGTTCCTCCACATACCAAAGGGTATCATTTAACAATCCCTGAGTTAGCAGAAATGTTTGTTTGTCACTTTTCATTCAACATGGAAAGTGACATTACCATGTTAGACTTATGCAACAAAAAACAATGTAACAATAAGAACTTCACTAGTTTCTTACAAAGATGGTGAGGGTTAGCTAGTCGCTTCCCTTGATCAATTCTAGAGGAACAATTTTTTAACATTTTTGTGCCAAATTTACATTTCGAAATTGCTTTTCACTTGCAAATTCACTATGGTAACACTTTTGAGGAGGTCATGGAAAAAGGAAGTCAAATCAAAAAAGTGTTGTTAGCTAAAGGGACATTGAATCCCTTTTCAAGAGAAAATCATGAATCCAAACCTATAGACAAACCTAATATCTTTAACAAGAACAAAAGCATTGTAGGTGATGATTAACAAATTCAATACATGTGCAAGTAGTCTAGAATAGTGTTCCTTTGAAGCTTACCAATTGACTTGTTACACCCGAAGTAAAATTTCATGTGTTCACTCCTCTCATGGATTATTTTTCATCTATATTGAAAAAATTAGACGTAGTGAACATGATAAAACTCCATAACACTACACCCTTTGTAGATGATGTGCTAAAACTGAAATGGTATAGAGACCATGAATATTGTGAATATCATCATGTTAGGGGTCATAATTTTGATATATGTTTGAAGTTGAAACAATTCATTCAAAATATCATTGATAACAGAGAGGTTGAAATGGACCCAAAAAATCTTCTAATCAATAGTTGAAAATTTACAAAGAGCCATTTCCTAAGAAAAATATGTAGGAGAAAAATCTGGATCAAGGTCATATGTCCTAGAATAAAAATTCTAATCATGGGGTTGAATCCTCTAATCCATTTGATTCCCTCCGTAGTTATGTTTATCCACCTATAGAGCATGTAAATACTATTAAGATTAAAGAAAGAGAGTGTGTCATGAAAATGTAACATGCTCACCTTGTTATTCTAGAACCTCCTCTACCTACCCCTAAATATAGTCACTATGATATTTTAGAGCAGCTTGATAAGACCACTTCTAAGATTTTGATCTTAGATATTATTAAAATATCCAATTTTCATAAAGACAATCCTTTGTAAAAAACTTTAGGGTTCAGGAGTTTCAATTGATATTGATCATACAGTGCTTCCAAGCCTTAGTCATGTTAGATTGCTCCCACTAAAACATAACCTTCAACCAATGTGAAATTCCTAGTGAAGATCATACACACAATCTATCCTTGTATATTGAAGTCATTTTCACTCGTAAAAATATAAAAAAGGGTGCTTTTGGATGGTGGATCGGGCCTAAATATTTGTACTTTGAAACTTGTTATGGCATATTAGGATGCACTGATGTTGATTTGCAGCCTAATGTCATCACTATCAAGGCTTATGATAATGAAGAGTGACAGTCAGCTAGTATGATCAATTTTCCTATGGAAGTTGGGCTTACTAGTCACAATGCCCAATTCCATGGCTTAGAATTAGAACTAACCTACAATATGCTCCTTGGTCACCCATGGATTCATTCCATGCAGACCGTTCCTTTCACTTACCATTAATGTCTTAAATTGTACCATAAATGGAAAACTATTACCATTATTGGGGATCACCAACCCTTTTCCCATTACAGAGAATGTTTTTGGGTTATTTTCCCACATACACTGAATGTCCTTTAACTAAAATGGTTATTTAGGCTCGGTTAGAGGCTCTTACCTCCCGTGTTGATCTAGATACATTGTGCTCTCATGATAATGGTGCTTCTACATCTATATCTATATTTTCTTCATATGAGATGAAAACCATTACAACTGGATGTGAAGAATATAACCTCGAACATGACCTCCTAGTTTCTAACCTTCCCTTATCACCCATAACACGCGGTAGGCCTTGTTACAAGTATCAACGAATTGGGAGCACTGTAAGATTATCACTTTCACTTTTGGTGGCCTTTTGACAAATGAGAAGTTACTCAACACTTTTATATCTTATTCTCTTGATGATGATATGGCTTCATGCTATCAATTTACAAAATATTCCACTCCCAACAAGATGATCTATGTCATGGGATATCAAGGATATGGGTGTGGTATAGATGAGTAGGGTGTGCAAGAACCTATACTGACACCACATTAAAATGTAGAAAAATATGGTATTGGTATCTAACCATATGGTTCCCATCCTCTGGAGGTCAAAGTCACCTCTTCTGAACAAGAAGATAGCTCATCTGGTTATGAGAGTGAAACAAATTCCCAGTTTAGTCTCTATTAAGACCTTTCCTCCACGAACTTATTTCCTGACATGGCTATCCTAACCATATTTCCTACCAATCATGAATTTAATCTTGTCCATCTTCCCCTTGTAAACTTGGACAAACAACAACACATACCAATTGATTTCTTTGAGAATGATGAAGAAATTAGTGAATTTATAGGTCTCCGTGATGACATTCTTGTTGGAGAACACAAAAAGGGATTCTCCATCAACCTTGACGCATACGCATACTTTGGGGAGGAGGTTGAGTTATGTGGTCATAAAAATCAAAAGAAAAATAAGGGCAAGATATCCTCTAAAAAACCTTGTCAAAAGAAAAATTCCAAGTCCCACAGTGAAAACCTCTTCAAGGCAATAGCGGACAAACAAATGGAAAAATCAATGGACATAAAAAGTGACCAGTCTAAGGGTGAAAATCTTGTTGAGATGCCCTTAGAGGAAGATATCAATCTCCCTCCCCAATCCTATGTGTATGGAAGATGAATCCAAATATCTAATGGAGGAGACTATTGATGTAAATATTGGAATAGAGGATCAACCTAGAATGGTTAAGCTGGTAGCTTCACTCTTAGTACAAGAGTAGAAAACCTTTGTCATGCTTCTTTGAGAATTTTTTGATATATTTTCTTGGTCTTATGCAAACATGTCTAACTTAGATCCTTATTTAGTAGTGCATATCCTAGTTATGCATAAATTAGTGAACCCCATCAAGAAAAAACTTAGAATGATGCATCCTCATGTTGCCCTCTTGGTTACATAAAAACTTGAAAAAATATTGGTAATAGGCTTCATGAAGTCTATTGATTACTTTGAGTGGATTTATAATATAATTATTGTGAAAAAAAAACCATTAGCATCAGAATTTGTACAAGCTTGAAAGATATTAAAAAATCATGTCCTAAGGATGATTTTTCTCATCTAAACATTTACATGATTATTGATTCAACTTCATGTTATGAAATGCTATCCCTCAAGGATGGATTTTTAGGATAAAACCATATCAAGATACTAGAAGAGGATCAACATAAGACTACCTTAACTACCCCTTAGGGGACATTATGTTATCAAGTCATGCCCTTCAACCTCAAGAATGCAGATGCAACCTATCAGAGGGATATGGTTGTCATCTTCCACGACATGTTGAATGATATTATGGAAGACTATGTTGATGAAATCTTGGGAAAGTGCAGGACTAGATATGACCATATAGAAACATTATGGTGCATATTTCAATGTCTTAGAGACTACATGGAAATTCTTAACCAAAAGAAGTGTCTCTTTGGGGTACTATCAAGAATTTTTTTAGGTTTCATTGTTTAAAGAAGAGGAATTTAGGATGACCCAAAAACGGTCTCAACTATCACAAAAATGACTCCTCCTTAGAACCATAAACAACTTGATAGTTTACAGGGGAAAGTCCAAGCTATCTGAAGATTCATTTCTCAACTTGCAGATAATTTTCATTCCTTCACGCATATTATTAAGAAAGATGTTGATTTTCATTAGGGTCTAGAATAACAAGTTTTTTCCTTGCTTAAATAATATTTTTCTAAACCCCTTGTTCTCATGTTGCCTACCCCTAACAAACCATTATTACTATATATCTTAGCTACCCAATTTTTTATAGGCACACTACTAGCTGAATCTGATCTGAATCAAAAAGAGAAATCCATATATTACCTCACTCACATGTTGATCTCTTATGAATTTAACTACCCACAAATTGAGAAATATTTCTTGTCCATTATTTTTGTATTCTAGAAACTTCGTCACTCTGTGTTAAATAACAAGACCAAGCTCATATATAGAATTAACCCACTTAAGTACCTATTATCTATACCTGCACTTATTGAGAATATGGATAATTGGATAATCTTGCTTAGTGATTTTGATATTGAGTATGTCAACCAAAAATTATTCAAAGGAAAAGTCCTTGTGGATGAAATAGATGAAGCCCATTTTCTAGAAATCAAACCATTGAGTATAGAATTTCTAGGTGCTTCTATGATGTAGATTGAGGAATCCATCACAAGATAAATGCAATTTGATGGATAATTTAATTTTTAAGGTTTAGGAGCAAGAGTTGTGCTTATCACTCGTTTAGGATATTTTATTCCTTAGGCATTCAGACTAGGTTTCCCATGAATAAATATTATATCTGAATATAAGGCCCTCATTTCAGGACTAAAAATTACTATAGAGTGGGATATAAGACATGTTAATGTAATAGGTTATTATCAACATATCATGAAGATAGTGAATGGTGAGTACAAAGTTAGGGATGAAAATATCATCCATTATAAAAAAAATTGGTTGATACTCTGAAAGCATTATTTGTACAAATCACATTCCAACAAATGCCCAGAGGACAAAATCACTTAGTGGATTCACTGGCTAAAATTGGGTCTTTTCTATGCATCCCACATCTAAAAAATGACATGCCATTCTTTGTGGATCATTTGAAAAAACATGCATACGAATTGCCAAAATCTTCCTTGTTATGTGAATTTTGTGGTCCCTTATCCTCTAGTATCTTGGCATCTATAATTACCTACATGAAAGAACATTTCTTCCTAACATAAACCATTCTAAAAAACGTAACCTTATCCAAAGTATATGCTATTATACCCTACTTGGGGGCACTTTCTATCATTGAGGCTATGATGGGAATATGTTGTGTTACCTTAATTCAAAAGAGTCCATTGTAGTGGTCAAAGAGGTGCATGAAGGCATCTGTGGGGCCCATACAAGTGGAATGGTTCTTGCTAAGAAATTATTGAGAGTAGGCTATTATTGGCCTACCATGGAAACTGATTGTTGTCAATATGTCAAAAAATTCTTGCTATGTCAAAAGTATGGAAATCTAATACATGCTCTAGTGTAATCTTTGCAACCCATCACAACACCATGGCCACTTTCAAAGTTGGGATTTGATCTCATTGGGAAAATTACGGCCACTTCCTCTGATGGCCACACTCACATCATAATTGGAACCAAGTATTTTACAAAATGGGTAGAGGTGGTTACTCTCACCTATGTCACTGGTGAACATATTTCCAAATTCATAATGAACCACATCATTTGTCATTATGGCATTATTGTTGCCATTGTATATGAAAATGGAAAGTCTTCAAAAAATAAAAAAGTGAACACATTGTGTCAACGCTTTCAAATATGACTAAAATACTCAAGTACCTATTAGCCTTAAGGTAATGGATAGACCGAAGCCTAAAAAAAGACTCTTGTTCACATCATGAAGAATATTGTTAACAAATATAGTTATAATTGACACTTATAGATTCATCCTGCCATATGGGCTTATAGAACATCCATCTGCACCTCTACTAGTGCTAATTCATATTCCTTAGTTTTTGGAACATATGCCATTTTTTCCCTTGAGATTAAGCTCCCTTCTTTGTGAATATCCCTAAGAGATTACCTAAACAAAGAGGAATATTATAAAGTGGCTAGGATGGTAGAGATAGAGCTATTGGATGATAAGTTCCTTTAAGTACTTGAACACCTTAAAGTGTATCATAACTGAGTTCCCCAAAGCTACAACAAACAAATCATACCTCACCATTTTGAGGTAGGAGACCTTGTCTTGAAAGAGAATCAGTTCAACACCATGAAAGACTGAGAGAAGAGATGAAATTTTGAACCTAACTAGTTGGAGCCATATGTTTTGGTTGCTAAATTTGCTTTAGCTGTGTATAAAATTTCTGATATTGATGGTGATGAACTTAGGGAACCTATGAATGTCATGAATCTCAAGCGTTTCTATGCCTACACATTGGGGTCCTTCAAAAAACAAAAAATTAAAGAGAAATAAATCCATCCAAGTGTGAAAACCACACAATTGTGGCACTTTAGACAAGTCCTTTGGTGAAAAATAGTTTTTGGTGCCATCATAGGGTCTTTTGTTCACAAACATCTCACACCTAGGAGGAAAATGGCTTTATCCTAAGCTAGTTTTTTCCTGTGTCTGAGATCCTTTTGAGCCTATCCTTTGTGGCCTTGATTCAATTGATCCTACTTTTGTGTATCTGTGGATATTTTTCCTTTGTAAATTCCCATCTAACGTTGGGGGCACCTTCACATCTTCACTTTCTTGCAAATACGTGTGGCATTTTCCCTTGTAAATTGCCATCTATTACTGGGGGCATCAACATTTCTTCATTTTCTTCCACACATTTTTTATTTTTTGTAGAAAATCTCAAAACATTCACATAAAATTCAAGAAAATGTCAAAAAAATTAAAATACATTTTATCAAAACAACTCAAAAATAGTATAACATTGTATCAAGAAAATACAAAAATATCACAAAACATTTCAAAATGTCCCAAAAAAATAAAGTCATGTTTACTTACTTAGTTGTTTGTTTATACATAGGTTTGTTGGCTTGTTTGTACATATTGTATGTTGTCGTACATGCTTTTATAGATTAATTTTATATTTACTTATTAGCTTAAATCTTGATTTAATATGTTGTGAAGTTCATTAGATTATTATTTTTGCATACTTTGTACATAGTTGTTTTGTGGTGATATTCAGAATGTGTACATATTAGATTTGATTAAGTGTTCATTTTGCTTGTATTCATTGCTTATATAGTATTTATTATCATTTCATCATCTGAATCATCTATCATCACATAATCAATCATATCAATAAATTTTTAAGCTAAATCATCATACAACTAAAATCAAACATGTATGTTAAAGCTAACATCATATACAATCATCAATGGGGATATAGGGATTATTTTTATCCCCCATCCTCATAGACCATAGTAAACATGCTATCTAATCAAAACAGAATTGTGATAAATCATAAAATTCCATCATCATATATCCATGTAAAAAAAAATGTCCATATACAAACATTGTCTTGATATACATGAGATACAAAGTAGGTCATCATGGGCATAGATCAAAAATTTTCCTTCATCTTGAGGCATGATAAAAAACAATGCATATATATCATATCAAAATTGTGTTCCTTCATCATGAGGCATATACTAAAAATAAATAAAATATAAGAGTCAACCCTAACTCTCATCAGTACCAGAACTACCTAGCCTATGACTGAGTAGAGGCATTTGACTGAGGGAGAACATCTGAACTGACCTAAAATATCTCAATGGTCTATGTGATTTAGACCTAGATTTACTGCTAGACATATAACTATACGGAATGGTCCTCTATCCCTATGGAAAAGCCACATGATAAATATCCCTATAGTATCTAGCCTCACCTATAGGTGACATAAAATTATATACTAAGTATAAGGCTCCCGCTGCTAAGGCTGCATGATGCAAAACATCATGGTATGATTTAAGTCTAGAAACATCTAGCTGCAGCTATGTTCTCTGATCTCCCCATTGTGTTCTTGCTATCACGAGATGATCTCATGTAGTTGTGGCCTAATCTCTCTTAGTAGTGACCTGTTATACCTATTTCCTCAACATTTCCTGATATGTAGAACCCTGTTTGACCTGTCTCTGCAGTTTCTAAACTACTAAACTATAATGAAGGCCACATCACCCCATCACATGGCCATGTCCCTCTACACTTGTAAAATGACCATTGATGGCCCACCTATCCCAGAAGGAGTATGAATCTAGGCACCTATATCTATGGTGGCTCCTGTGTCCCATAATCCATCCCCATCTCCATCACCCCACATAATGCAATATGTGTGCTAGTTGATTAGGGCGGTGAAGGTGGAACCTGTATAACATCAACATGTTGTTCCTACACCTAAATAATGGGCACATGTTGTGCCTGCACCTGAGGACCCTATATTAGGATCTACTGAATAACTCACCCATGTGCTTCATGTTTGTGTACCTATTGTAAATTTGGTATCTTAAGCTATGGATCCTACTATGTGGGCCCTGTTGTGGTAGAGGATTCTCTGGGGGAGGACCCTATGCCTACACTACCTCTACTTATGGATTCCATAATCAGGCCATATATCGTAAAGCATGACCCTGCAGTCCTATTGTTGTTACAACTACTAAAGCTATGGCAGCATATGGAATAGTAATGCATCTAGGAAAAAATATAAAATACCAATCCCCATAGTCTGCATTAGTCCTTAGATCTACAATTTGTGGCCATCTAACCCATAACTATGGGATGAAACCCTGATAACTATATAATGATCTTCATGTCTAATGTGGGGCCTAAAATCAAAGGTCTTATGTGAAAATCATAGGTACCATATGTAATCCTTGGGTATACCCTGGATGACTCTGAGTTTCTGTTGTACTCAGTATATGTTATACCACTCTAAAAATTTTCAAGGGATACAAATCAGAAAGTGATCAACCTTAAATGCTCAAGCTCCACACATCCCCATGCCACTGGTATAAATGATATGGTCCAAGTCACCATCCATAGTTGGAAGGTCATCAAAATACCACCTATAGTAGGCTATATCTCCCAAATGAGATTTGACATCCTCTCCTACTAGCTCCCATCCTATGCAAGATGACTCATAGGGTGCTCTAACTTTTAGCACTCTAAGTGCACATCGAATAGCTATATAATCCCATGAGCAAATCTATAGAAGAGTCACAGGACTCAAAATTCTCATCTCTTTATATGATACCAGATGTAGATCCCTGTAAAAATGGGCCAGTATGCACTGGCCCCAAGAAAATATCTCCCCATCCATCAATCTATGAATAACACTTATCAAACCAAGTGAAAATTGTTTACACTTCTTGTAAGGAAACAAGTAGCTGCTGACAAGAGCCATAAGGTAGACTGAAATCCTAGTAATCCATCTACTCTTAATACATATTAACAAATACATGGCAATACTCTATCAAGGTATATCCTCTAGTTGAAAAATATCCCATATGTGTCCTAAGATCTAACAACGGTACCCATCATATATAACTAAACTCCCCTATATAGGTACTCTGAGAATCTGATACACATCCTCGAGGGTCACAATTATCATCTCTCTAGTGGGTAGTTGGAATGTCTAACTCTCTATGTGCCACCTCCCAACTAAGGCATTCGCAAGGCTATGATCCAACATGATGTGTGGAAGTTGTGTAATATAAGATAAACCCATAGCCTCCAAAACGTAAATCAATCCCTGCTGCTCGTGTTGGGTAAAGGTCATCTCAAATTCTTGTAGGTGTCCATGAAACTCACGCATATCTAAATTGAGTAATATCTCATGGATATCACCGAAGACACACACAATTAACATCATTTCTTCTAATAACATCTTTCTAGGGTGTTATAATCACTCCTAAGTTCATCTAATCATTACTTAACATATTTACAATTCCTCTAAAAATATTCTAAAAACCAGATTTTGCACTAGCGCACTCCCTTCATGCTAGCACATACCCCTATGGTGATATTGCATAAATTTTCACACTAGCACATTTCACGCTAGTGCATGCATTTTCATGCTCTTGATATCATTTTAATGCTAGCACATGTCACGCTAGTGCATGCATTTTTCACACATGCAACTATTTTCATGTTATTAAATGATCTTTCCTAAATCAAACCTAGTTTAACACTAATGATCTTGTTTTAACGATAGTGCATGGCCTTTCATGCTAGTGCATGGGAGACATGCTAGCATGATCAAAGCCTTGCACTAGCGTTAACCCAATAACTTCCCCTAGCTATAAAACACATTAAATGCATTAAAATTTCAAAAAAAAAATGTTACTTACCAGGCCACGCTCTATAGAAAGCCTCCAAAACTCTCCAAATCAGTATACATAGTGTGTGAAATCTCGAATTCATTCGATCTCTCTCAAAATTTAGAGAAACATATCTCAATATAACAATATAGTATAATTGCTCAAAATTGGCCACAATAGATTTTACCCCTCCCACCATGACATTTATACCCTCTTAGCCCTAATCCCTCATTTTTTATCACTTCCTAAGGTCTATATTACTAACGTGTTCTTCAACATTCCTCTTGCTACATGTTGGTGCTCCATCGTGATGTTATTTTCCTTAAATTGTCATTTTCACTCATGTTTCACCTTACTGGGGCATATTTTTACTTCTCAGTGACCTTTTATTCTTCTCGGGGCATATATTTGTTTCCTATAAATCCTTTTTTGCATACCATGCACACAATCATTCTCCCAAAAAAATTTAAAAAATCCAAAAAATTTGGTAAAAATTGCAAAAAACGAAAACATTGGTAAAAATTCAAAAATAAAAAAGGTAAAAAGCATTCACACATCTAAATCATTTACAGGACACAACGTCCTAAAACATCAAGTTGTGTCCTATAAAACATCTTTTTTTTGTCCTCATTTGTTCTTACACATGACTTGCAAATCATTTTGATCTACCTCCATTAACAAATGTTGGTTGGCTTGTTATATATGCATTCCCTTGCACAAGAAATTGTTTAGGGTAGTTTCATATTACACAATTGCTTTTTCATGGGAATTCTACATCCTCTATTTTTAACCCTTGTCATATAACTTGAACATTTGCAAACTGAAGCTTGAAAACAAAAAACTTAGTATAATTTTCTTGAACGTTGTTTATTTGAGAATGTTTATATGTACTTATTTGGTTTCTTGTTTATTTTCTCATATTACATTTCTTCCTGCATGTTGTATTGAGTCATTCCTGATAATAAATAAAAAGTTTCTCCTAAATGGTTCATTGATTACATTGAGAAATGATGATAACAAGTGGTTATTGAGCTAGCTGGGTTAAAAGCTATCTCCATTTTCTTCATCTCCATTTTTCCTCATCACCATTTTCTTCTATCAAAATTTTTCTTCAACACCACCTAGGGCAATGGGGATCATATTTATCCACCCTATTCCCTTTGTTACTTCTATCTATTAAAACACCAACATTTATTTTCCACTCACTCACTTTAAACACTCACATACTAGGCTTGTGTTGAATTTTCTTTTTCCTTCTTTTTTGATTGTCGATTGACCTCTTTCATCACCCCATTGAAATTTGAGGGGAAATTTTTAATTTTACTATTTTTTCTTCCTTTCCTTCAAAATTTAGTTGTCTATAATTGTCTATTATCTTTGAAGTGGCCTCGTTTACCCCATCCCAAAGAAGGGAAAATTTAGACACCTAAAATCTAGCTACGCAGTTTTAATACTAAAATTGTACTTGCTTTCCTTTTTCCCATCATTTCTATTATAATTAGTGATTTCCCACTAACTAGCTAATGTTTCCCTCCATTTTAGTCAATTAACGATATTTAGTTAATTAACTATCCTTTCCTTCATTTCGGATGCCAATTAACAACACTTAGTTAGTTATAATCCTCCTCTAATGCATTAATTGACTATTATACATTAATTAAGACTTTTGAACCTTGTATTTAATTAATAAACCTTATTATTAATTAAATCCCTTTTTTAAATCCTATAAATCCTACATATTTCCCTTTGTATCATCTCCAAATATATTTCTAAGCTTATCTTGGCCTATTAATCAATCTTAGTTGATTAATTAAAACATCTCCAACTCCCATGAGTTTCTAATTGTTAATTAATCCCTCTAATCATGCTTATCCCTTATAATTCTAATTTATATTTTATCCTGCATTCTTTAGGTTTCTAGTTTCTCCCAAATTGGAAAGCTATATAAATAGCCTACTATCTTCCTTCACACCTTACACCACACTTTTTCTAGTGAAATTATAGGTATATGATAAAGGCATTCTTCACCATTGAATAATATTATTGATCTTAAATCCATCTATCCTCTCTTTGCATAGAGTAGTAAAGGATGATCCATACATAGAAATTTATCCATATTGGAGAGATCATTTCCTCTTGTATGAGAGAGACATCCTTTTATTTCTTTGCAATCTTAGGAGAAATTTACAATCTAGAAGGCATATCTAGCTTAACAAGGAATGGCTTGATGTTTTAAAAGTTCCATTTGGATGCATTAATTTATATTTTGTTCTTGCATAGCCTTATCATGATGTTTCTATTAGATTATATTTGTCATTTGAAACTAATTTGTGTTAGTTTCTCTTAATTATGCTTAGTTTCTTCAATATGTATACACAAAATCTAATATTTATAGAAGAAGAAAGAGAGGAAGGAGACTAGAGAGACTGAAAAAGATGTGAAGCCACAACCTAATATAAAATTTTTAACTCTATGAAGTATCCAAGAGGAGTGTCGATGATGTGGTTTTCTTCCTGTAGAATGAAGAAGATCCATCCACATCAAAAAATGTTCCTTCCCTTTAGAAGGAAAAAAATGGAGTATTGGAATTCCACCCATTATGTGAAGGAAAATGAAGGAAGCAGTACAAAGAACTCTGAATCTAGTCCATTGAAATGTTACATAGGTATAAAAAATTAGTGTAAAGGAACCTAAGTTAATGCCATGAACATATAAATTTCATATTATAAGAGGGGAATATCCACTGAAACGATTCCTACGTAAAGTGAAGAAAAATTAATAACCCCCACAATAATAGAAAGAGGATCCATAAGAAGATGCGGATGAGTGACGAACTCAAAAAAGTGGAAGTGATAAGATTCCTAGCAGTGACACTCCAAACAAAGGAGATGAAGGAATCCTCTAAAACACATGTAGAAGAAAGATAAGATCCATGTACTATAACACAATTATGGACTGCGAAGAGATGAAAAAGGTATGATAAATAATCATCCTAAAAGGGTTTCTCGACAAATATAAGAGAAATCTATGACATGTATGGGTCATCAACACATGAAGGAGGAGTGGAATAATCCTCACACCTTGGCAGGGGAAAAGAGGAAGATGCAATGATAGTATGAGACTAGGAATAAGACTCCCTGATGTCTGATAAGAAAATATGGTCGTCAACATTCTCTAAAAGGTGGTTAGGATAAGGAGGAGAGGAGTCCCCATCAATGCTCTTGTCATCATAAATAGAAGAACAAACATCATTACCAGGGATAGGAACAAGAAAGTTTGTGTCATCAAAACTATCATCACATGAAGAAGGAGATTGGACAACAATATCAGTTGGAGAAGCAACAACAGTAGTCTTTGAAGGTCTCCAAATAAAGACTGGAGAATTCTCAAAAAATTACAAGGACAATATGAGTTCACCACATGAAGATGGACAGGCTTGGAGACATGTACCAATAAGTAACCAAAAACATGATCAAACTTTTGGATTAAGTATTCAACACAATAAGGATCACCGAGTGCAAGAATTACTCATACAGAAAGGGATAAAGGCCATCGTGAGTAAGATAATGTACTATGAAATCATGCCATGATGTATAATTCTCTCTACCAAGAAGATGAGAAAAATGCTGAGAAGTACTCCTATGAATCTCGATTCTAGAAATAAAATCCTCCATGGTGCATCCGTGAAAAGAGAAATAAATGCACAAGAGTCATAAAAAAAATACACGCTCAATTGGATGTTAGACTTAGCCCAAAATGTGTAAAGAATGCAAGAAAAGAAGGTTATAAGGATACACACAATTTTGTAAGATGTTAGAATTTTTCGTGAATTTGTTTGCATGCAATACAACACCCAAGAAAAATGGTAACTCCCTATTTGTGAAAATTTATAAACAATTCATTTATTATAATAAGGCATGTTCATGTGACGTGACATAGTTGACCAATCACCTTGTAGTAATCAATGAATCACGTAAGAGTGGTGACCACAATAAGTCTCAGTGAGAAGTAGTGAACAACACGTAAGCACACACAAAAGGGAAAAAGAAAGGAAGAAGGGGACAAAACAAAGTTCGGTGTGAGAAAAAGTGTCTCACATCACATAAGGGGGCTCTCTTTTTGTAAGGTTATGGTAGACACACTCACTAGTCCGCAAGTGAAAAAGAGCACTATAATTAAAAAATGACTCAAAAGGTGTCAAGGGGGTCCCAAAAATCCATAAATAACTCCAAAATGCACAACAAACAACTTGAAAAAGGCCATAAAGGGATCCAAACAGGACCTACATGCTCTAGAAAGGATACACACTCCCATAAAAAGGTTAACGGAAAAAAATTCCTAGTAACCCTAGTTTAAGAATAATTTTTACCCAATTCTTCTTATTTTTAAAAAAATACAAAATAGGCTTAGATTAAAAAAATGGGCTATGATTTAATTAACATTTTATTGAAAATAAACTGACCAACCTTGATTCTAAGTTACTTCCTTTAATTAATTGACAAATCCCTTCATTTAAAAAAGTTATGTTACAAAAACTATAGGCTTAAAACATAACATAAAGTTAGAATTTAAGATAAAAATAAAAAATGTCGGGATTGTTTAAAAGGAGGGATGAAGTAAAAAAACAAAGGGGTCAAGGGAGGTAGGTAGATAATAAGGGAGAGGTAGATCAAGACATGGAGGGGGGCGTATCAAATATCAACTCAAGACAAACCTAGATGGTAAGCATTGAGAAGGATTTGAGCAGTGGCTTGAGGAAATAAGCCAAAAAAATGACTCTATTAGTGAGCCAAGTGGGTGGAGTAACAATGCCAGGATCAGTAAAAACACAAAGAAACACATGGGAAAAAAATTCAAGGAAAGGTTAAATTGGCACACAAATCATGGAGAAATTGTGGGGAAGCCAAGTGACCTAGACATGGATGGAACACAGGTACGACACAAGGTTTAAGAAACATAGAGCCGGGGTGGAGGGTTCACATGTAGAGAACCCTAATATGGGCGAGAAGGAAGAAACATGATTCGGAGCCAAGAACAATGTTACACACAACTTGTTCAGTCATGAATAACTCAGATGGATTTGGAACAGGGAGAAAGGAGATTGGGAAAATGGAGCTGAGCAGATGTGGGAATGAGCTTAATAGGAATGGTGAGTTAAGTCATAACCACACAGTAGGGCCAAGTCTAGGAAGAACCCATAGTGACCATGCAGGGTGGAACAAGACAAAATCATCGAGATAGGAACCAAAAATGGCTAGAAAAACATGCACTATACTTATAACACATGACAGACAAGAAATGGAAAGTGGGTCGACAAATATCAAGAGAGACAAGGAAATCCCAGCAGGGGTGAGATAAGGTGATCTCAAGAGTAGTGAACTTAGAACCAAGTTAGGGTTAGAAATAGATCTCAAGGTGACGAAGGAGAAGTTTGGAAAGAGACAATATGAGTTATAGGGGAAAGAGAACAAAGTCAAAGTGAGTCACACTTACCAGCTTGGTTTTAGCTTGGCAAGATGGGGCTAAATTAGGACAGTAGAAAAACAACACACTATCAAGCTTAAAAAAATAAGTCTCAAAAAATGTAACTGAAACTCTTTATCTTCTCGCTATACTTGCGCACAAGTAAGACACATAAAACTAAGCATAAATAGCTCCAAAACAAGATTTTTTTGCCAAAAATGATCGTAGAGAGCTGAATTTGGAGAAAAAAATCATAAAAGACCTGAAACTCTAAAAATAACTAGCACGTACACCAAAAACACACACAAACTAGTAGACTCCACGAAAAAATGAGATGAACCTGAATAATGCAAGTAAAACACAATGGAATAATGATTATAAAGCTTGCACAAGAAACAAGTAAGAATAAAAAACTTAAAATGGAGAGTGATATGGATCCCAAGAATGTGCTCTGATACCATGTGAGAGAATGTGAGAATGATGATCAAGTAGGATGGTGCACATATCAATCAAGTTACACTCGAATGACAATGTATTTGATTTCCATGTAGTAAGAACACATTCAACCATGAAAATTTGTATGCAGAAGAAACTATTCTACTCATTGTCATATATCATAAAAAGAAGGGTATAAATAGTAGTATTATGTAACTCCCAATGTTATACAATCATACATCCACAATAGAGAAGAGGAGCTACATTCTATAACTGGAAAGTAACTCTTTTATGATGCATTGACATGTCTGATAGAATTTATGATAGAATTTTTCATACCACCTAAGACATCTAAGACTTATGATCTCACCTAAGTGATATGATTCACCACGTGATGTGGATAATTCCATGAGATGACAAGACAAGTACCCTACACAAAATTCTAGTCTCCACCATGGTTAGTGCTGAACATTAGCTATCTCTCTTACCTTTTAGGTTATGAAAATGGAGATATTTGAATGCAAGGGGAAATTAAGTAAAGGGAGAAGAATTATAGGTTTTGAAACAAATTGGAGAGCCTTAAGAAGGTAAAAACATGTAATGTTAAACATGAAGAACTTATAGAAGATTTGATTTTGTGTACAAAGGTAAAGATTCCTTGTAAATATGAATATGAATGAATATTTTAGTGAGAGATATGTGTATATTTAAGTTTGATGAGTTTGTAATGACGTGTTAAGGTTGGTTTCAATCTATGAATGGTTCTTAATACTGGCAGTAATGCATTACCTAGACATTTACTATGAATAACTTGTTAGCTAGATGTTATGTTGTGATATAGTAAGGATTGAGAGTTATTTCATTGAGTAAATGGATGTGCAGATGTATTTGGATGTGTGGATAAGGATCTAAAACATGTATGAGATCTCATTTAAGTATGAGTTGACAAGAAGAAAAGAGTTTCTCAGTTTGAGGCAAAAAAGTATATTTCTTGATGTATTCTTAAGGAAGATTGATGAAATAAGAAGAAATGGTGAGATAGAAATTTAGGTTAGTTATGAAATTCATGAGGAAAATTAATATAGTGCATTTTAAGGGTTAATAAAGATAGTAGAATGGATTTTAGTGATATTTTATGGGCAATATGAGGAAAATAAGGTTTTCTTAACCTATAATAAGGTAAACTTTGCTGTTGTGAGTTATTGGTATAGTTTCAAAAGTTAGTGTATGAAGATGAAATATGGAGGAGTCTTAAACAGATCTTAAGAAGTATTATTTAGGGTTTGAAACCATATTTTGTACAATATATGAGAAAAAATCCCTCTCGAGCATGAGAAACCCTAGTTTAGGGTTTAAAGTGCAAAATTGCCATAACTTAAGATTACATGGATGCAACTTAATGAAAATTTATAAAAACCATATGAGCATGGTGTAAGAATATATTTTCATGGTTTTAAGAATTTTGGAGTACTACAGTCTGAAATTTTCATTAAAGTCTTGTTTGGATAAATATGAGACCTAATTTGAGAAGAAATTGTCATTTCTATGTTGTTTGGCTTAAAGAACCCCTTGTATATTTAATTTGATAGTTGAAGGAGATTAATGGGTATCTAGAAAGCATATTATTATTTTTAGAAACTAACTTTGTGATAATTTATCAAAAAATCATGATTGGCAGGGCTAGAAGATAGTATAGGCAGAGATTAATGGTAAGAAACCTTATTTAAGTTTCCCTTGATTTTTCAACCTTGGATGAGATTTGCAGTAATGAAAGGAGCATGATAAAGGTAGAATATTGTATTTTAAAACCTTGTAAAATAATTTGGGATTTAATTTATGCTTGAAGTTATAAGAAAAGAAGTTTCTAACAGTACTAGATTGAATAATAATATTGTAAACTTTCTATGAAAGAAGTAAACCATTGATATGAGTAATAAAATATTAATAATATAGAATGAGTAAACCATAGGGGTTGATAAAATTTAATAGGGAAACACTAACCACCCAACAAAAAGAGACAAAGTAGAGTAACTTTATATAATAGCCAAGAAAATACATGTAAATATGGTTAATGCCTGATTTCAAACAATGGGTTTAAAATAGGAAATGTGTTCTAAAATATGATACAACCTTAGGGGTTAGAAGAGTTATTATATTTTTGTTTGTCATAAATAAATAAAAATCTAATCAAATCATTCTTTAAGAAAAAGTTGAGTAAAGTAAATAAGTGTTCCTTTTGGATCCGTTTAGGGTGTATATAAAGTTAGAAATTTTCTAGATATCATTCAAATAGTGGGACATATAAAGTTAGAAATTTTCTAGATATCATTCAAATAGTGGGACATCATATTCATACTTCGAGAAGTAAGTAAACAATGATAAGAGAGTGAGAATACACATTGAAAATTTATTTCAAAACACCTTCATCCCCTCTGTAAATTTTCTTTCATGGCCGATTGCATTGATAAGCTCCATTTCAAGACCCACTCTTACTAATATCATCACAACATCATGGAGTATTGTTCAAACATTTCCAAAAACCTTTCATCATGAAGCTAAATTCACCTTCTTCATGGAATGTTGTGTCGTAGGATTCCGTAGAAAGAATCCTCCCACCCACCAAAATGGCCTATTTGAGGATGAAGAAGAGAAAAATCAAAATGAAAAAAAATATGATCATCATCTTTAGATTCATAAATTCCTCGCATAATTTCCTCAATATAACGATGAATAAGAGGAAATGCTTGATAAACATCTCCTTGAATATTCTCTAAAAAACTTGATAATAGGTCAAAAAAGGGGAAAGGTACCAAAGTAGGATCATCTAAAAATACCCCTAATTCTAAACCTAATAACCTTATTCTCCAAATCATTGATCCAATGAACCAACAAATATTTGTTACTATGGCTCAATTCATTCAGATGCTATCCAACATCACTTATCTAGTCAATTTCCCTACAATGAGCTCTTGGGGTACCACACCGCTTCGTTTAACAAATGGTCCTAATGGGGTTCCCATCACCCAATCCCTATCCATATTAAATTCATAAGAGTAGTCCAACAAGATCCTTTAGAGCCTTAGAGTGCTAACATGGATATTGGGGTTATTTCTCCTTCCATATCCTATGATGGGTCCATAAATCCCTCCCTTCACATTAAGGCCTTTGGAAAAAATTATAAGGACTAGATCAAAGGCAATTCATAAGCTACCACCAAGATCTTAGCTAAGAATATCACAAGAGATTATTTGGATTGGTATGTTGAGTTGTGGAGCTCAATTACTTTAGTTTAGCATGCAACAGAAACTTGCTGAAAAATAAAGTAATTGTCATTGGTTAAGGGAGAACCAGTATCGGTCACCTAGGATTGACATCGGTTAGGTCTAACCGGCATCGGTTACCTGTGCGAGGATGTTTTAATTAACTCTCAGGATTAGATCTATTTTTAGCATTAAATTATTTCTATTGATTGCAATTGCATGGCTAAGTACCCTACGTCTATAAATGACTATATAAGCATAAAAGCTAGGATTTGGAAGTAAGATGGTTAACAAGAATTAGAAAGAACTTACAAATATTTGGTGAGAGAGAGAATTATTGGTGATGAAGTAAAATCTTGATAGAAGGAAATTAATGTACATCTAAGAGGTGTGGAAGATTGTAAATCTTCATTGTATATCTTTTCAAAGCTTTGGATAATAGATTGGCTTGTTTCTTGGTGGACGTAGCCCACACTGGGTGAACCACATTAAATCTAGTGTTGATTTATGTCTCTTTTTTTGTATATTTATTCTAGTAGAATATTCACTTTTATTTGCATGTATGCTTAGATATGATATATTTTCTGTATAAATGTTGTGTTAACCCCAACAACTGGTATCGGATAATTTTTTGAGGGTTTTGTGTGTTGATAGATTTACTCACAAAGGGTTTTCTGATTGAGTGAGAGCTACAGAAATGATAGAAGAAAACAAATACAAGGTAGAGAAATTTGACAGCTGAAATTATCAATTATGGAAGATTCAAATTGAGGATTATCTTTATCAAAGAGATTGGTATTTACCATTGGATGAGAAGTCTAGACCTATGAAGATGACTGATGAATAATGGAAGATTCTTTATAGAAAGGATTTGGGATCTATAAGATTGAGCCTGACAGCATCTGCGGCTTCGAATATTACAGAAGTGACTTATATGGTAGAGTTAATGAAACCTCTTGCTAATTTATATGAAAAACTTAGTGCTTCAAATAAAGTTTATTTGATGAAAAAACTATTTAGTTCTAAGATACATGAAGTTGGATATACATCTAGTCATTTGAATGATTTTTTGATCTATTGTAAATTAGTTAAAATTGGTTGCTATACCATTTGATGATGAAGTAAAATAATTTTTATTCTTATGTTCTTTACCTAATAGTTGGGATAACTTAGTAATGGATGTTAGTAATAAAACATCTGCTGATAAAATTTTGAAGTTCAATGATGTGGTTAGTATAGTTTTGAATGAAGAAATTCATAGGAAGAATACAGAGGAATCATCATCTATAAAAGCTTTGAATGTAGAAAGCAGGGGTAGACAGAAGGAGAGATCCAAGAGTAAGAGTAATGGGAAATCAAATTCAAGGGATAACAGATCTAAATATAGAAGTAAGGGAATTACTTGTTGGAAATGTGGAAAGAAAGGACATGCAAAGAAATATTGTTAGTCAAAGGAAAAAGAGAGCTAACACCGAGAAAAAGCTAAAGAAGAAAATCTTGTTGCATTTGAGGTAATGCAAGATGCTCTTATTCTTTCTTTAGATAGTATAATTGAATTGTGAGTTTTAGATTCAGGAGTTTCTTTCCATGTAACCCCTAATAAGGGTTATTTCATAAATTATGTCCAGGAAAATTTTAGGCATGTTTATTTGGTTGATGATGAACCTTGTAGTATTATCGGTAAAGGGTAAGTTCATCTAAAATTACAGAATGGAAATACATGGGTATTGAAAGATGTGAGGCATGTGTGAAGCCTCAAGTGGAATCTTATTTCTACAAGGAAACTAGGTGAATCTGGTTGTATGGTTAATTTTATAGGAGACTCTTGGAAAGTCACCAAGGGTTATTTTGTTGTGGCAAGAGGTAAGAAGGTAGGAATGTTATATTTATCTACCTATATTACTAATTCATTTTCTGCATTAGCTACTTCATATTCAGATGCATGCATGTGGCATAACCATTTAGGTCACATGAGTCAAAAAGGAATGTAGATATTAAAGGTTGAGCATAAGTGATCAGATTTGAAGGATTTAGATATTGATTTCTATGAGCAGTGTATCTTTGGAAAGAAAAAGAGAGTGATATTTCTCAAAGTTGGGGCAACTAAAAACAAGCAAAAATTAGAGCTTGTACACTCGAATGTGTGGGGACCAGCTCAGGTAGCTTCTCATGGAGGATCCTAGTATTATTTTACTTTCATTGATGATGCTACAAGAAAGGGATGATTTTATTGTATTAAACATAAATATGATGTTTTTGAGACTTTTAAAATATGGAAATCCCTTGTTGAGAATGAATCAAATTCTAAGATAAAGTGCCTTAGATCTGACAATGGTGGTGAATACTGTAGCAAGGTTTTCAATGATTATTGTTTAGTGAATAGGATACATAGAGAAAGAATGGTTCCAAGAACACCATAGGAGAATGGTGTTGTAGATAGAATGAACAGGATAATTATGGAACGTGCCAGAAGTATGAGGATACATTCTGGATTACCCTTGTAGTTTTGGGTAGAAGTAGTTGATACAATGGTTTATTTGATTAACCGTGGGCATTCAAGTTCACTAGATGGAGGAACACTAGAGGAAGCTTAGACTGGAAAAGAGGTAGATCTTTCTTTCTTCAATTTTTTGGTTCAGAATATTTTTTGCATGTTGATAAAGAAAATAGAAAGAAGCTGGATGCAAAATCAAATAGGTGCACTTTCATTGGTTATGGATTTGGTGATTATGATTTCCATTTTTGAGATTTAGAGAATTATAAAATTATTAAGAGTCATGATGTTGAATGGAATGAAAAAAGAATGTACAAGGATCAAATTTTTTTACTCAAGGATGAAACGGTCGAGAAGTTTGTGAATGAAAATGAACTCTCGGATTTAAAATAATTACTGACAGGGTTACATAGTAATTGGTGTCGATTGACCTTTGACCGACACTAGTCAGATGAATTGGTATTAGTTACAGAGGATCCAAACTAGCATCAGTTAGTAGAACTGACATCAGTCAGAGGTTACTGGCTTTGGTCACTATCAGATTTGGATAAGAATGTCCCATAGGTCCAAATTGAGCCTCTAGTACTCAAAAATTCTATGAGAAGGTCAGAAAGAGTAAGTAAACTTCCAAAAATATTTACACCTTCTCTATTTTATTTATTATTGACTGATAATGGTGAACCAGAGAGATTTGAAGAAGCAATGCAAGATAAGACTCACATTCAGTGGGAGCATGGCATGGATGAGGAGATGGAATCCTTGGAATAAAACCAGACTTGAGATTTGGTTAAGTTGCCAATAGGTAAGAGAATATTACATAACAAGTGGGTTTATAAGATTAAGGAAGAAAAGGGTGGACATAAAAGGTAGAAGGAAAGGCTTGTAGTTAAGATATTTACACAGAAAATAGGTATTGACTTTGGTGAAATATTTTCTCTTATTGTTAAGATGAATTCTATTCTTATTGTGTTGATTTTAGTTGTAGTAGAATATTTTCACTTAGAGAAACTAAATGTGAAGATGGATATCCTTCATGGTGATTTGGATGAAGATATTTATATGCAGCACCCACTTAGGTATGAAGTCAAGGGTAAGGAGAAACTAGTGTGCAGATTGAAAAAGAGCCTATATGGGCTGAAGCAAGCTCCAAGGCAATGGTACATGAGGTTTGCTAGTTTTATGCATGAGCATGGTTACTTGAGATGTGAATATGACCATCGTGTTTATTTCAAGAATCTTGAAAATGGGAGCTATATTATTTTGTTATTGGATGTGGATGATATGCTTACTGCAGGATCTAGTATACATGACATTGGTGAGCTTAAGATAAGGCTAGATCATACATTTTCTATGAAGGATTTAGGATTTGTAAAAAGAATCCTTGGCATGCAAATATATAGAGAAAGTAAAAACAAGAAATTGTATTTGTCTCATAAGGATTATATCTACAAGGTGTTAGAAAGTTTCAACATGCAGAATGTAAAACTTGTAAGTAAACCTATGGTTGGACACTTCAAATTAAGCAAAGATCAATTTCCTTCATGACACAAGGAGGTCAAATACTTGACACGAGTTTCATATACTTCAGTAGTTGGGAGTCTCATGTATGCTATGGTTTGTACCAGACTAAACATTGCACATGTAGTGGGACTTGTAAGTAGATATATGACTAATATAGGTAAAGAGAATTGGAAATAAGTCCAAAGGATACTCAGATATTTGAAAGGGACATCTATCATGTAGTTCTGCTATGGAGGTTTGGATATTTCATTACGTGGATATGTTGATTTGGATATGGTTGGAGATCTGGATGGTAGGAGGAGCACTACTTGATATATTTTCATAGTAGGTGGAACTACAATTAGCTGGATTTCTAGATTACATAAGGTTGTGGCTTTGTCTACTATAGAGTCAGAGTATGTTACAGCTACAAAGGCTAGCAAGGAGATGATATGGATGAGTAGGTTCATGGAAGAGTTGGGAAAGGAGAAAGGTGATTGTAAATTGTTTAGTGACAGTCAGAGTGCAATTCATTTGGCAAATAACTCAATGTTTCATTCAAGAATGAAACACATTCAGTTGAGGTATCACTTCATATAACAGGTATTGGAGGATGGAAAATTGAATCTGGAAAAGATTCATATGAGCAAGAACCCTGTGGATATGCTAACAAAGCCATTAGAAAAAGAGAATTTGGAACTACACTCCACTTCTATTGGTCTTCGAGTTTAAGACTTGAAGAGGAAGAAATAGAGATAAGGAAGAATCCAAGAATGACGTTGTACAGGTATGGTGCATTAATTAATCTCCAAGTGGGAGATTATTGAGTTGTGGAGCTCAATTACTTCAGTTTAGCATGCAATGGAAAATTATAGGAAAATACAGTAACTGTCATTGGTTAAGGGGGAATTGGCATTGGTCAGCTATGACCGACATCGGTCAGGCAAGGGAGAAAATGATAGCAGTTAGGTATAACTGGAATCAGTTACTTGTGCGAGGATGTTTTAATTAACTCTCGAGAATTATATCTATTTTTAGCATTAGATTATTTATATTGATTGTAATTGCATGTCTAAGTTCCCTAAGTCTATAAATTACTGTATAAGCATAAAATCTAGGGTTTATAAGTAAGATGATTAAAAATAATTAGAAAGAACTTGTAAAAAGTTGGTGAGAGATAATTCTTGGTGATGAAGCAAAATCTTGATACAAATAAAGTACTATACATCTAAGATGTGTGGAAGATTGTAAATCTTCATTGTATATCTTGTCAAATCTTTGTATAATATATTGGCTTGTTTCTTGGTGGACGTAACCCACACTGGGTGAACCACATTAAATATGGTGTTGATTTATGTCTCTTGTTTTGTATATTTCTTCTGGTAGAATATCCACTTTTATTTTCATGTATTCTTAGATATGATATATTGTCTATACAACTGGTGTGCTAACCCCAACATGGTACATTACCTTACCTCGTAACTGCATAGTTGATCTATATTCCTTTATGACAACCTTAGTGAATGAGTTTCAATTTGTTAACCTGCCTTAGAAAAACATCATTTACTTCATTGACTATTAACAATATGAAAATGAATCAGCACAAGACTTCGTAAGATATTGGAAGACCTTGTCTACATGAGTTAGACATAACATACCTAGTGACATACTTTTCCAATTTTTCTTACAAGATCTTGAACCTCATCTTTGATACAAGGAGAGTTCATTTAATCTCACCTCTCTAGAAGAAGCTTTTTAACAAGGTAAAAGGAAAGATTATTTTATGAAATAATTTAAGAAAGTTCCTCCTAAGAACAACCTAATAAATAAGTCCAAATCCTCCAAATTTCTAAGAACAAGAATGTGACATGAAAAATTCACCAATGCTCTTCCCCATATTTCTTCTTCAAATAGAACTATTTCCTGTTGGACCTTATTCATTTTCATTGGTGTTATCATTGATGTCAAGTGAAATTGATGGCAAAAAGAGTGAGGAGTGGTGAAGTAAGACTCTGCAGGAGGCATGAAGGTTAATTCACAATGATAGTTGAGGAAGAAACTCAAGAAAGACTCTGTAATAGAAATGAAGGTTGATTGATAGTGCCAGTTCACAGAAATTTTCCATGTGATTACATGATAATGACATTGAAGGATAACAAGTGATTCAATGGTGTTTACAGTTAATAGATGTTTTAGGATGGTTCCAACTAAATAAATGATCAATTAGATGTGAAACAAGTGTTGATAATGATTGCAAAGTGTATGAGGTGGTTCAGGTATGCATAATTGTCTCTGGCTTGTGTATTGTGGTATTCAAGTGGTTTCAAGTTGATTCAGGATGATACAACGTCACTAAGGGCTTAAATAATTTGATAGGATTCATAGGAGTTCACTAGAGAAAATTTGAAAAGGTTGGTACAATCTACTCATTTAAGTTTGAGTGCTAAAAGTTATTCACAAGTGTTCTAAGTGTTCCCAGAGTGTGTATGAAGAAAATAATTTTTTTTGGACTTAGGAATTTTTGAGAAAAATTGAGTATACAGAGTTTTAGTCCATTGTGGGTTCAAGGAAGGTAGATGTAACTAGTTATTTAGGAGCTAGTGTTCTATATAATGAAATATAGACCACACCCAATACAATATGGCTAGGATAAGGTCATCAGGAACTAAGACCCCCCTGTGGCACAGTTCCTTATGTGCTTGAATTCCCCGCAGGCTATTTTGGAGTACAATACAAAGGATTTTGTAATATGTAGGTTAGTTAAAGGGTTCAGGAATAATGTGTCTAAAAATAACAAGTACCTTGAAGATCCTAGTTCTACACAAGCCATGTTCACCCACAAGTCAAATGGTTAGTTAATTACGAGTAGAAGAGAACTTTTGGGCACCAAAATCCATTGAAAGAACAAGTACCCTGAGTTTCACAGTTCCCTATAAATCGGGTCAACCCACGAGTCAAAGGGTTAAGGCATTAAGTGGAGTCAAAAGTTTTGAAAGTGGATAGAATAGGGGTTGTGGGAACAGTTCTAATTAAAATGTAGTTCCCCACAAGATCTCATGATCTACAAAAAAGGAAGAGAGAGGATAGAGTGTTGTGGATCAAAGGAATGATGCTTACACAAAGGATAGTAAGGTCACAAGCTCCCAAGTACCTTGATTTCCCTGCTAACCTGAATGACCCGTATTACAAAGGAAAAGGGGATACAAAAATGATTTCTGATAAAGTAGATAGTGGGAGAACATGAACAAAAATGCACTAGTTTCTTAAGTTCAATTTACACCTACAATTCCTGATTTACACTAGGAAAAATATTTAAATGAGATAAAGGGTATGTTATATTGTTTTAAGTGCAAATATTAATGTGAAAAATAAATGGTTTTCCTCATGACCTCTTTATACATGGCAATATCTCATGAACTAGTTGTCCAAATTCAGTTTTTTGGTCTTGTTGGAAAGGTGATTTGATTTCATATGCATTAGAAAAAAAAATCAAGATATGAAGTCAGATATAGAAGGAATAATAAGATAATAGGTGACACACTATTAGAATGTAGTTTTGCAATGGTCTCCTAATTTTTCCAATGCATGAAAATAATATGAAGTTCATGGCACACCAAGAGACAAAGATGGTGAAGTATGATTGCATATAAAATCCCAAATTCTAAGCATAATATGTTTCTAGAGAAATAGAGAAAGAGGATAGACAAGACATATGTTATAGAGAGAAAGGATACAAACATTTCTAATGAATATCTGCTAGTTGGTAAAGAGGGAGATCACATAACACATGAACAGAGCAAAGAATAAGATCAAATGAAAACCTAAATATGCTAAGAGAAAAAGAATCCACAACCATCAAATGAAGATTGATTGATCAAGAGAGAGGAGAACAATGTGTTGAGGGAGAAATTGATAGAAAATGAATATTCATTACTAAAAGAGGATAGAGTTATGTGTTGAGATAGAGAAGAGGAAAAGCTATAAAATGAACACCCATTGCTGAGAGAGAAGATCAATAATAGATTCATCAATCATAAAGTCTAGTGTAATGAATGTGTGAGGGGAGAGACTAGAACATAGGTAAAATGTATACTAAATATCTAAGATTGTCAATTGAAAGAAAAGAACAATCATAATCTATTGAATGTGTAATAAAGTATCTATATGATCAAATTTATTGTAATATTGGTAGAATTTGTTCCATATATCTCAAGGGGTTGTATCCTCCTTGTAGGTTGTGTCCTGTAGAAGATCATTAGTGGATGATTAAATTCCATGGGGTTGAATCCTCCTTGTAATTTGTAGCTTAATAAAGGTGACAATGGTTATTGGAATAAATTTGGGAGTTGTGGCCTCTAGGAAAGTTCTAGCTTGTCAAATATTGGTTGGTGTCCTGGTTGAATTATTGGAGTTGTAGCTCTAGATTGAGTTTTATCTCAATCAGGAAATATTTGCAACTGTATAGGAAAATTGTATAAATTAGTGCATTAGTTTCTGTTAGTGCAGAATCACAGCACCCCTGAGTGTCTACAACTTGATGGGTTGAGACTCTCAGTGTGATTGCATAACATGGAGATTTTCCCAAGTGTGGGACCTTGTGAAATCAGAAAATCTCTCTGGATGAAGGCCGGTTCCTATTCCTCTATTCATATGCACACATAAAAATGTAAAGGGTTTACTCAAAAACCTAATCTAGCTTGCCAAGGAGACAGGGTAAGAAGATGCATAAAAATGAACCTAAACTAACAAAGGTGATGCACCAAGGAATGAAGAACACCTGTCTTTTCAATAAACACAAACCATTAAAATGTGATGCAAGATCATGCACAGATAACAAAATTTGTAGTGAATGATCAGGAGGATGCAAATGAACACAGAGAGGGTTGAGAATCATCCACAGACATGCATTACTTGCTCTAAAGATTAATACAATACACTGTAAAATGCCAAGAGGCAAAGTTGCATTGCAGTTTTAAATGCGAGGTTTGAACTCCACAAATTCACCTGCCGAAGAGAAGAAGGGAGGGGCAAAACAAGAATGTCCAACATTTAGAAAGAAGCCCCTCCTTACAATTTATAGGAAGAATGAGAGAGAGAAGAGAGAGGAAATACAAATCTACCCCAAACACCTCTAGGTTGTATTTAATTCATCTCATTATGGCGGTAGGTGAGAACCCTAGCAAACTTAAAAGCGGTGAACTGTATTTTGCATTAAAGCTGGTTGTTGAACCATCATTTATGGCCATTACCACGCGCCAGAGGTATTTTCTGATTTTATCTCTCCAAACTCTATCAAAATGCAAAAATGACCCCATAACCTTGTAGAGAATTTCACCAGCTTTCCATTGATATAAAGAACGTGAAAAACCAAGTTCTGGATCGAAAGTTATGGCCATTTGAAGATTTAGGGCAAAAACGGGCTCAAAACGGATCGGCGGGAAAAAAATTTGAATTTTACCTCCTTTTTTGCATTTTGGAAAATTTTCCAAAAATCCCCATACATCCGCCGCTAGGATGACACGTGTCAGGCCCTGATTGGCCTCAAGCTTCCATTCGGTGGTAGGGGCAGCAGGCCAAAACTCGCCCTTTGGAATTTCGGCAAAAAATTTTGCCAAAAATTCTAATTTTTTGCCTCACTCCGCTGGGTCGATGGTGAAGACACGTGGCAAGATTTGATTCGTTCGTGGGCCTCCTTTCAAAATTTTACCTTGCACCAAACACTTAGCAATTTTTCCAACTTTCTTCCCCTTCTGACACGTGGCATGTTCTGATTCGTCTGCAGGCTTTCCTTGTTCATGTTCCTGGCCTTTTCACCTTTTCGTGTCCCACGCGTCCCTCGCGTACTTTTGTCCCAACTGTCCCAGACAAAAATCTCCTACTTCAGCCGATTCGGGCTTCCTTGTTCCTATTTGTGGCCTTTTCACCTTTTCCTGTCCCACGCATCCCTCACATACTTTTGTCCCAACTGTCCCATAGACTGCCTGGGACAAATAACTCTGAACCGCCCAAAATGGACTGTCTGTCAAAAAATCAGCCAATTCGCGTCCCGCACGTACTTTTGTCCTGGCTGTCCCAAACCACGTGAAACAAAAGACTTAGATGATTTTTCCTTGCTTTTGGCCATTTCAGATTTTCACGTCCTGACGTCCCAACTATCCCTAACTGCGCGAAACAAAAGACTTAGGTGATTTCTTGCTTTTTCGGCCCCAAGCTTGGTACGACGAACCTCAGTACGACCTGAACCCTTCAGACCCGAAATTCCTTAAAACAGTCCTGCAACCTTGTTTTTTGCATTTTTTCCAATTTTTCTAACTCGTTGGGATTTCTTCTTGGATGGGAGAGTTAGAAAATGGCCGAGGGGACCCCAAAAAACATTATTTTGGGCCTTGAATCAATCTACTTGCTTGGGACTGAATAATATGATGCATGTTATCAAAATTTACCTTGAGGGTGAATTTTGGATAACAATTTCCATGGATTTTTGTCCCAAATTTTTTTCCCACATTATATCTGGTCTCATGTATATGTGTGTATTTTTCTCATTATGTATATTTCATGTTTAATTTTGCATGCTTATGACAATCAATTAAGGTTAATAGAAAATGATTAAAAGTGGCCATTGATTGTAAGTTTTTATCAGCACCGATTCACCCCCCTGTCAGTTCCTAAAGTTCCTATTAACTTGTATCAAAGCATTGGTTCTCCTCTATTAAGCCTAACAAATTTGAGGTGATCTTGAAAACATAAGCATAATGAGATCAACTCATAAGATGCATCAAGATGAAGCTCACATTAAAAGGTTTTTTATGGCAATGGAAATTTGTAGTATCTCCAGACATGATTCAAATGATCATGAAGCATAGGTAAATCTAGAAGCTAAGTTGGAATGTGATTTAGAATAATTAGAAAAGTTAAGGAATAAAAAAAATCATTTTTAATCCTACATCAGCACCTATGAGAAACACATCACCCTTCTAGAAAATAAATTGAGCAAGAAAGATCAATAAGATGCTCAAGAATGAAAATACAAGGATTATAAATCTGAGAAGATTATAGAATCTCTCAAAATCAAGGAAGAAAAAGCTACCAAGTTTAAATCCTTAGTGATGGATCAAAAATGTCAAATTAGACGTCATGAAGAAGTGTTGATTCAAATAGAGAAATTACATGATAAAAAGGTAGAGGAGATTGAGGATAAAGTCAGACTGATCTCTAAGGACCTCAATGACAATATTGGAGGATGTGATAAACTCAACTCAGCCATGAAGACACTTGAAGAGGAACTAAACCAAAAAAAGTAAGAAAATGTGAAGAACAACAAATATAAAGAGGATGCCTACTAGAAGCTTGAAGAGGAAGATTGAGTTGGAATAAGCTACTAACCAAATTAATGAATTGTAAATAATACAATTAAAATCTGGTGAATTGATTCATGAATCATATAAAGCTACCATTCAAGTCAAGTGTGAATAATGTGAAAGAATACATGTAGAAATAAAGACATTAAAAGATAAATTGGAAAAAGTAATGCAAATATATTTTCGAGCTGAATCAAGTAATCTTTTTGTCAATGATGTTCTCAGTCTAAGAAATATAACAAAGAGCACAAGAAGCCAGTTAGGTAACCTAATGTATCTAGGTATGAGATAAGATTTAATGGAATTTGTTTTTCATGTTATGGTTTTGGACATAGAGATAGGGAATGCATGAAAAACTATGACAAAATTCATCCATAGAGATCTTGTTCTACTGAATATGCAAGAAACATAGTCTATTTCAACTGTAAGGAGAAAGGTCACACAACTAAATATTTACTTAAAGAGTAAAAAAATAATCCTTGGAGAACAAAAAAATAGAGAGGTATGCATGAGATACTTTTCTATAGTTGCAACACATTTGGACATATTGTTAGTGACTATTTCCGTCATACGAATGCTAAGAATGGTTGAAATCATAGTCCATATCCATATAGAATAAAGAATCAAGTTAGGTGATTTATTTTTCACAAGTTTGGGAATTTTTCAAAGCATTTCTATTACAATGTATGACCTAGGTGTAACAACAAGCATAAAAAATTCAAATAACAAGATAAGAAGGTTTCTAACAAGAAGGTCAGTCCTAAAAATGAGATAGATATCTATGTCTCAAACAACTCCTGGAAATAAGGTAGTGAAGTGGATTTACAAGATCAGGGAAGCAAAATCAGAAGTCAAAGAGGAAAATAAGGGTAGTAAATTTTCATGGGTAGATGATGTTTAATATTTGAAATCTTTGACAAACAAGACAACAATGTATAATGGTAAAGGAAAGGAGAAATAAGATAAATTGAATGCAAACAATGAAGAACTACTTCCTCAAGTAGTGTTGGAGTAGATGCAACATGTGTTTCTTTCAGGCATACATTCAGAAAATTAGAGCTTAGGGGATGTGATAGTCACTCCAAAAAATGCATTCAAGGAAATTGACAAGAGGAAAAGGACAATGAATGATAATAATG
This sequence comes from Taxus chinensis, assembly GCA_019776745.2. Classification (NCBI taxonomy): domain Eukaryota; kingdom Viridiplantae; phylum Streptophyta; class Pinopsida; order Cupressales; family Taxaceae; genus Taxus; species Taxus chinensis. Next base: position 287,666,989 of record CM034157.1, read on the forward strand.
GGTCATCATGTTGTTTTTATGACTTCTTGTTGTTCTAAAATTTTTAAAGAGACATGATATACCCTCTTTAGGATTTTAGAAGGTATATACAAGCTTAAGGAAGCAAAATTTTGTTCTTCATTTGTCTATCACTCAAGAGTCTCTCATGATGAATGAGAAGGTCAAGGTTGTTGGCTGGTGCCAATTGTTGATGAATGCTTCCTATTCCATGTTATCAAGGTAGTTATGATTTAAAGAAAATCTTATACTGCCCCATATTGAAATGTATAACATAGTTGAATTCTTGAGTGTCTTTGTGAGCAATCATAGAAAGATATCATTGTCATTGTTGTTGTCAAGAAAAAAAGGATGATGTTGAGTCCATTCAAATGTCTTCGTGTAAGATTAGTGTGTGCAAGATGGTAGATTATTGTGTATGTCTATCCTTGTTGCTTTGATTTGTAAATAGGTTTGTATTTCTACTCTATGAGTGTGATGCCAAAATTTATCATGAGATTATGTAGTCAGAGTTGAATTGTCTTCCTCCATGTAGTCAATACTGTGAAATCCTGTGATGAGATGTAAATACAATCTTACTTATATGCAAAGGAATTAGGAACATCATGTATAAATGTACATTCAAATAAAAATCTAAGAGGAATCCTCAAAATCTCCCAAGTGTGCATGGTAATAGCTTGAATTCCTGTATCTTTAGACAAAGAAGGATTTAATGGTTCCATGGGAAGTCTAGAAGAGTCTAATAGATATCACTCTAGGCTAGATATGCGGAGATACTTCATTCTTACTGAGGTATAGATATGTCATGATAAAAGGTTGTCCCTAGGTATGACCAACTACACGTATGCAATAAGATTCTATTGGTTTGGAATGATCTCTTAAAAATATCCAATCTTGAAATAAGATGATGCATGGCCTAGTAAGAACAAAGTAGAGTTGACTAAAAATATTTTCAGTAGTGTTCTTGTCAGTTGAAAAGTACATATTTGCGGATGAAGAAAGAACATTGAAATGACTAATGAAGGAATGTTGTTATCAGTGTATCATCAAATGAGTATTAATTTCTAAAAAGAGATACTTTTGTCTAATACAAATATATTAATTTAAAATACATGAAAAAGTAGTGGATTCTATAATTCAATGTGATATCCAAAAGTGATTGGAGAAGCTTGTGGTAAAAGTATCTGATATTGTCTTGGAATAAAATGTAGTGTTGAACAAAAGAAGTGGAACATGCACGTGTATGAAGGTTTTATGATCTCCTAAGTTTTGTAGGGATGTTGATCTCAAGAATGCTAGGTTTACTTATGACATTGTGTGTAAATTAAAAGCTACAATATTTAAGATTGTCCTAGATGTAGGGTGGACCCAAAAAGGCATAATATAGTTATATTATTCCTAGTACTACTTGTTTAACAACCGAACCCAAGCATGTTGGCATATCATCTAGAATAGTCTGGAGCTCACCTGAGGCACATGCATGTGTTGTGCCCCTTCTTTATGTGAGCTTTGTGATAATATTCTTTCTTACATGGGGATGTATTACAACCAGAGGATAGATGCAATTGTACATATGATTTTAGATGAAAGATTTTACTCCTAGTTGATGTATCCCAAACACATATTTAACATTATCAACTAAAAGTAGAAGCAACCATGAAATAACATTGAGGAAACCAATAACATACGCATGAACATAAAGGGAAAACATAGATAAAGATCCATTGTAAGAGTTTTATGGAACTAATTCATTATATTGATAAGTCAAATACAGTAGCTAAGATTACATCAAGAAGTTACATCCATGGAAAATGTTCATAGTAGTAGAAATTTCTTTACATCACAGAGCTCTTTGTTATACTCATTACGTGATAATTCCTCATTCATCCCTCCTCCTCTCTCTTCTATAAGAGACCATCTATATCAAGTATTCAAAGGAATATTCTTCTAACCATCCATAATCATCTATGTAAGCCTATTGGAATCTTCTCATGATTTTTCTACCAGTACTTAGGAATCTTCTAGATATCCCCATGCATTTCTGTCAATCGAGTGTCTTTAGCATGCATATGCCAGCTAATCCTTAACAAAATTCACTCCATATTCTTTCATGATAACTGCAATGATTCCCTATAATATCCTTTTCTTGAATTGTAAGTATCCATATCTCATCCACATTTTTATCTAGTCACTTTTTTGTTTATTCCCTATGCACATCTTTTTCCTCTTTGTCCAAAAATTACTAAGTCCTAACTCCATCCTGCCCTAGTGGGGCCCTTCATGCCTCTTTGAGGACTAATTCTACATGTGCCTTTGTGCCTTATCTCTATGGGCTATAAGGATTCCCACCTTAGGTACATAGTTGCCTTTTAGGGTCTAAAATAACTTCACATGAAACTAGTTGCTTCCTGGCAAACCTTCGCGCTAATTGAGAAAAAATCTTGTTGACAAAAACTTGTTATGGTAAGAATGCTACTCCAAAGAATAAAAAGTAGTGGTAGGGAAATAATAGGAGAAAAAAATTAAAGAGATGGGGGTGCTTATACGACCAATTGAAGGAACTCGGGGAATTCCACCTTTATCTTATCCTTCAATTTCTCCCAGGCCTTTCCTGGAACGTCCCCTACAACATTGGGCACCTAGTCTAGGATGATTTCCTCCACCTTCCCATTTAATACACTGATGACCACCCATAAATCCATGCATACATCCTCTAACTCATCCATCTTCTCAGTGATGAAGTATTAGAGCTCTCTGATTCTTAAATCTAGATTTTCACGCTTTGTTTTGATCTTCTCTTTCTGGGTTGTGGTGTTAACAAACAAATATGTGCTCTCTGCCTTTTTGGTGGGAATTGTCTCCTATAAAAATGTGAGGGATACCTCCTCCTTTTTCACCTATGTGTCAATTATTGGCTCACATTCCCTATATTTTTTGAAACATCTATCTGCTAGTATATTCAGCTCCTTGAGTTGGGAGAGAAATTATTCTAACTCAGTGATCCGGGATTCAATCACGACCTTGTTCTCTTCATTTTATTTTGTGAGCTCTACAGCCATCATGCCCACTCCATCCTTGATGATAACAAGTAATATCCCTACGAATTCCTTGATACTGCATCTCATCCCTATAAATTTCACTGCTACTTGGTTGTACTAATGGTTACAAACATGTTCCCAATGCATGATTCATTCCTTTTGGAAGGGTTCGAGTTCCTTAACTCCATATGCAGTGTTTGTTTTAGCCTACTCATCCTTACTTATACCCCTTTCCAACCTTTCTAATTTCCTTCTCCTACTCATTTTTGTGCTATGATTTTGGTCTGAATAGTGTCCCTTAGGATCCAAACTATGCTTGGGATTAGTTTCTGAAGAATCTTTGCCAAGGCATTACGGTGATTCTGAAACCATCTGTAAGGTAGTTGGGAGGCAGTCCTGAGCCACCTCCCAAGCTTATGGTGGTCTCTAGGACCACTTCTTCTTCAAGGGTGGATAGTCTCTATCGCATGATTTTCTAGACATCTTCATGTGTGGTTCCTAACATGTGGCAGTGCACTAGATTCTAGATTGAGCATCTTTAGGGTGCATTTTACAACCCAATATTGCCTAAAAAAGTCAATTTGCATGGTACCAAGTAGCTTTTACTTTTACAATGGGATTTAATTATTTTGAAATGACTCTTACACCAAATGACCTTCTTAGAATCATCCGAAGGTTTCCATGTGCATGAAGTCACTAGCATCCAATTCTTCCTATATCCATGCCTTGTATTCAACTAAATGGCCTTTAATTCTTGTGTATGGTTGCATCTCATTGATGCCAAAATCCTTTACTAGATATTGCAGTAACCAAGCTCTGTCTAACTTTGGGCTGGTGTATCTGCAGTGTACTTGGCTTCAACCAGTTAATTATTCCTTATCCATTACTCAAGCTCATCTCTCTTCTTCTTGCCCTCTTACATCTGTCCTTCAATTCCTTGGACTCTATACTCCACTTCAGATTTTGATTTGATAAAGTAAGGTGGATAAGTCTCACATAACTATATTCTGAGCCTACTTGGTTCTTGATGAATTCAAAGTTGTGATTTGTTGTTTCTTTTCCTTCAGGCTCTTCCTTCTCTTTATTCCTGTTACCTCATGCTCAAATGATGAGGCAAAAATGCAATTTCCTTTCATTTGCAAGTAATTAGTGTAATTGCTACTATTTTAAATCATTAATAGTAGCTTCCTCGGTTCCTTGGATCCTCTCTTTCCCATGTGTGTGGATATGAAGGAGAGAATATTTTTACTTATGTTTACTACCTATCATGGATGGGATTGGAAAAGTCTCTAATGGATCTTGGAAGTTAGGGAGAGTCTATAAACACTCAACTTCAAGTGAATAACCATCCCTATTATTTTTCTTGTTTAGGCACAACTGTATAAATACATTTGATTATTGGAGAATACCCCTTGAAAATTGTTGACTTAATCATGATGTTTCATTCTAGCGTTGAAATCATAGCACCCCTAAATGAGATTGGAGATTCCTTTTCTAAGTAGAAGTCATTTATTGTGATTTTTATAATCTTATTGGATCATTCCCCACTGTAAACTTGCAACATTGGGAATGAGTTAGACAAACCAGAGAAGGAATGGTATCCTCTTCCTAATCATAGCCTCTAAATATCCCCTTTTCCAAGGACAGGAAATGCAGCTATCTACTGCTAATATACCAAGTCCAATTGATCCTCATAGGAGTTAGCCAGGGACACATTTCCAGATCGAGTACCCTATGCACGACCTCAGAGAGAGGTTGAGTATGAGTTGAAGAGTTGCATGTAATAAATAAATCCTACACTACAGAGGTGTCCTCAAGATACTGATCTCATCCCCATAATTTTTCCTGACCTAGCTTACCAATGTTGAACATGGAGAGGGTGGAAAAATGTTCTTCACAGACCAGGGCACTAACTTAGTTCATACAGACCTCCATTTCAAACACCTTATCACAGCTTAACCCCCAACACAACCTATCTATTTACTTCTTCGTTCCCTTTCTTTCTATGATCAAGTTCCGAATAGTGGCCCCTATATCAAGACTACATCAGATTACCTCTAAAGAAATATTTTGCAAGGCATTACATGTTACACCATCTAATAAGAGGTTAGGATCCACAAAGGGAGTTATATATATCTCCACCCTTCATTCTTAAAGAGAGAGAAGTGGAATGAACAACAAATTGATCACATGATCGTTGACCTTGAAATTAGGTTCCTTAGTGTGGCAGTGTATAGTCTAGCTAAGAATATTCCTAGTTCTGGGCACACCCCGTTCTTAATCCAAAATATTCCCAACCATGCATCAATCCTTTTTTAGCACCTAGGAGGGAGGAAACAACCTTACATATCAACACCTTCTTGGGGTCATCCATGAAGTTCATGTGTGGGGACACTAGGGTCCACTTCTTCCTTGTAGTCTTGCACTTTTTCCTCTACTTCTTCACCCCGGGGGTGAATCCCATATCCTGCTTTATAGTAAAGGAGTCCCCTTTGTCTTCCTTTGGGATGGTGTTATATGGTGTAGTGGATTTGTTCATTGGACTCTTCACAGTCCCTAAAAAATTCTCCTCTCCTTCTTCATGTGCCTCTCTTGTACTTGCGACCTTCACCTTAGCATCCTACCCCTCAAACTTCACTTCAAATTCTACTTTGAAAGTGGTGGGGTCTTCTTCCTCCAATCCCACTGTGGGGCTTGATGCATTGTATATATTTTGTTTATTTTCCTTAGGCTCTTCTTTCTCTTCTTCCTTTTCCTTGAGCCCTAGTGATGAGGTGTTAGCACCACCCTGTTCTGAAGTGCTAGCACCCTTACTGATATTCTGGAATGTGTAATAATTCCTCTTCCTTAAAGTTTCAAACATCATTTCTTGTTCTTTTTTTTATTTTTCTTCTTGTATTACCTTAATGGGGGGATTTATGCCTCCCATGGTTTTAGAAAGGGAGAGTTTGTAACCTCCACTTTAATCCCTCCATGTGTTTTGGGGCATAGTTGTATGAATACCTGATGGACACACCCCTTGATGGTAATGCTGACTTGTGGGTGTAAGTCTAGGAAATATGGCTCTAAAACCTCAACGTAGACAAGCCGGGCACCACACTTGTATGTAACGAGCAACATTTGGACATAAACATCCACCTTGTCTGCATGAAAAACTAGTTTCATTGAGTCCTTAATAATCTTGATGGCATACTTCATGTATCTGGAAGTGAATGAAAAAGGGAGCTTGTACCATGGCCCCATCGCTCCTTTGGCCATCATAAAATTTTCTAGACATTAGTGTTGGGTAACAAAAAATTTTACCCTATCACTAATAACTTGTGGCAACTTGTGGGGGATTCACTAGTTGTTCTTAAAATCTCTACACAAATGATTGAACCACATATTCATTTGTTCCTTCTAAGCATTTGAGATGGTCCCATTGCAAGTGAAATGTGTGAATTGGACTACAAGGCATGCATACATGGGTGGGTGAATCCAAATGTTTCTGTTTGGTCCATCTGGGACACCAATATCCTAGAACATGATTAATATTAGGATGGAGCCCAAATTGATTTTCACTCCTACCTTGTTTTTTACACGCACCTCTTTGGTAATGCTATTCACGATGAATTGGAAAAAGTTGTAGTGTGCCCTTTTAGACACCCTGTAAGCCACGTACATGAATATACGGTTGATGTACGTCTACCTTTTCGATGCACCCAATTTGCAGCTAATGAGTTGGGAGGTGAAAGTTTGTGCTATGTCTGGGAGGTTTGAGATTACTTGTGTCAGGTCCTCGATCTCTATCTTCTCCCCTTATCCTAGTTTATCTTCTTTGCAAGCTCCTCAATCTTGGTAGTGATGTATAAATCAAGTGTTATATCTTCTCCAATATTCTATAGGATTGTTACCCTTTGAATCAGATGGCCTAATATTATCATTCTTATTTTAACAAAGTAGAAGAAGTCTTCGTGCACCCGTGACATCAACCACCTGAAAAGTGAAGTGGGTTTAGAAAAGAAGGGAAGCTCCCATAGCTGTAAAACCCCAATATTTTACAGAGATTTTTGTATTGAGCCATCAACCTTATGGTTTCTGAGCTCATCCACCATCATGGTGTCTGACACAAGGTCTAATCACATTATCTTTTCGTTATCATTCATTTTGTGGTTGTACTCATTGATATTACATCTATATAGCTTCAAGATTCACTTCTCGACCTTGATAACCCCAAGAGGGTACTGCATCTCTAAGTATATCTCCATGGGATCCTCATTTTCCACTAATGGTTTCTTTGTACATGCCTTCTTTGGTGCATATTCCTTTCCTTCCCTTTCTTTCATTCATTCCCTATGTGTTATGTTCCTCTCTTTCGACTACCTTAACTCGAAAGCTTCCCCGCTTCTCTTTCACGTCACCTTCTTCATGCTCTGATTTTTTCTTCCCTTTGTGCTATGTCATAGATTTTACTACAGATTTGCATAAGTCTACTACTTCATGATAGTACCTTACATCACTCTTATTTTACAAACCCTCATCATGCTTTGAGATTGGGAGCACAAAATAAATTATCTAAGGCAAGGTAGTTGAAATGACTATCCTTACCTCTTATGTATACTTTATTAATACCTTAGAATTCCTTTGACCACATTTCCTAATGTCACTTTTTAATAAAATACTTTTCTTCACTTAAGGAAACTTTTGCAATTTCCTCTCGCACTTTGTATCTATAACCTCTAGGCACTCCAATACCACTTAGACTTCCTTTTTGCGTATCTTCGTACCAAAGTACATAACCTCTATGTTGTCTACTAAGTAGTTCCCTATAATGTTGTCTATCTTATGTCATACCGCGTGATCCTTCCCTTATTGTGGTATTCATGTTCTATCAACCCACCTTCCTAACTACACAAAATTTACGCACCTTTTCCATCCACACACCTTTCCCATCCCATCACTTGTTCTTTTATCTTTGCGCTAATTTTTACCAACATTTTGGCCTCCGTGTTAAAAATCTACTACCTTACCCCACAAAAAATGTATGCGCGGTCCATTTGCACATAGAACCTCTTACAATGCAATTAGCTAACGACACACCGACGCGTAACAAATATTTGAAAATGAAAAAAAGGAAACAAACAAAATACTAAAGGAAATCTAAACTAATTGGAAAAACTGCCTTATTTCATATTACACAAAAGCCTTATTTATTTTAGGGCTTCAGCCTACTCCCATTAAAGTAACCTAGTAACCTCATCCCATCTAGTGCTTGTAATTTGAAAGCACCTAAATCGAGGATGTACAAGATGATATATGACCCCAACCAATGGACTTCTAGTTTCCCAGGATGGTGTAGAAATTTGGAGTCATAAAGAAAAACCATCTACCCAAGCTCGAATTATTTGTTTTTAATATGGTGATCATGCCATGATTTTTGTCATGCCTTTTCATTCTTCTGAATCTACCTAGCAAGTGATGGCCTTTCTTCCAACTACATTAAATTCTCCATGCACTCTTGTGGTGCTTTCTCATTAGCTAATACTCATAAGCGAACAATACGCAAGGACGATAGCATAAAATCTACTAGTAAAACAACATCCATGCCAAACACCAATTGGAATGGTGTGGCATTTTTCAATCTCTTGTAGGTTGTCCTATATGCCCATAGTATTATTGAGACTTTGTCATCTCCATCCTGTCTTCCCTTCAAGTGTTGATATGTGATTTTCCCATATGAGGATATGTTCTTTTGGTTTCGGGAAGTCATGCTTGATTTGGTTATGTTTTTTCTGCTCTTAAGATCTTTGATTGAACTGGAATATGCTTGGATTATTTTTCTTTCATCCCTCGCATATGAGTGCAATCTGATTTCTGGGATATTTTAGACTTATCTACCTCTGTGAGTCATCCTTGGATCAGTTGCATTGATCCAAGGAATGTTTTAATTATATTCGGGATGAACAATTATGTATTGACATTTCGTGAATTATTAAGTCTGACTGAACTTAGAATGTACAAGTTCTTTTAAACCTCCTTCATATAAAAATATGTCCGTAGAGGAAAGTTTTGTTGGATTCTGGAGGTTAATCCTAGCAGATCATTGCAATCAGAATCTGGTTTCAGTCATTTTAGCATCAGAAAGGACCTGGACCTTAAGCCAGGTAAGATGTGTAAGTTTTCCATCTAAAGCTAATTTACTTGATGCAAATCCAGAATCTGATCTGGGAACGTTATATTCTGTTTGAATTCTGTATACTGATTTATCCTATCTAGTGGACCTAAACTAGAATCAGTAAGGTTATTAGTTTTAAACCTAAACTATAACCTATTGTTGCAAGGTTAGTTAATCTAACCTAGTCCTAAACTATGTACTTGATATTCCTAAGGGTTATCTAAACCTAATACTAAGGTGGGTGACTAATGTTATATCCTATGGCATTAAGATTAAATCTACCTATGATCTAACCTAAGTCACTAACCTATCCTAAACTAATGCTATGAAAAGGAACCTAAGGAGGGTCGCAAGTTTTGGGTGGTGATTTCAATGGCATTTAAAGTAAGGATAAGGATGAGGGGACAGGGAGTACTGCCAAGGTTAGCGGAGGTTAATTTGGTAAGAGGGGGCTTACGTGGCAGCATCTCTAAAAATGGAAACTCTTGTTTATTTAATGTGGAACTCGCCAACTTTGGCGGGTGGTGGCAATAGAAAATAGGCGGGAGAAAGAAATTTAATGCAATTAATTTGGATGGGTTCTTGAGCTCGGATTGATTTGGGAGGCATGCAAATGGAATTTTTCTTGGTTGTTTTGTTTTTCATGCATTCCATTTTTCACTCTGCATGAGCACTGGTTTTTCGAACCAGCAGTTTACTCTTCGTTGCATGGCAATTTTGAAAGTTTCAAATTTACTTCTGTGTCGTGGGGAATATATAAGGCATGGAGGAAGCAATATTTTGTTGTTTAATCTTTCATGGAAAAGAAGAGAAAGGGTGAGCTCATCCAGAGGTCTTCTTCGACTTTTAAGCGACACTATCAGGCATGATAGGCCCTAACTATTAAAATCTTGCTTTCCTTTAAATGTTTTCATTAGAAAAATTATGTTTTGATGATATATGTGCATTTTTGACTTGGCTAGAAAAAAAATGATTTGTGGGTTTTTATGTTAACTTGGATTATGGGTTGAACGTGGAAATTTTGGTTCTGAAGAAACTTGTTTTCATTGTTCTCTTGTTTCCTTGCTGTGGATTAAGTTGGAGTTCTATACCTGGTTATAACTGTTGCATTACCTTCCTTCGTTAGATTTTTGTAGCTAAGTAAGCTTTACTAGACTTCGTAGGGTTTTCTGGGTGATGAAATTGGTGAATGTGATCGATTTCTTAAGATTCTTATTGTGGTTAAAGACCTGGTTGTTCGTTGATCTGGGTTTTTGTGAACTGTTGTGTTTTCATACCCATTTGGGTAAACAGCTAATGACTTTCGTAAGCTCTTGTCTGACTGAATTTCTTAGATTAAAAACTTGTTCCATAAAAGGGAACGTTTTTAAAGATTACGTGTTTTAAATGTTATGGTAATCTCTTTTGCTTTGGCTATGAATGATTGTTAGATTGTTTGCTCCGCCATGAAACTCTGACTGTATTGAGTTTATGTTTAAGGAAACTAGTACATAATTTTGTGGACGAGTTGTTGGTATACTCTGTAACAAACCTGACTGTTACAAGTTGCGTGTTTAGGAATTATTGAATAATTGAAACCGTATCACCTCTTGCACAGGGGTTTGTTTGCTTTTTAATTTAATGTAGGTACTATGAGAAATACAGTTTATGGTTTAGTTGATTATTTTAATGTAAACATGAATGTTGGCAATACGAGTTATTCTGAAGGAATAGTCGCTGAATGGATGTCATGTTTTTCTTGTGAATTCTTGGTTGATCTTGGAAGAGTTGAAACAGGAAATGCTGTTCATCAATTCTGGGTTTTTAAACATACTTAGAAATTGACATTAGAATTGAAATGGGTTGAAGCTTATGGAAGACTTGTTTTTAATTTGACTGCTATTATATATTTTTTATAACGGTAAGAACATTTCGACCTTAGGTGTTTTTGAAAAAAGGATGTGAATACGTTTTTTTTAAATACTAAATATTCAATCTTTTTTAGTGTTTTATAAAGAAATGGCATCGGATGATGAATCGGTTGACTAGATTAGTATTGGATTACTATGTAATCAAGGGAAAATGTTAAGTTAACCTAACTTGATTTTAATCTCGAATGGTTCGAGCATTGAAGGAAAGTAGCCTGTTTCCTTTGGATCAGGTTTATATCGAGTTCGATAGGTTGTAATGTTTTATGTCAAAAGTTGATATTGGTTTTATTGGATGTATAGTGGTAGATCCTGTAGGGATCTAAGGGAAATTCTATATGGTGGCTCTACCTGAACCAAATTGTTGAATGTACTTAAGTGTTAGGAACATATTCTTCTTCCTTGATTAGGTTTATTAAATGGTTATTATTTCTTGGAATTTGGATTTAGTTCTAAAACTTGGTTACAACAGTGTTTTGGTCATCTCTATTTTATCTCTAAGTTGAAAAGGAAGATTGTAAAGGGGCTTAAAAGAAATAAAGTTATATTGATCTATTCTTGAATGTTAATGCACTTTTTTTCTTCGAATTATTTAAGGAGCTCAATCAGAAAAGTTATAGGATGGAAGATTATTGCATTAAGATGAAAGAAACATTATGATTAGGGATCCTAATCTGGAAGACTCCTTTCATTTTACAACATGTTAAGATCTTGTTTTAACTTACTGTTTGTTATTTTCTTTTCAAAGTAATTTGGTTTTTATTGCCTTGCATACTTGTCATGGATTGAAAATTAAGTATAATAAGATGAAGGATATATTGGTAGGTGAACTTGCAAGTGGCAGTAACCCATCCTTTTTTTTAATATTACTTTTCTATGAACCTGTTGGAATGAATACTTCAAATGGTCTAGGGTTAAATAAAGGTGATCAAACCATGATATACATTGTTTCATCTTTTTCGGATGATTAGGTGCATAATAAACAAGATGTTCCTTCTTACTTTCTTGCATGAAATGAGATGATTCATCCGAAATAGATTAAGTTGAAATTATGCCTGTAACTTAAGTTATGATATAAAGTTGTATTATAATTGGTAGAAAGAAAACCCAGAGTGTATCATGATTTGGGATTGTGAAGGTAATTGTTGGATTCAATTATACTTTAAATTTAGGACAAGTAGAATAGAATATTCCTTCTGTCCATTTTGTTTTTAACAGTGTACTAGGACTCTTATATTGACTTCACTTTAAGTTGAAGGTATGAAGTAATTGATGTCATTATAACAGGGTTGTTTAATGGAAACAATTAGAGGAATGTAATTGTTTTAAGGATTAGTGCTTATCATGCTCAGTTCATTGAACTGACCCGTGCTAGCAATTTTTGCAGATGGTCTTCGTAAGTGGTAAAGGAAGACAAAATCTGATATGATGCATTGACTGTTCTAAATTGGTTCTTATGAAGAATTCTGATTTGATTTCCAAACTGTATTGTGAAAGAAAGTTACCTCTTTTGTTGAAGGCTATTGTCTTAAAGTATGCCGAAGTGCATAAGTTGTAATTATATGGGTTTGGAAATGAATGAATGAATGAAATATTGAGATAATACCTATGTGGTTTTTGTAACTTATTTTGTTGGGATGATCTTCTTATTATCTATATGAATGAGTGTGCATTCTTATTGTTCTATACAATGGAATATTGATGAATTTCTTAAGTAAGCCATAGCTAATTATATGGCTGAATACTACATTCTTGATTAGTGATTCTTTATGACTTATGATTGTGATTAAAAATTGTAAATAAGATCACTGCATTTTTAGGGAACATTGAGAGTGGGTTATGCCCTAAAATGTAACTAGAAGAGGAAGAGGATTTTCCCCTCTTGTAATGCATTAATTATAAAAGTAATATATGGTTATAAATCGCTAAGACTTAACGGTATTAAGTCTGATATGTATCAGCCTATAAGGTTGTTACATTTCCTTTCTTGGATTAGGTAATTTCTTAATGACAAAACTTAGATTGATGTTGTCCTATTTTTTGTTTGGATAAAAGGTTGTTAGGTCCCAACTGACAACCAGGAAGCAATCTAGAGTTAATTAAGACCCTTTTGTAAGCTGAACCCTAATTACATAAAGGTAACTAAAAGAGTGTTGGACTCGGGGTTAGGGAAGGCTACCTAATTATGTAGGTCCTGTAACCCAAATATAACTTAACGTAAGTAAAATTCTTGGAGGTATGTACATCTTTCCGAGGCTGTTCCGTAGGATGTTGACACACGTCAACTACAAGGTTGTACCTTTGAGAAGATTAGGATCTTCTCGAGGATACAACAATGCAGATGACATGTGGCAACACCCTTCTGCATTGATCGTTAAGATTTACACACCTGGAACTTGATTAAGATTTCTCTTTGGGACTGGTTAGGACCATAATCAGGTTATGAGGAAGCCCTTTGAGACTCAGGGTACCTTGACACACGGGGTTAACTTTGGTTGACCCAATATGTCAATTTACCCTTAGTCTTTAAGAGCCTCTTCATAACATGAACTATGATGTTAATCTAAACTAGAGTGAAACCTTAGATCAAGGGGGACTGAAAGAAGTCAGTATAAGACGTTCTTTATAACAATAGAGTGGGGTGAAGGACGTATTCCAGATTGACGAGTATGCCGTCAAGGAATAAGTAATATGAACAGTATGTTATAAATCTTTGGCCAAAGTATTGCAAGCTGCTGATTGCGTTGTCCTTTGTCACCTAGTCTAAGGATCATGATGCTGATGAATAAGTGGTAACAATTATTCAGATAGGTTCCTTGGGCAGATCACTCAGAACCCGAAATAGGGTAAGAGAACCATGAACATGAAGTATTGAGTAGAAAACTTCAAGCTCAAAGTTACACATGAATAGATCGGTAGTTCAATGAGTCATGGAATGAATAGATCAGTGGTACACCGAGTCATTACAGCTGCATATGGTTATCTATTATAAGAATGATTGTTATGATATGTGTGTTCTAAATTATGTATTTAGAACAGAGAACATTAATCATGCAAAAAAAAAAAATTCCTTGTTCTAAAGTATTAAAATGGGAATGTTACATCTTGGTATCAGAGCTGAAGGTTGCAGCTCTTAGACCTATTGTGTCCATAATCTGATAAAAACCTGAATTTTCTTGTAACAGAAAATGGTTAGAACAAGAGGAAATGTTACGAATAATGCTCCACCTGAGGAAGGAGCAGCAACAACCCAAAAACTTGATGAGATCCTTACTGCCCTGTTGGACACAAGAGATCATTTGGCTGTACTTGAACAGCAAGTGATGGGAAATGAGGAGGAAGAAGAAGCTGGTAATAACAATCAGCCACCTCCTGAGGACAACCCTGATATGGGTGTTGGTAATAACAATGGAAATGTACCTACCCAACCAGAAAACAAAAAGGCCAGGTTGGCAGCGGAACTCACTAATGATATAAAAAGGATAAGTCCACCTAAATTTGATGGCACCACATTAGGAGATGGAGCTGAGAATTGGCTCAGCGAAATGGAGAAGTACTTTGCAATAAGAAACTTCTCAGAGGAAACCAAAGCTATTTGGGGAGCATATCAGCTTTCCCATGAAGCATCTTCATGGTGGGACAGCCGTAAGGCTGAGCTAAATATTGATGAAACTAACATCACTTGGGATCAATTTAAAGGTTATTTTAGGCAACGTTGGCTGCCACAACTTTATTATGATCAGAAAATGACAGAATTTTAGAACTTAGCTCAAGGAAAGCTAACTGTAACTGAGTATTGGGAGTGGTTTACGAAACTCCTCAAGTATGTACCGCAGTATCAAACTGACGAGAAGTTTAGAATATGAAAATTCATCATGGGACTGAATCCCATGATTGGAGGAGAGGTTGATGTTCACAGCCCAACCACTATGGAAGGGGTTGTTGAAAAATCCATAAGGCAGGAACATAAATTAAAGGCTATTTCTGCTCATAAAGAGGAAGTGCGGAAGAAGATTCCAAACTCTTCTTCAGTTTCTCTTGCACCCAAGAAGGGGCCATGGAAAAAGTTTGGCAACAAAAATAAGTTTTCAGTGGATAATAATAAGAAAACAGCAGCAAACAAGCCTGCTGGAAATTCAAGGAATAATTTTGCAAAGAATAATAATAATGGGCAGAAGTCCTATGGAGGTCAACATGATAATTTTAGGGTTGGAAATAATTTTGAGCATAAAAAGGGACCTGTAGGAGGCTGCTATAATTGTGGCAAAGATCATTACACAAATCAATGTCCTTTGAAAAAGGATGATCGTAATCAACAACATAAGATACATGTTGCAGTAGCAGACAAGCAAGCTGAAAAGCAAGTTACACCTATTGAAGTTCCTGGTAAGTTATTTGGCATACCTGTAACTATTCTTTTTGATACGGGAGCTACTGAATGTTTTATTTCTAGTAAACTCACTTCAAAACTTAAAAGAAAAGCTGGAAAAATGGATAAATCATGGACTGTACATTATGGTAATAATTTTGTTCATACACATAGTATGTGTCTTTTTGGGAAAGTCCTTGACTTACCTAACTTTTCCACTGAAGTTGATCTTTATGTTGCACCTTTGGGATCTTATGACATTGTCATCGGCGTTAATTGGTTAGCTGAGCATAAAGTGAAAGTGGATTGTTTTGAAAAAAATATTAGTTGTTTGGATGATCTACAGAGGACAACAGAGATTCAAGGTGTAAAACGAGAAATTTCAGTTAGAAAATTGTCGGCTATGCAACTTAAAAAGGCCAAAAATAAAGGTTGTACCTTGTATGTGGTAAAAATATCTGAATCTGTAGAAGAAAACAGTGTTTACATGGAACGTTACCCACTGTTGCAGAATTTTAGTGACGTATTTCCAGAAGAATTACCAGGTTTACCACCCAAAAGGGAATTTGACTTCACCATTGAAATCAAACCAGGAACGGAGCCTATTTCTAAAGCACCTTATCGAATGACTACCACAGAGTTAGTTGAGCTTAAGGCTCAGTTGTAAGAAATTTTGTCTAAAGGTTTGATTAGACCAAGTGTTTCACCTTGGGGAGCACCAGTGATATTTGTGAAAAAGAAAGATGGAACACTTAGATTGTGTATTGATTATCGGATGTTAAACAAAGCAACAAGTCAAAAATAGATATACACTTCCTAGAATTGAGGATTTGTTTGATCAGATGCATGGAGCATCGGTATATTCCAAGATAGATCTTCGATCTGGATATCATCAATTAAGAATTAAAGATGAAGATATTCATAAAACAACTTTCCAGACAAGGTATGGACATTATGAATTCATGGTTTTACCCTTTGGATTAACTAATGCACCTGCAGCTTTTATGAACTTAATGAATAATATCTTTCAAGAATACTTGGACAAGTTTGTGCTTGTATTCTTGGACGACATTCTCATATATTCTAAAAGTGTCGAGGAGCATAATGAGCATTTGAAAGTAGTCTTGGAAATTCTGAGAAAGAGAAGGTTATACGGTAAGTTATCCAAATGTTCTTTCTTTGATACTGAAGTTCATTACTTGGGTCATGTTATAAGTAAAGAAGGAATTGTTGTAGATCCTTCTAAAATAGTGGCTATAACTGAGTGGTCTGCACCAAAGAATGTACATGAAGTAAGAAGCTTCATGGGCCTTGCTGGTTATTATAGAAAATTTGTTAAAGGTTTTTCTAAAGTGGCTGCACTCATAACTTCATTGCAGAAAAAGGATAAGAAATTTGTTTGGAATGATAAATGTGAATCTGCTTTTATAAATCTGAAAATTCAGTTGACTTCAGCACCTATTTTGGCTGTACCTGATCCTAATGGAGACTTTACTGTTGTAACGGATGCATCCGGGGAAGGCCTTGGAGGTATTTTGTTACAAAATGATCATGTCATAGCGTATGAAAGTAGAAAACTTAAGTTACATGAGTTGAATTATGCTCCACATGATTTAGAGCTTGCTGCCATAGTACATGCACTTCAAATTTGGAGGCATTATTTACTTGGTAAAGCTTTTGAGTTGAAAAATGATCATCTTGGGCTGAAATATATTTTCACTCAGCGTAATCTGAATGCAAGACAGTGAAGGTGGTTAGATTTTTTTGTCTCAATATGATTTTGATATAAGTTACATCAAAGGAAAAGAGAATAGAGTAGCAGATGCTCTAAGTCGTAGGAAGCACATTTCTACTCTTATAACATTAAGAACTCAGTTTAAAGATGAAGTGAAAAGTGCATTGGAATCTGATTTATACTTTCAGCAAGTGAAAACAGCGCTTGCTGCAGATCCAAAAGATGAAAGGTATAAAGGTTTTCATTTCGACAATGAAGGAATCTTACGTTATGGAAATAGAGTATACATACCTTTGCTTAATGATTTGAGAAAGAAATTGTTAGCTGAATTTCATAATTCACCCTTTTCTGGACACCCGGGTATTACTAAAATGCTTGCTGATCTAAAACAACAATATTTCTGGAAAGGAATGAAAAAGGATGTTGTTAATTTTGTGACTCATTGTCTTGAATGTCAGTGGGTGAAAGCAGAACATATGCACCCAGCTGGTTTATTATATCCCCATAGCGTACCGCAATACAAATGGCAAGTAATAAGTATGGATTTTGTACAAGGGCTGCCTATGTCAAGAAATAAACATGATGTTATTTTGGTAGTTGTTGATAAACTAACAAAAGTAGCTCATTTTATTGCTGGAAATCTAAAGGATGATTCTCCTGTGTTAGCTAAAATATTTGTACATGAAATTTTCAGATTACATGGAGTACCTGAATTGATAATATCAGATAGGGATCCTAGAATGACGTCAAGATTTTGGCAAACGCTTAATGCAGCTCTTGGAACTAAACTGAACTTCAGTTCTGTGTATCATCTGGAAACGGATGGACAGACTGAAAGAGTAAATCAAGTGTTAGAAGATATGTTACGGATGTATTGCATGGATCAACAGTATAAATGGGAAGAGTATCTCCCATTAGTTGAATTTGCATACAACAATACATATCACTCTTCTCTTAAGATGGCACCTTTCGAGGCACTTTATGGAAGAAAATGCAGAACCCCTGTTAGTTGGGACAACATTGAGGATAGAGAGGTAATTGGGCCTGAAATCCTTACGGAAATGGAACAGCAAGTTAAAATGATTCGTGAATGCTTGAAAGAAGCAGCAGATAGGCAGAAGAGTTATGCTGATTTAAAGTGGATTGACCAGAAATTTGAACTTGGTGAAAAGGTTTTTCTTCGTGTTAAACCAAGAAAGAGTTCTATAACTTTTGGCAAGGCTGCCAAGTTATCACCTCGTTTTGTGGGACCTTTTGAAATTGTTGAAGTAATCAATCCCGTAGCTTATCGATTAGCATTACCACCTACTTTGTCATGAATGCATGATGTTTTCCATATTTCTTTGCTTAAGAAATACGTTTCATATTTGTCACATGTGTTAAATTGGAATTCCTTGTAGGTCCAAGACCCAGGAATAATCATGGTTAAACCCACTCGAGTGCTGGAAACTCACCGGTTGCATTTGAGAAATCGTGAAATACAACAATGTAAGGTCCAGTGGGACCAGTTTAATGAAGAAAGTGCAACTTGGGAAAATATGGAAGATATGAGAACTACTTTTCCCTTTCTTTTTGAATAGAACTGAATCTGTTGACTGATAAAAAAATTGTGAATTTATCTTTTACATGACTTTAAGTAATCCAGTTTCGGGGCAAACATTTATTCAGGTTGAATAAATAGTAACATAATACTAATTTCTGGAACTATTTAAAGTTTGAAATAGTTGATTTGATAAGTAAGTGAAAGAATTGACTGACCAGAAGGTAAATAAAAGGTTGTAATCATTGGGATGATGATTCTTTTAGGAGGGAAGCATGTAACACCCTGAACTGTTGTTACTTTCTCCTTTGCATTCAAGTGTTGATATGTGATTTTCCCATATGAGGATATGTTCTTTTGGTTTCGGGAAGTCATGCTTGATTTGGTTATGTCTTTTCTACTCTTAAGATCTTTGATTGAACTGGAATATGCTTGGATTCTTTTTCTTTCATCCCTCGCATATGAGTGCAATCTAATTTCTGGGAGATTGTAGACTTATCTACCTCTATGACTCATCCTTGGATCAGTTGCATTGATCCAAGGAATGTTTTAATTATATTCGGGATGAACAATTATGTATTGACATTTCATGAATTATTAAGTCTGACTGAACTTAGAATGTAAAAGTTCTTTTAAACCTCCTTCATATAAAAATATGTCCGTAGAGGAAAGTTTTGTTGGATTCCGGAGGTTAACCCTGGCAGATCATTGCAATCGGAATCTGGTTTCAGTCATTTTAGCATCAGAAAGGACCTGGACCTTAAGCCAGGTAAGATATGTAAGTTTTCCATCTAAAGCTAATTTACTTGATGCAAATCTAGAATCTGATCTGGGAACGTTATATTCTGTTTGAATTCTGAATACTGATTTATCCTATCTAGTGGACCTAAACTAAAATCAGTAAGGTTATTAGTTTTAAACCTAAACTATAACCTATTGTTGCAAGGTTAGTTAATCTAACCTAGTCCTAAACTATGTACTTGATATTCCTAAGGGTTATCTAAACCTAATACTAAGGTGGGTGACTAATGTTATATCCTATGGCATTAAGATTAAATCTACCTATGATCTAACCTAAGTCACTAACCTATCCTAAACTAATGCTATGAAAAGGAACCTAAGGGGGTCACAAGTTTTGGGGTGGTGATTTCAATGGCATTTAAGGTAAGGATAAGGATGAGGGATAGGGAGTACTGCCAAGGTTAGCTGAGGTTAATTTGGTAAGTAGGGAGCTTACGTGGCAGCATCTCTAAAATGGAAACTCTTGTTTATTGTAATGTGGAACTCGCCAACTTTGGCGGGCGGTGGCAATGGAAAATGGGTGGGAGAAAGAAATTTAATGCAATTAATTTGCATGGGTTCTCGAGCTCGGATTGCTTTGGGAGGCATGTGAATGGAATTTTTCTTGGTTGTTTTGTTTTTCATGCATTCCATTTTTTGCTCTGCATGAGCACTGGTTTTTCGAACCAGCAGTTCACTCTTCGTTGCATGGCAATTTTGAAAGTTTCTAATCTACTTCTGTGTCGTGGGGAATATATAAGGCATGGAGGAAGCAATATTTTGTTGTTTAATCTTTCGTGGAAGCGAAGAGAAAGGGTGAGCTCGTCCAGAGGTCTTCTTCGACTTTTAAGCGACACTATCAGGCATGATAGGCCCTAACTGTTAAAATCTTGCTTTCCTTTAAATGTTTTCATTAGAACAACTCTGTTCTGATGATATATGTGCATTTTTGACTTGGCTGGAAAAAAAAAATGATTTGTGGGTTTTTATGTTAACTTGGATTCTGGGTTGAACGTGGAAATTTTGGTTCTGAAGAAACTTGTTTTCATTGTTCTCTTGTTTCCTTGCTGGGGATTAAGCTTGGAGTTCTTTACCCAGTTAGAACTATTGCATTACTTCTCTTTGTTGTGTATTTGTAACTAGAAACCTGTACCAGACTTCGTAGGGTTTTCTAGGTGATGAAATTGGTAAATGTGATTTGATTTCTTAAGATTCTTATTGATGGTTAACAACCTGGTTGTATTCGTTGATCTGGGTTTTTGTGAACTGTTGTGTTTTCATACCCATTTGGGTAAACAGCTAATGACTGCTGTAAGCTCTTGTCTGACTGATTTCTAGATTAAAAACTTGTTCCATGAAAGGAAATGTTTTTAAAGATTACGTGTTTTTAATGCTATGTAATCTCTTTTGCTTGGCTATGAATGAAGTTAGATTGTTTTGCTTCGCCATGAAACTCTGACTGTAATAAGTTTATGTTCAAGGAAACTGGTAAATAATTTGTGGATGGGTTGTTGGTATACTCTGTAACAAACTTGACTGGTTACAAGTTGTGTATTTTAGGAATTATTGAATAATTGAATCCGTATCACCTCTTGTGCAGGGGTTTGTTTGCTTTTTAAACCCGTAGGTACTGCGAGAAATACAGTTTATGGTTTAGTTGTTTATTTTAAGGTAACCATGAATGTTGGCAATACGAGTTATACTGAAAGATAGTCGTCTGAATGGATTTCATGTTCTTCTTGGAATTCTTGGTTGATCTTGGAAGAAGTTGTAAAAAGATATTGTGTTTATCATTTCTGGGTTTTTAAACATACTTAGAAATTGACATTAGAATTGAAATGGGTTGAAGCTTATGGAAGACCTATTTTTAATTTGACTGCTATTACATATTCTTTATAATGGTAAGAACATTTCGACCTTAGGTGTTTTAGAAAATAGGATTTGAATACATTTTTAAATACTGAATATTCAATCTTGTTTAGTGTTTTATAAAGAAATGGCATCGGATGATGAATCGACCCAGCTAGATTAGTATTGGATTACTATGTAATCAAGGGAAAATGTTAAGTTAACCTAACTTGATTTTAATCTCGAATGGTTTGAGCATATGAAGGAAAGTAGCCTGTTTCCTTTGGATCAGGTTTATATCGTTTGATAGGTTGTAATGTTTTATGTCAAAAGTTGATATTGGTTTCATTGGATGTATAGTGGTAGATCCTGTAGGGATCTAAGGGTAATTCTATATGGTGGCTCTACCTGAACCAAATTGTTGAATGTATTTAAGAGCTAGAAACAAATTCTTCTTCCTTGATTAGGTTTATTAAATGGTTATTATTTCTTGAAATTGGATTTAGTTCTAAAAACTTGGTTACAACAGTGTTTGGTCATCTCTGTTTTATCTTTGAGTTGAAAAGGAAGGATTGGAAAGGGGCTTAAAAGAAAGAAAGTTATATTGATCTCTTCTTGAATGTTAATATATTTTTTTCTTGGAACCATTTGAGGAACTCAATCAGTAAAGTTATGGGATGGCAGATTATTACATTAAGATGAAAGAAACATTAGGATTAGGGATCCTAATCTGGAAGACTCCTTTCATTTTACAACATGTTAAGATCTTGTTTTAACTTACTGTTTGTTATTTTCTTTTCAAAGTAATTCAGTTTTTATTGCCTTGCATACTTGTCATGGATTGAAAATTAAGTATAATAAGATGAAGGACAGATTGGCAGGTGAACTTGCAAGTGGCAGTAATCCATCCTTTCTTTAAATTACTTTTGTATGAACCTGTTGGAATGAATACTTCAAATGGTTTAGTGTTAAATAAAGGTGATCAAAATCATGATATACATTGTTTCACTTTTTCGGATGATTAGGTGCATAATAAACAAGATGTTCCTTCTTACTTTCTTGCATGAAATGAGATGATTCATCCGAAATAGATTAAGTTGAAATTATGCCTGTAACTTAAGTTATGATATGAAGTTGTATTATAATTGGTAGAAAGAAATCTCAGAGTGTATCATGATTTGGGATTGTGAAGGTAATTGTTGGATTCAATTATACTTTAAATTTAGGACAAGCAGAATAGAATATTCTTTCTGTCCTTTTGGTTTTAACAGTGTACTAGGACTCTTATATTGACTTCACTTTAAGTTGAAGGTATGAAGTAATTGATGTCATTATAACAGGGTTGTTTAATGGAAACAATTAGTGGAATGCAATTGTTTTAAGGATTAGTGCTTATCATGCTCAGTTCATTGAACTGACCCGTGTTATTAATTTTTGCAGATGGTCTTCGTAAGTGGTAAAGGAAGACAAAATCTGATATGATGCATTGGCTGTTCTAAATTGGTTCTTATGAAGAATTATGATTTGATTTCCAAACTGTATTGTGAAAGAAAGTTACCTCTTTTGTTTGAAGGCTATTGTCTTAAAGTATGCCGAAGTGCATAAGTTGTAATTGTATGGGTTTGTAAATGAATGAATGAATGAAATAGTGAGATATTACCTATGTGGTTTGTGTAACTTATTTTATTAGGATGATCTTCTTATTATCTATATGAATGAGTGAGCATTCTTATTGTTCTATACAATGGAATCTTGATGAATTTCTTAAGTAAGCCATAGCTAATAATATTGCTGAATACTATATTCTTGATTAGTGATTCTTTATGACTTATGATTGTGATTAAAAATTGTAAATAAGATCACTGCTTTTTTTTAGGGAACATCGAGAGTGGGTTATGTCCTAAAATGTAACTAGAAGAGGAAGAGGATTTTCCCCTCTTGTAATGCATTAATTATAAAAGTAATATATGGATATAAATCGCTAAGACTTAACGGTATTAAGTCTGATATGTATCAGCCTATAAGGTTGTTACATTTCCTTTGTTGGATTAGTTAATTTCTTAATGAAAAAACTTAGATTGATGTTGTCCTATTTTTGTTTGGATAAAAAGGTTGTTAGGTCCCAACCAACAACCAGGAAGCAATCTAGAGTTAATTAAGACCCTTTTGTAAGCTGAACCCTAATTACATTAAGGTAACTAAAAGAGTGTTGGACTCGGGGTTAGGGAAGGCTACCTAATTATGTAGGTCCTGTAACCCAAATATAACTTAACGTAAGTAAATTCTTGGAGGTATGTACATCTTTCTGAGGTTGTTCCATAGGATGTTGACACACGTCAACTGCAAGGTTGTACCTTTGAGAAGATTAGGATCTTCTCGAGGATACAACAATGCAGATGACATGTGGCAACACCCTTCTGCATTGATCGTTAAGATTTACACACCTGGAACTTGATTAAGATTTCTCTCCAGGACTGGTTAGGACCATAATCAGGTTATGAGGAAGCCCTTTGAGACTCAGGGTACCTTGACACACGGGGTTAACTTTGGTTGACCCAGTATGTCAATTTACCCTAGTCTTTAAGAGCCTCTTCATATCATGAACTATGATGTTAATATGAATTAGAGTGAAACCTTGGATCAAGGGGGACTGACAGAAGTCAGTATAAGATGTTCTTTATAACAATAGAGTGGGGTGAAGGATGTATTCTGGATTGACGAGTATGCCATCAAGGAATAAGTAATACGAACAGTATGTTATAAATCTTTGGCCAAAGTATCGCAAGCTGTTGATTGTGTTGTCCTTTGTCACCTAGTCTAAGGATCGTGATGCCGATGAATAAGTGGTAACAATTATTCAGATAGGTTCCTTGGGTAGATCACTCAGAACCTGGAATAGGGTAAGAGAACCATGAACATGAAGTATTCAGTAGAAAACTTCAAGCTCAAAGTTACACATGAATAGATCGGTAGTTCACCGAGTCATGGAATGAATAGATCGGTGGTACACCGAGTCATTACAGCTGCATATGGTTATCTGTTATAAGAATGATTGTTATGATATGTGTGTTCTAAATTATGTATTTAGAACAGAGAACATTAATCATGGAAAAAAAAATTCCTTGTTCCAAAGTATTAAAATGGGAATGTTACATTTTTCAATCTCTTGTAGGTTGTCCTATATGCCCATAGTATTGTTGAGACTTTTTCATGTCAATCCTGTCTTCCCACATCACAAATTTTTCCAATCATGTGACTCAATATCTTGTTAAATGCCTTTGTAGTTCCATTGGCTTATGGGTGATAGGGGTAGTCTTGTGGTGGGCTATAAAAACTTATGCTAACCAAATCCTGACCATATCATTCAAAAAGCGTGTGTATCTATCACTAGTCAAGCTTAAAGGGCACCTATACCTACTAAGTATGTTTTCTTCCCACATAAATCTTGATTTTTTTGTTGTTGTGTAATCCTTTGTAGGCACTTCCTCTGCCCATCTTGTCAAGTAATTAGTAAAAGTAATGATATAGCACAAACTAATACTTCGCACGGTAGGTGAAATTGGTCCTACAAAATCAATGGCCCTCTTCTCAAATAGTTATGTTCTAGCTATCAGTCTTAAGGGCATCTCATCCCTTCTTTCTATTTTTCCAAGGCACTGGAAATGGTCACAGGCCTTGGAAAACTCACTATAATCTTGGTAAATTCTTTCCCACCAAATCCTTTCTAGTATAATCTTCCACACGGTAGCATTCCCTATATAGTTTCCTCCTACAATCTCTCCATGTGATTCCTTAATAATTGCAACATGCTCATGTTCTAACACACACTAGCGCAAAACCTCATTATGTCCTAGCTTGTATATGTCTCCACCAATTAACATGTAGGGTGCGGAATGATGGCTGACCCTCCGGTGCCACACCTGTTTTTAGAAACCCAATAATATATTCCAAGTCAGAGGGTGCATGTTGTAATATAAATAGTTGTGCATATATCATTGTATCGTCAATGCTCTATGTGTCCTCCCCTGAGTCAATTCTTGATAAATGGCTAGGCCATGAGTTACTCTTTCCTAGTTTCACCATAATTGTAAACTCAAACTCTTGAAATAACATAACCGATCAGCATATGCGCCCTTTCAAAATGGGATTATTCACCAAGTACTTCAATGCCATGTGGTCCATGTAGAATATGAAGGGTGTTGCCAACAGATATTGCCTAAATTTGTACAACACATAGATCATGGACAATATTTTGTGCTCAATAGTGGTATAGTTATGCTCTGTTGGTGTAAACTTTATGCTAGAAAAACACAAAGGGTGGTCAAAAATTCCTTCTCTAGGTTGTGCTAATATTTTCCCAATCGTCATTCCCAAAGCATCAACATGTACATAGAATGGCTTATCCCAAGAAGGAAAGAATAATGTGAATGTAGTGATAAACTTATTCTTCAATGTATCGAATGCCATTTTTTGTGCCTCTCTATAATGGAATGTACATCCATGCTTAACAATTACTCTAGTGGCTTGATGATTTTGGCATACCCATTAATAAATTTATGGTAATACCTTGTATGCCTAAGGAATCCGTGCACTACGCTCTAGCTGGTAGGATCCCCTAATCCCACAATAATGGTGCATTTGGTATAATCCACTATCAACCCTTCCTTACATATTATATGGCCCCAATAGGGTTCCAAATAGAGTAGAAAAGATACATTTCTTGATTTTGAGGGATATGTGTAACTGCAGGCATCTCTCGAACATCAACCACAGATTGTCAAAATGGTCTTTCACTAGTCCATACACTGTCCATTCATCAAGGTAGACCTCAAGGAACTTATGGATAAAATCTTAGAATGCCTTAACCACTATGCAAAAAAAAACAATAGGCACATTCTTTAGTCCAAAGGCATTACCATGTAGGAAAAACTTCCCCATTCAGTGGTGAAATTTTTTTTTTCCTTGTCTTCCTTTGCAATTCTAACTTGATGATATCATGAGAAGTTGTCCCTGAAGGAATAGATCTCACACCTAGCTACTCCATCCATGATTTCTTTGGTGATAGGGGTGGGAAAGGGATCAATTACACATACCGCATTCAAATATTTGTAATCAACATAGATCCTTATCATCCCATCCTTTTTTATGTTAATGAATCTTGGGGTTATCCATTCTAATTCCTCACCAGCTTTAATGATACCTGAAGTGATCATCTTGTCTATCTCTTCTTGAACTAGATGCACAAATTTGGATTCATTTGGTAAGATCTCTTCTAATTCAGGTGTGCTCGTTCCTTTAACTTGATTTGCATTTTCCCCAAGGAGTGGTGAAATCCTTTAATCTCATGGTACCCATGTGGAAATAAGTTTTGAAACTCATGCAAGAGATCAATGATCTTTGAAACTTCCTTTTTTGACCAATAGTAGCCTCATTAGGTTCCATTTATGAGCCAATGTTAACCTTATTTGTTTTGAGTGGTTCATGGTAGGCGTGTGCTAGATCATCAATTCTATCTATTACTTTGTGCATACACATAGTATGGTTAACATAAAATTTCTCCACTCCTTCACCATCGATCACATAGACCAATTTTCCTTTCTCTTTCTCCATACATGCATGCTCAAGTTGTGTCTCCTCTAATTCTTCCTCATCAAAGCACACTTCTAAACCAGGTTCACCCAATAATTCCATTATTTTATCCTCTTCCATAACACTATCTCCCATCATTAGATGCTTAGCAACATGCAATTCCTAATCCACTAATGGCTTGGTGATCTGATATTCAAAATCTTAAACGAGGTCAGCCGCCAACTCTTACCAATTTCCTGTCTGACAGCACATATCTGAGTGAATGTACCATGTGTGTGCACAACCTTATAAAGTGGAATACAACTTATGTACCCGTAAATAAGGTGATAAGGCTTCTGAAACTTCCATCCAGGCCTTCTCACATGCTTGGACATGAAATGAGGTGGGCTCCTTCACATGATAATCTTGAAAGATAGTAGGTGTATTGATTTGGGAAAACCTAACATAGAACATGATTCTCACTTCTGCCCACTCTAGAAGGATATTTCAATGGGTTTCCCACCAACATGCTATGGTTCTGAGAAAGATATAGCTAAGCATCCCTCTCATATCAACCTTACTTCTCCACGGGGTCTCCATTTCTCATAGGAAAACATCAGGGTTGGCCCCTCCAAAATAACTTGGTAAATTCTTTCCTCCTAGGCACTTAATTAACCATGCCTTTGCTACTCTTGTCACAAAATCTCTTAAATACCTTCCCACCAACTCATATATACAGTGCACCTAATTGTCACATACAAAATTAGTTGTATCACTTATAAATTGAGCATCTTCCTACTAAATAATGTCATCCTTTATTGGTTGCACAACTCCAGGATCCCAGATAGTGCACACATAGATTTTATCTTATCTCAAGGGCTCAGTATAGGGTGTTGACTTCCCATTAGCTAGAGGGATAATAAACTATTCTTCCTTATTTTCAAAACTTATGTACCCCTTATTGAACCATAGGTCATCATTATTCTTATAACACCAAGGGTGCCAAAGTAACACTAGAACGTTGTCCACCTCAGTTAGCACCAAGGCTTGGAAGTATGGAGTGAATTTTTTCCCTTAGATAGTGATAATAGCATCCTTAAAGAAACCAATGGGAATCTTTTTTTCTTGTTATCCATGTACACCACATTTGAAGATGGTTATAATACGGGCCTTCCTATTTGATGTCATGCATCTAGAGTGATAACATTAACTTTTGCACCCGTGTCTATCAGAATATTGCTCAAAAACCACCCGTTGAATACTGCATTTAGGGTAATATCCTTATCATAATCAATTATACTGTTGCGCTAAATTACATGCTAACCATTTGTGATATTGCACCACTACCAGATGTGTGTTCTGTATAACTTCAAGATGCAATACCCAAGATTTTGGTTCCCATACTTTGCCCAAATTTCATTCTAGAAAATATACCTCCAAACACAGGAAATGATTTTTTAGCCATATATATGCCAAATGAAAAGTTATACCTCCTAGGTGTTGATCGGTCACTTTCACCAATACAAACTGGGTTAGTAATACTTATCCTTGGATTTGGAAAAATAAGTTCCAAGGTTTGGTCATTAGGTGGATTTAGATGCATGCCAATGAATCCACTCCTTTCTTTATATGACGAGCCTTCTCTAGAAGCTGATGGGGTTTCTCTTCTGCACTTTCCAAGATGGGGTAGCACAAACTACTCATGCTTCACATCCTCTGCGTGAACCTCAAATCCTTCCTACAACATCTACCTCCATAAATCCATTACTCTAGGAACTTCATGTTTTCTAACTCCCTCCCTCTCACAAGCTTAATTATACTTGAGTCATCTCTTTTCCCTCTCCTTTTCATCCACAAGGTATTCCATCTTTCTCCACCCTATCTTCCTCACCCAATGCTCAGAAGAAGCTTGTCTAGCCATAGGAAATGCTTCCAAACTAAGTGCAATGATCAAGATATTTATAGCTAAAGGTATAACATGTAAGAACGATCCTCTTTTCTCTCTCAAAAACTTAAAATTAACAATCTTTAGACAGGAATATATAGAAATTGCATACTCCAAGGTGTAACTTGTCAACACTCTACTCCACAAGTGATCAAAAACACATGTCCAAGCCATATTAGCATCCTGCAGTATTTGATACTCATATTTGGTCCACACATGAGATCTATAGTACCAACTCAATCTAGATGCATACACCAAAATATTTTCATACAAATCCACTAGAAAGCAACAAAATAAGGTCGTAGACAGCTCATGATATAGATATTCTTCTACCCATTTATATGCATTAAACTTAGGTTTTGTAATAAATATTTAAGAAAACTCATCCTCTGTGATTTTAATCCATGCTTCGACACTATCCAAGGTCAAGTGTTCTGTCATCATGCACCATTTTCACAATGGATTTGAAAAGAGGTCCTGACAATGGAACAAAATTATAGTCTCCCTAGTACTATTTATTTAAAAACCAAACCCAAGTGTGCTGACATATCATCTAGATTAGTTTGGAGCTCACCTGAAGTGTGCATAGGCATTGAGACCCTCCTTTATGTGAGCTTAACGACAATATTATATCTTACACAGGGATGTATAACAACTAGAGGATAGATGAAATTATCCATAGGATTTTAGATGTAATATTTTACTCCTAGTTAATGTATCCCAAATAGAAATTTAACATGATCAATTAAAAGTAGAAGTAACCATGAAATAAATTTTAGGAAACCAATAACATACACATAAACATAAGGGTCAAACATAGATAAAGATCCATTCCTAAGAGTGTTACGAAAGTGCTTCATTATATTGAAAATTCAAATATAGTAGCTAAGATTACATCAAGAAGTTCCATCCATGGAAAATGTTCATAGTAGCATAAAACTATTTACATCAAAGATTTATCTATTACACTCATTACAAAATACTTCATCATTCATCCCTCCTCTCTCTTCTAGAAGTGACACTCTATAACAAGCATTTGAAGGAATCTTCTCCAAAACATCCATCATCATCTACGGAAACTTGCTGAAATCTTCTCATGATTTCTCTACCACTATTGAGGAATCTACTAGATGTCACCATGTGTTTCCCTCAATCAAGTGTCTTTAGCATGCATATGCCAGCCAATCCTGAACAACCTTAACACCCTTTCCTTTCATGATTACCCTAATGATTTCCTGGAATATCCTTTTCTTGAATCACAAGTCTCCATAGCTCATCCAAATTTGTATCTGATCATTTTTTTTCTCGTTCCCTATGTGTGTCTTTTTCTAGTTTGTCCAAAACTTACTAAGTCCTAACTCCATCCTGCCCTGGCGTGACCATTCACGCCTCTCCAAGGACTACTTTGGTGCATTCCTTTGCACCCTGTCTCCACGTGCCACAAGGATTTGTGGCTTAGGTACTTAGTTAATTTTAGGGGTCTAACAATAGTGTTCCCGAGAAGATGGTAGTGGAAGGCTATTCTTCAGAGATCTATGAGTATCAACAGAATTAAAAGACAAATATCTTAATCATACTAAAATAAGTGATAGGGACAATCTAAGGTTGTGAGATAGGTACATTGGATTCAATGGAAGAAGCTCAAGAGGTAACAAGAAGTAGATCTAATGATGACTATGATAAATATGAAGGCAATTCAGATTATGTGTACATGGTATTAGAATTGAAAGGAAATGTGTGATAAGGTTAAATCCCATCATAGATGTATATCAACTTTGGAGTATCTCTTGTAAGACATTCATTCATTCAATCAAGTATTTGTGAAAATTTTATTATGTCAATCCAAGGGGAGTTACCAGTTCATTTTAATGATCATGTGTTGGCATATTCTTTTTTAAGTGAAATTTCCTAAAAATATTCTAGATCATCAAGGCATACAATACCATCTCAGTGAAATTGTTTATGTTATATTTGAAAATAAGTGTTGATGTTGTCTTGGAAAGAAAAGAGATATGACACATACAAGATTGAATACAATCTCAATGATATCATATAGACAAGGATAACTAAGTGCCAGTTCAAGATATTATGTAGCAATAAACATATTTATCAGTCAAAAGTAGAACATCATCTAAGGGGGGGATTTTTTTCAGGTATAATCATGCATTATCAATCTTATCTACATATTTCTCTCAATGTTATAAGGTTTTACATTTGTCAATGATGTCAAAGGGGGAGAGATACCGAGTTTGCAGTCAGAAACCAAGTATACAGGTGTTTTTTCCATCAAATTTTATGGGTTTCTAAACATATTGCCATCAATGATAAAGGGGGATTTTTTTGGGCCCCATTCATTTTCATTGGTGTTTTCACTTATGTCAAGTGGCATTGATGGAAAAAAGAGTGAGCAATAGTGAAGTAAGACTCTGGAGGAGGCATGAAGGTTAGCTCATAATGATAGTTGAGGAAGTATCTCAAGAAATACTATGCAAGAGAAATGGAGGCTAATTGGTAGTGCTAGTTCACAAAAAGGTTCTAGGTCATTGCATGATAATGGCATTGAAAGATAATAAGTGATTTAGTGGTGTTTAGTGTTGACAGATGTTTTAGGATGGTTAATGCTACATATATGATAGATTATATGTGAAACAAGTGTTGAAAATGATTGCAAGGTATATTATGTGGTTCAAGTATGTACAATTGTCTCTCGCTTGTGTATTATGGCATTCAAGTTGTTTGAATTAGATTCAGGATTCTACAAGGTCACTGTAAGCTTACAGAGTGTGATAGGGTTCACTAGAGAAAAATTGAAAAGGTTGGTACAATCTAATCATTTAAGTTTGAGGGATAAAATTTATTGACATGTGTTCTAAGTGTTCCCAGAGTGTGTATGAAGAATTTTTTTTTTTAAGGCTAAGGAATTTTTAAGAAAAATTGAGTATACAGAGTTTTAGTTCCTTGTAGGTTCAAGGTAGGAAGATGGAACTAGTTCTTGAGGAACTAGTATTCCCCGCAATTATATCGAGACCATATCGAATACAATGTGGGTTAGATGAGGTCATCGGGCACTAAAGCCCCCCCACGGAACAGTTCCTAATGATCCTGAGTTCCCTATAGGTTATTTAGGAGCACAATACAAAGTATTTTTTAATATGTGGGTTGGTTAAAGGGTTCGGGCACAATGTGTCTCAAAAGAACAAGTACCAAAAAGATTCTAGTTCTCCACAATCTTGACCCGTAAGTCAAATGGTTAGTCAATTGTGGGTAGGAGAGAAATTTCATGCACTAAGACACATGGACAGAATGAGTACCCTGAGTTCCATAGTTCCCCAAAAACCAAGTCAACTTGTGAGTCAAAGGGTTAAGGAGTTAAGTGTATATAAAAGTGTTGAATGTGGATAAATAGGGGTTAGGGGCACAATGAACCCCAAAGGCACAATTCTTAGTCAGAGGCAGTTCCCCATAAGAAACTGTGAGCCACAAAAAAGGATGAGGAGAGAGGATAAAGTGTTTTAGATCAAAGGAAGGATGCTTGCACAAAGAATAGTGAGGGCATGAGTTCCCTGGTAGCTTGAGTTCCCTTCTAACCTAGATGAACCACATTATAAAGGAAAAGGGGAGAAAAAGATGATTTCCAATAAAGTAGATAGTGGGAGAAGATGACTAACAATGCACTATTTTCTTGAGTTCCCTTTACACTCTCAATACCCAATTTACACTGGGAAAAATATTTAAATGAGATAAAGGGTAGGATCTATAGTTTTAAGTGTAAATAGTAATGTTAACTATAAATGGTGTTCTTCATGAGCTCTTTATACACACATGACAATATATCATGACCCAGCTATCCAAATTTAGTTTTTTTGGTCTTGTTGGAAAGGTGATTTGATTTCCCATGCATTGGAAAAAGAAAAATCAAGATTTGAAGTCACATATAGAAGGAATAATAATATAATAGGTGGCACACTGTTAAAAGGTAGTTCTGCAACGGTATCTTGATTTTTCCAATGCATGAAAAGAAGATGAAGTTCATGGAATGCAAAGAGAAATAGATGGTGAAGTATGCTTGTATATAAAATCTCAAATTTTAAGCATAATATGTTGCTAGAGAAATAGAGAAAGTGGCCAAAAAAGTGAGAATTTGTAGAGAGAAAGGAGATAAAGCTTTCTAATGAATATCTTCTAGTTGAACAAGAGGGAGATCATAGAGCGTAGGAAAGGAGTAGAGAATCATATCAACTGAATACCTAAATATGCTGAGAGACAAAGAATCTAGATACATCAATGATATGAGTTGTACTGAACAAGTAGAGATGTGCTAGAAGAAGTTTTGTGATATGTAATGAAAATGATATTTCTAAATGAGAGTAGACTCATTCATTGAAGAAGACAGATATAAAGTTATGAAATGCCAGTGATGAGAAATGAGAGCAGATCGGTCCAACTGAGAAGAGGGTTAATGCAAAGAGAAAAGGAAGGAATGATAGAGCCATTAATCATTAAGTATCATTTCAATGAATGTCTAAGGGGGGAGACCAGAAAAATGGTAAAGATAATATTGAATATCTATACCTAAAGATTGTAAAGTGAAAAATGCAATAGGAAGTTGATCATAATCCGTTGTAATATGCAACATAGAATCTAGATGATCAAATTTATGTGTATAATATCTAGTCTAAATTTTTGCTTAGATCTTACAGGGGGTTACACCCTCCTTGTAGGTTAGTGGCTTACAAGAATATCAGTGGAGGTTGATTAAATTATAGGGGGTTGAAGCCTTGTTGTAATTTTTGTCTTACTAAAGGTCATAGTGGTTTCTAGACTAAATTTGGGAGTTGTGGCTTCCAGGAAAGTTTTATCTTTTCAAAGATTGGGTAGTGGCCTGGTTGAATTATTAGAGTTATAGCATCAGATTGAGTTGTAGATCAATCAAGAAATATTTATAAATGTAAAAGACAATTTCCTAAATTAGTGCATTAGTTTCCATGGTTTTTTTTCCTGAAATGGTTTCCCACATTATATCTAGTCACATGTATATGTGTGTATGATTCTCATGACATATCTTTCATGTTTAATGTTGCATGCTTATGACAATTAATTAAGGTCAACATAAAAAAATTAAAAGTTTCAATTGATTGTAATTTTTTATTAGCACTAATTCACCCCCCTCTCAGTGCCTGAAATTCCTAAAATTTTCAATATTGACCAATAAAATAACAAAAAAAAAATAATATCCTAACTATCATCAACCATTGAGCAAGAAAGAGATAAAATATAACTTACTTAAGATATTTAGCATGATCTTGGATCTCTCTCGACCTATTCCTCAATGGTATTATGAAATTAAATTTTGTTGGTGGCATACTAATTGGGGTGAATCCCATGAGAATTTTCGTGAACTATGCATGACCGCCATCAATTTTTTCTTAGGCTCCCAATTTGACCACGAGACCATCACTCGGGAATGTTTGACTAAAATGGTCAAATCTCGTGATGTCGCACTATAAAAATATCATCACAAAGTAATTAATCAAGCTAAATATAATTTACAAGTGTTCCCTAATTCCATGCATATCTATAATTTTAGTGAAGGTTAAAAAAAAAAGAACATTATATGACCAATGTAGTTAAGAGAGACTATCCTATTGAAAGTAGGATTGCCATGAATGATGTTGGGCATGTCATATATTATATAGAAATTGAATATCCTACCTCATTACAACCTCTAACCGATAGAGTTATATATCCTTTTATACCTCAAAATAAATCTTCTACGAGTAAAAATATCCCTTTTACAGACACTATCTACCCATGTGGAAAACTTATTATAGGACCAATGGTGTTTGGGACCTATTACCTTAAAAAAAAAATTGGTCCTTATGGATAATATCCTACAGGGTTAATGGTCTCTGACATTCTTCCTACAGGTAACATCGACCCCTCTCAAATTGAAACTTATATAGATGATAACATATAAACTGAGAAAAAAAAGTTTCTAAGATATCTCTAATTACACCTTGTTGTGGATAGTTATCTTATAATTTCAATTATTCTTAACCCAATACACAACTCATTAATTATGAGTGGGATCATCTTGAAGCACTTTCCATACTTCATATCTGAATCCTTTTTTTAGAACTCAATCATACATAACCTCTCCACTGTAAGCATCACACAACAACAATATTTGACACGAACATTCCCTTTCCACCCACTTTTGGGTAGAGTCCCACATTTCATATCTAACAGAAAATCATTCATCGTCAATGTGATGACCTCTCCATTCATACCAACTTTGCCATAAATGGTCAATATTGCATTCATTTATCTATAACTTCTATGAGACATAGAAATCTCTTACTCTGTGTAGATGATTCACATATATTCATCTCAGTTTATATTGGCCACACTAAAGTCAAATGTGCTCTCATTGACGAAGGAGATGACACACATTTTTACTTGTTAGACTTTATTAAGGCCCTAGGTTACTCTATAAATAACATCTGCAAGCACCACTTGTCAAGGATATGACTGTCGATTAATGCATCTCATGGGGTGCATTTGGTTACCCATCACTGTTCCTTATAGAACTATCCGAGTTAAAGTTATGGCATTCAATTTTCCTCTATTTTATAATATTCTCCTAGGGCAGACTTGGGCTAATTGCATATGTGCAGTCACTTCCTCTGCTTGTCAATGTATAAAATTTAATCAATAAGGAACTATATATAAGATTCAAGGGCATCCTAATCCTTGGAACTATGAAAAAATACAACAAAAGGGGATATAAAAACTCCCTACACTAGATGAGTTATCTACCATACCCTTTCAAGAGTATCAATGCTTTAATTATCCTCTATATTATCTCTGTGGTAAGGCTGGTCACCCCAAATTGGTTGGGTGTATGCCTCCCATTCTCTTGGAGTATGATGATGACAAGCTTGATGAGATCACACTTAGAATTAATATTTCCAATATTCCCAAGCTTATAATATCTCAATTACCTCCTTCCTTACAAACTCATTCTCAAAATAATGAGCCTTTAGTTCCCGCCATCATCTAGCCTATACTAGAGCATATGGTCTGATTAGAGACTATAAGAAACTCTTATGTGGTGGATTTCTCCACATCAGATTATGATGATGGTTACACTTTAAATTACCCCAACCTAGCTAGATATTCCCATATTCATGATAGGGAAGTATTACATTACAAAGAGATCCTTTGCATGCAACATAATCATGCTATAAAATCATACAAGAAGAATCCTCAAATATGGCTGATACTTATCCTAGAAAACTAGTGACCGAGACTCAAAATTCTCCACTGGCTACACCTTTTCATTATATAATCCATCTATTTGACCCATTTTCCCTTACAAAAGTGAATGGTCATGTTGATTGTTTCTATTACAAATCTTATGACCTTATGGGTGATTATTCCATCTATTTTTCCTCGATGATTAAGTCATAAATTACACTATTGTAACCCATTACATTAGTAGCATTTCCACCTACTCTCATTATAAATTTACATCCCACTAACTTCCATCTATACCTCTTTCTCTTATAGAACACCGGTCCCCTACAATGGAGCCATATTACACATGATATGAGGTCTCAGGGCATGATGTTTATGAATGTAGAGATTATTGACGAAACATGAAGAAGTTTAAAGTTGAGGTCAAACATGATCAAAGTAGAAAATTTTCACAACCTTCTACTTTGGCTCTATTATTTTGTTCTCATTCAAGATATTACATATATACTAATACTAACTGCCAAGTTATGTGTAGTAAGTGTCAGGATCTCTAAATCTCTTCCCATAATCAAAATTATGGGGTAGATTTCTCTCAGAACCGATCACCTTCCCTTCAACCAGCTAGAACACAACCTACTTATATACCAACACCTCGCCTTAATCCCCTTACCTCTATGAATTATATTCAGCATGGAATTATCACCCGACTAGAGGATCGTATCGATGACATCGTATTTTCCACTCAATATGAATTTCATTGGCAAGTCATTATTATAGAACATGCTATAAAAGACTTCATGAATTGAGATAGAAGTCACATTTTACACTAGTTAGATGACATCATAGCTGACACCTTACGATATTTTCCCCCTCATGGCTAGCTATCTATAATATGTTGAATATATATTATTCTATTATTTTGTTTGAGATCTCACCTTAGCTTGGGATCTTGGCCCCTACTTGGGTTTTCTCTCACTTTCTTTTATCTCACTTCTTGCGTGCTTGGGTTGACCACCCTACTTAAATTTGTTATCTCGTACGCCCTAGTTTCTCCTACTGTTGGAGTTTCATGGTATTTATTCTACCTATTTTCACTTTGATTCAACCTGAAATTTCCTATGGGATTGCCAAAATATTATGTGTATCCTCACTTAGGATTATGTCCTCACTTGGATTTATTCATGAGAAAACACAATCATATAATATCATTGGATATCTTGACCTTTTTCTACCCCTTGGTTTCTTCACATTGCATGGTTTTGGCTATCATACCAATTTCCCATCCAACTTGTTTTACCTATCCAATGACATTATACTTATTCCAAAGTATAATGAGTATCATCACTTACATACATGTGGAAACTAAGAAATTGATAAACAAAGTAACATATATAGCACAAACATATAATGAAAAACATTTCCAAAATAATAATCATCATAAATATCTATGTGTGTGTGTGTATGCGTGTGTGTGTGGGTATGTGTCTCAATTTAGTTTTTTATACGTCGATAAAATGATACAAAAATTAGTACATGATTTTGGCCCTCCTATAATAAGTCTCAAGCACCCTTACCCACTATGGTGGGTCTGTGGATGGTTTGGCCCAATGGGGCCATACTGGTAGCTCTAGATGTGTGAGTTGGAGACTCTACCCTATATTTAGATCTAAAATCCTCTACATGTTCTCTCACAAGATGTTCATCTAGTGTAGTAATCCTCTGGGCTACCCTCTGAGAATCTGATAAGTTGGCCACATACTCCTGTATCAAGGCTTCATGTGTCTATAATGATATTTTCATCATCACATCTATGCTTCATGTGGTCAAAATTTCCTATGCATCCTTGTATCTCCACAAGGTCTTGGATGCCTCTCTAACTAGATGTAAGGCACCCACTGAGTCTTATGCTAATTGTTTCATTGGATTGGCTATCAATGTAATATCCTAAATATCTAACACAAGATTCATGATCTCATTGTGAGCACTCTCTATCAAGGAGTTCCACTCCACCATCGGCTATGAAAAACCAAGTACAAAAAAACATGTTACTTACATTATAAGTATCACACATGAACCATTTCTCAAGAACCATCTAAATATCATAATAATATGCATACCTAGCTTCCCAACCCTCTCCACGATGGTCTCTTCATCTCATCGTATTCCTAGTACATCCTCCCCCTCATCATCACGATGAGGCATGGATCCTATATAGTGTGCCCACTTGTCCTAGGGAACTACTATCATACCTACCATGCATTGTGGTATGGACCTTTGTCTCAGGTATGTAACCATATAGACCCCAATGTGTGTCATATTACCTCCTCCTACTCAACACATTTGAAACTCCATCTACCATTATACTAGATGGCCTACTACTACTCCATACGTGTTAGGACTAGTACCATCTATAACTTTATCATGTGGTTTCATTTCAGCGGATCTTCTATCAAATACCTCCTTTGAAACACTATCTTCTATAATATCTAGTGGGCCTTGATCATCCCTACCACACTTGCACTACCTCTAACCCTGTCCACATGTCACTTGTACTCTTCAAGGGCATAGTGATGGTACCCTCACCTATCATCTTATGGAATCTCTTCCATGTTGATGTCAGTATGGAGGTAATGGTAGTATCAGTGTTGGTCATTCGAATTGATTCACTACCCTATTCACTTAGTGGGTTTGCATTCAATCTAAGTAATTCCTTCTCACCTTGGTAATAACCTCTAAGTGCTTTGATCTTGGCCAACTGGGCCACTAATCTATGATCCCTGCATAGGGATGCCATATAACATAATCTTGACACTCTTGTGCTAGTGGCCTATGAACATGATAAACTTTTGCAATAGATAACTAAAAATACTAACATGTAGTAGTCTAGAGCTAAGCTCAAATTTATCAATGAACCATCAAGATCATAACTTATGAGAATGAATAATGAAAATTACAAGAAATTACTCATCTAATCTATCAGCATTCTTAATAAGTTAAATGATTTCTAAATAAAATGAACCTAATTAGATTTATGAGCAATCAAATTTTGTGATTTTCTAAAGACAGGGGGAAGATCTCACCAAATCTTCTTCTACTACTCAACAATGGTAGAATGGATGTAAATTAGCTATGCCAAATTAATGGAGAAATCTCTTGCTCATATGTTTTATATGAGATACTATTCAAAGTATGGTGTAAGGTGTGAAGGTAGAAGCTGGGTCCCTTTTATAGCTTTTTATTCGGGGAAAGCTTGTAACATGTATTATATTGTTAATAATAATTAACAAAGGATGTGAAACTCATGGAAGTTGTAAATGGTGTTAATTAATCAAATAAGAATAATTAATAGGATAGAATAAGATTTTTAGGATATTTGAAGTGATTGTGGTGATTTTGACTAGTTAGAAGAGGATTTTTTAACCAATATGTAGACACATAAAATTAGCACCGTTAATTCCCTGTATCTACTTCCATGTCCGCTAGTACCCATCCATCATCACATCACTATTATATCTATTAAATACATCACTATAATTTTATATATTAAATCATTATTCTGAGAATTAGTTTCCATCATTATATTTACTCCCTGGAAATATCATTCCACAGTTGTAAAATCATATTTTATTCCTCTTAAAACCACCCAAAACCAATTATAAACCAAAAACAAATAGAAAAAATCAAAATCACCTAATTCTCAACCATTTAATAATATTTCTCACTCGTAAAACCATTTTTTAGCATATATCCTTCAAAAAAACAAACAAAATCTCAATTTCACAGGTTGTTACAAGTCGTTTCCCTGATCACCGGTGATTCCCCTAATCACTGGATATTCTCTTTGCTTGTTATCAGTCCTATATAAACACATTTAGAACCTTCACTCAAGGTTATCTTCTTCCTTCTTACCTAAGAGCCTCTCCCACCTCGACTTACTAGATAGAAAATCCTCTCATATTACTGTATTATATTCTTCTCAAAAAGGTTCCACCATAATAGCATTCAAGATACAAAATCTCTCTTCTCCTGCCTTTGGAAGTCACTCTGATATCATGAATCCAACTTCAATGCTCTACCTACATTTACAGTCAAAAAAAATTCTAGATGACATCACTATCTCACCTTCATCATTTAAACAAGGTAAGTACCTTTATTTTACATTATCACATTGTTTATTTTTCAACTACAAATCGTTTTTAATTTTTTTTTTCCGTAATCTATAAGTTTGTGTCATCTACATAGTAATAACCAGTGACTCTGCTCAATCTCTAGAAATCAGCCTAATCATCAATGATCCCTATTAATTTGATCATCTAGCCCCTTAATTTGACCTTTATCCATTCAGTTCATATCAATTGTCATTATTATTCCTTTACAACCCTCTACCAGTCCTATCTAGATCACGTGAGTCATCTTTAGAATTATATCACTTGTCCTAATAAATTTAATTTCTTAGCTTGAGACCATCATCATATTTTCTCCTTTGAGCCATTTATCAGTTATCTAAATCAGACTTATCATCCTTCTTTCCTTTATGAGCACACATATATATACATCCTTACTCCTTTGAGCCATGTTGTGATTCCTAGACACCCTTTGGATCAGGTATCACCATTAGACTAACATATAGCCTTGGACTGTGTCTGTCCCTTTTCCTTTGCATTGTTTGTTATATCATATGTTTTATAATTTTATCCTATCATTATCAGATCAATTTATTAAATGTGGATTGACATCTTTAAAAGAAACTCCATTGAATTCTAGGGACTAGCCTTTTCTAGGAAATACACCTTATATATATCTAATCCCATCTTCTTCTTAGTGTCTGTGATGTGTAGGTTACTTCATCGATGAAGAGGAAGGAGCTTTCATCCATCAATAATATCTGCAACATCCATCTCTACGTGTATCAGTAAACCCCGCATCTTCTGAGGTTGGGTTTTTTTAATTATTTCACTTTGTTAATTAATTTAGAAAGTTAAAAACATCTCCAAACATTTTGGCATGCCCAGTGGGACACAATTCCCTTCTTTCATTTATTAAAATTTCATATTTTTCACATCTAGGTTTTTTACTCTATAATCACTAGTAATTTGGTCAATCTCTAATGATCGTGTGAATCACCAAATGATTCAGTCAAGAGCATGAACAATTTCATATTAAGTTATTATGATTACTCATGTTTGTCATGGATTCTAACCTACTATTAATCCAATTATGTGTGATTGTCCATACCAAACTAAATATGTTAAGAGTAGGAAGTAGGATCAAGTTTCTGGGCCTTTTTTCTTGTAGGAATGCTATATTGCTAAATACTAAATATCTAAAAATTAAAAAGTTTTTTTGTTTGGTCAAATACTTAAAAAGGAAGCATTATTAAGGTGAGTCATTTTCCCTTCTTTTTTTCTTTCTGTAATGCATATTTACTGTCTATCCTCATCGAAATCAATTGTTTCTTTTTGGATTTAAAATGAACATTGTGTATTGTTTGATCATATAGTGTTAATAAAGAAGGTTAATTAATTGCATTCACTTGATTCTTCCCCCACACATAGCCAAATCACATCAAAATCAAATCTACATCAAACACTCCTACCCAGGTGATAATAATTAGGATTTCATCACCCAATATGGAAACTGACTCAGTGCTCTGACCGAGTATAAATAAATTTTTTCGTATATTGGCTAAGAACAAGTTAACTCCCTTATCGACTATGGGAGGCATGAAGTAAGGGGGTAAGGCCCCAATACCAGGCCCTATATCACCAAGCATAGATTCGGGCCTCACGTACCTTTGGGTATATTTAGGACTCCATGACCTTAAACATCACCTAAAACCAGCCATAAAGTGAACCATTTCATTAGGTTCCCTCTGAGCCTTTCCTTGGAAGACATTTAAATTTTAATTTCAAGATAATTAAAATTGTTCAAATTCTTAAATTTTCATGTTACATTTGTAAATATCTTAGAAGATTTAGTTGTACAATCATTCAGTTAAGATTATCAAATCATGGATCAATCCCTCTACATCACTATATTAGAATTTTCCATACCTTATGCTTCATTTTGACAACACACCTTTGGTTACTTTTGACCAACACTTCTACATCTTTTCATCCCAATAAATTTAAAAATATTCTCCTACACAGGATAGGGAAAAATAATTCTTCTAATAGTTCCATAAATCTATCATAACTCACTCATTTCTTTACTTCAACCAATCTTCTAGATCTTATTTTCAACAATCCTGTCCACCAACTCTATAACTATTATTCACAACCAAGTTAATTTAAAACTAGCAGTCCTCAACCCATGTCAAGTACATCCCATCTATCAGTTCTTTCCACATCTCCCCATATCCATTTATAAAAACCTAATTTGCAAAACATATTCTCTCAAGCTACCTATTATAAAATTCCACACTTATCCCACCTCGAGTAAATCAAAACCATCCTGATCCACATTTTTATCAATATTATCACTTTCACATAATTTGTATCCCCTGCAATTACAGTCTGCTTAAACATAATAAACAATTTCAGAAGCCACTACTTCAAGAGACCTAGTACACATCCTCACCCATGACACAAGTTTGTAATAAACCCTTCCATTTCTCTTCAGTACCAGTTATAAATCATATCCTATACAGTTGGGAACTTCCTAGAATTTACCATGTTCCAATGGCTATGAGGATCCTCAAGCAACACAAACTATCCTTTAGAAACATGTTTTTATTTCTATCATCAATGATCAATATCTCCTTCTTAGAACCTTTTCTTATGTCACCCCTTGGAAGAACCTATCATGGTTGGTACAAATCCTTTCCCTCAACACTCTTTTCTCTTTCATTCAAGACTAGC
Organism: Taxus chinensis; assembly: GCA_019776745.2. Lineage (NCBI taxonomy): Eukaryota > Viridiplantae > Streptophyta > Pinopsida > Cupressales > Taxaceae > Taxus > Taxus chinensis. The sequence continues at coordinate 287,709,990 of CM034157.1, forward strand.
CATGTTATTTCTCTATCAATTTACTATAAATGTTACTCAAAATAACAATATTTCAATGTAATCTTGAATCCCCATCAAACAACCTGAAAATGAATCCCTTCTTAAATTTTTCATTAGGTGGAAAAGAATTATTAATCAAATGTCCTTCTGAACTGGACTGACAATTGATAAATGATTGAGCTTAATGATCTCGATTGTGTTCCCATCACATCTCATCTACCCTTGCAAATTACACATTCCAAACCTTAAAGATGAAGTCCTTCACCATGGCCAAGAAAAATCTAGAAATCTTAAGCCCTAAAGAATTTAGGATTTTGATCCTCAATCTTAGCTAGGGTTCGATACTCAAAATTTAATGACTAGTGGCCTTTTACTTTTTGAAAACGACCATAATATTGTCCAGTTAGCTTTTCTCCGTGATTTAACACCATGGATTTCGGATATATACTCTCCAAATAATATATTTACATCCTTCCAGTTAACAACTTCATGCCAGATTCTATACATAGGGAGATTTGATCTAGCCAATACTTTCTCATGTAAACTTAATAGCAATTTTTAGACATGATCTTTTTTATGAAAGGTTGTCTGTTCACATAAAGAAAATAGAGCATGTTTTTGGACTTCTAACCAAAATTACATATCTTCGTAATTGGAAGAATAACAATATTCGTGGAATGTGAGATAATTTCTCCACGGTTGGAGTTTATATCAAAGATCTTAGAAAATCCAATCACTTTTCAAACTAATGAAAAATAAGAAGAGAAGCCACTTAAACATAAACATGAACCCACGAGAAAAAGTGTCTCAAAGACAACTATTAGTGAACTTTTTTAAAATCGTGAAAATGACTATCTCAAGGATACTCACTTATGGTCTAGTCTAGAATTGAAAAAATCAAGATTGGACTGTAACTAAGTAGCTAAAAATATTTAATCTAAGGTATGGAACCATAGTTATAATGCAAATCCTCTAAATAATTTAAAAACATGAAGCTCAAGTCTAATGATCTAAGAAAATATGTAAAATGAAATTTTAAAGCCCTAAAATGCAAGAGATTAGATGAGGAATGTTTCTGAACTCAACTTTTAGTAACATACACTTGTCCAATAGTGTCAGCAGTGATAAATATTCAAAAATATAAAGCCTCAGGAACGACTATGTTAGGGATCCCAAAGAGGATGGATATTAGGTGATGTAGCTAAATTGGATGTGCCTTAGTAATACTGGGGCACCCATGGGAACTGTGGTAATAAATCAAAAGTCCCTGTTCAACTCCCCAGGAAAAAGCGTCCAAAATTGGTATTCGTAGGTCATGGGAATATGATTTTTATCCTTCTACTACTTGCCTTTAAGTTTCTCTGTACTACGCTTGAATGCTCCAAATATTCTAGGATGCAAAGAAACAATCCACTAAAAATACCAAAAAGATTTTATCAAAACCAATAAAAGAACTTAAAGATCCTCAAATGAATGGGACAGACTATACCTCAACTATCACAATTAGTAGGCCTTTCTAACTAAGCATTGCACTACCTTGAAAAACATAGTATGTAGTTCTCATGTGAGTGTGTGCATGTTTGTTCCCTATGTGCTCTTTGGCCAATCACACTTTTTCAAATAATGAACATTCCTAGCTAAATACTATTCTATTAATAAAATGTGTGCATCTTAGAATAGAATATTTCAATTAACTTATGAAGTGTGATGCAGATATCCTATCTTGTGCCTTGATGATGGAGCTATGTGGATGCCAATGCAATAGATAGATCGCAACTCTAGATGGAGTGATAGTAATAGATGATCCTAGGTCCCTCATTATGAGTCTCATAACTTTATATTTTTAGGGTTTTCTTTCTCTAATTTCATAATTAACCCTGAAAAAGAATAACCACAAGAAAGATAAATATGAAAAATGGCTAGAAGATGAGCCCAAAAAGTGGTAGAGAAAGTGCTAGAAGGATCAGGGTTGAAACCAAGGGCACCCATGGGTTCCCCAGTACTTAGGATTGTGTTTAAACCTCCCATGGGCTACAAAAGTACTGGTTTACTAGGTCGAACTAGTGTAAGACTCAAAATAGGTTAATGGTATCCTACCAAATTATGCGACGGGTCAGCTGAATTGCTTCATAACCATAGGTCATGATTTACATTTCAGGTTACATTGTAACTGACATCGTCGGTCAATATCACTGTTAATCAAACAAACGTCTTCAACATCAGGTTAATCATAACCATCGCCAGTTAGGGTAAACCATCCTTCGGTTACCTGTGTGCGTGGAATTTTATTTAAACTCAAGGGACATTAATTTAGATTTTGTTCTTAAATCTGATTTAAAGGATGTAATTGCATGGCTATAGGTGCCCTAAGTTTGTCTAGCTTATATAAGTTAGAAAACTAGGGTTAGTTATGTTAGATGTGAAGAAAAGAATAATCCTTGGTTGAAAGGATGAAGAAGAAGAAACAAAAAAATCAGATTGCATGAAGACATGATCTTCCATAGAGAGAATTTGAACAGAAGGAAAGTGCAGGTACATCCAATGGTGAGAAGATGGTATTATCTTCTACTGTATTTCCTTTGTATTATTTAGTCTTATGTAATGGCTTGCATATTATGCAAAGCACTTAGTGTTTCTTCTTGTTAGATCCACAGGTTGTTGTGATATCTTGTTATTGCTCATTCTTGTAGATCCACATGTTGTGAGATCTTGTATTACAGATCCATGAGATCATGATGTATTGTTGATCCATAGGAATCTAGTATTATAGAGGAAGTTTATCTTCATGTTTTCACAGGTTGATGAACAGTGATGGAGGAGAGACTTACTTCTTGGTGCTTGGTTGGTTGCACATTAGTAGACCCTTCTGAGAGGTCTTGTTTGCAGATTCACTAGTAAGTGAGAGCTTAGTTACACAGTGGCAAATGTAAGGTAGCTTTAGGTATGTTAGATCTGGTGGTGTTTTGGAGGAATTGCGTAGTGAACTCAAGTAGATATAGTTAGAGATTAGGAGGAGACATAGGTGGTGGTATGGAGGCACGACTTAGTGTAGTCAGGTAGATCCAGTTAGAGATCTGGAGGAGGAGGAGATACTCTTGTAGAGATACATGTACTCTTGTGTAGAAGAGTTGGTTTGTAATCTATTATTATATTATATATATGAGATCTCTATCTTTGGTGGACGTAGCCCACATTGGGTGAACCATGGTACATGTTGTGTTATGTGTGTGTAATTTTTGTGAATTGGATTATTCTTGTTTATAATTCCATTACTGTAGATTTTGTGGGGATTGTTAGATCCGTATTTGCATGTTTTGGATTTGATATTCTATAGTTGACAAATGATTTCTGCATAGACCCATCCCCAACAACTGGTATCCTAGATCTTTGGTTAGCTTGGTTATTTCACAGAAAGGGTTTTCTTCATGGGTTTGTTAGTAGTTTACTAACATGTATGAGAGTAGGGTTTTTTTTCTGATGATAATATCATAGGAAGAGATTCAATCTCAAGTGGGATCTAGAAGAGTAACGTTGCTAGAGAATATAGTGACTGGCATCAGTTAGGTGGAAACCAGCTTGATAGGGTGACCGTAGTTTGGTTACAGGTTGGTCAGTAAAAGGTGTAACATGGTCTCATTACAGGGTGACTGATTTTCGGTTATCCTGGGAAGCTAGGTTTTAAACAGAAAATCACAATCTGAAGAAATGGAGAGATGCATGGAATGTATCTTGTTTGTTGAGGTGTCCCTAGTTCTTGGAGGCAAAGCATGTTGGTCTAATCAAACAGATATAGTTTGAGGTATGGTTTTATCTTAGTATTGCAGTGCTTGTATGTTTTGAGTTACAATGCATGGTTTTGGATTGCATATCTAGAATAGAGAAAAGGAACAGTATGCATCCTGGTGTAGTTAGATGCACAAGCTTTGGTAGAGAGGTAGTAATATAGAACGAAGATGGAGATTCCATCATAGAAGCATGTAATTCAGTTCAATTGAATATGTGGTTGAGTATCTTGGTGATGGTAAGGTGATGTATTTCATCTTGATGTAATTTATTACATGGTTTATTTTTGTTGGTTTTTCTACATAATTTGGATGCTTCTTGAAATGACTGACTCAACTCAACTATTGTGGACTTTGGTCCACAAAGTAGGCAACTAGTGTGATTTGACCTATACCAAAATTGACAAAGTGTGTGACATTGGGTTAGTTTCAGCAGTATTGAAATCATTCTGAGAACTGAGTTCGGTCACAAAGGAACCAATATCGGTCAAGTAACCATGGTCAGTTAGGAGATGACTGTGGTCAATCTCTATGGCAACTTATCGGTACTTGAGTGATTTTAGTAGAGAGGGTAGATGGTTTTTGTCCTAGTTTAGAGGATCAAGTTTCTTGCACAAGTGTACATGGCAAAACAATGGTGTAGATCACTTCATGGTTTGGATCAAAAAGAGGATGGAGTTGGCTTGGTTAGTCTCATTAAGACTTTGAGTCAGGTATCTCTATATGATTCATGTTTTATTTCTTTCATTCGGAGCAATTGATATTATGTTTGGATAGTGTGCACATATTTACACCATGAATTTTTTGGTGTTGTTTGACTTTTATTTCCCAGTTGTGTGGAATCTTGAGGACAAGGGTTTCTAGTCTAAAGAAGAGATCCTCAATGAAAATTCATGATTAGACATAGTTGTAGTTAGGTAATGAGAGATGTTGAGTACACATAGATGGAAAGAAGGTGATTCACCTATTTCACAAGAATTCCAAAGTTATGTGACGTAGAAGTATTCTTACACAAGAAAGGGAATCAATTTAATTGTTCTTTCATCATGTTTTATTTCTCACTGACATATTATCTTTTGAGCTTGGACATAATATAGGTCAGTGAAAGGGGATTTTGTGTTCACTGGGAGCAAGCCATGGTTGTTGGCACTATAGGATTGGATACATGATGCACATGTAGAGTGAGAAGAGATTGCTACTTGTAGACACTAAAATTAGGTCACACTCTCTTTGGTACCTCATCAAATAAACACCTTGAACACACTCACCTATCCATGGCCCCTTTCATCCCTCTCTACTATTAATTTAATTAAATTATTTCATTATCCTCACAATATTTATTATTTAAATATCATAATTGGGATAATGCCCACATATCCATCTCACCTAGACACCTCATCTAGCCACATCACCCTAAGACTTATTCTTAGTAAGTTACCATAATAACTAATACCTATCTAAACCCTAATAATCAGTGCCTACATTCCCTCTAACCACATTCCTACATGTTATAAGGAAGCTTCCATTCTAATAAGTGGAGAAAACGAATGAGATCCTAGAAAATCAAGGGGATCTACCTAATTTAGTAAACCTAGAAAATCCCACCCTAACTGACACCGGTCACCCTAAAATACCGACGGTTAAGCCAGAACCATTTTCGGTTACCATTTAACCCCCAAAATAACCTTATTTCGAGGTTGGTTCATTTTTGAGAGATAATCACATCTTTTGAGAACAAGTGATGAAACCAGAGCTACATGCAAGTAGAAACAACATTAGTACACACATCAAAGTATCCATAGCCAGCACCAGAAGCAATTACATAGCCATTTTCATTCATGGGAGCATCCAGGGAAGTGCCAACACCACACCAAGTTCCTTCCATTTGATCACCCACCATTCCCACCCAGACATCAAACTCGTACAAACAGTAAGTTTTGTTAACCAACACTGGTTCATTATCATTTGAGAAAACCCTTTTACTTTTGTTATTATTTTCTTCTCCCATTCCCATTCCCCACCATTTTACCTATATGAAAACTTGACCATCCCTTTACCCACACCCTTGAACTGCCCATATCCATAATTTCATCATCCTTGTGCATACCTGAGATCCACACGAACCTTGTCACTGCCCTTTCATTTTCATCTAGCCTCACATTTATCACCTTGCCAAGTTTTCATTGAGTTTCTTGTACCCCAACCATACTAACGCCAGTTAACATAAATTGATGTCAGTCTCTGTGTTTTGACCAAATAAATTGATTATAGCTTAAAACCTCCATCAAATACCCAAAATGGCCCAGAACCTGACCCTGACCAGTACCAATACCCTGACAAACACCTTGACCTTCAAATTCAATCACAGCTTAGCCTATTGTGAATGTATTTACCTATTGTAGATGAATGAGATACCTAAATCATTTTAACTACAGTAGGATTTCCTTTATTATTATCATTAAGTTGTTTTAAATAGTGGATTGATAGCCATCTAGGAAGTATCACACTTCCCAGATCTAGCACGCGCTAGGCAGTCCACTGTATATATTTTTTAACTTTTATTTGGTGGTATTGTTTTACATTTTAGGTAGTTCCTCCAAGAAAAAAGGAAGCTCTCACGATCAGCTGTGGATCCAAAATTCATACACGTGTAACAACCTACAACCAGCATTTCAACAGGTATTCCTCCTAGCCCTTTACCCTTATCTGTTTTGTCAACATTCAAAGAAACGCATCTAGAATCAGGTGAAACATTTTGGCACGCCCGGTGGGACCCATTCAAGGTTCTTTGCATTCTTTCATTTCTAGGTGAAAATTTTTTGTGTTTGTTTCCTTTTCTAAAAAGTTCTTACATTAAAATTTCTCCCTGGAACCTTCTCTTCTTCTATTGTCTAAAAGCCATCGTATTTTGGTGCTTAAAACGAACATTTCTTCCCTTTCATTAGTATTGCATTAGTGAAAGAGCATCCCTTCTCCTGTTCATCTTATTTGTGTCATCGAATTCTACATTTCGATTTGGGTTTAAAAATCATTTCATTTCATTTTGCTTTTTGCATTAGCTCACATTAATTGAGGGAAACCTATACGCTGGAAGTCATTCCCAGCTGATGGTTGACAAACAAATCATAGAAAAGCACTTCCTTTATTTTTCTCTCTCTGAGTCTTACCCAAACATCAAAAATTTAAAATATATACACATTCTTAAACAACATCTCACCCGGAAGAAGCTATGTAGGTGATCACACAATCATGGCACAGTGGGCACCCCGCTGGTTATCTCTTTCTAGTACCCCATCAGAGGATGGCCCGCCCCCACCATAACATACCTGAAACCTCTCCTTGTAGATCTCATTCTTCATAGGAATCCATCCTCACTAAAAAATTCTATTCTAAAGTTTCATGAGTCAGTCCTTAAATAGCATAAGCTAAACAAACATAATAGAAAAAGCACTCTTAGGATCATATTTTTCCTAGTGTTTCTTCTTAGCTTGTGTTTTGAGGTGAGAGGTCATGTTCTTCATTTTCTTATTTCCCCTTGCACGCTCCTCATCATAGTTGGTGTATTCTAGCTTCATATGAGTGTGCTTAGACCATATTCTCATCATTCTTAGAATTATGGGTTTGATTCCACATTTAATTTTAACTCACAACCACATTTTCTTCATCTTTGTTTCAATTTCATAGTGACTGGTGTCGGTCCAGCGACCATCGTCGGTTATCTTCTTACCATCCATTAGTTTCACTCAACCAGCATTAGGTTCACTGTTCTTTTGGTTAACCTACCCAAAATGACATCTATTCATCTTATTTGCTAATTTGAATCTCTATCAGTATCATCATATTCACTGACCTGTTAATTCCATCAGCATCTTGTACACTTGGAAAATTATTGGCCTTTTACCTTATTTTTACCAACTGTCCACTTTCCACAGTGACCGATTGTGGTTACCTATGACCGGCGTCAGTTTAACCTAACCGACATCGGTTAGCTTGTGTAATTTTCCAACTAAAATTTTATCCCCAATTCACCTATCATCACCTATTTATCCTATCTCTATTATATTTCTGCGTCCTTTACATAAAGCAGTCTTACCACGTTAGTACCTGTTCACATGGTGTTAACGTTTCAACAAGCAAACACCCTCATATTCCATGTCAGTCATCAACCACTCCCACCTATTCCTTCACCACCTTCAATTTTATCACTAGCCATGGAGCATATCTAACCTATCTGTATCGCTACCAGAGACAAGGAGTTCACATGAATCATTGACCAAAACCCTGTCACCTTACAGTTTTATCTCTTCCACTCGTCCACTCAAGATGCCTCAGGTCAGTTGATATATGACATGCCCATATCTATCCCCTCAACTCTCTTTCCTACTCCTGCATCAACCTTGCCTGGCTCCGCGCTACCCTCACCTACTTTGTCGTCTATCGTTTCGTAGCTAGGCCCCATACCTGTTATGACCACCACATCTACCACATCTGTTACACCCGTCACATTCACTATACCTTCACCAACCACCCAAAAAATAACCTCATTTTCCCCTATTATTTCATATATACCCTATAGCTAAAAAACCACCCCCGGTGTCGGTGACCCCTACCCCTTTCAAAACATTGTTCTTTCCATTCCACAATGCTTAGCCCCCATTACCACTAGGGTCACCGTGACCCTTCCACCTCTATATACGTACTATCAGCATCCTCTCTTTTCATCTATCATTCATTCTAGGTACATTACCCCCTATTTCATTCATTCCTTCTCAATCTACCTATATGGTAGCACCATATATTGGAATTCCATCCTCATCATATACCCAACACCAATCCTCTTACACCACAGGAGTCACCCAACCATCACAACCTACCAACAACCTAATCAAGTTAATGATGGATAAGATGCAGACATTAGAAGCATCATTCTCTAGCTCCCGCAACACTCTCACCTCTGATGAGATTTGTAATGAGCCTATCCACCCATCCATTCCTATCTGCCCATATCCCATACATTGGGAAATGCCTAAATTTAACTGCTTCAATAGCAAAGAATACCCACAACAACATTTTCGGTCTTTCAAACATGGGTGTTATCTGATCACCCATGATGACACTTTACTTTTGAGGACCTTTCCCATGTCTCTGACTAGGCTTGTATTAGACTGGTATAGTGGGTTACCTAGACATTCTATCTTCTCATTTAACTAGGTATCCCAAGCCTTCTTGCATCACTTCTCCATTAACATTCGTTAAGAAGGATACTATGACTGACCTCTACTCTACACGTCAGTATGACGACGAATCTATCACAGATTTTGTTGCTCATTGGTGTAGTCTGATCAATCAACTCACATTCTAACTACCACAAACCGAACTCATAGAGCTCTTCACGTGGGCTTATGCTAGACATATCTCACTGACCCTACAGGTCCAGAATTTTTGAACCTTCGATGAAGCATTCACCATGGCACGAAAGCTAGAGATTCAGGCCATCGAAGAAGAAAAAAATACAACTACGGAATAAGAACTCAGCATTCAAGTCTAAATGATACTTATTCTTCTTCGAAACCACAGAAAAATTATTCAAAAGCCAAGGGAACCACTAACGCAGTTGTACTCAAGGCCAGCCCATCTCATCTATCAAATTAGGCTAGTCCCTCATCTAATCTTTCTCATATCCATAAGTTTCAATTCAGATAGGAACAATGGAAATACACCCCAATTGGGGAACCTTATTCTTCTATCTTAGAAAATCTCATTAAAGTTTGGGCCATCACCCTTCCTCCCATAAAACCACACACTAGTTTTGACCCTACTTGCCCCACACCCACATGGTACAAAGAGCACATGACTTCTATAACTATCATTGAGTAAAAGGTCATAGTGACGGAAATTTCATCACTTTCAAAAACATTATCCAAGAAACGCTTGAGAAAGGTGAGTTAACCTTGGATAATCCTAACGCACCTGCTAATCAAAACCATACATATCTTCTAAGAAACAATTTCCTAATCATGCCCCTTCTTCTAATCAAACCAAAGAGACCTCAACTCATGATAGTCCATACCCGCGAGGTCCATGCTATTTTTAGCAATGATGCATCACATTACTTCCCAATTACCTCATATTCCTTCCATAAAGGAAATCTTAGCCCGAAGTCCTCCACTTACACTTGAACCCACTTCACCCACAGAGTGACACCCTTTGTCTCCTCTCTCACCCATAAAGGAGACTCCTGTTAACATCGAAACCATTTCACCTTTGACTTCTCCACCTAGAGAGTTGTCACCCATGGTACATCTTCAGCCCAAAGAAGATGCTAATTCATATCCTCCACCCATAGATGAGCACCCATCATCTCCTCTACCCATAGAGGAGCACCCATTATCTCCTCCACCCATAAAGGAGCACCCATTATCTCCCCCACCCATCGAGGATCCAATAGAAATACCTTTGCCTCTAGGTGACCATTCTCCATCAGCTACCCAAGATCCTGTGGACTTACTTTCGGCTCTCTTACCCACAGAAGCTGAAGCTAGAAAATTCCCTGTCTCTAAGACACATTTTACAAGAATTTCCATTAGATCCTCATCAACCTCACCTACAACAGTGTCCTTTTTAATGCCTAGCTGATCACTTAGATTATGTTGATAGAGTCTTACTTTGGGGGCATCTTCTACTTCCTGATCTCAACACAAATGCAGATGTCACTTATTGACACTTCCACTATTTACCCAAAAATATTTCAACCAATCGAACCAAACATAACTACAACTATCAAAAATTCCACCATGATACCACTCATGGCTTAACCCACAACCCTACCCATAACCCAACATGCATCTACATCCAATCCCACACCTACATCATCTTCCTTGCCTTAACCTATTACTACCATAGAGGTCATCCCAACTGCCAACATTACTCATCCACCCATCAAATTAGATTTAGCTACATCCTCCAAAGCCAACACCAAACATATGCCGACACCCAAACAGAAGAACCAATCCCATAGATCTCATACTCCAACCTCATTGATCACACCTTCATCACCTTCACCCTTTCCATCCATCCTAAGACCTCACCCCTCTAGTTTGGTTAAGAAACCTCCACCCATCGATAAACTAAAAATACAACAACCCATTCCTCCCTTATAAACCTCTACTATACCCAAGCGCCGGACACGAATTACACCTGCACCTACAACATCTTTACTACCCATACTTCTAATACCATTGATAGATTCTACATTACCCCCAACATTTCAGTCTCTTTCCCTCATGCCTCCTTCACGACCCATGCCATCTACCTTCACAGCACCTCCATTATCCCCATGGGTAACATGCCCCCTTCCACTATCTCCCTTTCCCTCTAGTGCTCGTGTGCCCATATTACCTTTACCCAAGAAGGTGCAACATAAAGAAAAAAAATTCTACCCTCTAATAAGGTAGTCAAAACAACCACACACTCTCATGTCAGTTCATCTACAATACCCCTACCCAAGAAAACATGACCAACACCCAAGATCACACCAAAACCTAAAACCATAGCTCAACCCACTCCCCATCATGCCAACACCCTTCCTCTTCAGTTAGCCACACCTATACCCAAACTCACTTTCACTTCCCATTTGTGCCTACCATCCTGTGTGAAGGCACAATGTAGAGAACTACAAAGCTTTAAAAATTATTCTTATCCAGTTGTGTCCTCCCGAAGAAAAATTTGATGATGATGACCTTCTCGATGCTGACCCCATTTCACCAACACCCATTCCCATAGCTCTTCCCTCACTTCCTACTTAATGACCCAGAACTTCACCCCCACAACTCCTAGAGCCACCCCCAAGAGTTGAAATTAACATGGTTTGCATTAGAGAACTCACTAAACCTCCACCCAAATGTCAGTGTGCTCAACTCATCTCACAAGGTTCCTTCCCGCCACTTGGCTTTTGTCCCTCTTATTTCTATACTTTCCATGGGTCACCTACCTCTCCTACCTCCCCACCTCAGATCAACATGATCCACATTACACTTTCCATGGGTCACCTACCTCTCCTACCTCCCCACCACAGATCAACATGATCCACATTACTACCCGTGCTTAGAAAGATAAAGGCAAGGAAAAGGAAACTGACCCACTAACCAACCCTATACCCAACATACCATCTACACCTATACCTTAAATCACTATCCGTGGCCCCACATATCCTATTTATAATTGGGTTACACATCGCATCGACGCTCAAAAAATTACACCACTCCCCCCTCAAAATATCTTTGTATGACCTCATCCAAACCTCAGGATCCCACCGTCAAGCTCTCATGGAAGTCCTTCAATCTATTGAGGTCTTACCCAATGACCCTATACCCGTGGAATCCATTATTACACCCCATCATGTAGCCTCTCTCACCAAATTACCACCTTCATCTGCATCTCCACCTAACCACCAGGTAACCTCCCTTAGCTTCTCAAATGAAGAGATCACACCACACCAAACCGATGACCTCAATCCAGCCCTATTCATCTCTAACCACATCAATGATATACGTGTAGGATGTGATATGATCGATGGGGGCACTAGTATTAATATAATTTCCTCCCATGCATTTTCTCAAATGCGCATACCTGATAATTACATGCATAAACATCATGTCATGTTGCATTCATTCAATGATGATATCACCTCTACACTTGGCACTGTCATCCTCCACATTCACGTGGGCCCCAACACTATTTCAGAGTTGTTTTATATCTTGAAGGGGGAATTTCAATATAACATGTTGCTTGTTAGACCCTGGATTCATGTCATGGGTTGTGATCCTTCCACTTTGCATCGTTGTGTAAATTTTGAGCATGAAGGATACACCTATACCATTTTGACTGATCCATCACCTTTGAAAACTTGCAACATGCTTTACCAACCCAATGGTGTGCTCATACCTATTAAATAATCTACCTCCACAATCATTTCCTCTTCACCTACACCCCCACTCACAAGTTTTGGTCGCTACCTCAACCACACATACCTCCTCCATTTCTATTGCTGCCATAACCTCCACAGATGAACCATTATCCTCCCAATTTGCTAACCCCACCTCCGATCCAATTTCTGATACATCATCCATCACAGATACCCACATACCAACCACAGATCCCTTAAAAGGTATTATTCAACACCTCACTCTGGGGGAGTATCCTCTATATAGTGTCAACACATTCCTTACTCCACAAGAGTACGGAATTATTCACCAACACCCTTGCTATGATCACTATATAGGAGAGTTCCTCCTTTATGGTCCTCCCCACCTTTGTACCAATCTCACCTATGGGGGACTTGATACTACCACTTACACACCTTAACCACCATCAAAAACCTGCCCATTTTCTGCTAACTTCCAGTCACTCGCCAATCACTGTTTCACCCACACCTTCCTGCACTGATGTGCGTGGAAGGGTTTTGGTTTTGGATTTTATGAGCAAGGCTGCCATACTGTTATTCCATGTACTACCCATAAACATAACGATCATAGTGGTATTAGCTTTTCTAAACCACCTACTAAGAAGGCCCGCATTGAACTCATTGAGGACATTAGCCCTTCTCCACCTTCTTCACCCGCTCCACCTTCTTCACCACCTTTTCTGATGGAGTCGATGGATCTAGAATCCATTCCTCCTAAAAAAATTCATAACCACCATTTCCTTGGGGCCTTTGACTTATCAACATGAGGGAGAGGCTCCCTCTTCTCTTCCCTTCTTATACCCTGAAATGATCAATGACAATACACCTTCGATTAACATCATTCAATGTCAGGATGATGAATCTATACTCACCTACCTTGGTGCTGAAGACTCATATATTCATCGGTTATTACCATCTGAGACATAAACCATGTTGAATGAATTGACTATCTAAATAAACATTCATACTCAAGATGACCCACACATTCTAAAGATTGAATAATCTTTAGATGTTACTGAATAGAAAGCCATCACTTCTTTTCTCAAAAACCATAATCACATTTTCACTTTGTCTTACATATATATTCCTGGTATTGACCACATTATAGTGGTAGACAATATCATAACCATTCCCGACACCAAACCCATCAAAAAAAGTTGAGGAAAATGCACCCTCTCATTGCTCTACTGGTCAAAGAAGAACTTCAACGCCTCCTTTTTGTTTCCTTCATCTTACCCATTAATTATCCTTGGTGGATTTCCAACATTGTCCCTATCATTAAGGTGACAAGGGCACTTTGTATTTGACTGTAAGACCCTTGACAATTGTTATATTCCTCCTTTGCATTTCAAGTGTTGACATGTGATTTTCTTGATAAAGATGTGTTCTTTTGACTGTTGAAGATCATGCTTGATATGGATAAATCATTTCTGTTCTTAAAAATCATTAGACTAAAATAGTATGGCTTTCAAGAATTCATTTTCACTTTGGAAAGGTGAGTTGCAATCTGGCTTTAAGAGTTGCAGACTTATTCCTATTTCTGACTCATATTTAGATCAATTTCAGTGATCCAAGGAATGTTTTAAATCTTCTTCATAGACTGAATAGTAAATTGACATTCAGTAGTTTGAGGGACATAAAAGACTAAACTTTGTTTGTTACAAATTCTTTGGTCTTATGTGAACGTGTTTTCGTTTAGCTGTATGTTTGTGCTCGGGTCTTTGGTGATTGATCTTGGCAGGACATTAAGGACGTAAACAAGATTCAATTTATTTCATGATAGAGGAGGAATTCGGAGTCCTAAAACCAAAGGATTATCCTAACAGTATCCTAAGCTAGGTAAGAACACCTATGTTCTAGCTACGTCTACTTATTTGGATTTCATTCTAATCTAAGCCTCTTATTCTATTTTGTTGGGTTGGCATCCTAACCTAAGCTTTGTGCTAAATGAATATGGGAGAGATTACTAAAGTAATGCTAGGCTATTTTAACTAATACCTAATACTAAATGGTTATGAATTTAATATAACCTAAGGTGGGAATTACTATTGGCAATGTTTTAAGACATAAGGTGGTTATTGCTAGACTAACCTAAGTTTTATGGGATCCATCCTAAACTATTGAAAGGGAACCTAAGGGTCGCATGTCTCTAAGGTGATGGTTCCAATGGAATTTAAGTGAGTTGATAGGGTTTAATGGATGGTGGTACTACCAGTTTTGGCAGGGGCTAGTTGACTTTAGTGGAGGCATACGTGGAAGCTCCACTAAAGATGGAATTGTATGTTTGGATGGAATTGGCATTCCAGTTTTAGGAGGCAGGTGGAAAGGAAAGATAAGAAGGAAATTTGGAATTAATGGCATTGATGGGCCTTGGTTTTTGTGTGCAAACTATCTTGGAAACTTGGAAGGTGGGTTTGTGGGAGGTTATTTGGTTTTGCATGCATTGCAGATTTTTCTCTGCATGGAGCTATCTGGTTCTTTGAACCAGTAGTTTGACCTTCACTTCAAAGATATTTTTGGTTTCTATGGTCTATTTTTTATCGAAGGAAAGTATATGAGGCATAGGAAGAAAATATGTTTGATTGTTGATCTTTTGTGGAGGAGAAAAAGAGTTGGAAGCTCGGTTGGAAGTCTCCTTCGATTTGGCAGAAGCACTATTAGGCATGATAGGCTCTACCCATTAAGATTTCATACTTTCTTCTAAATGATTCATTAGAATAACTCTACTCTTATGCTTATTAATATTTACATGACTTTTCTGGTTGATTACTTGCATGCTTTTATGAATCTCTGTGATTTTTGGATATGAATCCATGGCAAAAATAATGTTGTTTTGGAAACTTTCTCTCTGTGCAAGTTCAATGATAGCATGCATGTGAAGCTTGTATGTGAAACTTGTTTCTGTAGCTTTGTTTTTCATTCTGGAACTTGTATTCGAGGTTGTTGTGTTTTGAACTGGCCTTCGTTGCAATATAGGGTTCTGAACTCTATGGGAACCTTGAGTTCCATTTGATCTTGTATTTGGGATTTGTGTTTTGATATAAACTTGTGTTGGAGCTTCGTGTTGTTCTGAACCAGTGTTTGGAAACTTATGCAATGTTGAATTGTTGCTTGAAGTTTGTATTTGGCACTGTACTCGTATTTTATTACTTGTGAAGTTCTGAACTTTTGTGTGAAGCTCGTGTTCGACACTGTACTCATATTTGGTACTTGAGTGTTAAGAAATTTTAATTGGATAGATGAATTCATTTCTATTATGGTATTTCTGTGTTGGGTTATACTTGTATTAAAATTTTAAAGCTTATAATTATTTTATTGAGCAACTTACTCACTAGAAAATTGGGTGATAGTTTGATTGAGTTGTTTTGGTAATCCCTTCGAGATTTGGAATTGGAACATCTTGTTTAAATGAATGTGATTTTTCTATTTTTAAGACAATGTCATCTTCACTGAGATGGTAATGGCGTGAAATTTAGGAGTGTTCTTTTCCCCTCTATTTTGAGGAAAACAACATTCTGGGTTGACTATTGTTTTGAAACTAAGTCTCCTCTATCACAATTTTGAGGTTGTGAAAGTCTTGTTTTGGATTTCTATTTCAGTTGCATTGGAGATAAGAATGGGACATCTTCTGACTTAAAATTTTTGGGTTTCTTGCTCTCTCTTCAAATCCTTTTAAAATAAGTTTTGGGTCTCATTGGAAGGTTGAGTTATTACCCTTATACACTGAACTTATAAGGGAAGGGTTACTTATTTTGTGTATAGTTATTTTGATTCATGAACTACTTACTCTTCGTATTGAGTTGTTGAAGCATTAAGAGACTTCAGTCTTGAGTTTGGATAATTCTGAACTTGTTAGCTTACTGTTTTAGGATTCTATCCTTGTTGGATATAGTGAATGAGTTCTTGGGTTTCTTTTAAAGAGAGAGGAAATATATACTCTCTTGGGATTGGTATACTATTTTTAGGACTGTAGTATGTTTTTTATTCTGATTTGATTTCAAACAAGAAATTCATTTGTTAATTTTAATGAAATGATTAATTATTTGGACCTTTCCTAATAGAGATTCCTTTTCTCTTTCATTTGGATAAGTTCATTTATTGAACTCCTCTACACTCGATTCTCTTATGAGATGGTGATTTCTTTATGGTTTGTTGGTCTACTTTGTTTGAATCATTTGTTGTAATGATGTAGAAAGATAGTAGCTAAGTTGGTTCTACTGATAAGTGAATGCATACTTGTTTGATCGACTGTTGTTGACTAAGCCTTGCTTTATTTGGATGGATAGGAGTAGGTTTTGTCTCTTGTACTCTATCTTTTTGGGTGAACTCGAAGTAGAGATTAACTCTTGTATGGGACTACTTTGATTTGTGAACGTTGGTTTTAGATCTTTAAAAGATAACGTATAATATGTAGAAGTTGAATTAGATTCACAGTTAGACTGTATTGATTCTCTATATCTTCTTGGATTGATATGGAATTCTATTTAGATGTATATCTTAAATGTTGAATTTATAAGATTGTTATCCTTGAAAGGAAACATTTAATTCATGTTATGAACCTAATCTATTTTTTTTTAGAATGTTTTGAGTTTGGGTATGGTACATAATGGTTCTTCTTATTATTTTATTAAGCTCTAGATGAATCATCCTAAAATGAACCATGTTGTAAACACTTCTTTTGTCTTATAGAAAAGATAAATGTTGTATTCTATTAGGATAGAATTATGATATAATGGGATGGTAAGATCTATTGTTTGTTTAAAGGTAATTGATAGGATCAATTAAACTTTAAGTTTTTAAGACAGATGTTGTGGATTATATTCTTCTCTTCTCTTAAAAGTGGATCTAGATTTATTATTGTACTTCTTTTCTGGTTGGTATCACTTATGCTTATTGTATGATATATTAATTATATCATTAACGTAGTGTTATTTTAATGAAACAATTAGTGGAATGCACTTCATTTTAATGCTTAGTGCTTATCATGCTCAGTTCATTGAACTGACCTGTGCTAGAAATTTTTGTAGATGGACATCGTAAGTGATAAAAGAAGGCAAAAAATTATATGATGCATTGGCTGATATAAGTCTGATTCTTTGTAAAGAATTCTGATTCATTCTTTAGTTGTATTGAAAAATAAAAGTTGTATACTTTTTAGAATGAAGGTTGTTGTTATGCAGTATGCCTAAAGTGCATAGTCTTGTAAATATATAAGTTTATAATGATGAATTGTGAGTTGAGATTTACTTGCATTGGTTGTGTAAATTATCTCATACTTTTATAAAGGAGATGGAAGTTCTATCTTGTTGATATTCTTCATATTATTTATATCTTTATCTGGTTATCCTTTGATAAGATGGATAAAGGGAATTAGTTCAATTTCCCTTATAAGATGCAGCTTGTTAAGTTGCATAAGATGATGTTTATTATCTAAACAATTTAACATAGTAATGTGATGTGTAATGAACATGCAGTAAGAACTATAGAATTGTGAATGATAAACCCTAACACTTAATCATTTAGAGGAAGACTCTTCCTCTCTCAAATGAATGCAAACCAAAAAGGATTGGAGATATGATTGTAAATCATAGGACTTCATTTTGTATGAAGTCTAATTTAGTTAGACCCATGTGGTTGCTACACCTTCCCTTGAATGGTTAAGTTACATTTAATGGAACTTATGATGTTGCTGTCCTGTTTTGGTTAATATATTGTTAAACAAGTAAAATGAACATTAAAAGCAATCATGAGTTAAGGAAGTTCTTTAATGACTAAATGAATCAAATTTAGAAAAGAACTTATGGAGTGTTGGATTAGGGTTTAGTAGGGTTGTTGTAATCAGTGTAATAATCCAAATTAATAATTTATTAATAACCTCCTTGGGGTATGTACATCTTGATGAGGTAGTTTCTGTAGGATGTTGGCACATGCCAACTGTAGGACTGTACCTTCGAGAAGACTTGGGTTTTCTCAAGGATACAGTGTTGTAGTTGACATGTGGCAACACCCTTCTACATCAATCATCTAGATCTACACACAAATAAGGACTTGAACTTAGTTTCTCTCTAGGTCAAGTTAGTGGCATGTTTAGGATAGGAAGTAGCTTTCAATGGCTCAGGGTACCTTGGCACATCTGGTTGACTTAGGTCAACTGAGTATGCCCATATACCCTAAGACATTGTGAGTGTCTTCCTATAATAAATTATGTTTCTAACCAGAGCTAGGGTTAAACCTTGGACAAGTGGACTGACGGTAGTCAGTAAAGACCATTCTAGATAACAGAGGAGTGAGGTGAAGGATGTATTCTAAAATGATGAGTATGTCGTCTAGGAATAGTGACATAAATAGTATGTTGAAAATATTTGGCCAAAGTATCGCAAGCTACTGGTTGTGTTGTCCTATGTCACCTAGTTTAAAGCAACGTGATGTCAGATGAATATTGGTAACAAATATTTAGATAGGTTCTTTAAACAGATCACTCAGTACCTAGTTTAGGGTAGGAAAACCAAGTATGAAGTATACGATGAGTATCAATACTTAAAGTTAACATAAATAGATCGGTAGATCACCGAGTTATGAAATGAATAGATCGGTGGATCACCGAGTCATTTACAGCTGCATATGGTTATCTGTTATGAGATTGATTGGCATGGAATGTGTGTTCTAAATGATGTTTTATTTAGAACAGAGAACATTATGTAAAATAAAAAATAATTTTTTTTCCCTTGTTTCTAAAGTCTTAAAATGGGAATGTTACATCTTGGTATCAGAGCTGAAGGTTGCAGCTCTTGGACCTACTGTGTCCATAATCTGATGAAACTTAAATTTTCTTGTAACAGAAAATGGTTAGAACAAGAGGAAATGTTGCAAATAATCCTCTACCTGAGGAAGGAGTAGTAACTTCCCAGAAACTCGATGAGATCCTTGCTACCCTGTTGGACACAAGAGATCATTTGGTTGTACTTGAACAAAAAGTAATGGGCAATGAGGAGGAAGAAGATGTTGATAACAATAATCAGCCACCTCCTGGGGACAATGCCAATGTAGGTGTTGATAATAACAATGTGAACATACCTATTCAGCCTGAGAACAAAAAGGCTAGGCTGGCAGCTGAACTCACTAATGATATAAAAAGGATAAGTCCACCCAAGTTTGATGGCACCACATTAGGAGATGGGGCTGAGAATTGGCTCAGCAAAATGGAGAAATACTTTGCAATAAGGAATTTCTCAGAAGAAACAAAGGCGATATGGGGAGCATATCAGCTTTCCCATGAGGCATCTTCATGGTGGGACAGCCATAAGGCTGAGTTAAATATTGATGAAACTAATATCACATGGGATCAATTTAAAGGATACTTTAGGAAACGATGGCTGCCACAACTTTACTATGATCAGAAAATGACTGAATTCCAGAACTTAGCTCAAGGAAAGCTAACTGTAACTGAGTATTGGGAGAGGTTTACAAAACTCCTTAAGTATGTACCTCAGTACCAAACTGATGAGAAGTTCAGGATATAGAAATTCATCATGGGATTGAATCCCATTATAGGAGGAGAGGTGGATGTTCACAACCCAACCACTATGGAAGGGGTTGTTGAAAAGGCCATAAGGCAGGAACAAAAATTAAAGGCAATTTCTACTCATAAGGAGGAAGTAAGGAAGAAAATTCCAACTCCTCTTCATCATCTCTTGCACCTAAGAAAGGACCATGGAAGAAATTTGGAATGAAAAGTAAGTTTTCCACTGATACTAATAAGAAACTGCAACAAATAGTTCTACTGGTAATGCACGGAACAACTTTGCTAAGAACAATAATAATGGACAGAAGTCCTATGGAGGTCAGAACGATAACTCTAAGGCTAGAAATAATTTTGAGCCTAAAAGGGACCTGTAGGAGGCTGTTATAACTGTGGAAAAGATCATTATGTGAATCAAATTTCCTTTGAAGAAGGATGATCGTAATCAAGCACAAGATACATGTTGCAGTAGCTGACAAGCAGGCTGAGAAACAGGCCACGCCCATAGAAGTTTTGGGTAAGTTATTTGGCTTACCTATAACAATTATTTTTTATATCGGAGCTACTGAATGTTTTATTTCTAGTAAATTAGCATCAAAACTAAAAATAAAAGTTGGAAACATGGATAAAACATGGACTGTACAGTATGGAAACAATGTTGTTCATATAGTTAGTATGTGTCTTTTTGGAGCAGTCCTTGATTTACCTAACTTTTCCACTGAAGTTGATCTTTATGTTGCACCTTTGGGGTCTTATGATGTAATCATAGGTGTTAATTGGTTAGCAGAACATAAGGCTAAAGTGGACTATTTTAAAAAACACATTAGTTGTTTAGATGACCTGTAGAAAATAACAGAGATTCAGGGTGTGAAATGTGAGATTTCTGTTAGAAAACTGTCAGCTATGCAACTTAAAAAGGCCAAAAATAAAGGTTGTACCTTATATGCAGTAAAAATTTTTGAAACAACTGAAGAAAACAACGATGTCATGGAACGATATTTGTTGTTATGAGACTTCAGTGATGTATTTCCAGAAGAATTTCCAGGTCTTCCACCCAAAAGGGAGTTTGATTTCACAATAGAGATCAAGCCTAGAACTGAACCTATTTCTAAAGCACCGTATCAAATGACTACTACAGAATTAGTAGAGCTTAAGGCTCAGTTGCAAGAAATTTTGTCTAAAGGTTTGATTAGACCAAGTGTTTCACCTTGGGGAGCACCTATAATTTTTGTGAAAAATAAGGATGGAACACTTAGATTGTGCATTGATTACAGAATGTTAAACAAAGCAACAATCAAGAATAGATACCCACTCCCTAGGATTGATGATTTATTTGATCAGATGCATGGAGCATCAGTATATTCTAAGATAAATCTTTGATCTGGATATCATCAATTGTGATTAAGGGTGAGGATATTCATAAAATAGCTTTCAGAACAAGGTATGGACATTATGAGTTCACGGTTTTACCTTTTGGATTAACTAATGCACCTGCAACATTTATGAATTTAATGAATAATATATTTCAAGAATACTTGGAAAAAAAAATTCTCGTATTCTTAGTGAATTCTCATATATTCTAAAAGTATTGAGAAAACATTATGAGCATTTGAAGATAGTTTTGAAAATATTAAGAACAGAGTTATTTGGTAAGCTGTCTAAATGTTCTTTCTATTACACATAAGTACACTATTTAGGACATGTAATAAGTAAGAATGGAATTACTGTAGATCCTTCAAAAATTGTATCTATAACGGAGTGGCCTGCACCCAAGAATGTACATAAAGGTTAAAAGCTTCATGGGACTTTTGGCTACGATAGGAAATTTGTGAAAGATTTTTCTAAGGTGGAACACCAATAACTTCCTTATTACAAAGAAAGATAAAAAGTTTTTTTGATAGTGAGAAATGTGAAATTACATTCAAAACCTTAAAGGAATTGGTATAACTTCAGCAC
The DNA here is from genome assembly GCA_019776745.2 of Taxus chinensis. Lineage (NCBI taxonomy): Eukaryota > Viridiplantae > Streptophyta > Pinopsida > Cupressales > Taxaceae > Taxus > Taxus chinensis. The sequence goes on from CM034157.1 coordinate 287,732,209, forward strand.
CTATTCTTGATCTGGTACCAGATCCAATGGAGATTAATGGATGGTATTCATAAAACGACTTTTAGAACAAGGTACTGGACAAGAGTTTAGGAGGTATTTTGTTACTAAAAACCTGTCATGTCATTTATGAATTGACATGAAAGTAGAAATACTTAGAAAGTTTTATTACATGAAAAGTTGAATTAACAATAATGTCATGAATTTATCCATTTTTTCCATTGTTAGTGGACGTACAAGTTTGGAAGAATTACTAGGTGCTTGGTAAACTTTTTGAATAGAGATCAACTAGAATGAAATTATTTCGACCGTGTACCAAATGCTACAACCAAATTTAAGGCTCAGTTGACAAGAAATTTGGACATCAAAGGTTTGATTTTACCATTTCAAAACAACCTAAATTTTGGTGAATTTAAGGATTCCGAATGACTTGATTGTGCATGCTGAAAAGTAAACAAATCTAAAAAATAAGAATAGATGGTACCATTGTCATTGATGCTTTATTTAATCATAGATCTATTAGGTATTTAGAGATACTTGAATGGATATCACCAATTGAAATTAAGGAAAGATTCATAATACAATATCATGGTATGGACATTATGAGTAATTTTTGGATTACTATGCACCTGCAGTATTTATCTTTAATGGATAATTTTCTTGTCAAGATTACTCTAGAAAAAACATTTCTTGTATTTTGGATGAAAAAAGTATTGAGGAAACCATGATTTTTTGAACTAGTCTTGAATGGATAAAACATATACAATCAAGAATAAATATCCACTTACTAGGATTGAATTATTTGATTATACATGTTAAAAATTCTAAAATCTGGATTTGATTTCATAAAATACTTTTTGAATGAAGTTATGGCAGGCACCTTTTGGATTAAAAAAGCTCTGCAGTATTTTCTTTATGTGAATTCAACCACTTTGAAGAATACGGACAAAAAATGTATTCTTGGAAAAATTCTAATATATTACTAAAAGTTTAAAAAACATATGAGAATTTGTAGATAGTTTTGGAAATATTAAAAATATATTAATGGTAATATCTAACTTGCTCCTCACTATTTGGGACATGAAGTTAGAATATATATCAATTTCAAAAATTGTAGCTATAACTGAGTGCCCCAAATTGTGGTACATGAAGTTAGAAGCTTCATGGGACTTGTTGGCTAAGAAAATTTGTAAAAGATTTATCTAAGGTGGCTGCACAAGTAAATTCTTTAAGAAGAAGGATAAAAAGTTTGTTTGGAATGAGAAATGTGAAATTACATTCAAAACTTTGAAGGAACAGTTAACTTCAACACCTATTCTAGATACCAGATCCTAATGGGATTTTATGGTGGTAACTGATGCATTTGGTGAAGGTCTAGGAGGTATTTTGTTACAAAATAATCATGTCATAGCTTATGAAAGTAGAAAACTAAAGTTACATGAGTTGAATTATGTCTCCACATGATTTAGAGCTTGCTGTCCATTGTTCATGACACTACAAGTTTGGAGGCATTACCTACTTGGTAAACCTTTTGAATTAAAAAATGATCACCTTGGACTGAAGTATATCTTCACTCAGCCAAATCTTAATGCAAGACAATGAAGGTGGTTAGATTTTTTGTCTCAATATGATTTTGACATCAGTTATATAAAGGGTAAAGAAAATAGAGTGGTTGATGCTCTAAGTTGTAGGAAGCACATTTCTACTCTTATAACATTAAGAACTCAGTTTAAGGATGAAGTAAAAAGTGTTATGGAATCTAATTCTTACTTTCAGCAAGTAAAAGACAGCACTTGTTGCAGATTCGAATGATTTGAGGTATAAAGGTTTTCACTTTGATAATGAAGGAATCTTATGTTTTGAAAACAAAGTATATATACCTTCGCTAAATGATTTAAGAAAGAAATTTTTAGCATAATTTCACAATTTACCTTTTTCTGGACACCCTGGCATTACAAAGATGCTTGCTGATATAAAACAACAATATTTATGGAAAGGGATGAAAAAGGATGTTATAGACTTTGTGACACATTGCCTTGAATGTCAACATGTTAAAGTGGAACATATGCACCCAGCCGATTTATTTGTATCCTCATAGCATACCACAGTACAAGTGGAAATTAATAAGCATGGATTTTGTACAAGGGTTACCTATGTCAAGAAATAAGCATGATGTTATCTTAGTAGTTGTTGATAAACTAACAAAGGTAGCACATTTTACTGTTGGAAATCTGAAGGATGATTCTCCTATTTTGGCTAAAATATTTGTACATGAAATTTTCATATTACATGGAGTACCTAAATTAATCATATCTGATAGAGATCCTAGAATGACGTCAAGGTTTTAGAAAATGCTTAATGCAGCTCTAGGAACTAAGTTGAATTTCAGTTTTTGTGTATCATCCATAAATGGATGGATAGATTGAAAGAGTAAATCAAGTTTTAGAAGATATGTTATGGATGTATTGTATGGATCAACAGTATAAGTGGGAAGAGTATCTTCCATTAGTTGAATTTACATACAATAATACATATCATGCTTCTCTTAAGATGGCACCTTTCAAAGCATTATATGGAAGAAAATGCAGAACCCCTATTAGTTGGGACAACATGGAGGATAGAGAGGTAATTGGACCTGAAATTCTTACTGAAATGGAACAACAAGTTAAATTGATTTGTGAACGCTTGAAAGAAGAAGTAGATAGGAAAAAGAGTTATGCTGACTTAAAGAGGGTTGATAGGAAATTTGAACTTGGTGAGAAAGTCTTTCTTTGGGTTAAACTGAAAAAAAGTTCTATAACTTTTGGCAAGGCTGCCAAGTTATCACCTTGTTATGTGGGACCTTTTGAGATAGTTGAAGTAATCAACCCTGTAGCTTATCATTTAGCATTACCTCCTACTTTGTCATGAATGCATGATGTTTTCCATATTTCTTTTCTTAAGAAATACATGTCAGATTTATCACATGTGTTAAATTGGAATTCATTGTAGGTCTAGGACCCAGGAATAATCGTGGTTAAACCCACATGAGTGTTGGAAACTCTTCAGTTGCATTTAAAAAATCATGAAATAATTCAATGTAAGGTCCAGTGGAGACCAATTTAATGAAGAGAGTGCAACTTGGGAAAACCTTGAGGATATGAAAACTGTCTTTTCCATATCTATTTGAATAGAATTGATTCTTTGACTGATAAAAATTGTGATTTTATCTTTATATTACAATAAGTATGCCAGTTTTGGGCAGATATTTATTTGTTTTGAATAAACAGCTATGTAATGCTGATTTCTGGAACTTAAAAATTCTAATATGTTTTTGACATATGGTAAGAAAAGTGAATAAGTTGATTTCCTTGATGCAAACTATTAATGAATTAATGAGATAATCATCGGGACGATGATTCTTTTTAGGAGGGAAGCATGTAACACCTTCGACAACTCTTAATTCCTCTTTTGCATTTCAAGTGTTGACATGTGATTTTCTTGGATAAAGATGTGTTCTTTTTACTGTTGAAAATCATGCTTGATATGGATAAATCATTTATGTTCTTAAAAACCATTAGACTAAAATAGTATGGTTAACAAGAATTCATTTTCACTTTGGAAATGTGAGCTGTAATATGGCTTTAAGAGTTGTAGACTTATTTGTTCTTCTGACTCATCCTTGGATCAATTTCAGTGATCCAAGGAATGTTTTAAATCTTCTTCATAGACTGAATGGTAAATTGACATTCAGTAGTTTAAGGGACATAAAACTGAACTTTGTATGTTACAAATTCTTTGGTCTTATGTGAACGTGTTTTCTTTCAGCTGTATGTTTGTGCTTGGGTCTTTGGTGATTGATCTTGGTAGGACATTAAGGAACGTAAACAAAATTCAATTTATCTTTATGACAAAGGAGGAATTTGGAGTCCTAAAACATAAGGATTATCCTAACAGTATCCTAAGCTAGGTAAGAACACCTATGTTCTAGCTATGTTTACTCATTTGAATTTTATTCTAATCCTAAGCCTCTTATTCTATTTTGTTGGGTTGGCATCCTAACCTAAGCTTTGTGCAAAATGAATAAGGGAGAGATTACTAAATTAATGCTAGGCTATTTTAACTAATACCTAATACTAAATGGTTATGAATTTAATCTAACCTAAGGTGGGAATTACTATTGGCAAATGTTTTAAGACCTAAGTTGGTTATTGCTAGACTAACCTAAGTTTTAGGGGATCCACCCTAAACTATTAAAAGGGAACCTAAGGGTCACATGTCTCTTAGGTGATGGTTCCAATGACATTTAAGTGAGTTGATAGGGTTTAATGGATGGTGGTACTGCCATTTTTTGTAGGGGCTAGTTGACTTTAGTGGAGGCATATGTGGAAGCTCCACTAAAATATGGAATTGCATTTTTGCATGGAATTGGCATTCACTAGATTTAGGAGGCGGTGGAAAGGAAAGATAAGTGGAAATTTTGGAATTAATTGTTAATGACATTAATGGACCTCGAGTTTTTGTGTGCAAACCATCTTGGAAACTTGGAAGGTGGGTTTGTGGGAGGTTGTTTGTTTTTCATGCATTGTAGATTTTTCTCCGCATGGAGCTATCTAGTTCTTCAAACCAGCAGTTTGACCTTCACTTAAAAGCTATTTTTGGTTTCTATGGTCTATTTTTTATAAAAGAAAAGTATACGAGGCATAGGAAGAAAATACATTTGATTGTTGATCTTTCATGGAGGAGAAAAAGAGTTAGAAGCTCTCAGCTGGAAGTCTCCTTCGATTTGGCAAAAGCACTATCAGGCATGATAGGCTCTAACCATTAATATTTCATGCTTTCTTCTAAATGATTCATTAGAATAACTCTACTCTTATGCTTATTAATATTTGCATGATTTGTCTTCATTTTTAGGAGGGAAGCATGTAACACCTTTGACAACTCTTATGTCCCTATTTTGCATTTCAAGTGTTGACATGTGATTTTCTTGGATAAAGATGTGTTCTTTTGACTGTTGAGGATCATGCTTGATAAGGATACATTATTTATGTTCCTAAAAATCATTATACTAAAATAGTATGGTTAACAGGAATTCACTTTCAATTTGGAAAGGTGAGTTGGAATTTGGATTTAAGAGTTGTAGACTTATTTCTTCTTCTGACTCATCCTTGGATCAATTTTAGTGATCCAAGGAATGTTTCAAATCCTCTTCCTAGATTGAATGATAAATTGACATTCAGTAGTTTAAGGGACATAGAAGACTGAACTTTGTATGTTACAAATTCTTATGGTCTCTATGTGAACATGTTTTCATTCAGCTGTATGTTTGTGCTTAGGTCTTTGGTGATTGATCTTGACAGGACATTAAGGATGTAAGAAAAAATTCAATTCACATGACAGATGGAGGAGTTCGGAGTCCTAAAATGTAAGGATTAACCTAACAGTATCCTAAGCTAGGTAAGAACACCTATGTTCTAGCTACGTTTACTTATTTGTATTTTTATTCTAACCTAAGCCTATTATTCCATTTTGTTGGGTTGGCATCTTAACCTAAGCATTGTGCTAAATGGATAAGGGAAGGATTACTAAAGTAATGCTAGGCTATTTTAACTAATACCTAATACTAAATGGTTATGAATTGAATCTAACCTAAGGTGGGAATTTCTATTGGAAAATGTTTTAATACCTAAGTTGGTTATTGCTAGACTAACCTAAGTTTTATGAGGATCCACCCTAAACTATTAAAAGGTAACCTAAGGGGTCACATGTATCTAAGGCGACGGTTCCAATGGCATTTAAATGAGTTGATAGGGTTTAATGGATGGCAATACTGCCAGTTTTATGTAGGAGCTAGTTGAATTTGGTGGAGTCATACGTGGAAACTCCACTAAAAGATAGAATTGTATGTTTCAATGGAATTGGAATTCGCCAGATTTAGGAGGCAGTAGAAAGGAAAGATAACTCAGTGAAATTTGAAATTAATGGTAGTAATGGCATTAATGGGCCTTGGTATTTGTGTGCAAACCGTCTTGGAAACATGGAAGGTGGGGTTTTAGGAGGTTATTTGGTTTTTTCATGTATTGCGGAATTTGCTTTGCATAGAGCTATATGGTTCTTCGAACTAGCAGTTAGACCTTCACTTCAAAGCTTTTTTTGGTTTCTACGGTATATTTTTTATCCAAGGAAAGTATATGAGGCATAGGAAGAAAAGATGTTTGATTGTTGATCTTTTATGGAGGAGAAAAAGAGTTGGAAGCTTGGCTGGAAGTCTCCTTCGATTTGGTAAAAGCACTATCAAGGCATAATAGGCTATAACTATTAATATTCTCATGCTTTCTTCTAAATGATTCATTAGAACAACTCTACTCTTATGAGATTCATTAATATTTACATGATTTGTCTAGTTGAGCTATTTTTCTTGCATGGGTTTTATGAATCTTTGTGATTTTTTGATATGAATCCATGGTAAAAATAATGTTGTTTTGGAAACTTTCTCTCTGTACAAGTTCATTGATAGCATGCATGTGAAGCTTGTATGCAAAACTTGTTTCTGTAGCTCTATTTTTCATTTTGGAATTTGTATTCGAGGTTGTTGTGTTTTGAACTAGCCTTCACTATAATATAGGGTTCTGAACTTTAAGGGAATCTTGAGTTCTGTTTGATCTTAAATTAGGGCTTCGTTTTTTGATATAAACTTGTGTTGGAGCTTCGTGTTGTTCTGAACTAGTGTTTGGAAACTTATGCAATGCTAAAATGTTCCTTGAAGTTCGTATTTGGAACTGTACTCGTATTTTATTACTTGTGAAGTTCTGAACTTTTGTGTGAAGCTCTGTTCGACACTATACTCATATTTGGTACTTGAGTGTTAAGAAATTTTAATTGAATTGAGGAATTCGATTATGTTCTGGTATTTTTGTGTTGGGTTTTACTTGTATTAAAATTTTAAAGCTTATAATTCTTTTATGAAATAGCTTACTCACAAGAAAACTCGGAGATAGTTTGGCTGAGTTGTTTGGTAATCTCTTTGAGATCTGGAACTGGGAACGTCTTGTTTAAATTGGATTGTGACACTCTTCTGTCTTGGATGATTATGTATGCATCTATCTCTGAGTCATCATAATAGTGTAAAGTTTAGGATAGGTATTGGTCTTTTCCTTGATTTCCACCAAATAATCATTCTCTCTTTGCGTTGATTACTTCTTAATTTCAAACTATATGTCATCCTTTGAAACCACCCTTTGAAGTTGTGACAAGTCTTGTGATCTGGACCCTTCTGTTGTCATTTTGCATTAGAGGTATTTCATGGGACCTCTTCTTCACTTATGCAATGTTGGGTTTAGTATGCTGTACATGTTTGATTATAGTTAGCATAGTAAGTCTTATCAAATTTCATCTCCTAAGGTTGACTTTCATTTCATCTATTCCATACACTTCTTCTTTCAGGTTGTCTGTATTCATCCACAGGCCTCTCCATTGCCCAACTATAGGATATTTGAACTTAGGGTTTCCTTGCCTCTCCATCTTGATCGTGGGTATTTGGAAACCCTCATGTTTGACCTGGTGTAAACTTGGGTTGGAGCTTCCCTCTAGTTGTATAAAACCCTAATGCTCATTGGAGCCCCTTCATAAGTCTATTCCCCTATATGTCTATGACATGTCTTATCTGGCTACTTATTTACTTGATACCCTTTTCATTACAGATGAAGTTCTAATAGTGCATATTGCTGAGACAGCATCATGTGGCCAACACTATATTCTCTAGTAAACCTGGTACATGAACCTTCAAGAATCCTTTAGATTCAAGTGACGAACTTGATTAAAATTACCGAATTATCAATGTGTTGGGTTTTACTTGTATCTAAAATTTTAAAGCCTATAAAACCTTTGATGTACACAAATGCTAGTCACCCAGAAAACTAGGAGATCCTATTTGTTTGGCTAAGTCTATTTTAGTAAACTATATCGAGATCTTGAACTAGGTATGTCTCGTTTACACAACTGAATCATGCTATGTTTCCATTTTAATACTGTAATGTCTTCTCTGAGATGCCATCAACCCCTGGCATCAAGATTTCAGGAAGGTATTGATTCTTCCCCTCTATTTTGCGTTGAAAGTCATGTTCTTTATTGCGTTTTTAGCCCATGTGTGAAACTAATTCTACAGGGTCACAATTTAGAGGTTCTGAAAGTGTCTATGTTTCGTAATCCTATTTTCAACTTCCATTAGATAGTAAGAATGGGTCATCTTCTGACTTATACTTTTTGGCATATCCTTGAACTCACTCTTGAAATTCTTCAGGGGATATTCCCATGTGCTTGGCATCTCCTCTGGAATGTTCTCGAGTTATTACTCTAATTCACTGATCATATAACCACCAGGATTACTTTCTCACCTGCCTTGAGTCATGTTTTGTGTATAATTCTTAGTTTAATCCCAGCCCCACTGCCTCTTCGTATCAAGTTGTCAAAGCATTTTAAAGTCACTTCATTCCTAGAGTGTAACGTGGTTGAGGTTGGGAAGATTGATCCCAGCTTACAATCATTAAGATTCTATTCTTGGTAGCATACAATTAATGAGTTCTTAGGTCTCGATGAAGATGAGAGGTTTTGAATTATATTCTACTTAGCACCAATATGTTGTTTTTGGGACTGTAATGTGTTTTTCATGTTCTGAATTCAATTGAACAGGAATTCAGTTGTGACCCTAACGTAACGAATAATTAGGGTGAGTCCTTTCCTAATAGAGACTCCCTTTTCTCTATCGTTTAGAATAAGTAATCATTAAATGAACTCACTTTGAACTCGATTCTCTAATGAGATGGTGATTTCTTTATGGTTCTTTATGGTCTTAACATAGTGATGAATCATTTTTTTTAATGATGTAGAATAGATAGTAGCATTATCTCAATTCTGCCACCATAACTGAATGCATAATTCATACGATTGAACTAGATGTTGACTAAGCCTTGCTTAATATGGATCGATAGGAGTACGTTTTGTCTCTTGTACTCTATGCCTTCTCGGGATGACACCTCTCCCACTAGTAGAGATGTAAATTTTCGTATGGGACCTACTTCCTGATCTCTACCAATCCAAAGTGAGATATTACAAATCTTTCCAAAATGAGCACTTATAACAGTGCAGAAGTAGAAATAGATTTACAGTTCAGACTGTTCAAAGTCACTATACCATACTTGGCCCTCATGATGGAATTATTCGTAGATGTATATCATAAATCCTTCATATTTATCAGATCTGTCTATAGCTGAAATGAAACAGTTCAATTCATGTTGATGAACCTGATACCATTTTCAGATGTTTGAGTCTTGACAATAGAGTACCTAAAACCACCTCTTATACCCTTCTTAAGACCTCAGATGACAGGCTTTCTAAGATAAGAATCCATCCTTTTCTAAAGACTTCTTCAGACCCTTATAGAAAACATAAATTATGTAGGTCTAATAGGAATATAGATTATGATATCATGCCTATGGTAAGATCTATATTTTTCCTTGTCAAAACACAACTTAATAGGGTTGATAGCGTAGATGAATCCTTGAACACTTTTAAGACAGATGTATGTGGATTATATTCTACTCTTGAGCGTCATAGTGGATCTAGATTTATCATTGCCCCATCTTTCTCTAGTTCCTACCACTCAACCTCACTGTATGATATATTAATTCCCTCACCGAAGCAGATGTTGTTGGTCACTGAAATTTTACTACGATGTTAATGCATATCATTTTAATGTCTTAGTGTTTATCATGCTCAGTTCATGGGTGAACTAACCCATGCTAGCAATTTTGTACCCATAAGGACATCAGTAAGTGATGAAGGATGAATATCTTTAGGCATAAACCCTTCATTTTATCAAAGATGACGTATGGATCTACTTCTTCCATGATAAAGTCATAATTATGTATTCATTGGGGCTTTCCCAAAATGTGGGACTTTGAAAATGGGGAGTTTTATAGTATGCCACTTTAGAAGAAGGTTGGTTCCTCTTCCTACTATTGCCCAAAGCAATTCTAGTGCAGGAAATCCTTATAAATATAATCCTAATCTAATTCCAAGGAGACAGGGAGTGTAAAGAAAACTCATGAAAAATAAAGTCTACTCTAAAAGGTGATACACCAGAGAAGGAAAATGTTGAACATACTATCCTCTATAATTCCATGGAACAAGAAGAGGTGAGCAATGTTAAAGAGGATCAACAAGATGCATCACTTGTAAACCCATTAAGATGGATTTCACATCTAAATGTTCCAATATCCATGAACACAGCTCCAAAACATGTTGGTATGAAACATCCAAACATGATGAAAAATACCTACAATGACAGAGATGGAGATGAAGAATTGCAACAAACAAAAATTTTGCAAGGATGGACAAATGCACAATAAACCATTTATGATTGCTCCAAAATTTTGCACAAGACATCATTTCGCGGGTAAGATGCAAAAAAGTCCACTTACAGAGCTATGTAGGAGGTTGAAACCTCCATTTCTACAACCATTGGGGAAGAAACTAAATGAGGGAGAGGCAGAGAAGAATGGTGAACAACCTTTTTACAAAATGAGCCAAATCTGGCTTTTAACCATCACATAATGAAAGAAAGGAGAAAATGCGGGAAAATCCTCTTTGACATATTCAACCACCAAAAAGATATGAATATTGGCCTACAAAATGATGGGTTCCCATGAAAAATCCCATACATCATCATACATTGCTTTGCAGATGCACTTCAAACGCAGAGGCCCATACTTCATTAATTACTTTGGTGGTTGAACATTTCTTAATGCGTTTTTTACTAAGCTAGAGATGTTTTCTTGATTTTTCCCATAAATGAGGAAACCATTTTCAACAATCACAAATTTAAGGGTACCATTGTTATAGTTGACATTGGCAACACCTTTCGCATTGATCATACAAATTACAACAGCAATGTAAACATGAGTTTAGTCAATCGAGGACTATATGCAGGTTGCTTCTGTCGATACAGATTTAGTGGCATGTTCAAGGCAAAATTAGGGCAAGCTTTCGGGATGGCAGGGAAAAACTTTGAAAATTTTACCCTCTTTTTTTTGAATTGGGAAAATTTCCCAAAGTATTAAATCTATGCCGACCATGACTCCGCTACACTATTGGTGTCCTTCACATTTTGATAACCGCGGGTTCAAACAATCAGGTTTTGGAGACTCTTTTGCGAAAAGTGGAAAATCAAGTTTTCCTGAAATACCTCCGCGGGTCTGCCACTCCGCCTGATGAGGACACGTGGCACCATTTATTGCTCAATGGTACCACGGGTTCAATTTTTTCCTTTGTGCTTTTACCGCCAAGAATTGGGTTGAAAATTTGCGCCATTTTCTTCGGACCGGGTTCGAGTCTCCTGCTGACAACATAGGACACGTGGACTCCGCATCGTGATTCGATGTGGAGTGGTCACCTAGAACCAATCCTCCACCGCTGATGTTTCAATGTGCAATACGGGTGAAATTTCAGATTGGTTCGTGCCTTTTGCAGTACCTATCAAAATTTTGGGTAGGTGGCCAATGAACTTGAAAATCCCCCATATTTAGATTCAGGCCTGCTGCTCTGCTGACCGACATGTTTTCGGCTTCTCCTCAAGGCTGAAACCCGAATTTCAAGTAACTTTATGGCCCACACGGGAAAATTTCACTCCATAACTCCGTCGAGCCATAACTTGCAAAATACAAGGAGTTAGGAGGACTTTTTACCTTTCTGGAAAGGGGAGAAAATTTTCTATTTGATGAAACCATTTAGAATCTTTTTTGCTAAACTATGTAAAATTGAATTGAAGCACTGTTTAAGAAGGAAAGAATGCCCTTTTTTAGCCAAAATAAGCAGGGGGCTCATTTTGGATAACCAATTTTGGCCGACTCAAGGGGATTATCTACCTTGCTAGATGAATGATCAGTGGCCTTTTAAAGCATCCATTGGGCATGGAGTCAAGCATATAACCAATTCTAATCTAAACTATGAAACTTGACCTCTGAGTCACTTGGAAACCAACTGAAACTTGGAGTTGATTCTCACCAAAATGCCACTGAAATGAACTATGCAAGAACAAAAACTAGCACCACAAAACTATGTACAAACTGAAAATCATACATACCCCAAATGGAACATGCAGAGTGTGCAACAAGCACTTCTTCTGCTGAAAGCAAACCTGTCTACTCTAACTCTACTCTAACCAAAGCAAAGGCAAGCTAAACAAACCCTGCAACTGGTTGGGAAAATAGCTTCCTTTCTTCAAAATTGGTAGCCATGTAATTGATATTGGACTGTTGACCTCATGGTTGTTGGATGAGTGGAAAATCAACAAGAAGCTGTTTCTACCCAAATTAGCAAGGTATCAGCTGAAAAAAATTAATACCTCATTAGTTGCTCTGCATTTGGATTGAAGAGGTATGACATGATTTGATCCTTGGTGTTTGAAGCTCATACCCCTCATGCTTAGAAGCAAGCATGACTGGTTGTGACATTCTCCTTTGGCTCCAATGAAGCCAAATACCTTATTAGCAAGGTCTGATCCGTTTGATATGCCCATGCTATGAAATTCAACTCCAAAAATGGAGTTCTCTTGTAGACCTTCTTGATGGATGGTGTGGAAGAGATGATGGAATCCTTCTGACTTTTCTCTTCTTCCTCCAATGAAGAACATGGAAGATTAAATCTTCCAACCTTGATTCCAAAGAGCACTATAAAATGCAGGCTGCTAAAATGAAATTTATCCTCCATGACAGTAAGCTCATGTGTTTGGAAGGTGGATGATGAAGGAGAAAATGGTGTGATTTCAAACCGGTTCCTCTCCATCAAATAGTCCTCCAAATCTGACAAATAAACTACCTCATTGCTATCCTGGCTGTTTAAATGTTCAACTTCAGACTCCCATGGTGTTCTCTTGATCTGCAACTTGATCACCATGGTTTCTCTCATCTTCAATATTGAGTTTGAAGATCAAACTCTTCTTCAGACACTAGAACTCAAGATCATGAAGTAGAAAGAAGAACTGAAGGTTCTCCTATAGCCTGCTTTGTGCTCAAAGCTTTTTGATCTGTACTTTTCTCCTCCACAGCTGGAATGTGCTCCTCAAGGATTTGGAGCAACTTGTTCTTCCTCAGCTACTTGAAGAAATATGGACTCTTGATTGAGATCTTCCTCTAGCATGAAGTTTTCAAAATTCAAATCTTCAATCTGCTACTCAAAAGGACAAGTTGGTGCTACCAAGAAACATTTTAGGGCTTTAACTCTTCCATAACTGATTGGCAATATTTAATTGGATCAACATTTCCTATCAAGTAGATAGTTAATAACATGGACATTACATTTCAAGCATAACTGCAAATATTGTTGATCTTTTTAGACAAAAATTTGTAAACATAATCCAAGAATGAGATTCCTGACCCCCATGTGTCCATGCATCCCATCGTTCGCCAACCTAATGCCTCAAAACTCTGAAAAAGCCTATGAAATAATGGAATGATTATTTAAATGTCATTGATACCTTCAAATTTGAAGCATCGCCAACCTGTGTATTTTCAACCTCATCATGAGATTCCTAATGTCTTAACCCTAAACTGAACCTAATTCATGACTGATATGAACTTGACATGACACATCAGGGACACCTAGGAATGGCAATGATAAAAGGTTCCTCAGGAAACCTAATTAACCAACAACTATTTTAGGTAATAGACTTATTGAAGATTTCCTCTAATCCCTCGGGAACCATAAAACATGGAGAAAATTTATGAAAGAATAATTACTAAAGTAGTCCACATTTTTTATGATAGAAGTTCCTAACAAGACCGCCAAAAATCGAAACCGCCATCGGTTAATGGGGCAAATTGAACTTTCTTTTCAGTTGGCTAGATTACATGAAGACCAAATAGGATATTGAATTGAAGTTGGATCCATGTGTAGTTGACACGCTAATCAAGCGTTGATTTTCATTTGATTGGAGGACTTTATTTGGAATTTCCTAAATTGACTTGGATATATGAGGACTGATCAACAGTGACAAGTGAAGGAAAGAGAGAAGTTTTGATCATTGACAGGTGCCCATCACATGTCTATTAACCAAAATCCAGTAAAATGACAACTTTCATTAGGTATCTCATCCTTTGTCAGCACATCCCAGATAAGTCTTGAGCCTGTCTAGACGTCATGTTGAATTCTTGGAAGTCCCAGATATTTGCATCATTTCCATTGAAGTCTAGTAAGTAAGTCTTATATGTTCTGTAATAAGAATTTCCTTCATGCACTATTTCTTGTGATTTATGAAGATGGATATACAAGTCTACCCCCAGAAACTACCTACGGTAACACTTTTAACTTGTTGCCTTCCATTCCTTTATATTTCACTTAAATATTGCCCGGGAAGAACAACCCCCATACATTCAGAGTCCCTTCACCATAAGTTTACCTTTTGGTGTCTACTTTTGACCTAGTAACTTATAATGCACCGTGGTTATCTTATCAATTTCAAAGATGATTATAGCCAGATCTTGAACCCATGCTTGAAGACTGTTAATACCCATATCGGTTATCACAACCGGTACCGGTGATACTAACCAATCGGTTTGTTTCTAAACCAAGGCCAGCCCTTTCTCTTTACAATAGTAAATTTGCAAATGGACAATGGAGATTTGTTAGCAATAGTCTTGTGTTAATTCATATTTCTTATGGAACTCAATCGAGATCCTCTGAGAAATCCAACTTGGTTCCCTGAATAAATAGGTCAATCATGTTTTTTTCTATGTTATGAATTGGTGGCACTTATGTTCTTCTCTGTAAAAATATCCAATCACAAAAACTTGAGTACCTCTTGCCAATTGGCTGAGTATAACTAGTTGATCTTACGGTTTTCACGCCTTCTGGATCCAATGGAATCCATTGTGCTAACTATAAAATGATTATCTGCCAACAAATTCAAAGGAACCAAATCCCAGAATACTCCTATGATACACAAATAGCATTTACATTTTGCAAAATAAAACTTACAGACGGATGCCAACAATTATTGAGCTCTGATACCATAAAAGGAACGATAACCAGATCATGCCAAGCCAAGAACACAGATGCTAATCAAACACCATGATCAATAAGATGAACCTTTAAATTCACCAGAATAGCTTACATAAAACCTTTGCAAACAAATGAGCAGCAATATCATATATTATTATGGAACTCAATGCACTACATTGAGAATGGGCCTTGCTTAAATAGGCAAGGAATAACAATCTAAGAACCAGTCAAGGTCGTAGATCAAGCCATAAATCAAGGAAATAACTAGTCATCAAAGAACTAGTCAAGACCATAGATTTAGGAGAGAACTAGACATCAAGGATCTAGTCAATACCAGAGGATCTAGATTCAAGGAAAGAACTATACCTAACAACTAGATAATATCTCCTAATATCTAAATGGATAAAAATAAATATCCACACACATTGTGGGTGAGGATAAATACAATAAAGGTAAATAAAGTACCTAGGTGAACATGAGCTAAGGTAAATACCTACTCTAACACTATACTTACCATTGACAAGGTTGATCAACTATTCCACAAGTCATAGGCCCTCTATGACCACAGTCCAATGCAAGTAATGGGGCAACATTGTCTCAATCATGAAGTCGTAGCTTCTTCCCAAGGGCTTTAATGTCTTGGAAAAGGGCCACCCATTTTAGGGGTGCCCTGAAAACCAATCTAAAAGCCTTCATTTGTGATTAAGGGGCCCTTGATTGCACCATGCCAACCTCCATCTTTTGGATTTTCTCCAACAAAATCACATCTTCTTCTTGACTGCCCTCACAATCTACATAATCCTTGTCTCCTCATTTAACATGCTTCATAGCCAAATTGATTTTCCATTGCTCATATGGATATGCATACTGATTTTGAATTTGATCAAAATGCTGATCTGGAGGATTTGAAAAACATGTTGGAGGTGGGGCCATATTACTGTTGTTTAAATGTGAATTCCATGATGGAAATGAAGTCATGATTGCACAACTTCATATGAAAAAAATGAAGAGATGGAAGGAAGAATGAATAGAAAATGGAAAAATGGAAAGAAGGTATGCAACTTCATAAGAATGAGTTATTGATCAGATGGAGTCACTAGATGTTTTGAGAATGCCTCCAAAGGCTGAAATTTTCACAAGAACACACCAACCTGCATCAAAAGATGAAGTGGAAACCTCTTTAAGGTCCCACCGGGTGTGCCAAACCTGTTAGTCCAAATTTTCAGTGTCCCATCTTGGCACCCCCAAAATTGACCTATGGATATTCTTTTCTAAGGTAATGTCATTTGGTGTGAATGCACAACATTGAGCTTTTCCAAAGTGTGGGACCTTTGCAAATGGGGAAAGCTCTTCAAAGAAGGTTGGTTCCTCTTATGTAAACTACCTGCCACAAGCCTATTGCCAGTGTAGGAAAGCTAATCTAATCCTAATCTAACTTCCAAGGAGATATGGAGAGAAAGAAAATGGATGAGGAAAAATAGATCCTACACTAAAACGGTGATACACTAGAGAAGGAAAATGTTGAACATCTATCAAAACTATCCATGGAACAAGAAGAGGTGAGCAATGGAAAGGATGGACAAGTGCATGATAATAACCAAGGATAAGATTTCACACAAGAAATTTCCAAAACTCCATGAACATAGCTCCAAAACCTAAATGAACATCCAAACATGCACAAATACCTGTAACTCCAATGAAGAGAGGAAAGAAGAAAACAACCAAAAATGAGCAAGGATGGACAAATGCATCACAAAACAATTTTTTATTGCTCCAGAAGTTTGCACTTGAACATCATTTCATGGGTAAGAGGTAAAAAATGCCATTACAAGAGTAGGGGAGGAGGTTCAAACTCCATTTTCAGACCCTGGGGAAGAAAATAAGGGAGACAGAGAAGAATTATGAACAATTTCTTACAAATGAGCCAAATCTGGCTTTTAACCATAGAACAGTAATGAAAGAAATGAAAAAACGTAGGAAAATCAATTTTCCATAACTTCCAACCACTATCCTCAATATTTCTAAGCTATTCCTAAAATGATGGGTGATTCCTATAAAAATCCCATTTATGTTCATACATTTATCAGAGTATAAATAGATGTTGGAGACCATACTTCATTAATTTTGGTGGTTGAGAGATCTTGTCTTCTTAGGGATCATGCCATCAGATAGTGCATTTCCCAGTTTTTTATAACATCCCCTCCATCAAAAAAAAACTTTAAGGGTCCATATTAGAGAATTTCCATAGATTTCCAATGATTCCAAAATCACGAAAAAGCTGAGATCTGGTTCGAAAGATATGGACATTTGAAGATTTAGGGAAAAACTTTGAAATTTTCAAAAATCAGGGCTAACTTGTTATTTTTCACAAAATTTCCCAAAAAATCTCCATGGCAAAATTGATGACTCTTTCTATGGATGTTGTGCTTGATCAAACATAGTGAGGTTCAAAAACAATAGGCCCCTTTTCTAAATTGGAAGATTTTTGCATGGACCAGTGCCTTATCCATTGTGGCACTATGGTCACAACCTAGATATACAATAGCTTTATCAGTTGGGCATATCCAATTCCTTCTTCAACCCCTATTTCCTTGTGCTCCAAAAAGGGTTCAAATTTTAAACACACTCAATTCTCCTACTGGAAGGGAAATCGTAGTTTTTAAAATTATGGTACATTGGGGGATTCAGCCTTATATTTTGTTCACTTAGATGCATTTTTCTTGCAAATACATAAAACTCCTAAATATTGGGTAGCATTTGATCATGAATGATCTACAAAGCCATTGGAATGGATTTGTAAGAAAAGTAGCATGCCCTTTACGCCCACTTCATACTGACTTATGAAATCTAAGTGCTTTCAAATTTTTGGTATATTTGGGAAATGTTCCCACAACCAATACTAATTACCTAAGCATAGAGCTTGCAAAATAATCAAGTATTGTTATACAATTTGATAAACTTTATGGATTTGAGAAAATTATTATTTTTGTAAATTCAATCTCCATTGCTAGTTTTGAGAACACTAAATTGTGAAAATTTCACTGAAGCAATGCACCAAGGAGATTTCTCTGGTTGCATTTTTGCCAAAATCTCTAAGTGTTTCTATTATCCCACTTTGTTGATATCAATTTATTATTAAGTTTTCCCCTGAGAAACATGAATCCAGCCTTATTGTTTTATGGAACTCAATGAAATACAATGAGAATGGGCTTGCTTATATAGGCAAGGAATAACAATTAAGAACCATCAAGGTATTTTGATCAAGCCATAAATCAAGGAAATAACTAGTCATCAAAGAACTAGTCAAGACCATAGATTTAGGAGATAAGATCTTAGATAGATCAAGGATCTAGTCAATACCATAGATCAAGGAAAGAAATTTACCTAACAACTAGATAATATCTCCTAATATCTAAATAAGATAAAATAAATATCCACACATAATAAGTGGGTGAGGATAAATACAATAAAGGTAAATAATCTACCTAGGTGAACATGAGCTAAGGTAAATACCTACTCTAACACCAACAATTCCTACCCATTTCAAATGTTCATGTGAAAATTTCATTATTATGATACATTCTCAATCCTTAATGAGTATCCTGACTATGTAATATCTTTCTCTTGATTATGGTATCACGTCAAATGTAGGTCTTTTTTTTGAATAATTAAAATTATTAGATCTATACTTATTTTTTCATTTTTGATCTTAGGATTTTCAAAAAGTACATTCAATTTCATCTTCTTCATATTATGGGCACTAGATCGTGACAATGATCAAATCCTTGTTATAATTCAATAAAATTTAGTTATCCCATATTTCTCTATTGGATATGTCATGAATCCTTTGTAAAAGGTTGATCAAAAGCATAAACATCTAGGCCTGTCAAAAAATTAAGAAGACCAACATAGTTATTAGTAAGATGGAGCTTTTCAATCATTGGGATAGGAAGGTTTAAATATTCTACAATTAATGGATAACAAGATAAGCCACCTCTAAGCCTAAATCCTAGAAAATGTATCAAATCCATTAAAAGCACCTAATTTTTAGGAATGTGAAACTTGATCAAATATATACCTTAATCCTTTCAGAACATAACAATGGATGATATTTTAGTATACTTCAAGTCATATTTCAACTCTTCATGGAATACCTAGATAAGGATGCCCAACTAGGAGTAAAACTTGTTAGTGCAAATTCACAGCACCCCAAAAATGACCTATGGATATACTTTTCTAAGGCAATGTCATTTATGTGAATGCACAACATTGAGCTTTCCCAAAGTGTGGGACCTTTGCAAATGGGGAAAGCTCTCTAGAGAAGGTTGGTTCCTCTTCCTAAACTACCTGCCACAAGCTATTTCAGTGCAGGAAAGCTAATCTAATCCTAATCTAACTTCCAAGGAGACAAGGAGAGAAAGAGAAAGAGGGACAAAAATAGAGCCTACACTAAAATAGTGATACAACAGAGAAGGAAAATGTTGAACATCTATCAAAACTGCCATGGAACAAGAAGAGGTGAGCAATGGAAAGGATGGACAAGTGCATCACATCACCAAAGATGGATTTCACACAAAAAATGTTCCAAAACTCCATGAACACAAGCTCCAAAACCTTCAATGAACATCCAAATATGCACAAATACCTGCAATGAAGAGAGGAAAGAAGAAAAAAACCAAAAACGAGCAAGTATGGAAAGATGCATCATAAAACACATTTTTTATTGCTCCAAAAGTTTGCACAAAACATCATTTGCTAGGTAAGAGGAAAAAAAACACCATTACAGAGTAGGGGAGGAGGTTAGAACTCCATTTTCAACCGTGGGGAAGAAAATAAGGGAGAGGCAGAGAAGAATGATGAACAACCATAATTACAAATGAGCTGCAAATTCTGACTTTTAACCATTGAACATACATGGTGAATGGAAATCCTCAAAAAAGATGCCAATGAAAATTTTGATTTATAAATTCAACCACCAAACAAGATTCCTTTGCAATGGGCCTAGAAAAATGATGGGTTTCCATAAAAAATCCCATACTTTGAAGTACATTTCTTTACAGAGAAAAAAGAGCCTGGGCCATACTTCATTAATTTTAGTGGTTGGAGTCAGTTTCTACATGTTTTTTGCATGCCAGAGATGTTTTTTAATTTTTCTCCTGAAAATATCCATCAAAAATCTAAAATTTTAAGATTCCATCGTGTAGAGCATTATTTCAATATCTTTATAGTTGATATAAAGAACATGAAAATCCTGAGCTCAGGATTGAAAGTTATGCCCCTCTGAAGATTTAGGGCAAAAAGCTGGTAATAACAAGGGCAAAATTCAATTAGGTTGGCGGGCTGAAAGTTGAAAATTTTCCCCTTTTGTTGAATTTGGGAAAAATTCCCAAAAAATCTCTTGCACCCCTTCCGCTAGATGCTGCCAGCCTCTGGTTGATCCATTCGGATTTGGAAACGCCAAGACTTTGCTTTATCCTTTTTGAATTTCAATTGGGCAAAATTCTCCCAAAATTTCCCTGTGCTCCGCTGCTAAGCTACTACGTGGACAGCTTCTGATTAAATGGGGATAAATAATTCAACATTAAACCTTTGTGCCCTGCAAGTTTTCCCCATCACTCCAATTCCTTTCCGTGCCTTTGACCCTAGTTATTAGCACCGACTGGACATGTCGGACCCTTTATAGTTGGATGCATCGATAATTGGGCCTTTTAAACTTTTCTCCATCCTCTTGATGGCCTGTGGACGAGAAATTTTTTTCCTCAAGCCTTACACCTTTGTAGCCAATCATCTATTGGATTAATCATTCCAAAATTTCCCCTACCAGCCCTGGGTAGAAGACCTCCAAGAAGGTTAGTGGCATCATTCTCATTGGCCACGGGCCTGCCCATGGGAAACTTTTCCCATCAAACTCCGTTGAGTTCTCCATAACTTAGCAAAATGAATGCAAGGAGTTAGGAGGAAAATTTTACCTTTACTGGAAATATGAGAAATTGTATCCTATCTTGATGAAGCCATTTCTTGGAAAACTTTGAGTTCTTGGAAGTGTGTGAAAATTGAATGGTTGAAGCACAGGAAGGATAGAATGAAGGCAAGTTAGCCAAAATGAGAATGTGTATCATCTTTAGGATAACAATATTTATGGAGCCTTGACTATCTTTTGTGTTAGTATTTGCAATGATATTTCATGAGAGTGCCTAGTTATGAAATGAGGTGAGTTTAAATTTATTATATAGGGTTCCAAAGGTGAATTATTATGAATAGGCTGATCCAAGAGGATAAAAAGACCCAATAAATTATAGTGCATCAAAAATAGAGTTGGAAAATGTGTCAGTTCAGGACCATATAGGTCAGCAAGGTGTGGACTATAAAACTTGACCAAACTATACATTTTTGTAGTAAGTGATAAAAGAAAGAAAAAACTTATATGATGCACTGGCTGATATAAGTCTGATTCTTTATAAATAATTCTAATTCATTCTTTTGTTGTATTGAAAAAGAAAAGTTGTATACTTTTTAGAATGAAGGTTGTTGTTATGTATTATTCCTAAAGTGCATAGTCTCTAAAAATATAAGTTTATAATGATGAATTGTGAGTTGAGATTTACTTGCATTGGTTTTGTAAATTATCTCATACTTTTATAAAGGAGATGGAAGTTCTATCTTATTGATATTCTTCGTATAATTTATATGTTTATTTTTTTATCCTTTGATAAGATGGATAAAGGGAGTTATTTCAATTTCCCCTATAAGATGCAACTTGTAAAGTTGCATAAGATGATGTTTATTATCCAAACAATTTAACATAGTAATGTGATGTGTAATGAACATGCAGTATGAACTATAGAGATGTGAAGGATAAACCCTAACACTTAATCATTTAGAGGAAGACTCTTCCTCTCTTAAATGAATGTAAACAAAAAAGGATTGGAGATATGATTGTAAATCATAGGAATTCATTTTGTATGAGGTCTACTTTAGTTAGATCTATGTGGTTGCTACACCTTACTGAATGGTTAAGTTACATTTAATGGAACTTATGATGTTGTTGACCTGTCGCTTGGATATCTATTCGTTAAGGCAAGTCAAATGAACATTAAAATAAATCATGAGTTAAGGAAGTTATTTAATGACTAAATGAGTCAAATTTAAAAAAGAACTTATGGAGTGTTGGATTAGGGTTTAGCATGGTTGTTGTAATCGGTATAATAATCCAAATTAATAATTTATTAATAACCTCCTTGGGGTATGTACATCTTGATGAGGCAGTTTTTGTAGGATGTTGGCACATGCCAACTGTAGGGTTATACCTTCGAGAAGACAAGGGTCTTCTCAAGAATACCGTGTTGCAGTTGACATATGGCAACACCCTCTACATTGATCATCTAGATCTACACACAAATAAGGACTTGAACTTAGTTTCTCTCTAGGTCAAGTTAGTGGCATGTTTAGGATAGGCAGTAGCTTTCAATGGCTTAGGGTACCTTAGCACATCTAGTTGAATTAGTTCAAATGAGTATGCTCATATACCCTAAGACACTATGAACTTCTTCTTATAATAAATTATGTTTCTAACTAGAGCTAGGGTTAAACCTTGGACAAGTGGACTGACAATAGTCAGTAAAGACCATTATAGATAACATATGTGTGAGGTGAAGGATGTATTCCGAAATGAAGAGTATGTCATCTAGGAATAGTGACATAAACAGTATGTTGAAAATCTTTGGCCAAAGTATCACAAGCTGTAGGTTGCATTGTCCTATGTCACCTATTTTAAAGCAATGTGATGTCAGATGAATATTGGTAACAAATATTGAGATAGGTTCTTTAAACAGATCACTCAGTACCTAGTTTAGGGTAAGAAAACCAAGTATACAAAGTATACGATAAGTATCCAATACTTAAAGTTAACATAAGTAGATTGGTAGATCACCAAGTTATGAAATGAATAGATCGGTAGATCACTGAGTCATTTATAGTTGCATATGGTTATCTGTTATGAGATTGATTGGCATGGAATGTGTGTTCTAAATAATGTTTTATTTAGAATAAAGAACATTGTGTTTTGAAAAAATTAAAAAATACCTTATTTCTAAAGTCTTAAAATGGGAATGTTACATTTTATATTAGAATATTATGTGGACGATCTCCTTTACAAATCCAAATGCTACTCTGAGCACCTCACTTTCCTAAAAATCATATTTGACCATCTCATTAAATATTACGTCTGCCTTCAACCTAAGAAGTGCATCTTCATGGTGCTCTCAAGAAAGATTCTAGGATTAATCATTTCCCTTACATGGTATAGAGGTTGACCCTACTAAATTCAAGGCCATTCTTTAAATTCTTCTACCTACTAACCTTAGGACAACTCTAGTATCTTGCAAGGTAGGTTGTAGTCTATTTCACTATTTCATTTAATAATTGTCTTATCACTGTCAACCATTTCATCATCTACTCAAAGAAGGATGTCTCCTTTAAATGGGATGATGACTGTCACAAAGATCTTGAGGCCCTAAAACAACACCCTCTCCAACCCACCCATGCTCATTCAACCTAGACACGATCAACATTTTTACCTATACATATCTCAGCTACCAATCACCTCCTTGGGAGCCATACTCATCTCATCACGATGAACAATACAGGGAGTAGGATGGTTTATTACATAAGACACACTCTTTTGGACTATGAAACTCTGATACACCCATCCCTGAAAAAAATGCTTAGGCCTTAGTTTTCATTACCACCAAACTCCATGCCATTACTTACTCAACCAAAAAACCTATGTTGTTACCAACATCGACCCCCTTACACTTCATGTACACCAAACCTTATCGAAAATCAGTGTGCCGCACGATGGCTTATGCTTTTAGTTGATCTTGACCTCGAATTAATCCATAAAAATTCCATCGAAGGCCAAGCTATTGCCAAACCAATTGGTTGATGCACCTATTTCTGGGGATCAACCCTCTAATTTTGACTTTCCAAATGAGTTGATTACTACCCTTTCCCTAGACAAACCTTCTTATCAAATGACACTCTTCTTCGATGGTTCAAAGTGTCAATGTGGGGGGTGGGATAGGTATTTATCCTCATTCCCCTTGATGGTGAACCCATGCCTTTTTCTTTCAAATTAAATTTTTTAATGTACTAACAATATTTTCTGAATACGAAGCGCTTGTACAAGGTCTCTGAGGCTGCCTACACCCTTGGATGTAAAATCAATCAACCATCTTTGGTGATTCTCAATTGGTCATAAACCAAGTCAATGGTATGTACCAATGTCGTAACGAGATACTTCAAAAGTATAAACATCATGTAGACATAACTTTTGACCACCTCTTCGATCGCTATACACCCTTCAAACCATTCCATGTTCAACTAACAAGTTTATAAATACCATGTCCTACTTAGCTTCCCAAATACCCTGCTTCACCTTCACTGATTCTCAAATATTTGTCACCGTAAAATGACTCCAATCACCTTCTTATTTACCTTGCACCGATGTTTACTTGATCGGAACCGACTACCCCTATACCCAAGTGACCTATGGTATAAAAAATAATCCAGACTACCTTTCTCGTCTCCGGCTTACCTCCTTATCTCACCTCATAACGGACAACGCGCCTTCCTTAAAAAGGTCTCTCATTACATCATCATGGCGTGGCCTCCTCTATAAATGCGGATTTGATGGTATTCTCTTACGATGCCTCACAAGTTCTAAAATTCCTTATACCATTAAGGAAGTTCATGATGGCATATGTGGAGGTCACTGTCAATGGCCTTGCTATTGCTAAGCGTATTCTTCACCTTGGCTATTACTGCCCGACCCTTAACCATGATTATTGCATGACTACGTCAAACATTGTGTAAAATTCCAAATACATTCCAATCTTAATCATACACCTAGTCATGCCTTACAAGTCACTCGATGACCTTTGGCCCTTTTCTCAATGACAAGTTTCGATCTTGTCAGTGAAATCAATCGCTCATTCTTCCCAGTGCCATCAATGGATCATCATTGCTACCGAATACTATATAAAATGGGTGGAATCCATACCACTCATCTCTACGAAGGAGCCAAGAAAATATGTGAGTTCATTAACCACCACATCATTTGTCACTTTGGGTGTCACTCATCGCCTCATCACTAACAATGGAAAAACAATTCAAAAACAAAACCTTACAAAAAAATTTGTGATGCCTTCGAGCATTCAGCTCACTTTCTCATCACCCTATTACCCACAAACCAACAGCCCAAGCCGAATCCACTAACAAAACCTTAAACAAAATTCTTATGAAAGTGGTTGACAATACTGGGAAGGATTGGCATACGCACATTTCTTTTGCCCTGTAGGCATACTGCACTAGTATTCACACTTCCACTGCGGCCACACCTTTTTCTCTTGTCTACGGTATAGAGGTTGTTCTACCTCTTGAAGTCTATACTCCATCACTCTACATTTCTCTCCATGACATGCTCAATGATGATGATTTTTGTCAGGACCATTTAGCACAACTTGAGTTATTAGATGAACGTCGTCTTAATGATCTTGATCATCCTCATGTTTACCAAAAATGCATCAAATGTGCCTATGAAAAACGTGCCCATGAATGAACTTTTCAATTCGGTGACCTTGTCCTGAAAGAAAATCAACATGTAACCAAAGAATAAAAATATAAATGGGGAAAATTTTCTCCTAATTCGCTTGTACCATACATTGTGACTCATATTTATGGATAAGGTGTTTATCATTTAGCTTCACTTGATGGTAAACCCAAACCTGAGCCCCTGAATGCCTTGCATCTTCGACCATTCTACTATTGAATTTTAGTCTTAACTCACTTTCTACCTCTTTCCATGCTTGTCCATTGAGCACTGTCCACTTCCTACACCATAACCAATGATTAAACAAGAATCATGTGCGTACCCATCATTTTGTATCTTCTCTTAAATATGTGTACCAAAGTGCTACAAATAGCATGATTCTCATGGATACTTTTCGTATACCTTTAGATGAGATCACATGGTCGATTCACCCTGCTTTTTGAACAAGAATCCTATTCTTCACCTTAGTCTTGTCCATGACTTAAAATCCCTCACATGGGATCCAAATCCTTGAGTCAAACTTTAGATAAAAAGATGACTCCCTCAAAAGGACATCTTTCTCTCTACATCATTGCTATAAATAGATTTCTCCCTCGAAGGATAGCTATGTACAAATATTTCAAAAAAAAAAAATGAGAGACAAGAATCTGAAGCTTCCCACATCGATCAGCTTCACGAAGACCTCAAGGAGTTAATTTCCTCATCCCATATAGAATTCCTACATCGATCAGTCTAGCTCAAATACAAGTTAGAACAAATAAATAAATTTTTTTCATCATGGACTTGCCCATTATGACCTTGGATCTCTTACCAAAAGGCATGATGCCTAATACCATATAAACTACCTACTTTTCACCCTTCAAACCATGCCCACTCTCATTTCCTACTGCCTCAAGGGACTTCTTGGAACTTAGACATTTGGTGATCATGTGACTACTTTTCACCATAGAACAATCAATCATGCAATGTCTTTACAGTATTACGTTCATCACCTCTTTCAAGGTGTGATTTACTCGGTATGATCCTACCCAACTATGTGGCTTTATTACCCCCTCTTATATTTTAACCATATTTGTTTATGTTTTGATTACCCTTATACAAGACCTTGTCCTCGACGTTTTTTTTTTGGGTAATCTTCTTCCTTCTCCATAATCACCTGCATCTTCATCATTTTACCTATAAATCTACCCACATCTAACAAACCTAAACCCACAACATTCCTAATAACCTATCAACTCATTTTCATACCTCCTTATATTCTTCCCTAGCTTATGGGAGAACTACATTAGCTTGAGATCCCTTTTTGTTAGGGCTATGTAGGGAGCACTCCGAGGGCATGGGGCCCTTGGAGGTTAGCTCAGCCATCGTCTACCCTAAATAATTCATCTTCTATGTGCGTCACATTACATTACACCTCACTTAGTTTCCCTTTTCTACCCAAAATTTGAAAATAAACCACATACATAACCAATTGTTTCATATTTTTAATATTATCACAGCATATATTTATTATGCCTACCTTTTCTCTATCATCACTATGCATAGATTATACCAACATCTCACATATGACCAATATTATCATTCATTGCGTAAAATAATGAATCACCACTTCACCTACTTTCAACTTAACCATGCTTAAACAAACCTAACTCAACCATGGCCTACACAACCCCTGACTCAACCATGCCTATAACCTGACTCAACCATGCCTAAACAAACCTAACTCAACCATGCCTAACCAACCTGACTCGATCCATGCCTATAGCGTGACTCGATCCATGTCGTATACCAACCTGACTCCATCATGCCTAACTCACCTCATTTCCATCCATATCAACACAACGAATTCATATCTCATAAACACATTAACAACTCAAAACATACCATGTATCTCATCATATAAATAAATCAATGCGTATCTCAAACATATATGGGCTATCTCATCACATCTATCAATGCAAAATGTCATCAGCACGCAGACCAGTCTCATAAATACAATAAAATAATGAATCAATACAAAATCTCTTCGGCACATAGGCTGGTATATGCTTGAAATATAAAAAATCACTCATACATCTTCACTACCTTTGGCATGCATGCCAGTATATAATCACAAAATCACTATCATACATCACAAAATCAAGTGACCGCATATCAGGCATCTCGGTGAATTTCCTCCATCTCTGTATCACCTGTACCCTTAGCCTCCTGGGTCCCTGCTAGAACCTCAACTGGAGCTGGTCCTCTGTGCACTGGTAGTCTCTGTCTGATCAAGCCTTAGAGCTCGTTGACCCACTGTACTCTCCACACAATGAGTGCAGGATCTCATCCTCTCACTGGATGCCTACTGTGCCATGTACTTGGCATTAGGATATGAATTCTATCCCAGTCACCACCAACTTTTCCTGATAGTACCTAGCCTCACCTAGGGCATCCTATAGCTTGGACACAGGCACAGTCTGTGGTGGTCCCAATAGGTCCTCGGCCCCTTTACCTACCCTATAGGACCATTTTTCTTCTCCTTCCTGTGAACTGGGACCCGGTCCCAGCACCTGTGATGGTGGTGCCTATGGTGGTACCCCCTGTCCCTGTGCCTGTATCTAGGACTATAAGACTCCAATTTATGCCTAGGTTATGGCCAAGTGGCGGTTGTAAACTTGCCACCTGAGCCTGTAACACTACCACCTGACCATCCCCCTCCTCTCCATCTCCTATCTCCTCTACCAGCCATCTGGACTTGTAGACTGGCCACCTGTACACGTAACTCTGCTACCTCTGCCTGTAAGCCCTCCAGGTGTGTCTGTAGTATACCTAATTGGGTAATGAGGGTAGCTACCTGCCCTTGTAGGGCGTCTCTCTACACTGTAATAGTAGCTAGATCTGGCGGCCCCGATCTGGGTGGTATGGCTTGTAACTAAGCCACCCATAACTGCATGTACTTTGTCTGTACATCCAACGACGTCCATCTATCTGTTGGTCCAATGGCTACTCCTCCTATCCCATGGGCACTATAGACTATGGTAGAGGTAAGGGTCTCTCCATGTCATCTCTCTAGTACTATGGGAAGGGGCGGAGGTATGTCCTATACTAGCCCGAACTACCACTGGACTCTATCTACTAAGATCATCTCATCCTCCCTGACACGGAAACCTTGTATCCATATCTCTAGCTGGAGCTCAGCTAGCTCCTCATGCATATGCCTATATGAGGGGAATCCCACTTATGGCCTCTAGATAATGTCCACTCCAGACAACCCCTCCAGTAACTATCAAAAATGGGCCACATCATGTGTGGGCCTCTCAGATCCACACTTTCCAATCACCGGCACCCATCTCATGTACCCCACACAAAAAAATCTTGATGGGAATGCATCTGCTTGGGGCATCACTATAGGCTACACACAAACTATGTGCTCATATGCCCAGCAGTGTAGTAAAAATGTATAGCATAGGCTGAACCTACGCAACCACCCATATGCCCACAACTCCCTGTACAACTACACCAAGAATGATGGTGCCTAGGAAAAGTGGGTCTCATCCACCATCATGTCACGGAGTAACCCCATCAGTGATCAGGGAAAGTGTCCACCCTTTGCATCTGGCAGTGCATTGCAACACACTTCCTTAATCAACATAACCACTAGCCTTGTCTTCTCTAGATGGGATAGGTACATCTCTCCATAGCTCAAGTTGGCATTATGGAATCTTAGATCGGCCCATCCCCTCTCCAAAAATAGACACAATCAGCTCCCTTAAGGCCTCATAGGAGATAGAATAAATCTAGGCACCCAATATGGGTAACTGAAGAATCTGGAACACGTCCTTCAGGGTGATAGT
The DNA here is from genome assembly GCA_019776745.2 of Taxus chinensis. NCBI lineage: Eukaryota > Viridiplantae > Streptophyta > Pinopsida > Cupressales > Taxaceae > Taxus > Taxus chinensis. The sequence continues at coordinate 287,761,684 of CM034157.1, forward strand.
CATCTCACCCGTTGGCAAGTGGAACGTGTTTGGTCACAGAGTCCCATCTATTGATGAGTGTGACCATCAAACTATGCTACCGTACTACATGTCTATAGCGAAAAACCCCACTCAATACCAATACCTCCACATGTTGCAGCTCCTCCAGGGTCGTTGCATCGCGCACTGTCACCCGTAGAGGTGGAACCCTGTCCCGCATATGTAGTTGCTCTCTCCCCTACATCCAATACAAGCATGACATTAATTTACATGTATCATTCCATATTCAACAATTATCATTTTCCTACACCATATTTTTCACCCTATCCATCTCAACTACCTAGCCCACACCACTTTTGGACCTTTGCACCCACTAATTCGACTAGTATCAGTTCATCCTAACCGACCCCAGTCACCCTTTAACCAGCATCAGTCCCCTATTTGGTGACCGATACTGGTTCACCCTTACCAACCTCGGTTACCCCTTAACTAGCATTGGTCACCTATTTGGTGAATGATACCGGTTCCACCTAACTGACGTCGGCCAACCTTAACTAACGCTGGTCACTGTCATGGAAAAACCCATTGATTTCCCGAAACCCCCTTTCTAAAAAACTGTAACACCCTGAACTGTTGTTACTTTCTCCTTAGCATTCAAGTGTTGATATGTGATTTCTAGTAAATGGATTGTGTACCTCGATTCGGGAATCATGCTTGATATGTACTAAATTTCTTGCAGATTCCAGATCTTGACTGAGTCAAAATATTAATAGACTCTTTTATTTATTTCATCTTGTGACTGAATATTAATCTGATCATGGAATGAAATTATACAGGTATTCTTCAATGATATCTAGACTTGGACCAGAGGAATTGATCCAAGTAATGCTTTAATTTTGTGAAGTGATAAAATTATATCCCGAGACCTTGAACAGATTGCAAGGAATGGAAGTATTTGGTAAGCTAGTAAGGAGTTTCGACTCAGGCTGATCTTGAGAAATGAAACGGTTCCCGATATCAAAGTATATCTGGAAGGGTCTCGATTAAAGACCAGGTAATAATTCATTGACATACAATTCTGTAATAAGAACAGGAAGCTGGCTCTGTTCTAGAAAGCATGTTGCAGGTCTCTCCGAGTTTTCAGGAGAAGGACCAAACTGAATTACTAAGGGTTAGTAACCTAAAACTAATAACCTAACCTAGGGGTTAGATTATTGTTAGTCTAACCTAGACCTAGGCTATGTGTTAATGATCCTAAAATAATAACTAAGTGCAAAATGGTTAGCATGGTTCTTACCCTAAAACTCTAACCTAAGATACTAACCTAGCTAACTGGAAGAGTTTTTGGGAAGGGGCCTTTGAAGGGTGGCGAACTATGGGCGCTATTCTCTATGGCAATAAATGGGAAGGGATAAGGATGAGGGACAGGTCAGATGGCGGAGGTTTTAGGCGGCGGCTAACCTTGTGCAGACTTGGCAATTACTAAGTTTTGAAATGGACTTAAAGATTTTATTTGGAACTGTCGCCAATTTTGGCGGTCGGTGGGAAGTAGAGATTAGGCGGGAAAATTGGTTTATTGGCATTCAATTGTTCTAGGGAGTCGAGCTTGGAGCTCGCGAGAACGGCATGCAAGCGGAAATTTTGGAAGGTTTGTTTGGTGTGTCGCGATTTTCGGTCTACTCTCTCTCTCTCTGCTAGTTTACTGGTTCTTCACACCAGTTCTCTTCGAGTTGCATGGCGAGTATGAACTGCTCATAGCTCTTTTCTCTGCCGTGGAAGATATATTTGAAAACGAAGACAGCGAAATTTTGTTGGTCGCTTCATCGTGGGGAAAAGAAAAGGAAGTTTGAGCTCTTCCTGTTGTCTTCTTCGGAAATTCGATCAACAATACAGGCATGTTAGGCCCTATCCTTTAAATATTTTGCTGTTTTTCAAATGTCTTTCATTAAAACAACTCTGTTCATTTGTTCTGTGAAGATTTGATGAATTTTCTATGAAGATCTTAATTGATTTTTAACTCTGTATCTCGTCTGGTTCAATTTTTGGCAATTTCCGCTTGTTGGGTGTTTGTTTAAATCGAACTTCAACTCTGTTTATTTGTGTATTCCTTCTGGCTTATAAATATGTGAGATATTATATTTCTAAAGGTTTGAATGCTCGGCCTGTTTGGCGAGAGCCCGTCGAATATACCTGTGTGAAGGGTATAGGATCACTGTATGTGCTGTTGACTTTCGATCGTCAATGTTTCTTGATGTAGAGACAGTAGGGAATGATACTGAAGGAATACCATGTAAGATTGTTCTGTGCTTATCGAAGATTTTCGAAGCTCGGTCATGGGTTTTGTTAACAACGACTAGTGATACTTTGTGGGTTTCATTTTGTTTTCCAATTTCTGGCTTGGAATAGGTAACTGTAGAGTTACCATAGTCTTTTCGACCTAGCGGAAGTTGTTTTCCCTGTTATTAGGTTAGCGGGATTACTTGTGCACTGTGTATAATATAAATACACCTGATTGTATCGACTCAGTGGAGTCGATGACTGAATCGTATTGCTTTACTATTGCTGGAAATGTAGATTTATCTTGCAAGTTTTGTGATTATATTGTCATAAAAGCCTTGTAAGATGAAGACAGGGCTTTTGTGGCTACCGTTATTTGTAGTAAATACTGAGGATATTGACTTTTTGTATGATGCATATTGCCTTTCCTATGTAAAAAATTGTTAGAAGGTTTCGAAGCAGCTCAGTTGCTTTTCATTGTTTAGGAATGAGTATATTCGAATTGCTTATACCTGTTTCTTTCGGAATGTTTGTCTTGAATAGCATATAAGGATTTATCAATCTAATGTCTATTTTTTCGTTCTGTTGCTGTAGGGTTCAGTGATTATGGGCGCAAATCCGTTAATCAGTCATGTAGTGTGAATATAGTGGATTTATTAGCTATTGACGACTTCCGAACGACTGTGAGGAGACGTTTCAATGTTCTATTTCTATTTTGGATCACCGTTCAAGTTAAAATGTGTATATACAGTTGTTAAGTGTTGATACAGTGACTTGAAGGGATAATCTGTACTGAAGACCTCTGTATTTTCTTGGAGTACTTTGTGTTGCATGTTGCTTTGGTGGTACAGATTCCTTAGGTGATCAACTACATATTAAGATTGGAATTCCTTCGTGTTTTGGGATTCTGAGGTACAGATTCATAGGTAGGCATGTACGTCTTCGACCTGTGCAAATTAGTGTAAAATGATTGACAGAGAGTTATTTGTTGTCAGATTCTTGTTATGCTTCGTTGATAAATGTCAGCATGAATTCATATGCATTTGCTTAAATTGATACCTCCGTTTGAATCCTTGGAATTCTGGAAAGGCAACTAATACTTCTGTCTCTTTCTGAGCTTGACCTTGGGCACTGTCTTGTCTGACTTTTTTAGGTGCGTGGGTATGGATGACTGTTTTCGTGTTCTGGCCCTGTTTGCGTGAATTGCGAACATCACTCCAAGATTTGCATGCACCAAGGTAGGGATCGATTGATGGTGTTCCTCTCCGTTTACTTCAGTCCGATTTAGACTGAGAAAGTATAAGTATGCTAAGTTCCTCTTCCAATTGTTCAGTTCGATTTGACTGAACGTGAATTGGGAATCATCGTGAGGGTCATCATGGCATAGTTTCGTCGGAAACCTTAAAAGGCTTAATGTTATAGAGGTTGTTGGTTTTAGCAATACGCTTGAAGTTTCTTGCTTTCGAACTTTGTGTCGAAAGCCTTACTGTGTTTAGGTGAAACTAGTTTTGGACATCAGGACTGATTTATGGATTAGTTGATGTGTTAGTTGCTGTACAAGAGATTTGCTGGGTTTCTATGTTCGTTAGTTAGAACAGTGATCTTGATTTCGGCCTGTCTAACTTGTTCATTTATATACTGGTTGACTGTTCTCATAAGTGAAGGCAGTACAGTGATGAACTTATGTAAAAAGGGAAGTAAGAATGGATTGATTCTTTCTCTTCCTTTATTTAATATTATTGATAATGAACTATCAGTAGGAAATTAATTTGGTAACGTTTTGATAGAATTCCAAATTGTTATGTTATTTCCTTTTTTTGAAAGAATGCAACAATCTGACCAGTGTCGTGATTTTGGGTTTAATGATTGTTTATATGCCTTCGTTCCTTGTTTCTTTAATATCTGATGAAAAATTAGAAAGTGTTTAAGACTAATCTGTAACAATGATAGAGTTACATAATTGTAATCATTTAGTATTACAAGGACATAGCCTGAATATGTTTTCTTATTTGGATATTTGATCTCATTTAAACAGGGTGTTTAATGGAAACAATTGATGGATTGCAATTGTTTTAAAAGTTAGTGCTTATCATGCTCAGTTCATTGAACTGACTCATGTTGACTATTTTTGCAGATGGTTGCCGTAAGAGGGTAAATAGCAATGCAGATCTGATAGTCCGATCAGATAGTTTATTTGATTTATTATGAATTACAGCTTGATTTTATGGATGTACTATATGAGAAAAGATGTTTCTTTTCCGTTAGCATTATATCAAGTATGCTGTTGCATAAAATGTAATTGTACGAGTTTCGAAAGGAATGAAAATAAGTGTTTGATACTTATGTGTTGTATTCTATTATGAATGATGAACTTCTTCGGTTTACGTAACGAAGAGGCATAGTTATCTTTGTATAATATGGATGCTTTTGTGATTGACAATGAAAGCTTGTAAGTAATTAGACTAAATTCTTATGAGTATTTAGTAGTTCTAGTTTGCTCTGGCATAATGCAATATTTTAACTTTAATTATTGTCTCTCTTGAGGATAGGTTAAAAATTGAGCCTAAATGATAACGCTAAACAAGTTGGATTGAATTACTAATCCCTAGTCCTAAGTATAATAGGACAATAGTAGATTGGATTCTAAATCATTCATAGCTTTAAAATGAAAGGTATGATATGAATTCGGTTAAGAGAACTGATAGGCAATCAATGGAGTTTCAGGTGGCATTCTCAAGCATTGGTTATGAGAAATTGTCTGAATCTGTTGCTTTAGAATCAGATGTATTCTAATGACTCCTTGATAGAGAACTAGACCATAATACCTCTACCAAGTAATGAGAATAATAGAGGAGGGTCATCTTAGGACAAATGAATCCAGGGATTTGCAAAGGCTAACCTTAGGGAAAAGTCTTAAGAAGTAATTTAATCTATAGTGCGTAACGCTTGTTTTTGGGTAGATCTTCTCGAGGCGGATCTAAAGGTTGACGGCATAAAGTCGACTGCAGGGCTGTACCTCTGAGAAGATTAGGATCTTCTTGAAGTTACAACAATGCAGGTGACTTATGGCGACACCCCTTGCATTGATCGTTGAGATTTACACTTGATTTCGCACGAGTTACCCAGGGACCGGATTAAGAATGTGGCCATGTTATATGACTGCCTCGAAGATTTGGGGTGTCATGACACACTGGTTGAATTGCAAGGTTGAACCGGTATGTCCTCATATCCCTAATCCTCGTAGGCATCCATATAACATTATCACCTTGTTAATCTTCCTCCGAGTGATTCAGCTGTGAAAGAAAGGACTGACAGTAATCAGTATAAGACATTCTATATAACATATGAATGGGGTGAAGGACGTATTCCAGATTGACGAGTATGCCGTTAAGGAATACGAGACATGAACAGTATGTTTCAAATCTTTGGCCAAAGTATCGCAAGCTGCTGATTGCGTTGTCCTGATTCACCTAGTCTAAGGGATGAGATGCCGATGAATAATGGTAACAGTTATTCAGATAGATTCCTTGGACAGAGCATTCTGAATTCCCAGATTAGGGAAGAGAACCGCCAGAGTGATGTGTTAAATAAAAACACCGACTCTTATTACTCATGAATAGATCGGTAGATTACCGAGTCATGGAATGAATAGATCGGAAGTACTCCGAGTCATTACAGCTGCATATGGTTGCTCTGTTATATGAATGGTTATTTGAATTGTGAGTTCTAAATTATGTATTTAGAACCAGTATGCAATTATCAAAAAAAAAAAAAAATTCTGACTTGTTCTAAAGTCTAAAAATGAGGATGTTACATCTGGGAAATCAAAGTTGGAGGGTTGATTCCTGATAAGAGGTGTGTCTGCTAGTTGGTCAACCCTGACCTAGCTTGGCCATTTGATGGACCCATTCTGATGACCTGACCCATTTGAGATCCGAGGTCAGAAAGATAGCTTTAATCCCTAACGTGTGGCACCATTACCTATGTTGATAGGGTTTGGCATCCATATAGTGTAGGGGCTCATTATTCACCTAAGAACGAAGGTTTCCTCCCCCTATGGTTGACCTCACCCACCCCAACCTCAGGCAGATTTTGGCCCCCTTTTGAAAACAAAGTCTGACAAGTAACAGTTACCCCAAAGTGGGTACCCTAGTTTCATATTCCATAAGGGTATTGGATTATGTAATAAATAGATTGACTAATACTGTCTTTCTTGTCGCAATGAGCGATTTGCATGACACCTCCAAAGAATAGTCAGTGGTAGAAATGTATAGCGTCAAAAGGGTTGCGTCATCCTTAGGATCCCCATGAGCACTGGTGGTTGAAGAAGGTACTTCCTCCCTTCTACCCACCTAGCCCTACCCAAAGGCTTTATTGCACCCTTCATCTATCCCATATTGACCTGAAACATCCTCCTTGAGAAGATGATGAAATGGTTAACTGGAGGTTGGAAAGTTACGAGATAAAACGACGAATGGATTGTAACTTACCTTGCAAGATTCGAAGTTGATGGAGATTAGTAGGTGAAGGCATTTCGAGAATAGCCTTCACTTTAGTAGGATTGAATTCTATGCCATGTAAAGAAATGATAAACACCAAGTGAGTTTTTCTGAAAGTACCACCTAAAGATGCACTTCTTTGGTTAAAGATGAAAAAAATAATTGATGGAGGCACCTCAAAGATAACCTTAAGGACGGTCAGGTGGTTTGGCTGAATCCGTCTAGGACCTCTATGGATCACCCAATGAAGACTCACTCTCCAATGTAATCAATCCAATCAAATGTGATGTATGCCTGCTCATGGATCCACGTAAGTCATGGCTTGCTGATCATGTAGCACGTGGCCTTGCCAAGGCTCAAAAGGTCATGACTCACACTAGCAGAAGGTCCCACAAGGGGTGATGAAGGAATCTCTCTGTGTTGATCTTCCTAGATTCAAGTAATATTTGATTATAACATGATTTGAAAATTGTCCATGAGTTATAGCATTTCATGGCTGGCGATGAGATCAACTACCTGGTCAATTCTTGGACCGGGGATAGTTTCATCTTTGACTGACAAGCTAGGTTGAGGTTGCAGAATTCCATAGCAAATGTGGAGTCCCCTTGTTGCCTCTTTCTGATAGGAACAATGCATTAGAAATACATTTAGGGACTAGTCAATGGGTAGGATGAAGGAAACTAAGAGAAGGTACTGAAGTTATTACTTTGACCAAAAGAGAAATACCTGAGGATGCATTTTACCTGCAACTTTTGTTTTCACTTGGACACCTCACTGTATCCTCTTCACCTTATCATTTGCTACCTCACTTCATTGTCATTCGAGGACTCATAACATTTACCTATAACTCAGCCCTACCCATGCCGTGACATAGATATTTAGACCTAGAACATCGTTAGTGACCTTTGACCTCATGACATTCGCTATACCTTGTGGCAATGTTACCTATGTTGTTGGATTAATTCTGACCTTACCTTAGCTCTTTCGTTGTAACATGGTTTATCCTGACCCAACCCTTGGTGTACCGGAACATACCTAAACTTTCCTGCACCTGACCTGCATTCATGTTTCATTGACCATATCCTATACCTTGGATACCAGAGTCACCATCAACCTTGTTTGGATAAACCTATCGACCTTAGACAATGTAGAGTTTTCCTACTCTTCAACCTGGTACCATGTTGTAGTTTATATGTGTGTGTGCATTTGACTGTTACTACCTTTGACCCTGACCCATTACCTAGATTACTTGAGTAGAACAATTTTCCTTTTTTCCTACATTACCTACCTTCCTCTTCATCACATTCACATTTTATCAAACCACTCACTGATTCTGCCTTCTACCTCATCAGTTCCTAGTTTGAGGGGGATCACCTTCACCCACACATGGGGCAACCACATCTTATTTTTGTCATCGTCGCTTACCAATACAAGCTATGCAACAAAAAGGGGCAAAATGTAGACACTAAAATTAGGTCACACTCCCCTTGGTCCCTCGTCAAATAAACACCTTGAACACACTCACCTAACCATGGCCCCTTTCACCCCACTCTAATATTAATTTAATTAATTTAATTAAATTAATTCATTATCCTCACAATATTTATTATTTAAATATCCTAATTGGGATAATGCCCACATATCCACCTCACCTAGACACCTCATCTAGCCACCTCACCCTAAGACCTATTCTTAGTAAGTTGCCATAACTAACTAAGACCTACCCAAACCCTAAAAATCAATGCCTACATTCCCTCTAACCACATTCCCGCATGTTAGAAGGAAGCTTCCATTCTAATCCGTGGGGTAAATGAACGAGATCCCAGAAAATCAAGGGGATCTGCCTAGTTTAGTAAACCTAGGAAATCCCACCCTAACCAATGCCGGTCACCCTAAACCACCGCCGGTTAATCCAAAACCACCATTCGGTTACCATTTAACCCCCAAAACAACCTTATTTTGAGGTTGGCACATTTTTGAGAGATAATCACATCTTTTGAGAACAAGTGACGAAACCAGAGCTGCATGCAAGTAGAACCAGCATATGTACATGCATCAGAGCATCCATAGCCAGCACCAGAAGCAATCACAGAGCCATTTGCCTTCATGGGAGCATCTGGGGAAGTGCCAACACCACACCAAGTTCCTTCCATTTGATCACCCACCATTGCCAACAGACATCAAGCTCGTACAAATAGTAAGTTTTGTTAATGAGCATTGGTTCATTATCATTTGAGCAGACCCTTTTACTTTTGTTATTAGTTTCTGCTCCCATTTCAATTCCCCACCATTTTACCTCCATGAAAACTTGACCATCCCTTTACCCACACCCTTGAACTTCCCATATCCAAACTTTCATCATCCTGTGTATACCTAAGATCCACACGAACCTGCCATTCCCTTTCATTTCCATCTAGTCTCAAATCTATCACCTTGCCAAGTTTTTATTGAGTTTCTTGTACCCTGACCATACCAACACCGGTTACCCACAACAACCTCTGGTTAACCTAAACTAATTTTGGTCTCTGTGTTTTGACCAAAAACCTATATCAAAGCTTAAAACCTCCATCAAAAATGCAAAATAGCCTAGAACTGACCCTGACTAGTACCAATACCCTGACAAACACCTTGACCTTCAGATTCAGTCATAGCTTAGCCTGTTGTGAATGAATTTTCTTATTGTAGACGAATGAGATACCTAAATCATTTTAACTACAGTAGGATTTCCTTTATTGTTAGCATTAAGTTGTTTTAAACAGTGGATTGACAACCATCTAGGAAGTATCACACTTCCCAGATCTAGCACATGCTAGGCAGTCCACTACATATATTGTTTAACTTTTATTTGGTGGTCTTGTTTCCATTTCAGGTAGTTCCTCCAAGCAAAAAGGAAGCTCTCATGATCAGCTGTGGATCAGAAGTCATATGTACGCTACAACCTATCAACCAAAATTTCAACAGGTATTCCTCCTAGCCCTTTACCCTTAACTGTTTTGTCAACATTCGAAGAAATGCATCTAGAATCATGTGAAACACTAACTATTCTAGAGTTTGAATGTGTACTTTTAAATTAGACTTTTCGAGGTACAGTGCATTGCCGAAGGTCTAAGTAACCTTGATTTTATTATTTGTGATGATCAACTCTTAAGTACATATTTTGTAATCTTCCAATATCAATTCCTATGCAAGGATGCTAGTTAGATGGTTCAATTCAGATCCATTTTAGATATATAGCAATTTCTCAAATGTTTGAAGGGTGAAAAAGGAGAACAAGAGTAAAAGTTACAAATGACCATTGTCAGTTGGATTAACACATGGTCAATCATTAGGTAACTTCAAGAATCCTAATGTAGTCACCTAGGGGATTGGTTTGATTATCCTAATTGACCTAGGAATGTTAATTTAACATGTTCTGTGGAAAGGTTCATTGACTCATACTGGGTCAATGCCTTAGTTGAAGGATTGTACAGAGTATGTTGATGGACAGGTTATACTTGGTATTTGCAAAACTGGGTATTATGTTGTCATGGTTTAAAATAGAAATTTTTTGTTGCACATTTGATTTCATGAAACAAGATGGAAGACTACAAATTTGGATACATAGTCAATGGTATGACTTGGAGTTAATGGAGAGCCATGCTCATAATGTGGATGCATAAAGTGAGTTTTGACATCTGCAAGAGTCTATTATATGTAGCCGAGATGATGCATCATGTAATTTACGCATACATTGGAAATGAGCATGAAGTAGGGGAGTGGTTTATTTCCTCTTAATAATGAAATTAGTCCATAGAGAAGTTATCTACAAATGATTGTTTAGACACAGTTATTTTATGAGGGTTAGATTTACATATTGCTGTGAATTGGATTCATTTGAGTTATGTAAGTTTATGATATGGAATCAAAAGTGTTGATATCGGTAGAACTAAAGGGGTGTCTTTATGAATGCATATCACCTGAATTGAACTTATCAAGTAAGTCTTTGCACTTGAGGATTGTTATGGAAACATGGATAGATGTGGAGAACATGGTTGACATTTTACCAGGTATCATTATGGATCATGTGAAGAACGATCAAAATTTCAGTTTGATTCTGCATACAAACAATAGGTAATTAGTCATGATGGAGCTTTGAGAGATTGGATGCGCAGTCAGAGATCATTGAAGTAGGGGCCATTGATGTATTGGTTAGAAATCAGGAGTATCACAAATCTAGAGTAAAGGAACAAGAAAGTCATGAATATCTTATCTTCATTGGTTCTCGAATGGTACTTAGGTTTGATTATGGGTTTCATTTGAGACAATTGTTGATACTAAAGCTACATGAATTCATGGTATGTAGCAGGATTGATAATACATTTATAGGAAACAAGTTTTAAAATTTAGATCCTCCAAGTTGGGAGATATTAGAAGATGGCAAGTTGAATTGCTTTACAAATAACATTAATCTAAAGCTTGAAGGATTTACAACAAAATTGATTGGCCATGAGAATCAAGGTTCAATTATAATTGTTGAGACTCAAATTACATGTAATTTAACCTATTATCCTATTTGTTACCCATTAGGTTAATTGTAATTATCACTGGTCAACATCAAGTTAATTATAACCATCTCTAGTCAACTATAAGGTTAATAATAGTAAATCTAGCTATATGACTAAAATTTTATATTTAACTCATGGAAAACAATATGGAATGATTTTAAACAGGAAAATATCAAGTATGAATTACCAAACCCTAAGTTTGAAGCTTATATATGCTAAAAACTAGGACTTAGCTGTTATATGAGAAGGTTGCATAAATTGGTGAAAGGTCTGATTGAATTCTAGAATAAAAAAGATCATATAAAGCCAAGAGGTTTCATAAGGTTATAAGCTGACCAAAAAATAGGAAAGTAGTACTAACACTACTGGTGAGAAGATTAAAATTATCTGGGGCACTGAATAATTCCCTGGTATTATTTAGAATCATGAATACCATTGGCTTGCATATATGTAAATCACTTAGGATCTGATCTTGACTAGATCCAAAGGTTGCTTAAGATCCCAAACCTATCTTCTCATTCTTAGCTCTGAATCCATATGTTGTGAGATCAGGTATCTGTCATATCCATAGATGCAAGATGATGTCACTTAATGATCCTACTCAATATGGAATCTTAATATATTGTAGAGGAAGTTATCAAAATGACTAAAATTAAAAGATGCATGTAATGAATGGGTTGGACTTGACCTCAGGTGCACAATATGGCTTCCAATTGAGTATTGTACTACATCTTGGACCCAAGATGTTTTCTTGTGTGTGTGCATATGTCAGTGCTTTAGGTGCTCTTATGCCAGTTGTACTTTATAAAGTAGCAAGGTCAATAGACTATTATGTAGAAAAATGTAATATAATGTGTGCATGGAATAGAATCTAAATCCCCCCCTATGTTGTGTGTGTTGATGTTTAGATACTCAGGTAGATCCTTGAGATCTGGAGGATGTAGATGCAATTGATAGATGGATGTAACTCTACAAAAGATTGATGTAGTATGTAATGCTATTGTTACCCTTATTATGTGAGATCTCTAATCTTTGGTGAGTGTAGCCCACATTTGAATAATGGTAAATGTTATGCTATGTGTACCTCCAATTTTGATACATTAACTCTATGTTTATAATTCCACTACTTTAATTTTGTAATTATACCCCGAAAAGGTTGATATCCATAAAGCTAGAAGAGGATCCCAAAAATGGCTAGAAAGTAGAACAAATGGGAAAGTGAGCAGGTGGGATCCATGCCCATGGGCACCCTAGTACTAAATCTAGGTGCACCTAGCTGGAGGTTAATGACATTGGTAAGTTTAAGAAATAAGATAAAATGGTTATAGGCAAAATATGGGTGCAATAGGTGAAACAAATAAGAAATAAAAATAAACAAAGATGGCCAAAGGACATGGGATTAATTATTACTTTCTTCACTCAAGAACCTTCTAAATAGTAGTATGAGACCAAGGATAAATAATGTCTAAAGTGCATGATTTTGTGACTACATTTTCCCCCACTTTATGTTGGTGAGAAGAAAATATGATAACATAAAGTAGATAGAGATGTGTACCTGATATCCATGTAGAGTGTAGTAGAAAACATGTCGAAGGACTAGACTAAAAGTGTGAAATGAAAAAAATATGGAGGAATGTTGAGGAACTATAAATTATAAGGATGAAAAATGTACAAAAAAAGTGATGAGAGTGAACCTAGGGTGGAACGTGTGTGTAAGTGTGTAGCATCCATATGTGTGTAGTGTACCTGCATGGTTAGTAAAGGCAAGTGTGTTGCGGTGTGTTGTTGTTAACATTCATTGTTGTTATTTCCCCCATTTGACTGTCTTGTTTCTCATACGACCGGACCTACAAGGAGAAAATGATCAAGTAATCAAATATGTATGTATATTAGTGTAAAAATGTTGTGTAAAATACACATGTGTATGTAAAATATGTAAAGTACGTAAATGAAAAATACGCAAAAATGTAAAGTGTAAATGGAACATGTGCACCTAATCCATGTCGACAGAAAGGGTGTAGAAGGATATCCTATATATCGTGCAAGTTTTATTGGGTGATCTCACGCCACCCTAGCTGAAGAAGGGTAGGGAGGAAATGCTCTATGTCCTCCAACCTTTAACTGCTTTTTTGAAATGTGTATGAAGAGATCTCTATAACTTCCTAGATTTTTTGGGTAATCCGATGCCACTGGATGCCGAAGTAGTGTAGGGAGGAACATCCACGGTAACCTCCAAGCCTATAACTACTTCCTAGAATGCTAAGGACTACCATGTCCTGTAAAATCCATTGTGTATGAAGTTTGTAGACTAGTCTAAACTCACTCATTGTATGTAAACCCACAATGCCAAGGGAGGAAAGTCATTGTTCTGAACTGGTGTAAATGCGTTGTGTTCATATGTAAACCCCCAAATGATTCCCCCCCTCTTTGGGGGTGCATGCGACATTTCTGATATGAGACATGTGGCCCCAAAATAGGACTAACCACATGTATGTTGGAACCTTGGAAAGTGCTTGGTAGAAACCAAGGTATGAATAGGAAAGAAGGATATCCAAATACAAGTGTAAAAAAACAATGTATGCATATAGAAAACATGTTTAAACTACGCACACAATGTAGTAAATGTAAACACACAAGAAATAAAGTAAGTGACACTAAGTGGGTTGTAAAAATGGTACATCACTCACGATGTCACAAGACATAGAAGGAAATCATGGCCATAAACAACAAGTAAGTCTACACACAAACATAGGGCAAGTCCCACATACAAGCAAAAAACAATGACAAATAATGTAATAAACAAGTAAAAAAGAAGTAGCCATAGAAACATGTAATCCTACAAAATAAGTGTTGTACATGGAACACCCATTAGTGTGTTAGAGAAATAGCCAATATATCAAAAGTGTGTATGATCAAGTAATGTAAGATGTTAAGCATAAAATGAAACAATATCACCTAGAAGAGACAAATGTGTATGCTCCCAGTGACCAATGTAGGAAGGGTAGAACGTGATAAATTGTGTTGCGTGTAGGATTCATGTATCTACGATCACACTAAACAAAGGCATGAATGCATATATGTGTATGGTATAGATAATGACATATAAGAAATCAAGCTAACATGCATGATAAAGTGATCATGAAAAACACTAGTAAAAAATAGTAAATGCTCCAAGACAATGTAGTATGTTGTGGATGGATGGAATGGAATACAAGATGGAATGATCAGATTCACATGCCCCCTATTGAATGGAATTATATGAAGTGAGGTTGATTTTTATTTCCCCCTAAACAGTCAAGAATGAACCATAAATGAGAGTGCTTCATTGGGAAATAGTTACAGTTTGTGTTGTATCTAGCGCATTGTGATGAATGTTTATGTATGTGAGGAGATGCGAAATATAGAAAATATGTGTGTGAAACCTATATCTGAATTGTATATCAAGACTTTAATGAATGTATAAGTGATGATTTATCCCTAGGCATATATAACTAGAAGATGAATGAACAAGTGATGATTTATCCCTAAGCGTATGTCACTATAAGATAAATGGTAGAGAGTGGTGATGTAACCTAAGGTGTATGCCACTAAAAGATGAAAGAATAGGTGATGATTTATCCTTAAGTGTATACAAGTAGCCTAGGATTATCCCATGTTTGATGAGTGTAGGGTCCATTTGATTCGTAAACCCAAGACAGTCACGTATGAACTGAGGAAATAAAGTGCATCTTAGGGTAGTGAGTGTAGTGTGTATAAGGCAATATAGTGAATGTAATGATAGAAGTTAACCATGTGATGAGTGGAAAGTTATGGAGGATTTCATGTTAGACATATATAATGTGTAAGACGAATGCATTAAATGACATGTAATATATAAAGATAGATTGGTAACATAGTGCTAGAGTCCTATATGATGAAGATTAGTATAACATGTAAAATATGTGTGAATATGCATGGTACAATATGTAAGGTATGTAGAAAAAAATATAATGCGATATGTAGGATACGTAGTGTAGGATGTAAAATGTGTAGACAAAGGTGTAGATACAACACATAAGTTTCAAAATGTTGCAGACTAAATGTAGAATGTAGGATGTGTGACACATACATGTATGATGAGATGCAATATGTAATGCCTATGGTGTAGTGTGTGAGGTTCAGGTTAATAACCCCTCAACAACCAAGTGTGAACTGAAGCACAAGAGTGTGTCATCAGGTATTGACAATTTAGGTATGTATGGTTAGAATGATAATTCAAATAGGCTAGATACTAAAATTTTGATGTAGTAATATGAAATGATGCTAGAAATGAGGGGGGAAATATTAGGTGTGATTCCCCCTAGGATATATATAAAATATGTGGTCAAGTAAGATCATCTAAAAGATCATCATTGTTAATGTTGAAATCATATTGAACAACTCAAGAAACTTGATAAGAAATATTCTCTGGATGGTCATCAAAATAACCATGAATACACAGGTTATACAGTACCATAGTGTATTATTCATCGGTAAAGGGAGGAAATGGACACTCATGAGTATAGAAAATAGTAAAATTGGATGAGTAACAAAGAAAATAAATATTGGAAATGTTCACATTACCAAATGGAATAGGAAAAGCTATATTAATATGACCATGATCAAGTTTGCCTACAATGTAATCTAACCAAGATTGGCCAAGAGTAAGTGGAGAGGAGATGATAACGCGCAAGGTGAACAACAAGATGGAAAACTTGAATTCCATAGGTAACAATGAGAATAACATATCTATGGTAAAAATGTGGATCGTATAAAGAATATTGGAGATATTTAAAGGCAAAACCAATCCAAATGAGAATGTCGTGTGAACATATAGAGGCTTTGCAAGAAGTATCAAATGATATATGCTATCCAAAATGTGCCCCCTGCTCATTTTGTGGCTAACTCCTTTCATTCTTCCCTCTCTTGTGCCTCAGACAAATTTTTTGCTTTTCAAGCACTCAAAACTTTATGGAAATGAAACCATTGGATGGAGCTCTTTCTTAGATTTCCAGAAAGGTAAAGTTTTCCTCCTAAATCCATGTATTTTTGAAGTTATGGCTCGGTGGAGTTTTTGTGGGAAAATTTCCCCTGAAAGGCCCGTAGCTAATGAGATGCCGCCATGTGTCCTCAACTCATCAGCCCGGTGGGGATTTTTTTTTGAAAATTTTTCCAAAGGGAAAAACAAAGAAAGTGAAGCTACAAAGGCCCACGCCTAATCAAATGATGCCACATGTCCCAGAAAGGTGGAGCACAGGGATTTTTGGAGAAATTTTCCCAAATGCAAAAACGGTGAAAAATTCAAAAATTTTGCCCACCAACCCGATTTGGCCCTGTTTTGCCCTAAAAATTCAAATGGCCATATCTTTCGATCCAAGACTCATTTTTTCACATTCTTTATATCAATGGAAATATGGTGAAATTATCTACAAGATTCTAGGGTCATTTTTACATTTTGATAGAGTTTAGAGAGAGAAAATAAAAAAAATCCTCTGGCATGTGGTCATGCACATAAATGACCTTTCAATCATCGTTTTTAATGAAGAATGGCTCACATTCTCTCCCAACATGGATAAACATGTCAGAGGATGGGCCTGTAAGGATGCCCATGCTATTTTGATTGTGTTTTGGTCAACGGTTGAATCTTCCCCATGTTTTCCCGTGTTTCTCTCTCTTGGGGTCGTGGCTTGCACTGTAAAAGCCAGATTTGGTTCATTTTGCAAGGGAGAGACACTTTTCAGCTCTGCAACTTCCCTTTTCTTCTTCCTTGGTAGAATTTGCGAAGATTTTACCTTTCCATGTAATACAACACCCCTTTTTCCTCTTGATCATTGTAATGCATTGTATTGGATAAAAAAAATGTTGATATAGGTCCTGTGATTAAAATCCCTGAATCCTTTCATATATCTATCATTGTTTTCTTGATCTTTCATTACATTTTGAGAAATTTGTGCATGCTTTATGATGTGTCTTCTTATGGATTGTGTATGTTTTATAGTATCAGGTGTCTATAACTCCTTTGGTGCATCACTTCATTAGCATTAGCTTCATTTTCTTGCATTACCTATCTTTTTCCCCTTGAAATTTAGAGTAGGAACTAGGAATTCAAACCTTTGTAACTTGCAAGTGACATATCTGATCAGAGGATTTGAGGAACCAGCCTTTAATCTAGAGATTCCTTTCCCATTTTACAAGTCCCACACTTGGGGAAAGGATTCAATGTTGTGCAATCACACTGGATGCTTAGGATGATCAAACTAGAAATATGATTAATATCCAGGGGTGCTGCTGATTTGCAACAACAATATGTTCTCCTAATAATAATATATTATCACCAAATCACAACACCCTATGGTTTTCATAAGTATGTTTTCTTGAGATCATAGTGTGATTAGATAACATGGGTACTATCTCCAAGTAGTGGGACTTGCTACTTGAGATAGACCTCTAGAGAAAGTTGGTTCTTTCTCCTAAACTACCTGCCATAATCTACTCTATTGCAGGAAAAACTATCTAATCTAAATCTAAATGTGCAAGGGACCAAGGAGAGAGAGTTCATGAAAACAAATCCTACACTAAAGTGGTGATACACTAGAAAATGAGAGTGAAAATAGTTTTCGAATGTGTGAAAAGTAGGAGCAAAATGCATACTAGAAGGGGTGATAAAATTTCTCTAGAATCTAGCAACTGCATTCACAAAAATATTTCAAGTTTCAAATATAATGTAATGTAATTTAAATTATATATTATTTACAAATAATCTAATTTTTTTTAAAAAATATTGTAAGGGGTACACAGGAAACCCATCCAACATTATTTTAGGGAAAGATAAACTCCACAAAAGTACACCTATTTGCTTAACATGATATGCACAATCCAAGATATTAAAGAACTAAGGACAATACTGAGAGGGATTACAACAGTCAAAGGAATCCCTCCTTTATTGTTATCATAGTCAATGATGGGGGTACACTATAGAAGGGAAGTAATGGGAAGAGGTCTTGAGCCCCTTCCAAACCCTTTACTGACATTGTATCAAAATAGTCAAAGGATAGTGCAAGGACTATAGACAAGCTCTTGAAACCCTCACGGAAGACTCTAGTGATGAATATTGAGGAGGATATGCTACAAAAGGTTCTAAAAGAGGAGGAGAATCTCTCCTAGCTTGGCCTCATATGATGATTTCACAAGTTCTAGCTTAAAATTTCTCATCTCCATGACTCGATTCAATGCATCTAAGATGTAGGGGAAATAATACAACTGTTCTAAGATTGGGCATCATTTATCCCTGTGCTAAAGCATATTTCATTTCTCTCTTTGAAACCCTTTAAGATATGGATTTGATTTTTGACCAATATTGGGTTTATGGTGAACATGGTCTCCAACAGTTCAAGCCAATTTGGAATGCCATCTTTTGTTACCCCCTGAAAAAGGAATGGCCTTTTTGAGTGCGGGTACCTTGTATTGGTTCGCTTACCAGGACTCCCACTACAACTCTGGAACAAATCATGCCTTATTGCTATAGGTGACACTCTAGGTTCCTCTATGAAATTAGATGATAAGACCTCTATTCAAACCCATACAACCTATGCTAGAATCTTGGTAGATCTTGATAGCTCCCAAGCCTTACCATCATAAATCAATTTTCAAATCAGTGAAAGAATCTGAGTGCAAAGGTTATGGCCATATGAGGCTCTAGCATTTGGATGTGCAGTGATGCTTCCTTTGCATGTGCCATTTTTTGGAGGATTGTGAGTACTTGAGATAAAAGATCAAAAAAGCATGGTGGAAGGAATCTCTACCTGAAAATATAATGATCAATGCCCACTCTGATGTATTTGTGGAATCTTTGATCTCCTTACAGGTAAACACACTTTTGACAAGGAATGTCTTCAAAAAAATATAGAGATGAAACCTCAAGACTCTTCTACCCATGGTCTTGTTTCAATGATGTATTGTGTCTTATTTTTCATCATTGAGGGTCACAATACTATTGAATCACTTGAAGTTATTGTCCCAATCTTAAAGGAAGAAGGAAATGAGGAATAGGTGGTAGTGGACATGGAAAATAATGGACACAACATACATAAATCCACCATCATTTGTGAAAAGGTATGAGTTTGGTCCTTTTTTATTCTTATATCTTTATCTGGGTTAGAGGCATGTTGTATCTGGTCTGTTCTTCTGTTGAGTTCTAGCCACTAGCTGGTTGTGGGATTTCAGGTTTTTGGGTTCCAAAAGTTCCGCATGAACTTGTGTGGCCTGGGACAAAAAATTCCACTTTTTCCGCACTACACTAATAGAGGCCAATTTTTTGGATTTTTTCAAATTTTCCTAACTCCGTGAATATTTTCTTGGATGGGGGGTTAGAAAAGAGCCTAAGGGGCCCCCAAAAATCCAAAATTTTGTCCTTCCATCATTTCTACTTGCTCAATCCTAAGGAATCATGCAAGTTATCCAATTTTACCTTGAGAGGTAAAATTGGGATAACATGATCATTCATAAAGAGAGTACAAGTGAATGGTGGGTGTACTGATGCTAAAGCTGATGGTGGTGGTTGTGTGGAAGATACAATAATGTCTATAGAATATATGGGCCCTTGATATGGAATTAAAACAATAGTAGTAACAGGTGACATAGAAGGAACTTCATCTATCATTAAAATTACACCCTCAAATGGTGATGAGTGAGGTGGTTTGTCCACAAGTTGAGGTGATGGAGGTGTAAGTAAAGTAAGGGAACATTTTTTAGTAGACCCTATATAAAGTATCATAACATTCATGATATCATGAGTTGGTGACAAAGCAGGAGGAACTGTATCTACCACACAAATAGTGGTGTCAGAGTCATGTGGAGCTTCAAGAGGTTGTGATCTAAGAGTAGAAGATTCGGAGGTAGGAAAAAACTTTATATTAGGAGAGTCAAATATATATAATTTTGGAGAATTAATGGGTGAATGCGAATGAAAAATTTCTTTTGATTTAGTAATCAAATGAGTTGTAGATATGTAGTCAGATTAAGGAGCTTTTGCTTTGTCTAGAATCCATGCTAGAATGGTAGGATTGATGGTACACATATAAGAAACAATAGAGGCATCTAAAGATTTATTATCTATATCAGAAGATAGAAGGTGGATAAGCAAAGGGCAAGGTCTATAGCTAGAAGGATTAGTAGGAGTATTAACAAAGGCCAGACTAAAGCTATCAAATTGTAGGATGATTGGAGAATCATAAGAATATTTTTTATCCATGATAAGACTTAGGTTCACAAACATGATCAACTAAAATTGGTCTAAACTAAGTAGTAAGAAGATAGTTAATTTAAGCTATGAATAATTGTACTGAAGTAAATAAATGTAGTAGAGAAGTATGCTAATGATCTAAAAAAAAATGTAAAATGAAATAATAAACCCTAATATGGAAGAGAGGAGAGGAAAGAACTCAATTGAATAACAGAATCCTGTCAGATTATGTCGCAGTGATGAAAATAAAATCAAAAAGCAAGAACGACTATGTCAATATCCTGTAAAGGAGAGATCTAGGTGATGTGGCTAGATTGGAGCACCAGGGAGATAAATGGGGCACCCATGGGTGCTATGGTAATCAAAATAGGTGCCCTGGTCTAGGAAAAATGTCTAGAATTGGTCTTCATTGGTCTGAGAGATGACTATTATCCTTCAATTCTTGTCACATTAATTTCTCTGTACTACACCAAATGTTCCAAATATTCCAAGAGGAAGAAATAATCTACAAAAGACCAAAAACAAGTATCAAAACACAAAAAAAAGAAAGATGAAAATGAATGGGTTGGAATGACCTTAGTTTCCACAACAGTGGACTTGCTAAACTAGGCATTTGCACTAGATTTCAGACCCAAATGTAGTTCTTGTGAGTGGTGTGCATGTCTTGTCTTAGGTGCTCTTATGTCAGTCACACTTTATGAAATAACAAGCTATAGTTGAATGTATAAAATGTACTATCATGTGTGCATATAATAGAATAGAATCCCCCCCCCCGCCCCCACCGCCCCCCCCCCCCCCCCCATGAAGTGTGATGCAGATGTCCTAGCCTTGTGCCTTGGGATGGAGATGTGTGGATGCAAGTGATCTCCGAATGCAATATATGGGTGATACTCTCGATGAGTGATAATAGTGAATGATGCTATGTCCCTCATTATGGTCTCAATACTTTATATTTATAAGTTTATCTTGATCTAATTTCATAATTAACCCTGAAATGGCCGACCATAAAAAGATAAGAAGTTAAAATGGCTAAAAAGAGCCCAAAAGATGGAATGAAAGTGCAAAAGGGACCACGGCACCCCTAATGGGACCAGGGCACCCACGGTCACCCCAGTACGAATTTGGGAACCCCAGTAAAGGCTAGAATAATGTGGGATGACAAAAGATGACTAGGCATATGGGTGCAAGAGGTCAATAATGACGAAATAAAGTAAAAAAAGATGGCCAAAAATGGGGGTTGATTAGTACTTTCTTCACTCAAGAACCTTCTAAATAGTAGTATGAAAACCAAGATAAATAATTTCTAACGAACATGATTTTGTGTCTACAGTACCTAGGGAATGAAGCCTAAATTGATGCCATGATATCAGATGATATCAACATCAATTCTAAAATTTTGGTGCAATAAGATAAGGAAGATAAAAAGGTATACATGTACCTGAAGCCTAAGTTGGTCAATGGAAAATACATCGAGGATGAGATGAAGATCCTAGAGCCACCAAAGGATAGACAAATATTTGGGAAAAAGAAAGCGCACAAGTTCACTCCTCTCAGGTCTGAAGAGGAATAAAATAATAAGGATGAGGAAGAGGAAGAGGAAGAGAAAGAGGATAGCGCTACGCTTGACTAAAGCACAAAAAGCAGGTTCAAGTGAAAGCGTGAAGAGAGAGATAGTGGCGCAAAACCATCAAAATATATAAATTCACCAGAAGCCTCACCTCATAATCCTATCCTAGAGAAGAAGAAGAGGAGGAGACGAAGGTTTGTGCATAGAGGTAACATTGATGACGAAGTGGTAGTAGAGAAGATCCTTCATAAGAAGGAAGCAAAAGAACCAGAATCCCCAATCTATGACATGGAGGAAGAAGGGAACATGAAGGAGAGTAATGTGCATGATGTAGAGATGCATGAGGTGCATATGGACCATCTCGAAGGTGACAAAAATAAAAATGAGATAGTATGTTGGGTGGGACAAGTGCAGGCACCAAATAAAAAAAACACCTATATTAATGACCAATCCATGGTTTTGTTAATGGTTCCAGAGTTCTGTGGCAATCAAATGGAATATTTGTGCACGTTGATAGAGTTCTGTCTCCAAGAAGAAGACAATTTATGGATCCAATATTGACCCAAAGGATGTAACTATGAACACAAGGAATATATTTTCATAAAGCATGCAAAATCATATGGATGATCCTAAATATTAGTTTGCTAAAGACATTTTTTTTATGTGCAAATTGAAGAAGGTGCCAAAGGAGTTGATTACAGTGAAGCTAATAGAGATAACTGATGAGTAGGACAACAATGCTTTGAATAAGATGGTGATAGAGTTTACATGGGAAAATGTTTCAAGGAATCCATTGTTCAAAAATTTCTCAAAGATTAAAAGGAAAAAGTGCAGGAAGTGTAGATATTAACAGAGGCACTGGAGAAATATGAAAAACGCACCAAGTACAAGATTGATATGGCCATCCAAATTATAGGTTAAATAGTAGTAGCGTTCCTAGAACTAGATGAGTAGACCAAGGATGTATATCCATTAACAATGCATTTGGTACAATGCTATTTGGAAACTTAGTCAGGAGTTGGTACAAATCCTCTATTAAAAGTGTAGCCAAGTGTGCAGGGGCCAACAAAAGAAGACAAAGAAACTAAGAAGAAGAATAAAGCAACATTGGTGTGGAAGATTGTGGAATATGACACTATGGTTACCACCTTAAAGGATGAACTGAAGAAGGTAGAATGGGTTCTGAACAAATTCCAGGATCACTTAACACTATCCTTAAGGCATATACCATTAATGAGGAGAATGAGGTGTTAGCATCCAAGAAGGATGAGAAACTTGGGCAAGAGAAGAAGATGGCCGAAATAGATAAGAAGCTTTCCGCACCCAAAATGGCCAGGGATGATTTTGAGACTATGCTTAAGGAGCTTGGGTCATTGGTTTCCCAAAGAATGGACTCATTTAAGGCCTGTTATACTATGGGACTCAACAAGGATAATTAGAGAGATTAATGACCTCAAAGGATATTATTCCAACATGGATCAACCATGTGAGCACCATAAATTGATTCGAAAGCATTTGGTCTTCTATCAGTATCCTCAAGGAGACCTTAAATATGAGTGCACCACAATTAGAAGTTCATACCCATATTTCAAATGGACAAGTTTCCTGAATCTTTAGTAGGAATCCCATAGTGTAAAGTGTGCCATATATCCACCTTATTCTATCTAGTCTATATTCATGTCCGGGGGCACATATGTCCTTAGTGCTCTAAGTACACATTTATTCATCCCATGCTTTGAAAGGGATAAATTTAGCAACTTCCCCTTAGCTCAAGGATAAAGACAAAAATATTTAGTTTGGATGGTCATTTATGAAAGATAAAAATACCTAAGTATGATTGAATCACATGGAGGTATAACTGAGTGCATTAAGGTAGGTGCATACCGAGCACGTGTAGACAGGATGAAGCAACTATTTGGAGGTTCAAAAAGAAAATTTAGATATTCAAGAACTGTAGACCATTTTGTCGAAGCATGGGATAAAAATGCAGGAAATGTCCCAGATGGAGTGATGACTAAGAAAGGAAGTCAAGCATGATGACCTGTACTGCCAAGAAAATGCTTCCCTCATTTTTGGAACTTGAACATCTAAAGACCAAGCATCATGCATCAATCAGCTATTAATAGGATTAAAGAAAGTGTATAAATGGAGCATTTCCCTATAGAAACCATTGTTAAAAGCATGATAACTCTATTTCCCACGTATCACACCTACATATGTAGGAGACCCTTCTCATGTTCTGGTGAAGGTATGCATTCCCCACCCCTATATACCTATTATATTCCAATTTCAGTAGTGATTAGTTTGAAGACCCATTGTTATGGTCACTTGATCTAGGGTTTGATTGTCTAAGCGCCTAAAGTTCTAAGCAACATTTATTGTCATTGTTTCCCATCACATATGTATCAAATCTATCATGAAGCAATCAATCCACATTTTATTCTTAACCATGGTTACGACATATATTAAGATTAGTTTAAAATCAATATCGAATAACACATAATAGCTAAATACATAAATTTAACAGCTATCAACCCTAACACGTCCACATCTTTCAATATTTTTATCATCATATTGACATATATCAATGTCCACACAATCTTGAGCACAACTCAGCATTCTATTATTGCATCAAAAAAATCACATATACTCCTTAAAATTTAATTTTTTCAATAGATGCCTCTTTTTGTGTTACTTCCTTGATCACCATTAGGATCCTCATCTAGGCCTTATGAGCCCACCTTTTTTGGCAACATCAATTTTGGTCCCTTAACCTCATCAAACCATCATATTTTGAGATGTTAAGTCATATGTCTACATGACACGAACCCTTCGGTTCCCATATCACTTGAATTATTGGCCTCATAAGCCTACCTTTGTGGTAATGTCAATAATCAGCCCTTTGACCTCACCAAAACATCCTTTTTATTTTCCATTTTTTTCATTAAGTCATACGTCTATAGGAAATGAACCTTTTGGTTCCCTTGTCACTTGATTTTATGATGACACCTATCTTGTTTCTATACCTCATCCAGAAGCATCATTTTCTCATCCCTTGTCTTTCATCTTTTAATATTTCACCCATCTATCTCATGGCGTTTCTAAACACCACTCAACAAAAAGGGGAAAATGTATACACCTAAAATTAACACCTTTAATTCCCCGTGTCTACATCTGCTTGTACCCATCCATTATCACATCACAATTATATCTGTTAAATGCATCAGTATCATTTAATCTATTAAATCATTATCCCAAGTCTTAATTCCCACCATTATATTGACAACCCGTAAATATCATTCCATAGCTGTAAAATCCTATTTTATTCCTCTTAATACAACCCAAAACCACTTACAAACAAAAAAAATAGAAAAAAAAAATCAGTAATTTCTCAACCATTGAATAATATCCCTCACCCATATAACCATTTTTCAACATATATCCTTCAAAAAACAAGAAACAAACAAGTAGTGAGTTTCTTGTGTCTCATTGATCGCCAGCGAATCCCACAATCATAGGATATTCTCACTACTTGTTATCAATCCTTTATAAACATGTTCTGGACCTTCATTTAAGGTTATCTTCTTCCTTCTTACCTAAGAGCCTCTCCCACCTTGGCTTACTAGATAGACAGTCCTCTCATATTATTATATTATAATATTCTCACAAATATTACACCATAATAGCATTCAAGATACAACATTTATCTTCTCTTGCCTTTGGAAGTCACTCAAATATCCAACAACCAACTTCAATGTTCTACCTACATCTATAATCAAAAAATCTTCTAGGTGACATCATTATCTTACCTTCATCAAATTAAATGAGGTAAGTACCTATATTTCACATTATCACATCGTTTATTTGTCAACTGCAACTCATTTATCAATCTTTAATCCTACAATCTATAAGTCTATGTCATCTTCATAGAAATTGTAGGTGACTATGGTCAATCACTGGTGATCGGCCTAATCACTAAAATAATCCCTGTTAATTTGATCATCTAGCACCTGGATCTAATCTTTAACAATTCATTTTATATTAATTGTAATTGTTCTTCCTTTGTAACGCTCTTCCAATCCTATCCAGCTATTGTGAGTCATCTTTAGTATTCTATCACTTGTCCTAATAAAATTCATTGCTTATCTTGCAACCATCATCATCTTTGCTCCTTTGAGCCTTTTATCAGTTATCTAAATTAGACCTATCATCCCACTTACCTTTGTGAGTGCACATGCATCTACATCCTTGCTCTTTTAAGCCATGTTTTGATTCCTAGACTCGCTTTGGATCACATATCACCATCAGACTAACATATATCCTCTGACTGTGTTAGTCCATTTGCCTTTTCATTTTATCCTATCATTATCAGATCAATTTCTTGAATGCGGATTGACATCCTTACAAGGAAGTCCATTGACTTCAAGGGACTAGACTTTACTACGAAATCCACCATATATATATCTAATCCCATCTTCTTCTTAGTGTCTGTGATCTGTAGGTTCCCTGTTGGTGAAATCAGCAAAGGATCTTTCTTCCATCAACATCAGCTGCAACATCCATCTCTACGGGTATCAGTAAACCCCACGTCTTCTGAGGTCGGTTTTGTTTTTATTATTTCATTTTGTTAATTCAAGTAGAAAGGTAAAAAAAAATTAAAAAAATTAAAGGGTTTATTTATTAAATACAAGGGTAAATAGGCTTTAATGAAGTGTTGTTAATTACCAAAATAGAGGGAAACACTAGTTAATTAGTGGAAATCACTAATTATAAATGGAAATGATATAAATAGAGGATAATGAGTACCACTTTAGCATTAAAACTGTGGAAGTGGATTTTAGGTGTCTACATTTTCCCCTCTTTGGGGTGGCATAAGTAACATCACTGCAAAGAAAGTAGACAAGCATAAAAAAGTAATTTTTGAAGAAAAATTAGTAGAATGTAGGATGCCCCCTTGAGTGTCGATGGGGTGATAGAAGAAGTCAATCGACGATCGAAAATAGGAAGGAAATGGATAGAAGAATCTAGGTGGAAGAAACTTTGAATAGTAATGAGAATTGATAGATGAAAATGGAAATAGCCTTTGCATCCAGATCGTTCAATAAACAAATTTGTTTCATCACTTTTCTCATATGATCTACATCATTGGCCCTTATTAAAATGTATGCATACAACAAAAGTGTAAAATAACATGAAAAGCTATAATACTAACATTTGTTCATTGCTAAAAATGCTTAACTCCATGCAACATACATAATGCAATGCAATACGAGAAATTAAACAAGCTAACCTGACAGGGAAACAAGTACAAACACACATACTCAAACAAACAATGTTCAAGATAGTTGCACCAATGTTTTTGTTATCAAGCTTCAGTTCCTGAATGTTCGTGTTTAATGACAAGGGTTAAAAATGGTGCCCCAAGAAAGGATACATGCAAGGGGAATAATGGAGGACACTTAGTTCCTATGAAAAATCATTCGTGCACTATGAAATAGTACCAAGAAACTCGTTGTTGCCAAGATAGTGTAGACATAGTAAGCAGACAAACTTTGTTAATGGAGGTAGATCAAAATGAATCATAAGTCGTTGTGTGAGAACAAGTGAGAGCCTAAGAAAGACATTTTGTAGAACAAATTTAAATGTTCGAGGAAAATTTATTTGATATAGTATTCATTTACATGCATGCCATTTACCAATTTTTGAATTGTTTTTGAATTTTACAATTTTTTGGATTTTTGTGAATTTTTACCAATTTTTTTTTGGGTTTTTGAAAAATTTTGCCAATATTTTGGGTGTTTTTTGATTTTGTGAATTTTAATTTTTTAAGAAGAAAATGATTTAGAAGAATGAAAATATGTGGGACATCACCAAATAACATTGGGAAGCAAAAATATGCCCCAGGTAGTAGAAAGGGTTGGGAAGCAAAAACATGCCCCAACGTAGCAAAAATGGGTGAAAAATGATTATTTATTAAAAATAATCATCACGTGAGTGCTAGAAGAATTTGGAAGAATCATGATCATGGTCCCATAGTAACCATTTGGTGGTGAGAGACATGATGCGGGGGGGTCACAATAGGTATAAATACAAAGTCACATGAGGGGTAAAAACCATCGCATCTAGTTATTTGTTAGTTACCCTTACCATCTTTAGTAGTGATTTTGCTCTAACATACGAGACGAATGGTGTGAGTTCAAGACCATATGTACTGTGAAGACATTGTTGAGACTACATGAGGCTTCTTGGGATGGCCCGTAGGTACACAAAGTAAATTTTTTGACTTTTGAGCTCATTTAATGCATTTATTATAGCTAGAAAAAAATGCAAAAGTGGCAGCGGTAGCACAGCCCCTGGGGTGCGTAGGCATCAGGGGGCAGTGTGATGAAAGTGAATGCACATGTGGTACACGTGCATGAAAAATAGGAAGCATGCGTATGTGTATAACTATGGTGGCACATGGGTGTATGTATGCATAGCAAATAATGTTGCATGAAACATGGGGGAATAGGGGCATGCATTACATGAAAATGTAAGCAGATAGGGTGTGTGGTGGAAAAGGGGTGCTAGTGAAAGGGCACGCTAGCACTAAAATGGGCAGGGTGCGTTGGACCATTTAATTGAAATGGTGTGTGCTGCAAAAAGGTATTTTTTATGACCTTAGAAGAAATTTAGGATGAATTTTTAGAATTAAATAGAAGAACTTAGATGATGTTTTCTAGAAGAAAATGATGTTAACTAGTGATTTTCTCAATTTTACAGGTTAGTCTACCTAGATTAGAGACAAGGGAGTGACATGGGTGGCTATGAGCCTATGAGGCTACATTTTCATGCCATGATTTCATATTCCTAGAGATGACCTTAGATGTTACGGGTCTTACACATGTGGCTCGTATGTCACAGATTACTTAGACACAACCTTCTCACAGCCTTAGCTAGAGAGATGGTGGAGTGAGATTCATAATTTTATTTGAGACTAGGTGATATGAGCATCACCTTAGAGGATGTTTGGTGCATAATGTGAGTGCCGATCTAGGATAATCTAGTTATATATGATGGTAACTGTGGCCATATTCTTCAGAGTATCATTGAGATGTTACGTGTAGCAGAACATACCTCATCGTAGGGTATGTAAGTTGACATTATAGATGTTTTGATGATCATCGCTTGCATGGGTTCCAGTTATACTTGATGGCTCTTATTGGCATATTACTTCCTAACAAGATGGTGCACATTTTCTCTTGGGCCTTGATTGGGTTTATACACGGTCTCATTAGTGGATAGTTTTATTGTTGGGGGAAGTGCTTACTAGACCATATGTATTCAGATCTACATTTAATAGCATACCATAGTCAAAAGACTATGGGTCTAACAATGTTATTACGTATATGGGCCTGGCAACACATTACCATAGGACACCCATTAGGAGTGCTCCAAGAAAAGGCACTAGATGAGCCATCTATTATGGTTTGGGTTCTAGTTGGTGATGATATTCGTGGGCACACTAGAGACATACACTTACTATAGAGAGATTTTGATGAGATTATACATCTTGCATGATTACATGGATGCCATATATTTGTATCATATGGCCTGGAGGATGATGCAGCAGAGCTTCAACACAACAGAGGTTGAGCATTTTATCATTGGTAGCATGGACTATATCATTGAGTGGTATAGAGTGGAAAAATTCCAACGCCAGTTGGGCCACATCTAGGGGATTCCTGGAGATGAGATGTGGTATGGGCACAAATCCAGGGAGACCTTTTACATTGGCCTATGGATCAGACCATGAAAATCTCGTGATAGCTTCCTACAGGTGATTCCACAACTTTGGGTTCCACAGCCACAGATAGTGGATCCCGAGAAGACTAGAGACTATGTAACATGGTATGCGATAGTATTACCGCGACACCTTACTATACCACAAGAATCCATATAGGTTGGGATAGTTACAGTGGCACAGAGGGCCTATACAGGCTAGATCTTAGAGCACAGGACACATAGAAGAGGCCACAGGAAGAGGCACAGGTAGATTCTATAGGCATGGGGCCATAGGAAATATTAGGGTGCCCAATATGCAGTTAGGACCATACATATTCCTGCCACAGGTACCAGATATGGGGTCCATGGTACAACATAGTGTCATTATCCTATTACAAGTACCATTACAAGCACCATTACAGTAGGTTCCATTACATGTGCATTTATCACCTTCACATCACCTGATGAGTCCACCACATAGTCCCCAGAGATGGATGGGATGGAGGAGATTAGGGAGATGGATATGGTTGGGATGGATAGGGGTCCCTACCACATATTCCCATGGGAGGAGGATGGAGGAAAAACTTTAGATTTCCATAGGGATATCTGTTGAGGTAGGATATTACCAAAGTGTAGGTGATCTATCTTCCTTGATGCAATAGTTACAACATGTGGTAGCACATAACAAATTCAAGTCACTACTGAGAGGGATAAAATGGATACAGAGAGGATATAGTTGGAGGCTAGAGTAGGATAGTGTTAGAGCATAAGATATGATGTGTTACAGATAATACAGAGGATAACATGCATTGAGTCCCAGGATATAGGTGTTTGAGTGTAATTTTGATCACTGGTGAGGCCATATACTACAGGATTTATACCATGCAGCCATCCTAGAGGAGTTAGAGCCATCCATGGATTATAGTCAATTAGCTCTGGTAGTAGGTTAGATCTAGATCACATAGAGGACATCTCGATCTATTAGATCAGTACAATAACCATCCTTCTCATCATGGAGCTTAATAGGTTGCACATCAGATGCCACCACCATAGGGTCCACAGCAGATGCCACCAAGACATAGGTTAGGTAGTCAGATTCATGGGTATGGGAGAGAGTCATGGTTGACTCTTATTATTTGATGTATTATTTTTGATGTATGCCTCGATATGAAGGCACATTTTTGTATGGATGTACTTATGTATTATTTTTTATTATGCCTCATGATGAAGGCACATTTTTTATCCATGCCCATGATGGCTTATTGTATTTGATGTATATCGAGACACATTATTTTGTACATGGACATTTGTATTTTACATGATATGATGATGATGGAGTGTTTTTACTTATCGCATTTTGTGTTATGAGATAACATGTTTAATCCACATTTTTATTATGGTCTATGTTTGAGGGGGGATAGAAGGTGATCCCTCTTTCCCCTCTTGGTGATATCATATGATGTTAGCTTAGCATACATGTTTAATTTTCAGTTTCATGATGATGTAGCTTAACATTTATTGATATATGATGTATAGATGTGATGATAGATGATATGATGATGAGATGACAACAAAATGTACAAGAAAACAACAAGCACAAGTTAATCAAATCTAATCAAAGAAACACAACTATGTACAAGTATGCAAGATAAAATGAACTCAATGCAATTCACAAAAAATTAAAGTAAACTCAATCTAAGTTAACAAATGAATCCAATTTACAAGCACACAAGATGAAAAGTAATGCAACCAAAACTATGTATAATCAAACAACTAAAGTAAGAAAACTACTACTTTGTTTTTGTGGGACAGTTTTGAAACGTTTTACACTATTTTTGGTATTATCTCAAGACAATGTTCTATTGTTTTTGAGTTTTCTATGAAACATATTTGAATGTTTTGATTTTTCCAACACTAACATATTTGAATGTTTTTGGGATTTACAAAAGTTATTTAAATGGTTTTTTTATTTTTCTAAAGTTTTCCAAAGCTATGTGCAAGAAAACAAAGAAACAGTGGATGCCCCCAGTGTTAGATGGGATGTACAAGGGCAGAATGCCATGCATATGTTCAAGAATTGAAGATGCAAAGTTTCCCCCAGCGTGAGATGGGAATATACAAAGGAAAACTCTTCGCACACATAATTTGGATCAACGGGATCAAGGCCAAGAGGGATAGGCTCAAAAGTATCTTAGGCACAGGAAAGGACTAGCTTAGGATAAAGCCATCATAATCCTACATTTTGAGATGCTTGTGAGCAATGGACACTCCAATGGCATCTGGAAACCAGTTTTCACCAAAGGACTTGTCCAAAGTGCCACAATTGCATGGTTTTCACACTTGGATGCATTGATTTCTCTTTATTTTTTCTGATTTTTTATTTTTTATTTGTTTTTTCTAATTTTTTAGGAACCCCATACTCAAGCATAGAACCACTTGAGATGCATGGCGTTCATGGGTTCCTTTAGTTCATCACCATCTGAGTGAGCAAGCTTGTATGCACCTGAACCATATTTAGTGACCACAACATATGGCCCTAACCAGTTTGGCTCAAACTTTCCTTTCTTTCACAGTCCTTAGTGGTGTTGAACTGATTTTCCTTCATCACAAGGTCTCCTACCTCAAATTGGTGAGGCAATACTCTTTTGTTATAACTTCTATGCACTTGATTCTGATACACTTTGAGGTGATCAAGGGTGTGAAGTCTTTTCTCATCCAATAGCTCTAGATCTACTAGCCGAGCCACTCTGTAATCCTCCTCTTTATCTAGGTACTCTCTCAATTCTATATGCAAAGAGGGGAGCTCGATCTCAAGAGGTAAAATGGCTTCAGTGCCGAATACTAGGGAATATGGAGTTGCACCAGTAGGGGTGCAGATGGATGTTTTGTATGCCCAGAGGGTTGGGTGAATCTGTAGATGCCAGTTGTGGTCAGTTTTTCTTAGCATATTCTCCATAATATAGACAAGGGTTTTATTTGTGGCCTCATCATATCCATTACCTTGAGGGTAATAGGGGGTTGAGTACTTGAGATTGATTTGAAAGAGTTTACATAACACCTTCACAGTTTTATTTTTGAAGGATTTACCATTGTCTATGACAAGGGCATAAGGGATGCCATAGTGTGGAAAATGATATGGTTCATTATAAACTTAGATATCTATGCACCTGTGATATAGGTGAGAGGTAAAGCCTCTATCCACTTTGTAAAGTACTCAGTGGTAGTGATAATGAATCCGGATGAAGGCTGGTTCCTATTCCTCTGTTCAGATGCACACGTAAAAATGCAGAGGGTTTACTCAAAACCTAAACTAACTTCCCAAGGAGACAAGGTAAGAAGATGCATAAAATAAAACCTAAACTACAAAGGTGATGCACCGAGGAATGAAGAACACCTGTCTTGCCAATAAACACAAACCATAAAAATGCAATGCAAGATCATGCACAGATAACTAGATTTGTAGTGAAAGATCAAGAGGATGTAAATGAACATAGAGAGGGTTGAGAATCATCCACAGACATGCATTATTTTCTCCAAAGATTGATACAACACACTACAAAATGCCAAGAGGCGAAGTTGCATTACAGTTTTAATGGGAGGTTTGAACTCCACAAATTCACCTGCCAAAGCGAAGAAGGGAGGGGCAAAACAAGAATGTCAAACCTTTAGAAAGAATCCCCTCCTTACAATTTATAGGAAGAATGAGAGAGGGAAGAGAGAGGAAATCCAAATCTAAGCCAACCACCTCCAGGTTGCATTTAATTTATCTCATTATGGTGGTAGGTGAGAACCCTAGCAAACTTAAAAAGTGGTGAACTATATTTTGCATTTTTAAGAACTTGTTCCCACCCAATTAAAGATATCTATTCATAGTTGGATAGAGGACCTCGTAAGATTTCCAAAAAGTCCAACCTTGCATGAATCTGAGCTCCCTGTGAAAAGTTATGGCTGTCTGAATATCTGGGTCAGGGTCTGCTTCCTGTCAGCGCTCAGAATGTTGCGCCTCCTGAAGGTGCACCATAGGCACATCCATATTCATGTTAACATACCCTTATGTGTGCCAAGGTGAAAATTCGGTCATTTCTACATTGTGTATCATGTGCCCTTTACATGTGCTAAGGTGCAACTTCTGCCATGTCGACACTCTCCTACCTGTGCCAAGGGCACATCCATTTTCATGTCAACACCTTCTGTCGTGCACCTCTTACCTATGCCAAGGGCACATCTATTTTTGTGTCGACACCATTTGTCATGTGCCTCTTACCTGCGCCAAGGGTGCATCCATTTTTGTGTCGACACCTTCTGTCATGTGCCTCTTACCTGCACCAAGGGCGCATCCATTTTCGTGTCGACACCTTCTGTCGTGCGCCTCTTACCTGTGCCAAGGGCGCATCCATTTTCATGTCGACACCTGCTGTTGTGTGCCTCTTACTTGTGCCTTTGGATGTTGGTGACGCAATAAAAATCAGGCTCTGAGTTTCTTTGATTTCCATATTCTTCTGTTTGTCTATATCTACCCGGGGGGAGATATTTACAACAATTTGGTGACTCAACGGGATCACCTGCCTGCTAGGTAGAAGATCAGTGGCCTTTTAGCAATCCATTGGGCATGAGTCATAAGTAATAACCTGAAACCAACTTGATCTCTGATCCCGAGCCTGGTATCACAACTCCTTCTTCGAGAGCATGCTGAACTGTAGAAATTAACCTGAGAGCAACAAAACCTGTGCCAGAGCACTTAGGGAAATTGAAACCTAACTACAACAAGACGATGTGCATACGCACTTAGAGGAATTTTAAACCTAGGCTAATATTTACAAGGGTAAACCTTTTCCTTTTAGTAGCAATGTTTAAGATAGATTCCGTTAACTGGAATCGGGAGTTCTTCTCCATCCAATGTAGACAATTGGAAGGCATTACTACTTTTGCATTCCGTGACCATATAGGGGCCACTCCAAATGGCATCAAACTTGGAATGCTTTCCTGGTTTTGCCCGATCTGCATCCCATTTCAGGACTAGGTCCCCTTCCTGGAAGGTCCTTGCTCTTGCCTTCTTATCAAACCATCTTTTTACTAAGGCCTGATCCTTCTCAATCATCTGAACTGCATGCTCTCTGATTTCCTCCAATTCCATCAACTCTGCATACCTGGCCTCCATTGGTTTGAACTCAGACAACTCCAACTGCTTCATGAGCTCCAATGCTGGCAATTCTAATGATATAGGCAATACTGCCTCTTTCCCATAGACCAACTTGTAGGGAGAATTACCAGTAGACCTCTTTGGCGTTATTCTGTCAGCCCACAATGCTGATCTTAGCTTGGTATGCCATGTCCTTTGGTTTTCATCCAGAGTCCTTCTGATGATCCTTAGCAAATTCTTGTTCATGGACTCTGCCTGTCCATTACCCTGCGGGTAATAATTTGAAGAGGTGCTCAAATAGATTCCATTCTTGACAGCCCATTCTGTAATCTTGGAACCTATGAATGCTAATGCATTGTCTGATATGATAGTGGCTGGCACACCGAACCTGGTCACTATTCCTTCATAAAAGTCTAGTATGTTAGACTCATTTTCTTCTTTGAGCGCTACTGCTTCGGTCCACTTGGTGAAATAGTCCGTTGCCATGAGAATCCACTTGTGGCCTTGGCTTGAGTTAGGATTTATGACCCCAATGAAGTCCAATCCCCATTGCATAAATGGTTGGTCAACCAAAATTGGGTGCAATGGAAGTGCTGCTAGTCTTTCTTTTCCTGTGAAGAGTGCACATTTCTTGCACTTTCTTATCCATGTATAGCAGTCACTGAACACTGTCAGCCAATAATATCCTGCCTTCATTATCTTGAGAGCTGTTACTCATGGGGTGAAATGTCCTCTGGAATCTCCATCATGAAAATCTTGTAACACCCTCTCAATTTGACCCGTCCCAATGCACCTCAATAAAACTCCATTGATGTCCTTTTTAAACAAAACACCATCAACAAGCACATATTGAATGGCTTGTAATCTGAAGTATCTCCTCTTTGCTTTGCTCATTTCTGGAGGGCATAGGCCTGTCTGTAGGAAGTTTATCATACTCTGAGTCCAACAAGGAGTAGGCACATCATCATTTTCCTGTTCTTGACCACCCTGTAATACCAAGACAGTCTCTTTTTCATCACCTGCTTCAACTTGTTGACTCAAGGCTAGTTGTTCGCATAGTCCCTTCCCACGTACTAGTTTGGTGACCTTGATCTCGATGTCATATTCCATGACACGAGTTATCCATCCTGCACGTTTCTCATTCAGATCCTTGTTTAGAAGGAAGTCCTTGACTCCCACATGAGAGACCAATAATTGGATCTTGTTGTTTGAGACTAGGTGCTTGAATTTCTTTAAACTCCTGATCACTGCAAGGACATGCTTTTCAATGAAAGAGTACCTAGTTTCGTATTCCTCCAAGCCTTGACTGAAGAAAGCAACTGGTTGTTCTAATCCTTCTTTGTTTTGTTGTGCCAGGATTGCAGAAATTGTGTCTCCACCACCAAAGGCATATAACATGAAATCCTTGGAGAAGTCTGGATTGACGAGAGTTGGAGCTTGAGATATAGCCTCTTTTATTGCCTCAAAACTTGCCTTGCCTTCAGATGTCCACTTAAATGCCATGCTCTTCTTCAACATCAGTGTTATTGGCTTTACGAGAGCTGCAAAGTTTGGAACAAACCTGCAGACAAAATTGATCCTTCCTAAGAAGCTTTGAAGAGCCTTCTTATGACTTGGCAATGGCAACGCTCGAATTGCTTCAACTCTTTCTGGGTCAATCATCAATCCCTCCTTTGAAACAATATGGCCTAGAAGTTTTCCTTCGTGAGCCAGGAATATGCATTTTTTGGGATTCAATGATACCCCAAATCTTCTACACCTCTGAAATACCTGCCTCAGATGAAAGAGGTGATCCACTGCATTTTTGGAGAATATAGTGATGTCATCAAGATATATCAGAACTATTTTATTGATCAACCCCTTGAATGCCATATCCATTGCCCTTTGGAAAGTGGCTCCAGCATTTGATAGGCCAAATGGCATCTTCTTGTAGGCATATGTGCCCCATTTGGTGGTGAAAGCCATCTTGAACTGGTCATCTTCCTTCACCATTACCTGATTATACCCTGAGTAGCCATCTAAGAGAGAGAATCTCTCTGAACCGGATACCACTTGCAATATTTGTTCCATTGAAGGAAGTGGGTAATGGTCTTTAAGAGATGCCCTGTTGAGGTCTCGGAAGTCTACACACAGCCTGATTTCTCCGCTCTTCTTCCTGACCGGAACCAAGTTGGCAACCCAGCTTGAGTGCTTGATCGGGAATATAATGCTTGCCTCTATTAACTTGTTTAGCTCTTTCTTCATTAGAGGCTCAATGTGAGGGTTGACTGGTCTCTGCTTCTGCCTGATGGGTTTAGCATCTGGATCCAATTCTATGGTATGTTGTGCCAACTTCGGATTGAAACCTCTCAAGTCTTCATAGCTCCAAGCGAAGGCATCTAAAAATTCTTGGCAAAGTTGTATGAAATCTGATTTCTCCTGCTCAGTGGCCACTTTGCCAATTTGAAGTGTTTTGCCTTCCCCAACCGGAATTGGCTCTGAATCTTCTCTCTTGACCTGTATGTTAGCCTTTTCCTTACGGAACTAGTCGTTAGGGTTGAAGATAGACTCCAATGTTACTAAACCCTTGGGAAGCTTGTTTGTCTGCAACTGCACTACTTGATCCCCATACTGCTGCTCTAATCTGTCCTGATTCCTAGCTGAGAATTCAGCCTCTTCTTGTAAGAAATTGACGATCTGTTGATCATTCTCAAACACCTGCCAGCTTGTGTTATTATCTGGAACTGCTGGCCTCACAATCACATGGATATGTGGCTATGTTTTTTCCCTTTTGATGTTGTCAACCACATCAAACATTGCTCCAACAGCTGCGAGCCTATCCGCGGCTTCATTTTTCTTCCTAGGTATGGACACGATGTTGAAAGCTTCGAAATCCTCAATGAGGTCCCATACCCTATTCTTGTAGTTCTTTAGCAGTTCATTCTTTGTAGCATGTTGTCCCCTGACTTGATTGACGATCAGCTCGCTATCCCCGAACACCTGCAAGTTCTTTATGCCCTTTTTCCTAGCCCAATGAAGTCCATGAATCAAGGCCTCATATTCAGCTGTGTTGTTTGAACAAGAAAACTGGAAATGAAAAGCTGAATAATATTTGATGCCTTGAGGTGAAACAAGCATAGCTCCTCCTCCTGCACCTTGCCTACTCCTTGATCCATCGAAAAATAATTTCCATACCTCATTGTCATCCTTATGGTTTTGTTTGGTGATGCTAGGAATAGGCTGGTTTTCTTCATGTATGCAATAGACTCCTAGCTCAGATTCTTCTACTTCTTGGTAGGGATCAAAAGCATGTACCTTGCTTGCCCATTCGTCAAGAGTTAAATCTGGGATGCTTCCAACTTTGGTGTCAGCTTCATCTGTGCTTTGATAATCTTCTTGATCAAATGCTGAACAGTTGGCATTGATTTGGCTTGGAGTATGAGGCTCAATATGAAAGTTTGCAATTGGTTCAGATCTGATTGTGACCTTAGTACCATATCTTGTTCTGAACAACATGTGTGACCAATCAGCAGATAAGTAGCCTCCAATTCTAGCTGTGAAATCCCTTGATAAGCATAGGGAAAATAGTGGTGGCAAATCTATCACTGACACATCTTGCAAAACGGTAACATTGGGGCATGCATGCAAGGTAAGATTCAAACTTTTAATCACTCCCACCGTTGCTACTGCTGTCCCATCCAATTGCACTACCCCCTTTGATATTACTTCATATTGGAGACCCAGCTGATCAGCTATTTGCTTAGGCATGACAGAACTACTTGCCCCAGAATCAATCATGCAATTGTGTACTAGTTTATCCTCAATGATTAATGAAACATAGAATGGAGGGGGCTTCAAAAATTTACCTTGTTGTCCTCCATGATTCCCTTCAGGATGAGCAACATTTGTGAGGACATTCTCTCGCATATGGACCTGCTGGTTCGAAGTTGACCAATTCTTCATGGCAGCTTGTAGAAGATCTCTTTGGCCTGGGATGGATAAAGATTCCCACATTGATATATTCACATTTGTCTTCTTCATTTGATCAATGATGCTAAATGGGGATGAAACATCTCTTTGTTGTCCTTTAGTCTGTGCATTCTTTTCTTGTGCATGGGCAGCAACAGCTGGCATGTGAATTGGTTTAGAAGGTGGTTTGGGCTGTCCTTGCATGTTTGGAGCTGCATTTTGCTTACCGACAACTTGTGGAGTGATGGAAGGTTGTAGATCACTTGGAGCCAATGACTGCCCTTCACCAATATTCCTCTTCTTTGATCTTGTGTTAGCTGCTACACTCTGAGAAATTGTTTGATTCATGCCACAAAAATCCTCAGCTTGCCAATTCGCAAGTGCGGTATCATTTGTAGCTATGTTTTGCTGAGATGTCCCTTGTTGCTGATTTGTTTCTTGACTCACTTCACCCTCAACGCCAGTATTTGTCACCATCAAGGCTTGGTTCAAAGCACCATTAAAGCACATAGATTGGTTGTGAGGTTCATTGCATGGGAAACACCAATCATACTCTTGAGCTATGTTGTTTTGGACTGGCACTAATGCTTTAGAAGCAGATGCAACATTGGGGTTATAGGGCTGAAATGGTCTATTAGTGGGAGGCCTTACTTGGCTTTGATTTTGATTTGCAGCCTGAGCTGGTGACCTATTTTGTTGGTATGGGGGCCTAGCCTGGTACTGCGCTTGAGGCTGATACGGTCTAGCACTTTGAGCTTGCTGTCTTTTGATAGTCACCAGCTCATTTCCAAGGTTCTGCAATTGTTTCATAACCTCCTGGAGTTCATTTGAAGCACTAGAGGATGAAGTAGAAGTTTCATTTGAACTTTGATTTCTAGGAGTGGGAATAGGAGCCAAAGTGGGTGCTTGACTAGTGCTTGGATTTTCTAAGTTTGGATACAAGGGCATGGGAGGCCTAGGAGCCAGCTTACCAGCTTGAATAAGACAGTTTTCAGCCCTAATGGCAATGCTATAAGCAGCAGGTAAGGTTGTGCCTCCCATAGATTGAATTAACATAGAAATATCAGAATTCAAAGCCTTAAGATAGTATAGAAAAGCACCTTCAGCTGTTGGCCTAACGGCCACTGGAATCCTATCCCAAGACCTTTGAAATCTGAAGTTGAAGTCAGTCAGCTGCTCATTGGGAGCTCTCTTGATAGTTGTCAATTGTTCTAGCAGAGACAAATTGTCTCCCTTTTCTCCAAACTGCTCATGGAGAACTATGCATAACTGATTCCAATTTTGGATAGTACCAGCTCCAAGGCTCCTAAACCATTGCAATGCCCTCCCTTTGAATGAAGATGCCAGCAATTTGACAGCAACATCCATTTCATTTATCTCATGGATTGCACAAACGTTAGCAATGTCTTTGACATGATCACCAGGAGTGGTATGATTTTCTCCAGTGAAAAATGGAATGTTCTTCAATGCTGCAATTGGAACTGGATTCTGTGCATTGAGGGCAAGTGGACTGCTGCCAGTGAAATTGACAAAGGGATTCGGTGGTTGCACCATTCTGATTGGCCTGAGAACCCTTGTTGATGCGAGAAAAGGTCTACCAGGTGGAGGTGTAGACAAAGTCTGGTTAGGTGGAGATGGTGATCTTCGTGGTCTTCTTCCTCTCCTTCCTCCTCCTGGTGATAGTTGCAAGTGGACAAATAGCCCCTCTTCTCGAGTATCAGACCTGGTTCGAATTCTTCTCATATGCCTGGGCAACTTTTGCTGCTATACCACTGAATTCTACCCCTTCGGAGTCGCCAGATGTGTT
Organism: Taxus chinensis; assembly: GCA_019776745.2. NCBI lineage: Eukaryota > Viridiplantae > Streptophyta > Pinopsida > Cupressales > Taxaceae > Taxus > Taxus chinensis. The sequence continues at coordinate 287,802,468 of CM034157.1, forward strand.
AGATAATGAGCCTCAAAAGGCTAGCTTATGCCAAGTTACACACCAAACCTGACAATATTAAAAATAGAATTTAAAACTTGAAGGACCCAGAAGATACAGCTCTTCAATTTGGTTATGGGGGTATTGTTTTGCAGCTACTAATCTCCGAAAGGTACAGGTGAAAACTCAGGTCATGCAAGGCAACTGGGAAAACCTGAAATACCAAAAACCATGAAATTTTGAAAGTCAAAATCTCAAAAATCTAAGAATACCCTTTTGAAGATTATCCCCTGATCTATCAACTGGTGAAATTTTTACTTGTTTTGAGCAAGTTAAGCCCTTGAAAATTGATTTCAAAGTTCAGCCTGGAAGGTAAAAAATCTGAAATTGTAAAACCTGTAATTTTTAGTCCAAATTTCTTGAAAATTCCTTCAAATCTTGTGGAATGACCTCTTGGTCCCACCGGGCATGCCAAAACTATTGAAGGTGAATCACAACACCCTTGAATGTCTGCAACTCGATGGGTTGAGACTCTCAGTGTGATTGCATAACATGGAGCTTTTCCCAAGTGTGGGACCTTGCGAAAATAGAAAAGCTCTCGGATGAAGGCCGGTTCCTATTCCTCTGTTCAGATGCACACGTAAAAATGCAGAGGGTTTACTCAAAACCTAAACTAACTTGCCAAGGAGACAGGGTAAGAAGATGCATAAAATAAAACCTGAACTACAAAGGTGATGCACCGAGGAATGAAGAACACCTGTCTTGCCAATAAACACAAACCATAAAAATGCAATGCAAGATCATGCACAGATAACCAGATTTGTAGTGAAAGATCAAGAGGATGAAAATGAACACAGAGAGGGTTGAGAATCATCCACAGACATGCATTATTTTCTCCAAAGATTGATACAACACACTACAAAATGCCAAGAGGTAAAGTTGCATTACAGTTTTTAATGGGAGGTTTGAACTCCACAAATTCACCTGCCAAAGAGAAGAAGGGAGGGGAAAAACAAGAATGTCCAACCTTTAGAAAGAATCCCCTCCTTACAATTTATAGGAAGAATGAGAGAGGGAAGAGAGAGGAAATCCAAATCTACCCCAACCACCTCCAGGTTGCATTTAATTTATCTCATTATGGTGGTAGGTGAGAACCCTAGCAATCTTAAAAAGTGGCGAACTGTATTTTGCATTTAAAAGAACTTTTTCACACCCAATTAAAGATATCTAGTCATATTTAGATAGAGGACTTCGTAAGCTTTCCAAAAAGTCCAACCTTGCGTGAATCCGAGCTCCCTGTGAAAAGTTATGGCCGTCTGAATATCTGGGTCAGGGTCTGCTTCCTGTCAGCGCTCAGAATGTTGCACCTCCTGAAGGTGCGCCATAGGCACATCCATATTCATGTCGACATACCCTTACGTGCGCCAAGGCATCCATTTTTCATGTCGACAAATTCTGTCATGCGCCCTTTACCTGCGCCAAGGGCGCATCCATTTTCTGACACCATGTCGACACTCTCCTACCTGCGCCAAGGGTGCATCCATTTTCGTGTCGACACCTTCTGTCGTGCGCCTCTTACCTTGCCAAGGGCACATCCATTTTCATGTCGACACCTTCTGTGTGTGCACCTCTTACCTATGCACCTCCAAGGGCGCATCCATTTTTGTGTCGACACCTTCTGTCGTGCGCCTCTTACCTGTGCCAAGGGCATGCATCCATTTTCATGTCGACACCTTCTGTCGTGTGCCTCTTACCTGCGCCAAGGGCGCATCCATTTTCATGTCGACACCTTCTGTCGTGCGCCTCTTACCTGCGCCTTCGGCTGTTGGTGACGCAATAAAAATTGGGCTCTGAGTTTCTTTGATTTCCATATTCTTCTGTTTGTCTATATCTACCCGGGGGGGAGATATTTACAACAAGGCCATGGTGTGGTAATAGGATGCAAGGATTGCACCGACACATGAATCAAATTTCCATATCTCTAACACATCAAACACTTCTATAAATACTTGTAACAATCATTTTTCATGGTACACCAATAATAGCCTAATCTTAGTATCTTCTTGGCCAAGATTATCCCACTTGTATGGGATCCATAGATACATTCATGCACCTCCTTAATTACTAATATGGATATGTTAATTTTAAGATAGTGCAACAGATTCCCATCATACCCTCTATGATAGAGAGTGACCCTAAGTAAGGTGTAGTAGGATATATGTTGGATAAGTTTTATTTTATCAGAATGAGAAATGTGTGAAGGGAAATTTCCATCATGAAGATAATTGAAAATATCAAAGTACCATGGTGAATTGGTACCAACAAGTTCACATATAAGAAAAGACTCTGGCATGTCATATGTTGGTGTCAGTAAGTGATAAAAAAAGGTATATCATTTTTTCCAAGTGGGATGCATAAAAAAGAAACCATCATAGCCATGGTTTTTGTCACTCGATTCCACCCTCTAGGAATCTAATCAACTATGATCTGCACAAATAACTCTGTAAATGTATCAACCACTTTTATAAGGAATGCATTTTTCATCCTTAGATTTATACTCATCTGTAACTTGTTTGATAATGAACATAGAATCTCCAATCACGTTGAGTTGTCTGATATCCCAACATATAGCTATATTCATCCCTACAATGAGAGATTCATATTATTCTATGTTGTTTATGCATGGTAATCTAATTTTGAAATCTTTTGGGATCAATTCCCCTGAAGGAGTTATAAGAAAGACTCATTCTCTGAAACCATCAAATATGAAGGATCCATCAAAATACATTTTCCATGTTATGGATTCTTTGAGATACATCAGTTAAGTGTTTAGAAGTTCCAAACTCAATGGTTTTATACGTGGTAAAGAGAATATAGCTAATTGATCTACCAGTACATGTCCCTTTATTGATTTATGATGGACGCATTCGATATGAAATTTAATAACTAGGATAATCCAATTGGCCATCCTTCATGTAAGTATTGATTTTGATAATAGATATTTCAATGGGTCCACCTTTGATATAAGTTGGAGTTTCTTGTTTACAAAATAATGACGTAATTTTTAAAAAGTAAAAATTATGGCCAGGAAAGTCTTCTCGATTTATGGGTAATTGAGCTCATAAGCAATCAATGTCTAACTTAGATAATGTACAATTTTTTTCTTCTTCTCCCTATCATATTGGGATAATAGTTCTCCAATTGGCAGAAATATACATCAGTAGTGGTTTTCCTGTAGTAGGTGGCATTGAAATAGTGGGTTTTGATATATATTCTTTAAGTAAAGAAAACACTTTCTTTTGTTGTGGACCCCATAAAACTTTGAAATCCTTCTTGAAAATATGGGTAAATGAGTGATAATTATCTATGAGCTAGGAAATGAATCTCATGATTGTTTTTATTTTCCATGCAAGCTATGTAGTTGTTTGATGTTTTTAGTAGGATGCATCTCTATAATAGATGAGACCTTAGCTGGGTCTACTTAAATTTACCTATATGATACAATAAGACCTAGTAATTTCCCTGATAACACACCAAAGACACATTTCTTTGGATTTAGACTGATCTTGTAGTCCCTTAAACACTGAAAGATGTGACGTAAAATAGTTGGATGATCTTCTCTCATTCTAGACTTTCCCAAGATTTCATCCACATAATCTTCCATTGTTTCATTGAACATATCATGAAATATTATGATCATATCCCGCTGATATGTTGCACCTTTATTCTTTAGGCCAAAGGGCATGAATTAGTAACAGAATTTTCCCCTAGGGGTTGTGAAATTTCTCTTATGTTTGTCCTCTTACGCAATACTAATAAGATTATAACTTGAAAAGTCATGCATGAGTGATAACATTTCATAACCAGTCATGGAATTGATAATCATGTTGATATTTGGGAGAGGAAATTCGTCCTTAGGATAAGATTTGATTATGTCTCTAAAATATATACAAATTCTGATACCTATGGGATTTTTCTGTTTAAGTAAAGCATTTGAAATCCACTCTAAGTATTCAATAGGCCAAATGAATCCTACTACCAATAATTTTTCTAGCTTCTCTTTAACAAACAAGGAAACACAAGGATACATTATCTTAATATTTTTTTGATAGGTTTTGTTTCTTCGTGCACAATAAGATTATGCACTACTAGTACCAAATCAAGTCCTAACATGTCTGTGTAGGACCAAGAAAAGATGTATGATAATTCACCCAAAAGTAAGAAAATTTTCTTTTGTTCTTGAGTTGAGAGCAAAGATCCAAACTTAACCATCCTAACTAATTCCTCTATTCCAATGTTGACCTCAATAGTCTCCTCTAAAATAATCTTAGATTATTCTTTCGTGCACATAGGATCAGGGGTAATATTGATATCTACTTCTAAGGGTGTTTCAATGAGATTTTTACCCTTGGACAAGTCAATTTATTTTTCCTTTGATTTTTCCTTTTGTTTGTCTATTTATAAACATGAGAAGAATAACAATGTTAATGAACATGAAATTAAACCTAGTAACTCCATGATATAACTAACTTATCATATACATCAAGATGAGTGATAAAAAAAATAACTTATATAATAATTAATTAAACTAAAACTCTATCATTTTAGCTATACTACTATATGATTACTTAACACATAAATTGAACCTAGTTAAACCTATGAGAAATCAAATTTTATTTATTATTTTCTTCAATTGAGGTGAAGAGAAATCTCTAAAATGGCTACAAGGCCAAGTTTAGATACCCTCCTACTAACCTAGCATGAAGGTATGGATGCAAGATGAAGGAGCTTCAACAATGGAGGATAGCGATGATCAAATGCCTTATTATCTTGGCTAATGAAAATGAGGTCGAATGAAAATATCTCTAAATGTGAGAGAGAAGGAATATTTGAAAGGAAATCCTTAGGCTTGTATTTATAGTTTTCCATATGGGAGAGTCTAGAATTCTAAGGTATGTGAGACAAAATTCCAAAAATAAATTTATATTATATTAGGATAAAAGTGCTTTAGGCTTAGTTAAGCTAGGTTTAGGCTAGTTAATTTTGATTAACAAGTGATCAGAGACTCTTTGAGAAATGGGAGGGGTCTTGTTAATCATTTGTGACTAATAGATAGTATAGGAAGACTATAGAAGTGATCTAGAGGGAAATAAGAATATATTTAGCTAATAAAAGGGGGTTTATTAACCAAATGGATTGAATATAGGAGGAATACAACCAAGAAGGTTTCATAAATGGGCATCTAAGAATGGAGCGAAGAATGGTTAATTAACAAAGTTTCATCAATCAGTTGAATTGGAGGAAATGCTAGGTGTAAGCAAATTTTAGGTGTCTACATTGTCCCCTCTTTTCGGTGGCGTAAGTTACATCACTTCAAATATTATAGAAAAGAATAAATAAGTAGAAAATTATCAAGGGATGGATGAAAAAGGAGTATAATGAAGGATTCCCCTATGATTGTTGATGGGGTGATGAAATAGGTCCATCGATGATCAAAAATATGAAGGAAAGAGAACAAAAGAAATAATAGTGTGAAGAAGAAGAAAAGAAAGGGGATATAGAATAAAAATGAGTTTGAGGAAGGGGGAATGAGCTAACATCCATATATTTCCTTTTAAAAAACTTTATTTTTCATCATATTGCTACTGATCTTCATCACAGGTCCTTATTAAAAAAATGAACAAAAGTGTAGTATGACATGAAAATCCATATATGAACAAATGTCCGTTGCTAAAAAAACAACTCCATTCAACATATAGAATGCAATAAATTACGAGAAAGTAAAAAATTCCTAACTCTATACAACATAGATAATGGAATGCAATATGAGAAAGTAAATAAGCCTAAATCCATGCAATATACATAATGTAATGCAATACAAAAAAGTAAATAATTTATCCTAATAGAGAAACATAGTGTAATATTTTTTTATCAAGCTTCAATTCTTACCTATGAGGAATTAAAAACAAGGGTTAATGATGGTGCCTCTAGAAAGTATACATAAAAGGGAATAATGGAGCACACTTGGGTCCTATGATAAAGCATTACGCACTACGAAATAGTGCTATGCAACTTATTATGCCTCAGAGTATAGAAGTAGCATATAGACTATATTTTTTAATGGAGGTAGATCCAGATGATCCGCAAGTCACACACAAGAACAAGTAATAACCAAGGAATGACATTTTGTAGGATGATTTATATTTTTTTATTTTTCTTCAAACATATTTGAATGTTTTTGTGATTTTCTAGATTTTTTCTGAAGCTATGTATAGGAAGACAAATAATCATGGATGCCCCCAGCAATATATGGGATGTACAAGGAAAGCATGCCACGCGCATGCGAAAGAAAGTGAAACTGTAAAAAAAATGACCCAGTGTTAGGTGGGAGTATTAAAAGTAAAACTCTTCACACACAAAGGCTTGATCAAGGCCAATATGGATAGGTTAAATAATGATAATGAATGTCAACCAATGATGTGCTAGGAAGGAGTAATGATGCCCCAAGTGTAAGATAGTCAAGAAGTCATGCGTTAGATAGAAGTGGGAGATTGTTTTTGTTAAAGGGGAAAAAGTTGTCTCTAAACATGGAAAAAATGAAATTCTATACACATGGATGTTTTGAAAAAATTATAAGAACAATGAATGTTCTAAATGTATATTAGAATCCTCACAATGAAAAAGTGATTACCCAAAGGCACAAATCATGAGACGAGATAAGGACTAAGGCAAGGGTATGAATAAGGTAAAAAAATACACTTGTTAACATACTAATCCTCTTCACTCATAGAGATCCAATGTGTGCACGTGCAAATTAATTACCTCTTGTAGGGAAGATTTGATAGGAAAAAATGAGGACAAACTAGCCAATGTGTAGGAATGATTTATTTTTAAAGCTGATTTGTGAATGGATAGTGGAAGGAAATTCGTACATTTCTCCACTTCCAACTAGGCATCCATAGCTCTGATGAAGATGTGTTTGATTCTAATCGCAACATTTCTCTACTTCCAACTAGGCATCCATAGCCCCGATAGAGATGATTAGAAATACCCCAAGAGAGACTAATATATCAATTTTCTTTTGATTTTATCTTTTTTCTTTTTTTTTATTTATTTATTTTGATTTTTTACTTTCTTAAAATTTATTTCAGCCCTCTTGATTTTTTTTGAGAAGGGGTTAAGAATCATAGATGGATTGATGAAAGGATGTGGATGTGATTGTAATGAAAAAACTGGTTAGTGTCAACAAATATGTCCAAAAAGTTCTTCACAAAAAATTTATTAGATGTTGAATGTGATAGGATATCTAAGAGGCCATTCATTATTTAATTTACTAACGTGACAAAAGATGAGGGTCAAACCGATACCGTAGAGATAAATGTCACAAAAATCGTGCGAATAGACTAACCAACATATTATCAAAGGGATGAAAATGGTGGATGATTATAGATGAATGAAAAGAAGGGGAAGAAAGAACATCCATCTGTACTCAATACTTGATTGCAATTCATGTTTGATTACCTTTGATTGTTCGAAACATTTTCTAATTTTTTGCATTTTAACTTTTATTTTATTTTTAGATTTTTGATGGTTTTAGGAGGTTGGGACCAAAAATTTCACTCTACATGACAAGATCTAACAATCATTTTTACTATTTCTTTGATAATGGAGATTAAGTTTGTTTTTTTTATCAAGAGTCATGTTATCACCAATCTTGATAATTATGGTGAGCTCATACTAAATAAATGATTTTGATTTATCTTGAAACATTGATTTTGTATACGGGAGCATGAGTTCCCTATCCATAGGTTTCTGCACTTTTCTCCATAATTGATGGTTACATTGATGTGCATTATTGAATCACACTTTATTTTTAACCTTAATATTTTTGGAATTGTTGGGAACTTTGGATTTCATGGGACGTGTAACATGAGCATGATGGAGAACCTACTTGGGTTTCTTATGAGTGACTATGTGACCTATCTTATCCCAAGAAATGGGTGAAGAAAGTGAACATTTATGATTGATGATAAGAATAAGAGAGATGATGGTGTTTTTATCCCGGTCATTGATAGAAGAAGAACGTGATAGGTGAAAAGGATACGGTCCAAGAATTGAAGAGGATGGGCTACCAAAAGGTGAGCCACTGATAGAAGATGAAAAATGGCTACTAGGATATGGCCCTAAGATGGAAGAAATTGGGCTATGAGAACATGGACCAAGAATAGAATATGATGGTGTCCCATAGATGGAAGAGGATGAAGGGATACGAGGATGCGGCCCAAGAATAGAAGGTAATGAGCTACCCTAAGGTGACCCATAAATAGAAATTAACGGAGAGATACTAGGACGTGGCCCCAAAATAGAAGAATATGGTAAGGGAATACTAGGGTGTGGCCCAAGTATAAATGAGAAGGGACTACTTAGAGGTGTCTGATAGATAGAAGAGGATGAAGGGCTACTAGGATGTGGCCTAAGAATAGAAGGTAATGGGCTACTAGGAGGTGAACCACAAGTAGAAAATGGAGAGCTACCTAGGGATGGATCTAGGATAGGATAATATGATGGGCTACTCAGTGGTGACCCAAGGTGATATTTTGATTAAGGAATGATGATAGATAAGAAATGATTTGGAAATGATAAGATAGGTCATGAATCAATACTAGACCCCAGAATCTCATCATGATTAGAGGAAGGTGAAGATTGAATAACAGAAGAAGAATCAAGTTCCATGACTTTAGGCTCTTCCTCTATGTTCTAAACAAGGGGATCAATTTGTTCACCCCAATACATGAGCGTATCAAGTTCTAGAAATAACTCTTATTTATAATCCTCTAGAGGGATATCTTTATGTAATCTGATTGTTTTGTCATCCTGAGAGAAATCAATCAGTAGAGGTTGTTGTTCTTTGACCATAGGATGTTGACTAGAAGAAACAATTTTAACAAGCATGTAAGTTTTAGAATACATGTGATGATGTAGATGAGGGGAATACTTGACCCTATAACTCCCATGAATAGTTTTGATAGTGCTTCAAAAATATATCTTAGCTCATGGCTTCTTTCTAATGGTTCGACGTGGTCACAGACATTGATCTATAGAATATGGATGAGGAAATGGTACAATATGGTTGAAAGGGATTAAGGGACGAAGAGGTATTGGAGTTAGAATGATAGTAGAAGATGAGTCAAGAGAGGAAGTATGATTTGACTGAGACATCTTGCGAGTGGAAAGAGATGGAATAGGTTTACCTAGAAGATGACCTATTGCTAGTGTACAAAGAGAGTTACCCATCAAAGTAGGATATTGTGATGTAAGTGTCGGTTTAGATGAATGCAACCTAGGAGTTGACTTCGATGATTAATTAGAGGAACTTCAAGTCAGAGAGCTATTTAAAGGAGGAAGGGGTTGTTGAGGCAACTTATAAAGGTGGTACTATGAAGGAAGGGAGGACCGTGACTCAAGAACCAAATTATCTGTTTTATCAAAATAAATTGGAGTCGCATGATTCTTCAAAGGAGGAAGACATCATTGAGGTGATTGGGAATGAAAATCCTTCAAAGAAAGGGAGGAAATTGATTCAGGATTTGATCTAGGGGTATCTAAATTATACTTGGGATTTGAATCTTCAAAATAAGAGTGGGAATTTGAACAATACTTTGGATCTAAATCAGAAGAAGAGTGGGGGGAACCTGAATAATAATTTGGATGAAAATTTTCCAAAACATACCACCAACTATGAAATGAAGGTGGGGAATGAGGCTTCCAAATGGGCCTTCTAATGCAAAGAACCAAATGAGGTTTAGTCGTAATGGGAATATTTTGATTTTAATTCCTAAGCCTAGGTTCTATATTTTTGTAAGTGTGAGGAACCACATGATAGTCAGTCATTGTTGGCGTTCGTTGATAAAAAATGTCTAGACCTAGAAAGTGTGATGGAACTACTACAAAGGGAAGGAAGTGACATGTCGATTCAGGGAAGCATAATGACATAAAAATAGAAATTTGGTAGATATAGGGATGTTGGTTTGATTTTCCAAAAGGAATCTAAGGAAAAAATACATCATGATAACACAATTTCGATAAGCCAACAAGATTGTCCTAAAATAAGTCTATGAGTTTGTTAATATGCAATGAACAATCATGCAATTCCACTAGTAAACTAGCCATTCACTCTAACTATTTTATGAAACAATATACCTTTAAGATACGGTTTCAATGATAGGCACAAAATCAGATAGTGAAAATACCCTATCAATACCTAGGTCAAGTTAAAATATCAAAAAGATCTAAGCACCAAAGATACACTAACACGATCTCTCCACGAGATATATTATGGCTAGTTCAAACATGGAAAAAATCTAAGTCTCTGATAATGGAAGTTACAAATGCGAATATCAAAATAACACTAACTTGACACGTTAACCAAGATTGGAATAAGCAAGGTGTTTAGTATCAAGATGATGCTATCATGATATAAACAATGCAGTATTAACACTCTCAAAATGCCTTGATGTTGTTGGGACCTATTGAGTTTCATAATGGAATGTGGGTTGAAACCACACTTAGGGGACAACAAGTCCCTCCTCTTTAATGGAAAATGCTCCCTTATTGAAAGTTGGAAAAACAAATGTACAAATCTACAACTATCCATGTTTGAATCCTGGTATCCTGGAGTGTTTTCATAATCAAAATATTATTAATCAGAAGGAATGGAAGAATAAATATATGTGAGAAGCAATAAAACAACAAATATTTTGGGAAATATAGATAGTAGAGTATCTCCCTACTCACATTGAACCAAGAAAATATAGAAAAGGATCAATTACTTCACCACTAATGCAAATATGTAGACACAAAGTTCTAAAGATTACACAGACAAGAACACAAATTTTCTATTGAATGCAAAACAAATGATCCTTTGAATCAGGTAGAGACAGAGAGAGATAATGGAAGGAAAAGAAATAAATAAATTTTGATGAAACTTTTGACTTATCAACAACAGAACTTACCTTGGGTGTGGAAGAAGTTGAAATAGGATCTCCTCTCCTTGCAATCATTGGAATGAGCATAGGAGGCTCCTTAGATATTTTAGTAGGCTGCACCACTTTCTCCTTATTTTTGGATTTCTCATGAGTCATGAAAGCATATGATTCATTGTTCATCTCTTCAACTATTTCTTCATAATCATCCTCTTCATTTATACCTTCAATGGTGAGAAAATGGATATGAGATCCACTCTTGAACTCTTGTAATTCTTCATCAGCTTCTTCTTCATGTTCTTCATAGATTTCATCTTATTCCTCATCATCAAGCTCCAACACTTAACATGTTGTATTGAATGGGACTTTAACAAGTGGGCCTTTAATTGTCAATTTGGTCCGAGGAGAGGGAAACCGATTCCTCGGCTGAAATTTCTTCCTAGGAACATCCTGATAAGGAGCATGATGGGTGAGCTACTTCTTAAGAGCAATGAGATCATTAGAAAAATTTTTTACTAACTGATCTGCCTTAGCTCTAGGAGAAGATGTGGAAGAAGAAGATGCTTTGGATTTGGATGATTCTCTCCTTAGCTTGCCAGACATGATCAGATCATATTCAACACTGAAAGAAAATCCCTGATCAACATATAATGTGGCAAGATTAGCTCTTCTAAGTGCATAGCTCTCTTCAGTCAGCTGGGTATTTAGGAAGAAACATTTCTAAATCTGATCCATAGGGCATGTTTTTTGTGGGATATTGTTAAATAGCCTGTTGAATTTGGCAAAAAATTCCCTCATGGGCTCATGTGACTCTTTCTTGATTTGAGAAATCTAGACCAAGAGGGAATGTACATCCTCAGCAAGTTTGAAATGTTTCTCAAACTATATTTTCAAGGTGTTCCAGTTGGTGATGGATCCAATAGGTAGATGCTAAAACCAATCAGCAACATTATCTTGCAATGTCTCCACAAAAATTCTAATGGAGATATCCTCATGTTCAACTCCAAGAACACCACAAGCAACAATGAAGGCCTCAATATGTTCATCTGGATGAACCTTCCCATCACCTCTAAATGTAGGGAAATTCTTTCTATCTCCTCTAGGAAATTCATGTAATGGCTGGGGAAGAGCAAGAGGCCTAACCCTTTGGCCTGAAGCTAGAGGAGCTTCCATCCTTGGAAATATTGTTTGGAGAGGAACTGGAACACCAGTGAGAATCAAAGCATGCAAATGAGGACTGATTTGATCTTGAGGGATGTCACTCCTAGAAGTTATATCTCTAGCAGGAGGAGTGCTTGCATACCTTGTTCCTCTTCTTTTTATTGATGAAGGGAGAGAGAAACCTTGATGATCCAGAAGTTAGAAATGAGGGTCTTTTTCCTAAAGTGTTCTTCTACACTGAGTGTATCTTGGAGTCACCAGATCAAATATGATCAAGAAGTTGTTATTCAAAAACTAGAATCCATCTTTAATGAATTCCCTAGTGGAGTTGCAAAAAACTATTGGGTTTCAGAATGGAACATGGGTTCAAACCACAGTTAGGGTATAACAAGTCCCTCCTCTTTAATGGGAGAGGTTCCCATATTGAAAGTTGGAAAAAAAAATGTACAAATCTACAACTATCAATGTTTGGATCTTTGTATCCTAGAGTGTTTTCATACTCAAAATATTATCAATAAGAAGGAATGGAATAATAAAGAGATGGTAGAAGGAAGAAAACAACAATGATTTTGGGAAATATAGATAGTAGAGTATCTCCCTACTCACATTAAACTAAAAATATATAGAAAAGGATCAATTACTTCACCACCAATGTAAATCTGTAGACATAAAGTTCTAAATATTATATAGACCAGAACACAAAGTTTCTATTGAATGTAAAACAAATGATCCATTGAATCAGGCAGAGACACAAAGAGACAATGGAGGAAAAAGAAAGAAAGAACTTATGTATAGAATTACCTCCAAATTTACAACATTCCCAGAAAACCATAATCTTTTTTGTGGCCAAAAGAGTGTTCTTATAACAATCCATGTACATCCATACTTTTTCCCCAAGAAAAGAATATCCAAAAGGAATAATGTTTATTGCAGATCCACTTTTGGAAAGTGACAAGAAACATACTCATAAAAACTAGAGGTTTAAAAGGAGAATATTTCAGGTGTTTGAGCATGATTACTTTAGCAGGGGACATATCATGATTTTCTTCTTTATGTGGTCTTGCCATTTCTATCTTTAACTACTTTCATAGCACTCAAGTGCTTACTGGTAAGTTATCTCCCTTTTTATCATGTATGCCCAAAAAACTCTATTTTTTGATGATCAAATTTTACATCCCTTTAAACTTATCAATTTGGCTCCATAATAAACCAGAAATGCATCTCGTGGAGAAACAACAAGAATACAGAGAACAATAATGAAGAATGATCCATTTTTTTGCATTTTATATAGCTTTGGTTCGTTAATGGCATTAAAAACAAGATGAGTGCATTTAGCTATCTTTTCTCCCCTTTACCTTCAAATTTGGACCCTACACATGGCAAGATCCAAGCAATGACGACCCTGGGAGAGAAAACTACATTTCCTAACATTTTGGAGAAAAGCATGATTTCTCATTTTGCTCCACCCCTTGCAACTCCACTAAAATTTGAACATGTGGCACCATAAGAGTGGCTGAGGAAATGCAGTTCAAATCTACCATTGAAACTCTTTTTTTAACAAAAATATCAAATTCTCAAAAACCTCTGCCGGCCCACTTTGACTTTTCAACGTGAACACGTGGCACACCATGATTGGAAAAAGGGGTCACGGCTCAATTTGCAACACTTAACCCTTTGTTGAAAAAGATCAAATTCTTAATTTCCCCCGCAGGCCTACTATTTCGATTTCATTCTTCAACATCTGGCATCACCTAACTGGTTGCGGGGGTGTGCTTTAGTTTTATATTTTATCCACTTTTGAAAAGGGGCAGAAAATACCTCTCCCTCTCTAATTTTCTATGGGCCTCAACTTAGAAATTTTCCCTTCGCATGAGCGGGGCCACGAGCCATTTTAGAACTTTTTTCCCTTTTGTGGAAATAAGGCTAAAATTCCCAAAGTCCTCCGTCGATCCGCTAAAACGCCTATTAACTGAAAAACAACCACATGTCCCTATTTCACTCTTCAACACGTGGCATTACCTCATTGGTTGCATGGATGTGCTTTGCTTTTTATCTATTTTAAAAATGGGAAAATATCAACTTTACCCCAGAAGTCCATGCCCCCATCATTGAATTTTCAACGTAGGCCATGTGTCCCTTCCTGATTCGTTGTGCGCTTCAACTCAGAATTTATCCTTTCACATGTATGTGGCCACGGGTCATTTTAGAACTTTTTTCCCTTTCTCTGTAATGCCTTAGAAAATAAAATGGATCCATCACCCTGAACTTCTGCCAAAACTACTCTAGCCAATCAAGGACTAGTGGTGATGTGGGGCAAATCTAACATTTTTTCCAAAATCACCAAAAGTGATAAGTTCAAAAAGGAACCTGTTTGGCTACATCCAATGGGAAACAAATGCGTAGCTTCAACTTTCCAAGCAAGAATTTGACAGGGAAAATAACATAGGAAGTTACAAGAAATGGGAAAATGCCATTTTTGCTCCCTATGAAGAATTTATTTCTCTGCAAAAGGTTAAAAACAAAATATGCAAGGTCTCACACATTCCAAATGCATAAATGGAGAACTAAAATCATTTGCCATCCATTGGAAATAGGTAAAATGTTTTAACGGAAATAGACTAAGGGAATTTTGTTTAAAAACGTCGTGGGAAATGAAAACGAGCATCTGAGGAGTTTAAAACACGAATTTCTTCTATGGAAGGGCTCAAATTTTCATGAAATTAGATTCGAAAGGGTGCAGAAAATTTAGAGGACAACATGACCAAAACTATAATATGCATAAGAAGATTAGCTATGTGAATGAACATGAAATTAAACCTAGTAACTGCATGGTACAACTAACTTATCATAAACATCAAGATGAGTGATAAACAAGATAACTTCTACAATAATGAATTAAACTAAAACACTATAATTTTATCTCTACTACTCTGTGATTACTTAAAATATAAATTAAACCTAGTTAAACCTACGAGAAATCAAATTATATTTGTTATTTTCTTCAATGGAGGTGAAGAGGTCTCTATAAAATGGCTACAAGGCCAAGTTTAGATACCCTCCTACTAACCTAGCATGAAGGTACAGATGCATGATGGACGAGCTTAAACAAAGGAGTATAGCCAAGATCAAATGCCTTATTAGCTTGGCTGATGAAAATGAGGTCTAATGCCAATATCTCTAAATATGAGAGATAAGTACCATTTGAAAGGAAAGCTTTAGGCTTATATTTATATTTTTCCATATGGGAGATTTTGGAATTCTAAGTCATGTGGGACAAAATTCCAAAAATTGCTTTTAGATTAGATTTAGATAAACATGCTTTAGTATTACTTAGGATAGGTTTAGGCTAGTTAAACTTGGTTAAAAAGTGATTAGAGACTCTTTGAGAGTTGGGATGGGTCTAATTAATCATTTGCGACTGATAAATAGCCTAGGAAGCCTATAAAAGTGATCTAGAGGGAAATAAGAAGATATTTAGCTAATAAAAGGGGGTTTATTAACCAAATGGGTTAAATATAGAAGGAATAAGAACAATAAGTTGTCATAAATTGGAATCCAAGAATGGAGCGAAGAATGGTTAATTAATGAAGTGTCATTAAATAGTTGAATTGGAAGAAATGTTAGGCGTAAGTGGATTTTAGGTGTCTACAATATTAGTGCCTCAAAAATGTTTTCACTATAAGACTTGGACTTGTTCTTTTTGTAAGGCTTCTTCTCTATGGAAATTTCACTCTTTCTTTTTACTTTTTTTTATGACCACAGAACTCAGCTTCCTCATTGAATTACACACATGGGTTTAGGTTAATAGAGAATCATTTTTGTGATCACCTTCTAGGATGTCATCTCAGATACCCATAAAATCACAAATGACCTCATCATTGGAAAATAAGTCAATCGATACACGTTGTTGTTGGTCCCAATTCAAAGGAATGATAAATGAGGTTTAAATCAAGAAGACAGATATGTAAGGTAGGGGATATGGTCAATATAGCCATATTATAAAATAGATTGATGGATGCAAGGTCTTTGTAAAGACTACACCATGAATTTGTTTCACTTTTGTAACCTGGGTCACCAACTTCACGCTCAGAGGCAGTGGCATCACACACATGTTGAATAGATCCATATGGTCAAAGGCCAATACCATACTTGCACATTGTTCTATGGGGTTCTGGAAGAGGTTCCCACATTCCATGTTCATGTGCCACAATAATACCCTTTGTATCCCATGGCATACATAATTTTTTTCATAATTAAATGTTTAGGAGCCTAGTAACATGATTCCATCTCATCTGTGGGAGGTGGTATCATAGAGTTACATAATAGTTGTTCATCATCTAGGAAACCACTAAGAGAAAAATCATCAAAGGGTTAAATCTCTCTAGGATTTTGATATTTATGACAGGGCCTACCCCGTGTTTTTGTGACAGGGGAAGATTTGAAACCTGAAGGCCCTATTGGAGATCATACTCCCCGCAACCGGTTGAAAGGGTTTTCATATCCCATATAGAAAAGGGAGAAAATGATGTTGAAGCAACATTATCATTAAGGGTCAAGGAATCTAGATCATCCCATGAGGTGAGAGCCTGAGATTGATTCAGAAAAACCATCTCTCTGGAAGGTAAATCAATAGAATTAGGGAAGTAACATAATAAAACTATGCAATGAGAAAAAAGTTGAGAATCCCCTGGAATAGTTATAATTTTCCCTTCGTAGTATAGCTTTAGACATTGGTGCTATGTAGAAGGCATGAACTACATGGAATGAATAATTAGGTAGCTGAGAAGTATGTTATAGGTCATCTCCAAGTCTAGAACATGGAACTTTGTATTTTGAGTAGTAGGTCGTACTCCTCATGAGAATGTTATCATTACAACTGAATTCTGCTCTTCATTTTCATTGGCCTTAATGATCATGAACTTTGTTTCTAGATTTGTTTCAGTACGACCCAATTTTGAACAATTTTTAAGGTACAAATTTTTAGGATTGATCTGCCATCCACAAGCACCTATTTAATTTTCTTATGATTGGCAATAACCTCATTGCATAGGAGAAAATTGTGTGAAGGATCTTCTACAATAATTTCCTATAGAATAAAGGTTATATTCTCCATTGGAGCAATATTTTCCACCATTTATTAGAAGTGAGTAGGGTCTATATCAAATAACACTCCTTACCCTTGTAATGTCTTACAAAATATGTCCTTATGTATGTTTGAGATATTAAGAAGATCTAAGATCAAGATATTAGCAATAGTCTTCTCAAGTTGCTCCAAGACATCATAGTGACTATTTTGACGGGTAGAATGAGGAGGTTTTGAAACTAAAAGGTGAGCACATCACATTAACATGGCCACTCCTTTTATTTTACCTTTATTTTGTTGATATGATCAATGAATGGGTTGACACAACCAATTATGACATCATAAGAATTGTTCCTTTTTGCCACATATTTTATATCTTTATAGATATAGCCAATACCATTATTATGGGACATCTTTTCTTGATCTGAATTTTCCTTTCCTTTTTTATGTTTCAGGAAATGTTATTTATAGATTCCCAAGTCAACATTAGTATACTTGTTATTTCCCGAGGAATCCATTTCAATGTCACTGCTTTTAGTTAGGTCCTGGATATAGTGTTTCAGTTTTAGGCCCTTATCTGTTTTGTGACCCTTAACATGATGAAATATGGAATAATAATTTTCTCTAAACCAGGATGGTTTGGGTGCATCATCATGATAAGGTTTTTTTTTAGGTACTTGACCATGTTAACTGAATCTAACTATTTAAGTATCAATGACAAAGAGTTAGATAAAGGAGTAAATGTATGACATTTTTACTCAAGGCTGGGAGCTCCCTTAGCTAGTTTCAAGGGATAATGATTTGGAATTTCTTGCACCCATTTAGAATCTATAATTCCATAACCTATGACATTTTCTTCTTGTTTGATACAAAATTTTATTTTTAAATAATTTTTTAATTGTTATTAGGTTTCAAATTATGACTGTCTCGCGATAAGGGTTTCAACATTCCCTTTGTTATGAACACATTTTCTATTTTTCTACCTTGTTTTATAACCTCCTTGAATGTATTTCCAAAATGCATTTGCAACTAGAAATAAATCTTGGGGTTTAAGTTAGGTATGAATATGTTGGCTAACTATATCTTCAGTATAAATCAAGGGAAGCAACTAGCTAACCCTCACCATTATTGTAAGAAACCAATGAAGTTATCATTATTAAATTTTTTGGCATTACATGAATCAATCATAGTAACGTCATTCTTCATGTTGAAGGATAAGTGGCATACAAAGATTCCTGCCAATTGTGTCCATGTAGAGATGGATCCCTTTATTATATGCACAAACCACTTAGGTTCTTGACCCCCTAAACTCCGTAAGAAAAGGTGTAGAAGATAGTTGTAACTAAGGGTGACCTCTTGAAAAACCATGAAGAATTATTTGACATGATCCCTTGGATCACCCTTTCCCTCGTATTTTTCAAAATCAAAGTTTATAGGGAAAGGAACTTATAACATAGCCCTATCAAAATCATATAGACACAACTCTTCAAATTGGTATTTCTTATTAGGTCCTAACTTACCTTTTTATAAGGTAGTAAGGGTGTTCTTCATTGATAAGAACTCTTGATTGAATATTTAGTCTTGTGTAAATGGGTTAGGCCTATACAAGCTGTTAAACCTAGTTGTTTCTTCATCTTGGTTGTTTATATATAAGAATTTGTAACCCCTTATAGGTTTGTTATATTTAGGAGTTTTGGTATAAGACTCGTAGTACAAAGATTTTGGTTTTTCTTTCTTTTGATTATTCGTATAAAAATCCAAATAATAATCTCTAGTTTTTTCTTTCCTAGGAGTCTGTGAATTTCTTAGTAACATGTGAATCTAGACTTTCCAATTGGAAAGAAAAGGCCTGTATTTTCACTTCTAAGGTAGCCTCTTGGGTTGGTATCTCTTTATGAGTTTCACGAGAAGGAGGTTATTCATGATAAACATGTTCTTCATGATCCTCACAATGTATTTTGACAATGGGGATTTGATATCCATCATCATTTTCAAAAGGCCCATCTTCCTCATTCCCTAGGTGGGAAGTAGAAGCATGTCCTAGATTTAAGATTTCATCAACATTACGAAGTGGACACTTTACTTCTCCTCCTCGAACCATGCTAACAAGAATATAAGGATAAAACTTGGAAGGAAACCTACCCCCCAACTCTACAACACACATAAGAACTTCATGTTTGTTGTGAAACAATAAGTCATTTATTTGGGCAGGTTTAAATTAAAAATTCACTCAAGGAGAATTCTCCTTGCCACCACTATTATCAATCATAACATTGTCTTCTAAGATTGGATTTAACTTGTCATATCTAAAGGGATTTGACCCTATTTTGTGATGCCCCATTCTTGTTGTAGGAGGAATGATGAGAATTTCTTTTCTATGGTTGATTAAAATGGACCCTAGGTAAAACAAAGCACTGTAACAATGTGAAATTCATCACAAAGAATGTCAAATAAATAATGGAAACAAGTCCAAAGGAAATATTCACTAAGGACACCAATGAATAAAGAATGAAAAACTATAAAAAGGTACGTATAAAAATAAGTATCTCAGACACAAAAATCAAGTGTAAAACTATGATCCAATCACAAAATAGTTACTCCTTACATTCTTCAAGTATAGGTTTAGCAAAAATAGTGACAACACAATATCACCACTTAGGTCAAGTTTAAAATAAAAAAGACTTAAATACTAAGAATTTGTTGACGTAATCTCCCAACAAGGTATACTAAAATAAGTTTCTAGAAACAAGTTATGAAAAACGAGGCTACAGATGCAAGCAGCGTAACAACACTATTTGGACACGTTAATCAATATTTGTGGAAAAAACAAGATTTCAGTATCAAAATGATGTCACCACAATGCAAGTAGAGTAATGAAGATTTTCAAAAAAAAAAGGAAATGATGGGATAACAAAATAAGACTAAGTATATCAAGAAGTTGTTATTTATGAGATCAGTGTAACAATACAACTTTGAGACTTATATCTAGTTTCACAAAGGAAACAAGACACAAGTCTCAAAATTATATGGATATAAAGTGGGCAACGTAAGAATTTTGAGGAAGTAAATGATGATACAACCGAACTACAATGATAATATTGATGTGGGTATTAAGATCATGGCTACCAATATACAAATACATACCAACACACTTTCAACACTTACTATCGCAATGGAAATAAGGAAGGATATAAGAAGGTGAAAAAGTGGTGGACACAATATTTGATAACACTACGAATGTATGTTTCCTTTTTCCCCAAGATGGGAAAAAATAAAACAAAAGATTAGACCGAGTGGTGATGAAAAATATTAGGCGTAACTTCGATAGAGTTTCACCTTGCCTTAGGACAATTGAAAAACTAGGACAAAGTAAAAATTTGCAAGTTTCATGATAAATTACACAAGGCTCCAACTTATATGGACTCTCCCCTTATTCAAATAAAAAAGTTATGACTCTGAAAAAAAAAAAATTCATGAGAGCTCTATAGAAAGCGATGGATAAAATCTATTTGGCTCTAAGCCATAAGATGTTTTTATTACACTCTCTAGGTGTCACAAACTATCTATGTGGGTGCGGTTTGCTAATAAAGTTGCACTGAATAAATCAAGGAGTATCCTGAATTTACTTTAGCCTCTTTGATGTAACGAGAAATAAATTGCATTCATTTTTATCTCACTGGGGTCGTGTGAAGATAATTTTGACGCTAATATCACAAAGGCGTACTAGTCACTTGGGTAGAAGAGAACTTCTCGTTTCATTCACCATTTTACTCAAGGTGTGAACTACTTTAGGGTTCCTAGGGTAACCCTCATATTAATTTTTTATAGACTATTCCAAGATACTTCCCCCAATTTAAAGTAGACGAGCCATAGCTCTTAACCAAAACCTACAAATATAATGTGTTGAATAATGTGGTGTTTTTTTTATCTTTCAGATTGAGAAGTGAGGTTCAGAACACCATTGACAACTTGCAACACACATGTAGTTAGATTTTGTTTAGATTGTAAGTATTTGGTAAGTTTCTGGTTGTGCACACAAATTATTTTAGTAATTTCAAATAGAAAGTGAATCAAAGTTTTTTTTAATTCTCAAGATCACCCAAGGATGCAAGATAAGAGCATACATAATGATTTGATCCAACTAGATAAATGTTAAGGAAAAATTTAAACCAAATGAACATTAAACAAATCTTGATGATTTGATCATGCCCTTAAGCCAGAAATGAAATATTAAGTTTCCAATTTAACTAAAATGTTAGAAAATGAAAACTAAAAGTTATTTTTTATTCTCAAGATCACCCTAAGGTACAAGAGAAGAGTACACACAAAATTCTAGCCTAGCTTGCACAAAACATGGAAATAAAATAATTCATCAAAACTAAAGTAAATTTTTTAGAAATTAGATAAAAATGTTAAAACCTGTATAAAAAAATTAAGAAAACCTGTAAACAATAGAAATAAGAAAAATAAAATTTTCAATTGTAAAAAACAAAGCCAAAATTTGACAGATCACGGTAGCACTCCCCTTTCAATAGTAGCATTGAAAGATGGTTCGAAACCTAAAAGTGAGGATCATGAGGGATGATGTACACATCAACGGATGTGTGAAAGGTAGCGTGAGGAGATCTCAAGAGGAGCGAGCATCAACCGAATGTCCATGTAAATATTTAAAATATGAGCATAAACTTGTTACAATTTGCAAACACTCTCAATCTCATAGATCTAAAGGGGTGTACATATAAGAGGTGTTGAGTAACCCCTAATGCTGTAATCATGAAAAATCAAGTGGAGAGGGGGAGTTAAATTCCCATAATAGAAGTGTAACTCCCAATGACACATATGATGCACTGACACATAAGAGAATCTCATAATGACCTATAAATGACACATGGACCTACGATGTCACCTAAGTGATATGAATCACCTAATGATGTAGAAAATAACACACACCAATACCCCCCCTTCATTGTAACTTAGGATGAGGTAGAAAGTCAGAAATGAGAAATGGGTCCCGAGACAAAGCCTGATGAGGTATCCATGCACAAGAAGAATTCCCAAGAAGTGAAGGAAAAACTTGTGGGAAAAACATCCACCACAAGAGAAAAAAAAAACTCTCTAATCTAAGAAAGATGTCAAAGATGGGTCCTTGCCATAGACTATCCTGAAAAGGTACCCATGTACAAAAGGAAAATATCTTGGAAAGATGAAGAAGAGGGAGATGAGAGGGATGTAGAAGATGCCATGGATGGATCTGAACTCTGCAACTCTAAGAAGTATCCCAAAATAATGTTGATGATGAGATCCTCTACCTCTGGACTGAAGAAGAGCTATCCATATTAAACTATGTGCCTGCCCTTAGGAAGGAAAAAAATAACGTGTCGGAAGTCTACCCACTCCATGAAGGAAACCGAAGGTAGCAACATGAAAAACTCTGAGTCTGGTCCATGAAAGTGTGATATATGTCTAGCAAGTAAGTGCAAAGGAACCAAAGGTAATGTCACAAATGTAGAACTGTTAGAGTATGAAGGGTGAACACCTGTAGAAAGGATGTCCAACTAATGTGAAGGAAACAAAACATCCCCCACAATAGAAAATGGATCCACAAGCAAGGGTGGATCAATGAAGGTCTCCAGAAAAGTGGAAGTGTTAAGAGTCCCACAAGGGGAGCACTCCAAACAATAGATATGATGAACTCCTCTGAAATACCTGTAGATGGATGAGGAACTTGTAGTACATCACAAGTGTACTCTGTAAAAAGATGACTAAGGTTAGGGAGATAATTGTCCCAATGAGGGGGCTCAATAAAAAAAAGAGTGATTTCAGATAGGTATGAGTCATCTAATGAAGGTAAAGGAGTGAAAGGGGCCTCACACATTGAAGTTGGAAAATAGGTGGGTGTGATGACTATATGATACTATATAGGAGACTGCTTAATATCTGATGAGATGTGGGATGTGTCAACACTCTTTGGAATAGTGAGAGAAGGAGGAGAAGAGTCCTCTGTAGTACTCTCAACATCAAACTAGGTGCACAATCCTCATCATCAGAAGTAGAACCAAATGATTATGTGTCAGTGGAACTGTCATCACATGAAGAAATTGAGGAGACAACTGAATCAACAACAACATCAAAAGTATGTGAAGGGTTTCCATCGAGTGTCTGAAGAATGCCCCAAACACGATGGGGTGGATCTGAGTTTGCCACATGAAAATAGAGAGATGTGGAAACATGATTCATCATGTGATGAAAAACATGGTCGCAAGTCTTGAGAACATCATCCAAATGATGATGATCAGTGGGTACAGGAACTGGTCCAAGTAAGAAGTGTAAAAGACCCTCATAGGTGAAGTAGTGTTCCATATAAGCATGCCATGATGAATAGTTCTCTCTCCCCGTAAGAAGTGACGGAGGCTATAAAGAGATCATACGATGCTTATGTCTTGTAAGAACACCCTCCATGATGCGGAATTAAAAGTGCAAGGTGCACAAATTCAAGATGCCAAACTCGATCGATAATGCATCTATGTAATATAAGGCCCAAGAGTACTAGTGACCCCCCTAAATATGGAACTTTATAAAGTAGTGTGTTTACAAAAATAACAATTTCGTCATGTAATGTGAAAAAAATTCATGCAACTTTGACTAAATAAGCGCTCAAAACTGAGTAGCGAGCCAAAATTTATAGCAAGAAAATGATTCCCGCAACTGATGGAAAATGCCAACAAGCCCTACAAATGGATTAAAAAGGTTCCCTAAACACATGCAAAGGGTTCTGTATGTGTGCTCATTAGAAATGGCATAAATATTTAGATAGGGTTTGTTTTTATTATAAGGGGGAATTAGCCTCCTACTAACCCCAAACCTTGCTCTCCGTCTTCGACACATGAATGAAGGACATAATTACAAGAAAATAAAGGCCCTAAATTATTACAATGCCATAAAATGAATGTTTTTGTCTTAAACATTAAAAATAGGATTGTTTTAACCACCAAACAATTCTAAAAGAGATGGGCTCATATGAGGTGTCCAGCCATGGATGCACCGAGCCAGAAATGGACTTCTAGGGTGAGTGAGCCTGAGTTGACAGCCAAGTTGTGATGGCTTGTGGAGAGTGGAGTCAAGGTGGAAAATGTTGATGGGAGGTCTGAGTTAGGTGGATGCATTAGGTAGTGGGAACGTTAATGCCACATGCATAAGTTGCAGGTCAATTTGAGCTAAGGCCACATGGAGTATAGTTGTGTGTAGAGCTAAAGACATCTTTGTAACCAACAAACAACTGTGATTTCTGAGTCAAGAAGAAAATGAACCCACAGGAGACATGTGCAAGTAAATTCTGTAGGCATATAATGGTTTCCAGGGTCGTTGAATGACCAAGCAATCAATGGGATTCTGTGGACAACTAAAATGAAACAACGGTAGGAGGAATGTGAGACCAGGAACAGATCTCAAGAACCAGACCTGATAAATCTGAATGTGAATTCATGAGAAATAATCCAAGCCAGAAAAGCCAGGGAGTCCAATGATTGTGAGCTCAAAATTGCAAGGTAGGGCTAAAAGATGCACGGTAGAGCATTCATGGTAACCACCACCCAATGCAAGAACAATGCAAGGCTCAACACAAAGGCCAAAAATTAATACCCAACCAACATGATGCACATTTGATGCATGAAGTACAACGTGAAGAGCCCAATGAAAATGCAAAAACCAGAGTTCAAGCTAATTAGAGATTAGCCCATGTAGAGAAGGCAGGACAAGCCCACATCGAGGCTAGTGTAGAGTCAATGGATGAAGCTAGGCATGAAGGTTAAATGGAAAGTTCATGCAATGCAACATGCACCTAAAAGATGGCTTAGTAAATACATAATAGAACATACATACCCTGAACGAATCTCCAAGATTATGTAGACCGAGTTAAGCATTGAGGAGAAGAGGGAGAAATGCATGAGTTTACAGTCAAGCTCGGTTCCCAACTCAGTGAGATGGGGCCGATTTGGGCTCCTAACCAACTCCACAAACCCTTAAAAAAATGCAAAACCAACTCAGCAAAAACTGACCAAATCTTTGCAAACTGCAACCCCAAAATGCTCCAAAACTAAGCAAAATACTCCAAAACTACATGCAAGATAGAAAACCCCAAAAAACCAAAAACCACAAATAAGCAGGTGGAGATATGAAGCCCAAATCAATACAAGTAGAGAACAACTGGAATAACCATTATGACACATGCATTGAGAACTAAATATCACAATGGAATCTAAAAAAATGCATGAATAATTTCAAGGAGTGCACGTATCCACAAGATCCATTCTAATACCATAAAAGAGGGTTTGAAACCAAAAAGTGAGGATCATGAGGGATGGTGTACACATCAAAGGATGTGTGAATGACAGTGTGAGGAGATCTCTAGAGGAGAGAACATCAACTGAATGTGCATGAAAAGATTTGAAATATGGGCATAACCTTGTTATAATCCATAAACACTCTCAATCTCATAGATCCAAAGGGGTGTAAATATAAGAGATGTTGAGTAACCCCCAGTGTTGCAATCATGATAACTCAAGTGGAGAGGAGGAGTTACATTCCCATAATAGAAGTGTAACTCCCAATGATGCATATGACACACTGACATGTAAGAGAATCTCATAATGACCCCTAAATGACACGTGGACCTACGATATCACCTAAGTGAGATGACTCACCTAATGATGTGGAAAATAACACACACCAATAAGCACAACCCTTTGAACACCAACACTTCCATGAGAACACCAACTGGTATTTAAAATAGTAGCATGCCTCTGATGAAAAACATAGATAGAGAGTAAATAGTGCAACACAAACGTGTCCACAGAGACACCTACGTGTCCCTAGTAACACCAACATGACCAGGACATAGAGAGCCAGAAAATAATTCAACATATACGTGGCTAGAGAAATACCAGCGTGGCCCTGATAACATCAGCATGGATCTTCTAATACCATCATGACATTTGTAACATAGCGCGTGACTTCTGATAGGAGAAAAAAGTAGGATAAAACCAGCGTGGACTTCTTGTAGATGATAAAAACCTAGAGTTTTTTATAAAAATTATAAAAAAGCTTAAAATTTTTTGAATTTCGTTCAAATTTGACAACACCTTACCTCATTTTATCCTATAAAGAGCACAAAAACAAAGTAATCCTAACTAGACTAATTAAGAAACTTCTTATTTATCTAAAAATTCAAAAGAGGGTTCGTAAATAAAAAATAGAAACTAATCTAAAAATATTGAAAAGGAATGCAAAGGATAATGGGGTATGTCCCATCAGGAATTCCTTTTGTAATAGCTAACTAAAAATCCCAACACCTAGTAGTCTAGAGTTAAGCTCAAATTTATCAATGAACCATCAAGATCATAACATATGAGAATGTATAATGAAAATTACATGAAATTACTCATCTAATCTATAAGCATTATTACTAAGTTAAATGATTTCTAATTAAAATGAACATAATTAGATCTATGAACAATCAAATTGTGTTGTTCTCCAAAGAGAGGGAGAAGATCTCACCAAATAATGGATACAAGGCCAATTTTGGACCTTCTTCCACTACTCAACAATGGTAGAATTGATGCAAAACAACTATGCCAAATTAATGGTGAAAGCTCTTGATTATATTTTTTATATGAGATACTATTCAAAATATGGTGTAAGGTGTGAAGGTAGGACCTTGGTCCCCTTTTATAGCTTTTTATTTGGGAAAAGCTTACAACTTGTGCATGTGGGACAAAGCCCAAAGTAGAAATACAAAGGATAATCTTGTTAAGAAGAATTAACAAAGGATGTGCAACTCATGGGAGTTGGAAATGGTATTAATTAATCAAATAGGACTAATTAATAGGCTAGAATAAGATTTTTAGGATATTTGAAATGATTGGGGTGATTTTGACTAGTTGGAAGAGGAGTTTTTAACCAATAAAAAGGTTTATTGATTAAATCCAAGGGTAAATACGCCTAAATAACTAGAAATAGCTAATTATTCAATCGAAAGAGAATTATAATGAATCTTTAATAGTTTGTCATATTTTTGAAAATATGTATTTTTTTCTATTATATTTATTTATTTATTTATATAAATTAATTATTGTATAATTTAACATAATTTCCATTCAATTTTGAATAGTGAACTTAATAAGATATTTAAAGTAATATTGAGTTTTTTGAATTATTTATTTGTGTTTGTAGTGATATATTGTTTGTATTGGAGTGTACATTTCAAGATTGGTTTATAATTTGGTTTTAAATAACATACACTTCATAGGCCCTAGTTTCAAAAAAATATAAATTTTTAAGTCTAAAAAAGGGGGTACTACTCATAGCATTTATTTTTCGATTTTGGAGTTGAATTTTTAATTTGGTTATAAAAATAATACTTATTGAGGCCATCATTGCAAAAAATGTTGAAATTTTAATCCTAAGAAAATATGTCCTACTTGTACCATCAATCTTTTATTTAAGAGTTGATTTGAATATTTTTGTTGTAAAGATACCACTTATTAAAGCGATGGTTTTGAATATATTATAATATTTTAAATGTGAAAAATAGAGTTATTAATAGCACTAATTTTTAATTCAGGGATTTGATTTGAGGTTTTTGTTATAAATTTAATGGATTTATGGCCATAGTTGTAACAGGGTGTAATTTTAATTGGAAATAAAAAATTGGTGCTACTAGTAGCTGTAATTTTTTATTTGGAGGTTGTTTTTGTGTATCTCATGTAAAAAATGGGGTTTTTATGTATAGATTTCTCATTTTTAGATCACATTTGTCTTCAAGTACGTAACTATGTTATTTTGATTTCTAAAAAATGAAAGTGATCTCATAAACACCCAGTTAATCAATATATCATGCATTTATAACAATACTATGGAGAATATTTAATATTATTTTTTCTAATGAGGTGGGGGTGAGTTGGTTGGGTCATTTCTATATTTCCAAGCCCACAAATATTTGATTCCCACTAAGGAATTTGAGGATTGTTGTGTCCATGAGTATTTAACAATGGATCCTATGGAATTTTTGGCTGGGTCTTGTGATGGATGAGGTGATTTTGATTGTGGGTAATTCTTGATGGTTGGTGCAAATTATAGTCTTTGGGATACAATTTTTCATCAAGGTTCTTTAGTCCTGATGATATAGGTTCTCCAATTGGTTTATAGATCTGTATTTATTTTAAATGATGGATCAATATGGCATAGACAACACTTCACTCTCACGAGTTGTCATATAAAATGTTTCTTATGGTTATCTCACCAAATATAGGTTATGGAAGACAGTAGAATTTTGGTTACTCTTGCATTCTCTAGATAAAAGATAAAGGGAAATTTCAATGATATTTAGAGACATGGGAGAAAATGAAATGAATGGAATTATGGGTTGGGATTGATTTTACAGTTTTAATGGAGATTTGGAGGGGATAAGGAAGTTACTTTTAAGACCTTGGTATATTAATGCTCCCATGGAAAGAATCCATCCTTAACTTGTGATTTTGAAAAGAACAATCAATTTAAACATTCTATGAAATAACATTTACATTCATTGATACTCAATTTGCACAAATGTCATCTATAGTATTCACAATCCTAACTAAAAATCATGGAGTTAGAGATGAGATAAAGCACTTGCTATATTTGTCTTATACACCAAAAAGACCCTTAAGGGATAATAAAACTCTTCAAAAGTGATGTTGCCTTTAGGATTTTACAACCAGACTGAACTATTGCAAAATATACACTATTCTGCAATAGTCTCACAGTGACTAGAAGAATGCAACAACTAAGAAATACCCTTGTGTACTTAACAAAGTAAATCCAATGCAAGATAGTAACAGAACAAATATTGCCTCTTTCGTTCCTTTAAAACAAGAGAAAGGAGAAATTATAGCTTGATCAAAATAAAGAGAATTTATTAATGTAAGTTTTGGCTAAGGGAAAAAAAATGCCCTCAAAACCTACTAATGGTTATACAACGCAACCACCTTAGCTCTTCCTTACAGACTGGATACAAACAAAATTATTTGCAAGAAACTAGAAACTAGAACCTAAAAATTTAATCAAAAAATATACAACTACCCTCTAATCCACCTCCTCACACAAAATGAAAGGATTGTTACAATATATAGAAGATGAGAAGGAGAGAAGAGAAGAAAAATATTATTTTCCCCTTCACCCACAAATAAGATGCATTAAAATTATGAAAAGGAGCATGGAAACCCTGCCAAAGTCATTCATTCCTTATTTATTACGTGTGAAGAGAAGAAACAGACACCATACTTCATCAAGATGGGTGGTTGACCAACATTGGGACTATAACTTGAATGAAAAGACATTTTCTACTTTTTCTCCCACCAAATGTCATCAATTTCTGAATCTAATGATGCCAAAGTGAAGGTCTTGAAGAGACCTTTCCAACGATATAAATTTTATAATATTTAGAGCTCCTGATCGAAAGATATGGCCTTCTAAGTTTTGCATGTCAGGATGCAATAGGAGAATGTGACATGTGAAGCCTTTGATTAGCTCAGTGATTGCCTCTAATCCCAATGTGTGCTTTTCCTTTTACATTTTCCATGTGTCATTCTTTCATGGCTGCGTTAGGTTGGGATTTTTTTATGCTTATTTTCCCTTTCCTTGTGACTACCTTTCTTTTCTTTATAGACCCGAAGGATTGTTCCTTAATAAAAATCATTCACCCCAGGGCTTAGATCTGTTAGAGTCTATAAGCTTGAAGTGTGAAAAAATGATGCCAAGTGTCTGCCCTATACCCTTGATTTATGCTATGCTCATTGCAAAGTGTTAGCAAAATGATAGGAATATCCATGATTAATTGCAATTGTCAAACCATTTTATACCCCCTGACTGACCACTACGAAAGTCATGAGCCAATAAGAAAGATCCATGCTTACATAGTTCGCATTCACCTTTTATCTAGATCTTCTGACAGACTATGAAAGCTTCCAGCCAATGAGAAGCTCCACGTTCCTTCCATATATTTAATTTATTGCTTCGTGCTTGTTCTCATTGGTGACTCCATCGCATCACAAAATTTCCAAGTGAAAAGTTAAATAATTCCTGGTTGCTATAATTCTATCCTTGCACATGTTTGTGCTTGACCACCCTTGGTTTGACCTTCATGTTGAAACCTTATAAAACTTTGCCAACATGTATCCTGACTTATGAATTGTCTTCCTGAAACCGCGTGTGCCACATTGTATCCCTGGGTAAATGAATGTCACACAACCTTGGTTTTAACTGGCACAAGGATTTCACTTTGTCACAAGTTTTTGGTGGATTTCCCATTTGTCTTGACCTTCACTGACCCAAACCTGGACTTTTGAAATCTTTATGAATTGTAGCTCATTCCAGTGGCCTTAGGGCTGTTCTACTAGAGCTTAAAAGTCCAATAACCAATTCCAACAATTTCCTGTATGTGTTTATCTCTCACTAAGGATGCTACATATTTTCAATGCCCCATATTGCTATTCTTTTTTGTGCAAATTTTACCTTGAAGCACTGGGAACCGCATGTTTAATTAAAACTAAATAATCCCAAGTCTATGACTCCTTTGTTTCCGGGTTATGAGAACTTGATTGAGAACATTAAATCCTGCACTCCATGGGCACCCCCTGAACCAGTCCCCCAAACATTTTTACCAATGTCCTTTCATTCATCTTGGATTTAAGACAAAAGATCTATTACAAAAATTGAACAATAGGCCCGAGGAAAACAAACAACTATAGAAACCTTTCACTGTAGGTTAACAATATAAAGTACACAAAATCAATTACAATTAAAAAGAAGTCTATTTAAAATGACATACTTGACCAATAGATAAGACCATGCCAAGAAATTGAGATCCTTCAACAGTTGGGCATCCTGTTGGTTGGGCACTTTTTATGGGTACCTTTAAGATTTCAAAGATCCAAGTTGCCTTCTTCCATTGGGCAAGGAGTAAAGTAAAAATCTACACACAATCTATCAAATTTGACTATATGCATAACATATTTGAGGGATAAAATAAACAAAACTATTACAGTTTCCTTTTCACTAAAGACCAGAGTACAAAAAGGGAAACAACAACATGTGAATTCACCTTTAACTTTAAAAAACCTCAAATGAAACTAGCAAATTGTACAATGACCATACTTGACCATCTGGATAAGACCATGCCAAGAAATCCTGGTAATTCTTCATTAATTGGGCATAATCCTGGTTTTTCTTTGAACTCATGCTACATCCCAATGTGACCTTTCTGGGATTTTGAGAAGTCCCCTCAATTACATTCATCAACATCTATGGGCACATCCTATAGTCTTTCTCCAACTCTGTCAGTATCATCAAAATTTGATTCATCAGACTAACTCAGTTCTCTATTTGAGGGATAACATCTGATTTCTTAACTGTATTAAATATTCCCCAAAGATGGTTTCATTTTTCATCACATAAGTATAATCATAGGCTCAAGATCAATGAACTTGATCTATGAATTCACCTTTACACTTTAGAAACCTGATCTGAACCTGAGTCATGTTCATCTTCAAAAACTTCACCCTGATTTGGAGAAGTTAGAACCACTCCAACTTCATTTTCAACATTTAAACATGTTTCATCGACAGTTAGGGTTGGGGTGACATTGATATCTTCAAGGTGAGCATTAGGAAGTACAACTAATTAAGCCATATCCATATCAACATTAGCTACACAAGGAAGAGGGAAAACCCGATTGATGCAGGCCCCAAAATTATTATATAGTTTTGGCATTTAGAAGATTAGTGGAAGCAACTCCTTGTGGTGAATCATTTTGGACACTCATTCATACATGCATCATTAAAATCAGGTTCCTCATTAATATCACTATCTTTAACAAGATACTCACAAGGGGGGTGTGGTAACAAACATTTATCACACCACTCAATGATATGTTCTTCTTCTACTATGGACACTCTTGTTGTCAATGGATCTGGGGTTGTCTTATTGCCATATTGTAAACTAAAAGCATTCTTCATTTCTACCTAGGAGTCAATTGATTTTCCAGGCAGCAAGTTATACCATTCCCTGGCATCTTCTTCTAATGTATGTATGAATAACTTAACATGAACATCTTCATGCTCTATTCCATAGATATCCATATCATCCTGAAAAAATCTAAGATGTTGATCTCCACTTATGGCATTATTCCCTTGAAATATAGGCAACATCACTTTAATTTCATGTGGTACTTCATTAGGATAGCCCATCATTCCATGGAACCTTATTGGTCTATAAGTAGTACCCACATGGAAAGGATCTCTTGGTGGAGAATGTGTCATATTATTTAATGGAGGATGTTTCAAAAGAAGGATTGAAAGTGATGGGGAACTAGGGAACTTTGAAGGTAGAGGAGTATGATCTTCAAAAATGGAAATCCTTCAAGGACGTAGTTTCACAAAATACTTGATTCTTAGTCAACAAATAAGGGAGATGAAGAATACCTTTGATACTTACAGATGTTGAACCTTCTTGAAATAATGAATGCAAATTAGCTTGAGGGATACCTAATTCAGACCTTTCATGTGTGCTAGAATAGTCTTCCACCAAAGGTTGATCAATCTTAGTAGTTTTAACAATATTTTCTTTTTACTTTTGACCACCCACTAGTTTTCTAGATATGCTTCCTTCTTGAATGTGTACCTTCAGTTCTAGAAGTAATATTTTGATAGGATATGACTTAAAAAGGACCTTCTTCCTTCATAGCCTTGCAAATGGTATAGTTAATCAACAAGTTGTTAAAAAAATTTCATTGATACATACCATATTTTCTTTGAAATACAGATCTGCCACTAAGGCCGTGTACCTTACATGTATAAACTAACTCAAAAATATCTTGAAATGTTAACTTTATAAACTAGAAGGTTGATTTGCATATCTTTATGAATATTCCCACATTTTCCCAGCATAGTCAAGTTTTATGAAAAGCCTGTTTATAATGGAACATTATGGATGTCCAATAGAGGCCCATCAATACACTATGTAATGAAAGTAGTCTATCCCAACTTTTTCTTTAGTGATTCACCACTAGAATATAAATTATAGAAATATATGGAACCTTCGAATTCTTGTCCCTGGAAATGGTGCCAGAAGTGTGTTGGTCCCAAAATCTACACCCCTGGTGGATTGACAAAAAATATTTTCTGAAAGGGGGAAATGGCTTGGAATGTGTAGACCAGGTGGTAGTTTGTCATTTTATATCTGGGGAGGAATCTTACACTTTCCTTGGGATCAAATCCTCAGATGGTTGAGGGGCACGTACAAAGGGGATGGCCTATTCCTGCTACTTTTGGTCTTCCTTGAACCAGGGTGAGAGGATGTAGTTGCGGTGTAACTTGAATGCAAGGGAGAGATGGGATCTTTGTTGCCTCATTTTCTTTAAATGTTGGTGTCAATATGGGATAAACATGGCCATGGAAACAACACTTCTCTTAAGTTGTCACACAAAATGCCTTTTATGCTTACCTAAATAGACACATGTTACTATAAACAATAGAATTTGGTTTCTCTTGCATTCTCTAGATAAAAGCTAAAGGGAACTTTCAATGATAGTTAGAGACATGGAAACAAAAACAATGAATGAACGTATGGGGTGGGATTGATTATATTTTTTAATGGATATTTGGAGGGGAGAGGGAAGTTGTTTTTATAACCTTGGTATATTAATGTTCCCATGGAAAGAATCCATCCTTAACTGTGATGCTTGAAAAGAACAATCAATTTAACACAGTCTGTGAAATAAAATTTGCATTCATTGATACTCAATTTGCACAAATGTCATCTATATTCTTCACAATCCTAACTACAAATCATGGATTTAGAGCTGAGATAAAGCACTTGTTATATTTGTCTTATACACCCAAAAAACCCTTAAGGGATAACAAAAACTCTTCAAAAGTGATGTTGTCTTTAGGATTTTACAACTAAACTGAACTATTGCAAAATATACACTATTCTGTAATGGTCTCAAAGTGACCAGAAGAATACAACTAAGAAATACCCTTGCGTATTTAACAAAGTAAATCCAATGCGAGATAGTAACCAAACCAATATTACCTCTTTCATTCCTTTAAAACAAGAGAAACAAGAAAGTATAGCTTGATCAAAACAAAGAGAATCTATTCATGTAAGTTTTGGCTAGGGGACACAAAAAAATGCCCTCAAAACCTGTTAATGGTTGTACAACACAACCACCTTAGCTCTTCCTTACAGACTAGATACAAACAAAATTCTTTGCAAGAAACTAGAAACTGGAACCTAAAACTTTATCAAAAAATTCTACAACTACCCCCAATCCACCTCCTCGCACAAAATGAGAGGCTTTACAATATATAAGATGAGAGAGAGAGAGAGAAGAAAAATATGATCTCCTCCTTCAACCACCAACAAGCTACATTAAAAATCTGAAAAGAAGCATGGGAAGCCTACCAAATTCATTCATTTCTTCTGTCTTGTGTGAGAAGAGAAGAAACAAACACCATACTTCATCAAATACGGTTGGTTGACCAAACTAGAACTACAATATTGAATTTTGAGTACATTTTCTACTTTTTATCCTATAATTGACATAAATTCCTCAATATGATGATGCTAAAGTGAAGGGATTGAAGAGACCTTCCAAATGATATAATATTTGTAAGATTTGGAGTAGGGAATTGAAATATATGGCCCTTTAATTTTTTTCATATTGGGATGAACATGAGATTGACACGTTAAAGCCTTTGATTGGTTTAAGATATTTCCTCTATCTTTGTGTACTTTTATTCTACTTTTTTCCATGTGTCAATATTTGATTTCTTGTAGGATTGGGATTTTCTTCTATTCTTTCCTTTCCTTTTCACTTCCCTTTCATAGTTTGGGACTCAACATATTTTATTTCCATTCAATCTATTGGCCTGAAGTGTGGTGGAATTATTCCATGTGTCCACCCTAATACCCTTGATCTGTGTTGTGCTCTCACTGCGAAATGTAAGCCAATGAGAAAGATCCACGCACCTTCACCTTGTCAAAATATTCTTGGACATTACAAAGCATGAGATAATGAGAAGGCTCCATGCTCCTCCAAAATGTCATGTCATGTCAAACCTATTATGATAGATTGAAAAGTTCTAACCAATGAGAAGGCTCCACGATTACTTCGCATTACAACCATTTTCTTTTGGGGGACTTAGATACTTTTGGCTTCCTAAAAAGGTTGTCATGTATCCTTCCTTGACTTCTCTTGAATTTTTAGAATCGATGCCTTATTAAACTTGGTCCATTCCATGGACTTGAAGTCCACCAAATCCCATCTTCTCGAAGATTTATAGAATTCCAACATGTGCCCTATCTTTAATGTTTAATATCATTCCATGTGTCATCCTTTAATTTTTCCATGTTTCCTTGACCTTCAGTGACCCAAAAGCTTTATGAATTGTATCTCATCTCATAGATTGACATCTACCAGAGCCCAAAAGAAATAAATATCCCCAGAATCCCACCACATGTCAGTATCTCATTGTATGTGCCTTTTCAATGTCAAATGACTATTATTTATTGGGTGGATTTTACTTACTTCTCATGGGTTTAATTAAAATCTACCTAAGTCCAACTAACGCTCCTTTTTCTATGCACATTAGGAGAACCCATAGAAATATAATTTCTTGCACTCCGTGGTAAACAAAAACAGTCACCCATCATTTTTGTTGAATCATTTCATTTATCTTGATAAGGTACAAGATATATTACAAATTGACACTTATCCTTGACTTGGACTGAGCTTTGAAGCACAAGGAATAATACAAAACACATAAAATCAGTAAAATTATAGGAAGCCTGTTGAAAAATACTTTCTTTATTCATGGAATTGGATTGAGCTCTGACAGACCCTTCAACCCTTGTTTACGAATAAAGAAAACAATACTAAGGAGAAATTATCCCCATACCATCTTACGTTATGCCTCATCCACTATTTTATACCATAAAATGTATTCTCCAAAAATACAAGAAGGATTCCAATTTCAGTTTTAACTATAAACCACATTCCAACCCCTTTTAGGGATGAAAACCTAAAATTATTGTTTCGAAAAAGAAATGATAAAAAATAAGAGTGGGATTAAAAGGTACACTATGATCATCCTTTACTTTTTGGTATCTTAATTCATTCCATGACCTATACCCTAGCATCCAAGTGATGTATAACATCATAAAAAAATACTCTAATCAACAGGTTAGAATCATCCAAATATCACAAATTGCCTTAAACTTGCAAATTAGCTTAGTTTTTCACAAGTCAAGAAACCCTTCAAAACATGCAAATCTTAGATTTAAAGCTCAAATTGGATTATGTAATAATATTATCTCATGAAAAAGGTATAATTTATGCAATAAAAACTATAAAATTTGGGAAAATCAATCAATATCTCCAATTTAACTTATCTCTCTCAAAATTGTCCTTTTTATCTTTTTTAAGGGCAAGTTGAAGGTGAAAACTTGTTGGGAACAACTCAGAAATCCCTAAGAAAAAATAATAGCTGATCTGGATACCCATTTTTCTCCTCATGATTATTACCAATTTTTATTTCTCAATTCCTTTTATAAGTACTTTTTCCACCCTCACTTCTTATTTCCTTGTTTAAGCTCCTTGTAGTCCTATCAGTCAGTTTTTCCAGCATAAATTTTAATAGAATGGATTTCTAAACAAACCACTTAGTTTTTAGAGTAACCATTACCTTGATTTATAGGGTTATGAAGTTTCAAGTGTAAAATCCTAGTGATAACCCCTTTTCCTCAATCTTTTTTTCTTGGGAATATGTTTCCACACTCATCCTACATGTTTGTACTAGGAGTGATAACGTTTTCTACCAACTAGAAGAATTTCAAGGAAAAATTCTTCTTAAATATTGTTAGAAACTATATAAATATTTTTTTAAAAAAGTTTTAGCTCTTAATGTTAAGTGGGAGGTCTTTAAATTTATTTTTGTCTACAAACCCTAGGTAGGGTTTCACCAAGCTCAAGTGAGCTAAAAAGTTTATAAAATGCAAATTATATTGATCGAGGCCCTATATATTGAACCACAATTACTCAATACCTTGCTTAACATTTATATTTTGACATAAAATATATTTAATCCCTATATCCTTGTACAGGTGTCTCCACCAATGTTCACGGGGCTATGCCCCTCTGCATTGAATGGTACAACTCCCATTATTGAAATTAAACTAATCCTAATCCTATCTAAATGTTGTGGGTGGCCAAATTGGTCAGGGATCACACAGGGACACTCCACTGAACCTATGGCAAAGTGCTTGTATGGGGGTACAAGGGAGGAAATTACAATGATAAAGGTAAAAGGGGGAAATTATGCAAGGAAGATTACTGTCATGAGTAGATTACAGAGCTCACACCCAGTAACCAGAGTAGTTCAACCTTCAATATAGAGGAAAGCACAATGAAGCTAGCGGGACCAATGAATTAAAACACCAAGTTTTTAAATTCATCTATCGAGGACACCAAGTTCCTCTCCAATTCCATACAGGATCAACTATGCTTGCAAAGTGCATGAAAGAGAGAAATAGAGGAAAAAAAGAAAGGGAAATAGAAGAAGTGTAGCTTTTATTCCATGTGTAGTGATGAATACAAAGCTTCAACCAAGCTATCACAATGCTACATAGTAAGAGTTCTTCCAAAATATGGAATCCCTTGGAATGGAGAGGCCATCCCAATTTATAGCAATCTGAATTGTCCTTTCACCTCCCTCACATGACTCTTCATTTCCATATTCCACTCGTGACCTTTTGTTTTCCATGAATTAAGTATTTCTCTTATAATTTTGAGAAAATACTTTTTACAAATTTAAAATAGGTCACTTAAGTGAATAGGATGAAATACAATAATGATGCATAATGAAGAATTAGAATGGAGAGAGAAAGAAGAGAGGGAAAGAGAGGAAGAAGGAAGGAATGAAGGGAAAACACTCCTCATGATGAAATTCTTTGAATGCCTTGATGCAGTCATGAACTTTGAGTGAAGATTTCTGCCACTGGTGATCTTCTACAAAAATCAAGATTGCCCTCTTGAATAACTTTGAATCATTTTCCCAATCTAGTGATGACCACAAACTCCTAGACCATAGAATGAGTGTTCAGAAACATTGTTATGAGGTTTACCATGCAAGCTTGAGATGAACACATACAATGCCCATGATGACCCTCCTTGAAACTTGGTTGATGAACTCCTTGACTCATTGAAATCATTCTGATCAACTCTCTTTGAATCATCCAATCCTTAAGTGATGAAGATGAATTCACATGATGTGCCTTGTGATGCCTTGCTTTGTAATATGAGATGATCATTCCAAACCATGAAAAACCACCATCTCTTCATGATTGATTACACCTGAGAAACTAGACCAACCTGTGCACTGAAATTCATGTTTCCTTGACACTTACTGTATTTGGATGGGACAACTTACCATCTTTAGTAAGCTTTTGAGTTTTCCTTTATGGACCCCAAATGGTGATATCAACCTGAATGATTATCCCTCAATGTCCCGTTGTGCCAAACTTTCCCTTTGAGAACAACCTGCTATTTTTAGTAAGTACACATGGGGCAACTTACTATTT
Organism: Taxus chinensis; assembly: GCA_019776745.2. Taxonomy (NCBI): domain Eukaryota; kingdom Viridiplantae; phylum Streptophyta; class Pinopsida; order Cupressales; family Taxaceae; genus Taxus; species Taxus chinensis. The sequence continues at coordinate 287,841,345 of CM034157.1, forward strand.
TTAGTAAGTGTCATAGTTAGCTTTTCCCAACCTCAACTGGCTATGGTAGCTTGAATTATTTCTTCTTACTGTGTTCCTCTCACCTTTTGGACCAACTGGCTATTTATAGCAGGGGCTTGTGGAACCACTTACTATTTTTAGTAAGTGTCAATTGTGAGCCGAGATGACCTTTTTGATGACTTTTCCTGTGATACTCCCTCTATATTCACCACCTTCTTCATAGCCTATTCAAATGGTGTCTAACCTGAAGTAACAGACCCATATGTAGGAAGGCCTACTATTTTTAGTAAGTGTACAGTTGGTGTCAAGTTGCAACAAAACAGGTCTTGAAACTCTTGGTTTTATTTTGGGGTTCCACACTCCACATTTTGAGTAATTCCTTCATCTGAACAAGTGGGAAAATAGTATTTTCATCATAGGGGGAAGAATACTGAAAAAAAACATAGCCCTCCATATCCCTAAAAAATAGGGACTTCATGGCATGCAAACTAGTTTACGCGAAACTAGATTTTTCAATGATCATTCCCTCCAATTTTCACATGATTTCACCCACTCGAACCCTAAGAAGTGAAGAGGTATCTCGATTCCTTTTCCATAGTTGTCCATATCCCTAAAAAATAGGTACTTCATTGGGAAAACTAGTTCATGCGAAACTAGATTTTTCAATGATCAATCCCTCCAATTTTCACAATGATTTCAATTGGAACATTGAGAAGTGAAGATTCCTTTTTCACAAATGTTCTTCATGTGAAAAGGAAAAAATATGATGAAAAATCAGTCCTCCATATCCCTAAAAAATAGGGACTTCATGGCACAAAAACTAGTTCACGTGAAACTAGATTTTTCAATGATCATTCCCTCCAATTTTCACGTTGATTTCACCCACTGGAACCCTGAGAAGTGGAGAGGTAGCTCACTGATTTTTTCCACTACTACTGTGTCATGGCCATTAATGGAGCTTGAAATTTTCAGGTCTGGTTTTTTTCTCCGTTTGCAATGAAATCAACTCCATTGCGATAGGTTTTTGCTTCTTGTCTCACTGGTGAAATTTCTCTTCGATCCGGTTGTCGGTTTGACGGGAAATTGAACTTTGTTCTTCGTGGAGCCGGAAGTGAAATTTATTCACTGTGAGAATTCCTTTCTATGAATGGGAGGTTTTAAGGTGATTTTTTAATGGCCTTTGAGAGTGAATAACTCAGCAACAAATGGTTCTTTGTTTTGTGCACTGGCTTGCAAGATATGTTCAAATCTTCATCTCACGGCAATGGAGGTTTCTGAAGAATTCCTTCACTCTTCTCTTTCATTATTCATTCCTCTGGATATTTTGATCAATATATTATTTGAAACCTATGCATATTCATGGAGTGGAAGGTTTTTTCCATGGTGGAGCTGGTTTGGAGCAACAATGGTGGACTGAGGTGTTCTCTGCAACTTTTCTTCTGGCAGTGAGAAGCAACAAGAAGCGGCAAAAAATAGTTAGAATTTTTTTCAAATTTTTGAGTTTGAGTTGGGAAAATTTTCATGTCCCTAACATCCCTCACCTCAAAGGGATGTGAGGGACATCAATTTTTCATGGCATTGCCTCAAGCTTGACATGTGGCGAAGATTCGACGATAAGGGATTAAAGCCAAAAAAGTAGCTTTAAAGCACTGAGGGGCTGGAAGCTGGTCACATGGGTGACGAGAAGTCTCCTTAGGGGCTGGGCTTATGTCCCTCACCTCAAAGGGACATGAGGGACACATTTTTCCAACCTTGATGTCCCCTTGACCTTGAGGGATGTGAGGGACAAAAATCCCACCAGGCTCCTGGAGCTGACACGTGTCCTTCCAGAATTTGACTAACTCCCGAACTCGCTTCAAGAGGGAAACTTGAAACGACGATAACTTGAGCTCCCGATGGAATTTTTTGATGAAATTTTATATGATATTGACTGAAATGGCCTTATGAATCCAATGGTGGGGGTATCAGGTATTTATTCCTCCATTTTATCCCTGAAAAATCATATTTTTGATTTGGTACTCCACCTGTGCATGAGAAAAACTGCTTGCAGACCCATTGCGCCAAAGTGTTGTGAAAAAAATAATTTCACCATATTGTAGGGATTGGAATTACTTTTGAAGATGTTTTTTTTTTCTCCTAACTCCATCTGGAGCTCCCAGAATCACCTTCAGAAGCTCAGTAGTTGTTTTGGCCTGTGCACTGCCTAGGCCTGTGAACCCTGATTTTAGTGAAACTGTCCCAACTTCTCTGGATCCTTCCTGAATCTTCCTAAATCAATTCCATGATGTTCCTAGGCCTTTGATTCACCTCCATGTCTAGTTTATATTTTTTTTCCACTCCATGGGGTTGCTCCAGTCCTAGGAAGGCCAGTGATAGCCCTTCCCACAACTTCCCAAAGTTTGCATTTTTCAATGAACTCCTAAAATCACCTAGGGGTTGAATTGAATTTCCTAAATCACCTAGGGGACATATTTAACATAAATTGGGAGGCCATTGGATTGACTGGGTAGACTTGGGGTGCCTTGGAAGGATAAAAATTGAAAATTTAACACAGGGGTATCGTTGTCATGCTGGAAAATTGTCAATTTCCATGTTGCACATTTGCATGACAACAACTGGCTCTAGCTTGGGGACATGACATGGACTGAGTGCAAGTGAATACGTGACATGGAGAATCCAGAATCTCAAATTTGGACCATATAATCCATTGACCAGTGCCTTATCCATTGGGCCCTACGGAGTCACTAGAAAAATAGGCTACACAACTTTCTTTATTGAACACACACACACACAAAAAAAATGGAAGGGAAACACACCAGGGGGAAAAAAAACACACAATAGGAAAGGGAAATTATGTATAGGGGGAGGGAAATTTATAGAGGTGGGGAAAAGGATATACACATACCTGACAACGGGTTGAGAAAAGTACATGCCATCATGAAATAGTGGATTGAAGTATGACCTTTGAAGCACAAAAACTATTATTTGATCAAACCATGCTTTGGTGATGGCTTTGCATGGCTTGAGAAGAAGAAGGCTGACCATAATTCCATCTTCATACTCATACTACATAGAAAATGTTCTTGCATCCAATGAACACTTCATCACTTTCTCAAAACTCTTGTACCTTGATGCTCCCACTTTACGTCCTGTGACCATGTGACACCATTCTTCCATGTCTTCAAGAGTGGGAAAATTTATCCTATCATGAAAACATTCATCTTCTTTGATTTGCAACTTCAAATTGTCTCTTATATCAGCAAAACACTTGGAAGGAGTGAGAAAAAACTGATTTTCTTCCCATTCAAGAACTTCCCGAAACATCACACTTTGTTTCTCTGAGAAAGTGTTTTCAGACATGGAGGTTAAATCATTGAACCAGAGATCTTCATCATCCTTAAGATATTTTTGCAGCATGGGAACATGTTCAAGATGAATCAGAGCTTGGAGGATGGTGAGTGCAGTCTGATTTTGGATCATTTGGAAAGAATCATGCATACTCCCACTTTGTTGTCTAGAGAAATTGTTGCCAATATGCATTCGTTTGGAGTGCATCTTGATATCATTTTCAAAATTGCAGCTTTTGGTTTGGCCATATAAGCATTCCTCACCCTTCATTGGATTTTTCCATATGAATTCTTTCTTTTCATTGGTGGACCATTCCGAAATGATGGGAACAAGTTGGTTTTGATCACACTCCCAATGTTCTTGCAGATTTTTTATTTTGTTTTGAAAGAATTTATTTGGTTTAAATAAGCTCAATATTTTCCATGTTATTATTTCCCACAATAGAGATGTTATCTTCAAAATTGAGGAATTCCAAAGGAGATTCAAGAACCTTTCTTATTTTACACTCATGAAATTCTTTGCATGATGTGGAAGAAAAAGACATGTTTTCATGTTCATTCTCATCAACCAAAGTATTAGAGAAGTCATCAAGCTTATCCAACTGCTCCATCTCAACATCAAAAATTGGTGCACCAAAATAGGAAGCACAAATTGATTCATACCTGTCTTGTATCTCCATAGCCTGGGTTAAGAGTTCAAGGCTGAGTTGAGGATCTTCAGTTTCTTCCACAACCTTCAAGATATCTTGTACAGATAGTTCTTCTAAAATTTCCATAGGCTCATTTTTATCTTCATTGGAAGAATATTCTTGTTGTGCCTCTAGGAGATGGTTAAAAATATGATCCATATGGGCCCATGATTCATTTGAAACATCCTCGTTCACCTCTTCCATGCTTTGTGTTGCCAAAGATTCACTTTCTTGCAAACATGGGCATACTTGATTCATGACACCTACTGACAAGGAGAAGAGGTCCAAGCTTCATGGGAAGGGAACTCCTTCAAGCTCAAAATCCATATCATCTTCTTCTTGGTAAGAAGAAGAGAACCGTGTTGGGGAAACAATATGAGAAGAATTTTCAGCTACATCTTGACCATCCATTATTGAATCTTCTTTCTCAGGTGAAAGATGAAAGGATTTGTTTTCACCGTGATGATGATTCTTCTCCCCAAGTGAGTAGAGGTTGTGTTTAAATTGTTCATTCTCCTCAGATTTGAAAAGAGAGTGGGATTCTTCCATTTGATCATTCATGATTGCATCGGGAAGAGAGTTTGATTCTTTGACTTCCTCCATTTCTTCATGCAACATTTCTACATCACTTGAAGAATCAAAATAGGAGGGAAGATTATCTATGACCATCTTGAATTCATCATCTTCAGACCATGATCAGGGTGAATTTCTTGCACTTCTTCACATCTCTCAATTTCATCATTACTTGAAAGATCAAAACTTGAAAGGAGATCATTCATGCTTACTTTGAATTGGTTCATCTTCTTCATCATTGGTGGAGTCTTTGGAGAGCATTGGATCATCCATTATGCAGCAAGGATATTCCTTTATTGAATATATTATTCCCCCTATGGGTTGTGACTCGAGCCAAATGGAATTGTTGAATGGTGATTCTATCTTCATGTCTTCTACTTCTTCCTCCATGATGTTTCTTTGGCTTTCATCGGAAGGTTCCATGATAAGATCTTCTTCAGAAGCATCCAAGAATATTCTGGGAATGAAAACCTCATAATATGGGCAGCCATCAGGGTCTTCCTCCATATGGAACATCTCATCTTCTTCCTCCATTTTATGTAGTGCTTCAATATGTTCATATCTTATCTGTAGAGAAAAGGCATACCTCCAAATTTCATCGAAGACTTTCGGTTAGAATTTCCTTTTATTATGCTCTGAAGTCTTTCCACATATTCTCTTTTCAACATGTTCATTTCTTCATCACCGTATGCAAGGAATTCATCTATTGAGTGGTGGAAGAAAGATAATGTTCTCAATTTTGTAGTGAGATGTGCGAGGTTGCAAAAATATTCTTCAGTGGATCTTGCACCATCCTGTCTTTCATCATCTTCTTGAATGCTGATTTTATCTTCATCAGAAGGCTCAAGGATAGGATTTTCTTCAATGGAATTCAAGAACCTTTCGGGATGGTATGAATGATCTTCAGGATCTTCCTCTATAGGAAATATCTCCTCTTCTTCTTCCTTGCTATGGGCTGCTTCAAGTTGCTCATACATCTCTTGCAAGAATTTGGCATATTCTTGAGCTTCACACCTTATCTTATGTCTCCTTTGAATCCATTCCTCTTCATCAGTGACATGTTCTTTCTTCTTTCCTTTGTCAACACTAGTCTGGAACCATGGTTGATCAACGATCTTCTTTTCTGGGAAGACATCTTCTTCTTCTTCTTCTTCACTGTCACTCATTGGTACTTCACTCCAATCTGGAAATTTCTTCATGGTGTGGGGAATGAATGTGACCATTTTTGTTCCTTGATGGAGTCACCTTCAAGAATGATTTTACTTTGAAATTTGATTTTTTTTTTTTTTTTGAATATATATTTTTTTGTATTTTTTGATATTTTGGGAAGAGATATTTTTTGGGTGCACTTAGGAAAATATCTCCCCAGTGGAGTCACCAAAAATTGTTGGTGAGAAATTTTTTCAGGTAGAAAAATAGGTGTCTCCACCAACATTCATGGGGCTATGCCCCTCTACATTGAATGGTACAACTCCCATTATTGAAAGTAAACTAATCCTAATCCTATCTAAATGTTGTGGGTGGCCAAATTGGTTAGGGATCACATAGGGACACTCCACTGAACCTGTGGAAAAGTGCTTGTATGGGGGTACAAGGGAGGAAATTACAGTGATGAAGGGAAAAGGGGGAAATTATGCAAGGAATATTACTGCCATGAGTAGATTGCAGAGCTCACACCCTAGTAACCAGAGTAGTTCAACCTTTAATATAGAGGAAAGCACAATGAAGCTAGTGGGACCAATGAATTAAAAACACCAAGTTTTTAAATTCATCTATCAAGGACACCAAGTTCCTCTCCAATTCCATACAGGATCAACTATGCTTGCAAAGTGCATGAAAGAGAGAAATAGAGGAAAAACAAGAAAGGGAAATAGAAGAAGTGTAGCTTTTATTCCATGTGTAGTGATGAATACAAAGCTTCAACCAAGCTATCACAATGCTACATAGTAAGAGTTCTTCAAAAATATGGAATCCCTTGGAATGGAGAGGCCATCCCAATTTATAGCAATCTGAAATTTCCTTTCACCTCCCTCACATGACTCTTCATTTCCATATTCCACTCGTGACCTTTCATTTTCCATGAATTAAGTATTTCTCTTATAATTTTGAGAAAATACTTTTTTACAAATTTAAAATAGGTCACTTAAGTGAATAGGATGAAATACAATAATGATGCATAACGAAGAATTAGAATAGAGACAGAAAGAAGAGAGGGAAAGAGAGGAAGAAGGAAGGAATGAAGGGAAAACACCCCTTGTGATGAAATGCTTTGAATGCCTTGATGCAGTCATGAACTTTGAGAAAAGATTTCTGCCACTGGTGATCTTCTACACTGATGAAGATTGCTCCCTTGAATAACTTTGAATCATTTTCCCAATCTAGTGATGACCACAAACTCCTGGACCATAGAATGAGTGTTCAGAAACACTGTTATGAGGTTTACCACTGCAAGCTCGAGATGAACACATACAATTCCCATGATGACCCTCCTTGAAACTTGGTTGATGAACTCCTTGACTCATTGAAATCATTCTGATCAACTCTCTTTGAATCACCCGACTCCTTAAGTGATGAAGATGAATTCACATGATGTGCCTTGTGATGCCCTACTTTGTAATATGAGATGATCATTCCAAACCATGAAAAAAATCTTCATGATTGATTACACCTGAGAAACTAGACCAACATGTGCACTTGAAATTCATGTTTCCTTGACACTTACTATATTTGGAAGGGAAAACTTACTATCTTTAGTAAGTGTCAGAGTTTTCCTTTCTAGACCCCAAATGGTGATATCAACCTGAATGATTATCCCTCAATGTCTTGTTGTGCCAAACTTTCCCTTTGAGAACAACCTGCTATTTTTAGTAAGTACACATGGGGCAACTTACTATTTTTAGTAAGTGTCATAGTTAGCTTTTCCAACCTCAACTGGCTATGGTAGCTTGAATTATTTCTTCTTACTATGTTCCTCTCACCTTTTGGACCAACTGGCTATTTATAGCAGGGGCTTGTGGAACCACTTACTATTTTTAGTAAGTGTCAATTGCGAGCTGAGATGACCTTTTTGATGACTTTTCCTGTGATACTCCCTCTGTGTTCACCACCTTCTTCGTAGCCTCTTCAAATGGTGGCTTACCCAAAGTAATAGACCCCTATGTAGGAAGGCATGCTATTTTTAGTAAGTGCACCGTGGATGTCAGATTGCAACAAAATAGGTCTTGAAACTATGGGTTTTATTCTGGGGTTCCACGCTCCACATTTTGAGTAATTCCTTCATTTGAACAAGTGGAAAAATGAGATTTTCATCGGTGGGGGAAGAATAATTTAATCCCTCCATATCCATAAAAAATAGGGACTTCATGGCATAAAAATAGTTACACGTGAAACTAGATTTTTCAATGATCATTCCCTCCAATTTTTGCGTGATTTCACCCACTGGAACCCTAAGAAGTGAAGAGGTAGCTTACTTCCTTTCTCACAATTTTTCTTCATGTGATAGGGAATAATCATGATGAAAAATCATTCCTCCATATCCCTAAAAAATAGGACTTCATGGTGCAAAAACTAGTTCACGTGAAACTAGATTTTTCAATGATCATTCCCTCCAATTTTTGCGTGATTTCACCCACTGGAACCCTGAGAAGTGGAGAGGTAGCTCACTGATTTTTTCCACTACTATGTCATGGTGGCCATTAATGGAGCTTGAAATTTTCAGGTCTGGTTTTTTTCTCCATTCGTGATGAAATAAACTCCATTGTGATAGGTTTTTTCTTCTTGTCTCACTGGTGAAATTTCTCTTCGATCTGGTTGCCGGTTTGACGGGAAATTGAACTTTGTTCTTTGTGGAGCCGGAAGTGAAATTTATTCATTGTGAGAATTCCTTTCTATGAATGGGAGGTTTGAAGGTGATTTTTTAATGGCCTTCAAGAGTGAATAACTCAGCAAAATATGGTTCTTCGTTTCATGCACTGGCTTGCAAGATATGTTCAAATCTTCGTCTCACGACAATGGAGGTTTCTGAAGAATTCCTTCACTCTTCTCTTTCATTCTTCATTCCTCTGGATCTTTGATCAATATATTATTTGAAACCTATGCATATTCATGGAGTGGAAGGTTTGGTTTCCATGGTGGAGCTGGTTCGGAGCAACAATGGTGGACTGAGGTGTTCTGGAGCAACAATGGTGGACTGAGGTGTTCTCTGCAACTTTTTTTCTAACAGTGAGAAGCAACAAGAAGGGGATTAAACAATTAGATGTTTTTTCAAATTTTTGAGTTTGAGTTGGGTGAATTTTCATGTACCTAACATCCCTCACCTCCTAAAATGGATGTGAGGGACATCAATTTTCACAGCGTGCCTCAGCTTGACATGTGGCAGAGATCCAACGACAGGGGATTAAAGCCAAAAAAACAACTTTAAAGCACTGAGGGGCTGGAAGCTGGTCACATGGGTGACTAGAAGTATCCTTAGGGGCTAGGTGAATTTTTCCAACCTTGATTTCCCTGACCTTGAGGGATGTGAGGGACAAAAAATTCCTCCAGGCTCCTAGAGCTGACATGTGTCCTTCCAAAATTTGACTAACTCCCGAACTCGCTCCAAGAGGGCAACTTGAAACAGTGATAACTTGAGCTCCTGATGGAATTGTTTGATGAAATTTTATATGATATTGATTGGAAATGGCCTTATGAATCCAATGGTGGGGTATCAGGTCTTGATTCCTCCATTTTATCCCTAAAAAATGGATTTTTGATTTGGTACTCCACCTGTGCATGAGAAACAAACTACTTGCAGACCCATTGCGCCAAAGTGTTGTGAAAAAAATAATTTCACCATCTTGTAGGCTTGGAATTCCTTTAAAAATGTTTTTTTTTCTCCTAACTCCATCTAGAGCTCCAAGAATCACCTTTGGAAGCTCAACAGTTGTTTTGGCTGTGCACTGCCTAGGCCTGTGAACCCTAATTTTAGTGAAACTGTCCCAACTTCTCTAGATCCTTCCTAAATCTTCCTAAATAAATTCCATGATGTTCTAGGCCTTTGATTCACCTCCATGTCTAGTTTATATTTTATTTTCCCACTCTCCATGGGGTTTCTCTAGTCCTAGGAAGGCCAGTGATAGCCCTTCCCACAACCACCCGAAGTTTGCATTTTTCAATGAACTCCTAAAATCACCTAGGGGTTGAATTGAATTTCATAAATCACCTAAGGAAATGAGATAAAATAAATTGGGAGGTCACTCAGACTGACTGGGTAGACCTGGGGTGCCTTGGAAGGGTAAAACTTGAAAAAATTAACACAAGGGGTATAGTTGTCATGCTTGGAAATTGTCAATTTCAAATGCAATTTTCTACTCCAAATACATATTTCTTCTAACCCTACCTATTTTTTGTGCTTACATGTCATGAGCTCAAAACATATAATGAGACATTTTAATGTTTTAAACAAATCACATATATCCTTTACATCCTATGAGTCTTTCTCAACATAACTAGATTCTTACCATAGCTTCACTAACCAAATAAATCTGCTAACCCCAATGAAACAATATAATAATGGCCAAGACAAACTCAAAATTTCAAAATATCACTATAGACACCTAAAATTAGCAACACTAATTTCCCTGACCTCATACATTACCCCTGTAAAAAAATCAATTTAAAATAAGTCATCTTATCATATGTATAAATTTCCTCCACAATATTTACTCCATGTAAACATGATCTTACACACGTAAACATCACTCTACAGTTGTAAAATCTTACTTTACCCCTCCTACAAACCACCCAAGAACTCTAAATATACCCTATTGATTTTAAAACCATCTAATCTTGTTGTTAACACATACCAATTGCAGACACCTGTATTTTGATCAAAGCACTATTATTCCTAATATTGCACTAACTATTATCTTTCTCACAAATTGACGATACCTCATCAATTAGAGTCTTGTAACTCATTTTTTATGACATTATTTTTGTCGTATTTCTCCTATAAACAAGATAATGGGGTTAATATAGTTCCTTATTGACTAAACCCTCTTCTCATTCCCTTCTATAATATTTCTACTAGCTCCCTAGGTAATCAATCTATCTCATGACATTGATTAGACCTCTCAAAACCCTCTTGAAACCCTAATTCCTCTCTAGATAGGATTAACTAGCCTAACCTAGTTTAGCTAGTCCTAAACCATGATTAACCTCTTCTAAGCCTAGTAAAATATTACTTTTGACTCACTAATTAAATTTTTAACTCATTTTTAGTTCCACATGCACCAAAAGTGTCCCATTTCTGAAATTGGAAAACTATAAATAGCCCACTACCCCTAGACTATTTCTAAGAACTCTCCTCCTTTCTAACATAAACTATAGAATTTTTCTTAGGGTTTAGAGCTTATTTCATTTGTTTTATTGAGCGATTTCTTTTCCATTGCAATACACACAAAAGCATTGAGTAAATGGGAAGAACCATTGGCCTTGAAGCCATTAATGGTGAGCTCCCATTCTCATAATCATGAACTGATTTCTTATAATCCTTAATAGGTTCATTTGTAAAAGCTTTCAAGAATAGAGGATAACTAGTTATGTTAGGTTGCTTGTTTGTTTCAAGTTTAATGCATGCAAAGTGAGGAATCCTTGCTTATTTCTTATCTAATGGTCCATTGATAATTTTATTTAATTATTTTTGGGTTTCTTAAGTGTTCTTTCCCCATTTCCATAGCTTTTGCAATTTTTCATTAAACACATTTGGCATGCCTGGTAGGACACTTGGTCCATCCTCCATTAATGAAGTCATTTCAAAGATTTAATTTCAGTTTCTAACTTTTACATGTTTTTATAGGGTTAAATATTGTGCCTTGGGATTTTTAGCTAGGTTTTATGTAGTTAACCTTCATTTTCATGCCTCTTTGTTAAGGTTATGTTAGATATTACATTTAGTGGCTAAATTCTAACCTGTTAACACTTTTAGAATTTCATTTTCTGTGTTTTTAGTGGGTTTTCAGGAAGGCACACATACACCTTACTACCAATGCAGGAACTTGTTGACTTTCATTTTTAGCAGAGGTGTGCAAGATCCAAATCCATGTGAAGGTGCATAAAAATAGGCTCTCATATTTAGACAACTTGTGACACCTTGTTGAGTGGTCTTATTAGGAAATCCATTTTTTCTTGGAGCCCACTTTACTAGTCTATTTTGTGTCAAACCATCACAAAAGTGATGACTTACTTGGAGTCTGAACCTTGTGTTTTGAACAAGTAAAATATTCCAATTGAGTTATATCTAGGTGTCTTTCATCACATATTTAAACAACATCTCACTTAGCTTAGTTTCTTTCTTGCCTGCGGATGAGGTGAAACTCTGCCCAAGTGGCGCTTAGTTTATTTTCATGTTTCGATCTATACCCTTGAATTCTTGCTTCCCATTTGGGGTGAGAAGGAAACATACCCCTTGATTCATATCAAGGATAATATTCACTAATTTTTTATATGTTTATGCCCAACCATGTTTGCGGCTGAGTTGTTAAATGTCTAAAGTGTGCAAGTACATTTTCATGTCTTCAATAGTCCTTTGATATTGATTTCAATATCGTCTTCATCACTACAATTTCAGTTCATCATTATTTATCTTTAAATTTTTATTTTTTCCCGCAATCTAACCCTACAATTTCAATTCTTACATCGTGTTTTCAAATTTTGTGAGAACTTGATATAATTCCCTTTATTGTATGGTTATGAAGCACACACAACTAAAAAATCCTTGCTATACCCATACTTAGTTTTAATTCCAACACCATCTGAGTCTTTTGAGAGTGTCAATATTAGCTTGTATATATCACGATAACATCATCTTGATACTAATACCTTGCTTACTAGGTTAATGTATCAAGATAGTGTTGTTACATTATACACATTCACAACTTCCATTTTTTAGAAATCTTAGGTTTTATCAGAATTTAAGCTGGTATTAGTATATATAATGGAGAGATCGCACCAATATCACTTTGATATTTAGGCCTTGGTAGTATTCTAACTTAACCTACATATTGATAGGATATTATTACTATTCACTTTGGACCCTTCATCAGAATCATAGTTTAAGGTAAAAACTTGGAAAAGTGAAAATTTGAGTGACCATTTCATTTAAGTGTTCATGCGAGTGTTCTTTGAATGATAAAAATGACTCTATAATATTACATCCAGAACACACTTGGATATTTCAACGTCACATCAAATGACTTACACAAACATATGTCTAGGTTTCACACAAACTTTGAAGACATTTAGATAAAACCTAGTATCCTTTTCACTACTTATGTCTAGAATCACGAAAATGGCATCTAAACCAAATGAGCATGACTTAGGACAAAATCATTTTGAATCCTTCCCATTTAGCAGCAATAACTTAGCACATATTTTTCGCAAGTTAAAGACATAGATCCATTGATTGATCATAGCAGAGAAGAATATAATTATTATAAAGAACAAAATCAATTATACCTAGGTCGATTTGATAAAATCCTTTATTATAATAGGGATCATGTACTCACAAGAGTCCTAGAATTAGAAGCTAAACTTCCAAAAGAATGTGAAATGGAGGCTAAGGTCATTAATCATAAAATATAAGAACGAAGATCCCTCTTAGACATGGATAACCCATTTGTCATAAGATACACTTCTACTTATGGGAAACATCACAACACCATTGAAGAAGACCCACCAAAATCAATTGGTGATCTGTGATGACCTTATTACAAGGCCGTGCATAAAGTGAAGATTGAACATAAGTGCAAAGCCTCAACACCTCCTAAGTTTGATGAAGAGGATGATCCTTTAGTTGAAGAAGAGATCATTCAAAAATAAATATTGAAGCTAAGTTAAAAATTAGCTAACTTAGGTTCTTCGATCAGGAGCATACATAAATACAAGCTCAAAACCAAATCTAGTGAGTTCCACTCTGATCCATACGATGAAATAAATTTTAAAGTGGTTAAAGTAAATAGACTGATATCACCTACCAAAGAACAACTCATTCAATGGGAATTATAGTCAATAAAAGATACACTTACTAAACTATAGGAAGGAAACATAGGAAACAATAGAAAATATTTGTATAAAGAACTATGCCCTTACCCCTTCAATAAGGACATGTTGCGGAAACCCTTCCCAAAACATTTTTCCATTCCTAAGTTTGATAAATATAAAAGAAAATGTGATCCTCGTGGTCACATTAAGTATTTTTATATGGCTTGTCAAAAGGTTGCATACAAAGATAATTTCTTAGCACAACTCTTCCTTCATAGCCTAGGAGCATTGGCATTAAAATGGTTGTTTAGTATACCCAAGGGATCCATCACAACATGGCTTGCTCTAGTGGAAAAAAATGTCCGACGTTATTGCTTCAATATGGAGAATGATATCACAATGAATGACCTTTGCAATGTAAAGTATAATCCCAATGAGACATTTGCAAGATTTTTAAAATGATGGTGTGGGTTGGCTAGATTTGTCCTATGTGTCTTACTAGAAAAATAACTTGTAAGCATATTTATTCCTAACCTAAACCTGTAGATAGCCTTCCATTTACAAATGCAATGTGGCTCTAAATTTGAAGACGTTATAGAGAAGGGTAATAAAATTGAAAATTATCTCATTACAAATGGTACACTTAAACCTTTCATCAAAGATAAACATGAAGAAAAACCCTCGGATAAACCAAGATTCTTAAACAAGAACAAACATGTCATTGGTGACGACATTACAGACTCCAAAAGAGTCCAAGATGTATAGACTGGTCTATTTTTAAAGCTCTCACAAGGAACTCACCCAAAATCACCCAGGAAATGTATGTTAACGTCACTAACCAAATCACTATCATATATACTTAAACAGTTAGATGTCATGAACATGGTGCAGCACCCAACCGCGATAATACAATATCTAGAGGATTCTCCAAAACCCTGTTGGCTCAAAGAGCACAAGTATTGTGATTTCCATTGTGTTAAAGGATGTAAAATAGATAGGTTCTTGAGACTACGTCATTACATAAAAGACCTCATTGAAGAGGGAAAAATCGTTGTAGATTCTCTTCCTGACTTAGGACAAGATCTAGATGAAAAAATGGGTATCTTCAAAGATCCCTTCCATAACCATGCAAATAAGAAGAATAGAAAGAAAAATCATGGACAAAATTCCAATGACTATAGGACTTCTACCTATGTTTATCCAAAAAATGATATCCTTTTTGACTCCCTCATAGGATATATCTTTTCATATGATGAACAGGTCAATACTATTAGGATCTTAGAAAACATTTGTGCAGTAGGGACATGACGCACTCATTTTATCATACTATATCCCCTACATGTCCCTCAAGAAAGTTAGTATGATTTAATAGAATAGTTGGAGAAGACACCCACTAGGATATTGATCTTAGATATCCTCAAAATATCTACTACCCATAAAAACATATTGTATAAAATGTTGTAGATTTTGGGAGTCTCCACAGATGTAGACCCTGTTGGTATCCAATTTTTTTCTCCTTTTTAGTCTAAGTAGCATCACAGATATGTCATGGAGCTTAGGGATAGATCATACCATGTTTTATGTCACTCGTAGCTAGGGATATGGTCTAGTTGGCACTCAAGTTTATGGAGAAATGGATAACACTCCAATAGGACTTGATCTTGTCCTAGTTGTTTTAGGTGGTGCCTTGCATCCAAGGTAAGAGGAACTATTTTATAACCTTGTAATGGTGAAGGAGATGAAGATGTCCTTCTCTTTGCTTGAAATTATATGATGGAGACCTTGATGAAAACATGATCAACACCCAAGATCTGAACTCTCACAAGTTGTCACTTCTCAAAACATGGGTATGTTTTCAAAACAAGGCAAAGGTTACTAGAGACATTAGAAATCCTGATCAGTTGTGCATACTTTTACAAATAGATTTTGATCTTCTATGGGTATACACATGCAAATCAAGAATAGTATATGATAGGATCTTTGTTGGTGGATGATTTTTGGTGGAAGATTGATAAGACAAACTAGAATAGATCATATCTTTGACAAACTATACAATGCTTCAAACAACTATCAGATGAAATGCCTAAAATAATCAAGATGTTCTTTCAACCAGAAGAGGCACAAATGGAAACCCAAGTTTCACTCTTCATACAATATTTGAGAACTCACCACAAAAGCTTGAAGTAAAGAACTCAATTAAACACAAAAACCCATGATCAAACCACGCCTAAGGTGCCCCCAAAGGCTTACAAGAAATCTTTGTAGTCAAGGAAGGTTAAGTGATATTAATTTGTTTATCTCCTTATCAGATGAAGTCTCTTCTGAGTATGAGATTGCAAATGACACTAAACTATCAACCAGAAATGGAGATCTTGTGTGATTCCTAAAGACTTTCAATGCAAGATTGCAATAAGAACAGTAAAATTTATTCACAGGAATTTAAAATTAATAATAGACATCACATTGCCAAAAGAAAAACACAAATTTAATTCTCAGAAATATGCTTTGAAATGGGGCATATATATTAGGCATCCAGGAACCACCAGATATCTCATATAATAGTAATGAGGTTGATGAAACAGGTGTAGGTCATTTCGATGATCCGTTTAATGGTCATAGACATGATGGTGGGGATGATCAGAAGGGTCCATTTCATGATCCTAGATAGAGATGACAGGAGCAAGGACATGGATAGGCTCAAGGATGGGCTTAGTATCTCAGAGGTTAACCTGAGCTCAGTGGGAGAAGACGAGGGACAACTAGTTGTCTTATGGCAGCACCTGTAGTAGGTTGAAGTAGAGAGAGACCATACCTGAGCTCACATTCAGGTTGTGACAACAAAGCAGGACCAGACCAGAGCCCAGGAAGGCTAGGGATGAGATGGTACTGTGCACTTTCATTAGATATGATATATGGTCACCCAGATGTCTCAGGTGACAAGCTTATTACAATATTCCCAGACTCAGATACATCTAGTGATAGCCGAGAGAGATCAACTTCATGCAGAGTGAGCAGTAGGTCAAGCCAAGGTTGTGTGGCTATCAAAAGAGGTAGTGTCCTTCCAATGTATAGATGGGATAATGGTGATAGTATATACCCACATATATTTGGTTATAGTGGAGGGAAGAGCCTCCTATTATTGGTCTTTATACTATGAGGTAGTTACAGTTGGTCAACGGGCACCCACCTATAGCCAATAGTCGAGTGGATCTACGAGGTCAGAGAGCCCTTAGGAATTAGTGGAGAAACCATGAAAAAATCTTATAGGACCATGCAGTACATAGATCATGGGTCCTCCCCCGTCCCATAGGCTAGCAGGGATGAGGTGTTTGAGACCACAATGGAACCATCCCCAAGTTGTGGGACCTTGCAAGCTTGGGATGGATCTCTGGAGAAGGCCAGTTCCTCTATCTATTTCTACTGCTACTACTACTCCTAGTGCTGGAAGGGAAAACTAATCTAATAATGCCAAGGGACCAGGGATAGAAGGATAACATGAAAGGAAACTACACTAAAAGGTGATAGCACCAGAAAAGAGGGATGAACACTATCTGTTCTGAGTGAGAATGAAGGGAAATGCATGAAAGGAGGCTAGGCACGAGTAACATAGTGAAACAGGTATTCACCAGATCTTTTTCATGGAACACAACTAGATATGGAACTGCAAGGGACCTGAAATAGCACAACCAACACACAATGCAAAAGAAAAGGAAAGAAGAAGGAATGCAAACATGTTAGGATAGAGAATAGTCACAAAATGATGCTTCTATTACTTCTAGAAATACACAGAGTTGTTACAATGATGAAGGAGGCTGATATCCACATGCAAGAGCCAAACTAGAGGTCTGCAACTCAAAATACAGAAAATATGGAGTCCTTAGCAAAATGTGTAAGGATCCAGAGTGTCCAACATAACAAATGAGCCTTTCTCTTACATTTATAGATGAATCCATGGAGGAAGAAGGGAAGAAGGAGGGAAAATCTGAATTTGAAACACAACCACCAACAAGAAGCATTCAATGCCTACAAATCCACCTGGAGATTTGTGGAAGGAGGGTGGATCATATCAAATTAGGTGGTTGGAGCAATCAGATATGCTCATTAATGCTCAGAAAGATTTTTTCACATTTCTCACATACCAGATCCCCAAAAATTTGAATTTGAATGGCACTGTAGCTGATGTCAGTAGCTCTCTGACAAGTCTAAGCACATGCCGATCTGAGCTCTGTAGCAGAAGATACGGCTGTCAGAATATGTCAGAGTTGTTGGCACATGTGGATTGGCTGAAATGATGGCCAAATATGTGAATACTTGTCATTTCTACCATGTGTCGATCATTGATTTGTTGTAAGGATTTGGTGCCCTATTGGTGTGCTTTGACTAGTTACGTGTGACACACTCAAGCATGTCAAAAGATGACCTGGCATAGAAGGGGTGAAGGAAGGTGCATGGAAGAAAATAGAGGAATGTGCACATAAGATGAGGCATGCAGGGAAACAGCAAAGGAAGGTGCGTAAGGGTGTGCATGGAGGGAAAATGAAGCAAAATGGTGAGCAGAGAATGCATGGTCAAGGCATAACTATTACAAAGTAATGGGCATGGCAGTGTGTGAGAGGGCCAGGGACTTAGTTGATTGAAGAAAGTGTGAGGCATGTGGGAAGGGAAGAAACTGATTAGGAAGAAGGTGAAATGCATGGAAGGTGGGTGCAAGGGAGAAGTGGAAGGAGAGAAAGGAAAGGGGCATGCAGGGAAACTACAACCAAGGGAATGTGCCAAGTGATCTTGAGTGTGTGCAATATTGCAATGAATAACTTAGAGCCAAAATGTGTATGCAAGTTACCCAAATCACTAGGAGAGCTATTTGGATAACAATTTTGGTGACTTTCGGGGCCATCTGCCTGCTAGATGAAAGAGATCAGTAGCCTGAAGCATCCATTGGGCATGGAGTCTACTTATGTAATCATGAAACTTCCCTTGTAGTCACTTGAGGATCATTTATTGACTCTATTCTGAATCTTGCAGATGCTGAAAGAAGATCTACATTCTGGAAGAAACAAAAGAGTGCATGCAAGAAGCACACGAGAAGAAAGAACTATGTACAAACAAACAATGTGTGTGGAGCACACTTGGAGGAATTGAAACTACTCTAATATATACAACATGATGTAACAAACTTAATGGAAGGGTTTGAGATAGATCCCATTTACTGGGATTTGTAGCACGCCTCCATCAAGATGAGTTAACTCGAAAGAGTTAGCTTCGTTATAGGAACTGATGATGTATGGGCCACTCCAAAGTGCATCAAACTTTGAATGGAACCCTGGTTTAGCTCTGTCAGCATCCCATTTTAGAACCAAGTCCCCAAATTTGAAAGCTTGAGGCCTAGCCTTTCTATCAAACCATTTCTTTGTTTCTTGTTGATGTTGTTCTAGCTTGATCATGGTAGAGTTCCTAAGTTCTTCAAGATTAACCAGCTCTGCTATTCTGATTTCTCTTTGGTTGTGAACCTTCAAATTTCAGCTATCAGGCAAGTGCTAATGAATTGATCTCTAGTTTCAAAGGAAGGATAGCTTCGTTTCCATAGACAATATTGTAAGGTGAAGTTCCTATTGTCTTTTTTACTGTGATTCTATCTTTCGAGAGCGTGCGTGAGACTTTTGTATATCACTGTCTTTAGCTGATGTTCATTATGCACTTTATGATTCTAATCAGATTCTTATTTGTTGATTCTGCCAGACCATTTCCCTGAGGGTAATAGTTGGAATAATTCTTCAGGTAAATGCCCAGATTTAGAGCCCAATCAGTGATTTTAGTACCAAGGAAGGCCTTTGCATTATCAGAGATAATGGTTTGAGGAATGCCAAACCTTGTGACTATACCTTTGAGAAAGTCAAGGATGACTGCCTCAGTTGATTCCTTAAGCGTGACAGATTCTGTCCATCTGGTGAAGTAATCTGTAGCTGTCAACACCCATTTATGTCTAGTGCTTGAAGGTGGATTGATCATGCCTATGAAGTTGAGACCCCATTGCGCAAAAGGTTGATCCACTTGGATTGGTCAGAGGGGAAGCACTACCAATATTTTCTTTCCTACAAAGAAAGTGCATTCCTTGCATTTTTTGACCCACCTGTGTGCATCTGCAAATAGGGTAGGCCAAAAGATACCTGCCATTATGATCTTCATTGTTGTAGTTTTGGTAGAGAAGTGTCCACCAGAGAATCCATCATGAAATTCTACTAACACTTTTTCAGTCTGTGTGCCATTGATACATCTTAACAACATGCCATCAAGATTCCTTTTGAAGAGAAGTCCATCAATCAACACATAAGGGATAGATTGTAACCTTAGATGTCTTCTCTTTGCTTTATTTAAACTAGGAGGGTATGCACCCTCAGAAAGGAATGTGATCATGTCCTTCATCTAGTCACATGCGCCAGGGTCTATATTCTGTTCAAGTTCTGCACATGGAAGGTCTTCATCTAGAAATAATGAAGCTTCAGGTTCATTCTGCACATCCTCAACAATCTACCTTTACAGAGTGCACTACCTCTTACCAGCTTTGTGGCCTTAATAGTCACATCATATTCCATGATTTTGGTCACCCATCGTGCTCTTTTCTCACTAATTTATGCTCCCATGATGAAGTCTCTGATAGAAGAGTGGGAGACTAACACCTTGATATGATTGGTGGTGAGCATACTTTTGAATTTCTTGAGTGCGTGCATGATGGTGAAGACCTAATTTCTCTATGTGACTATATTTTAGTTCATAATCCTTCAGCATCTGGCTGAAGAAAGCCACTGGTTGTTCCAGCCCTTGTTCATTTTCTTGTGTTAGGACAACAACAACACTTGCATCAGTGCCATAAGCATAAAGGATGAAATCCTTTGAATAATCTGGATTGATGAGTGTTGGTGCACAAGAAATCTCTTACTTGATCTTGTTGAAGCTTTCTCTTCCTTCTACTATCCATCTGAAGGCTATGTCCTTCTTGAGCATCAAGGTGATGGGCCGAACCAGTCCCACAAAGTTAGGGATAAAATACCTAACAAAATTGATCTTTCCAAGGAAGGACTGTAGGGCCTTTTTGTGCACCTGGTAGGGAAAGAGCTAGGATGGTTGAAATGCATTCAGGATCAATTGTGATGCCATCCTTTGAAACCACATGGCCCAAGAGCTTTCCTTGTGCCACTACAAAATTACACTTCTTGGGGTTAAGAGATACCCCAAATTCTCTACATCTCTCAAAGACTTTTCTAGGTGTGCCATATGATCTGTGCTCTACTTTGAGAAGATAGTTATATCATCAAGGTAAACCAAGATGAACTCATTAATGTATCCTTTGAAGGAAATATCCATAGCATGCTGAAATGTGGTGCCCACATTTGACAGACCAAAGGGCATTTTTTGATATGCATATGTTCCCCACTTGGTTGTAAATGTTGTTTTGAATTGATCCTCTTCCTTGACCAGGATCTGGTTGAAACTTGAGTATCCATCTAGCATGGAGAATCTCTGCAAGCCAGCCACAGTCTGCAGAATCTGCTCCATTGAAGGAAAAGGATAATGATCCTTTAAAGATACTGTATTCAAATCTTTGAAATCAACACAAAATTCTGATTTCACCATTCTTCTTGCGTACTGGAACCAGATTTGTGACCCAGGTAGAGTATTTGATAGGAAAAATAATTTTTTCCTCAATGAGTTTGGATAATTCCTTTCTCATGAGGGGCTCTATCTTTGGATTGACTGGCCACTACTTCTGTCTGATGGGATTGATACCAGGATCAAGGTCAATGGAGTGTTGAGAAACACTTGGATCAAAACCTTTGAGGTATTCATACTCCCATGAGAAGATATCACTATATTTTTGACAGAGAGAGATGAAGGCCTATTTTTCTTCATGCACACAAGTCCTGCTGAGCAACAACTCTTTCCCACATGTAATAGTGACTGAGGAGTAGTCTTCTTACATGATGCATGCATGTATCTTTCTTCACCCTTGAACTCATCATCAGGGCTAAACATTTTCTCTAAGGTGACCAGCCCTTTAGGTAACTTATTTTTCTTCAGCTGTATCACTTGGTCACCATAGTTGTCATGCAAGTCAGCTTGCATGCTTGATGAGAATTCAGCTTCATTCTGGATAAACTGGATGATCTACGTGTCACTTTCAAACACTTGCCAGCTGGTGTTGTTATCTGGAATGGATGGTCTGATCACCATCTTGATGTGCTGAGTGTTTCCTTTGACAAAGTCCTCAGCAGGAGAGAACTGTGAACCTAGTGCGGCCATCTGGTCAGCTTCCTTGTTCATTCTACATGGAACCACCTACAGATTAAGAGCATCAAATCTCTCAAGGAGGTCCCAAACTCTGTATTTATAAGCTTTGAGAAGCTTATTCTTTGTCTGGAACTTGTTGGTAACCTGGTGGATGATCAATTTTGTGTCCCCAAAGATCTGCAGTGCCTTAATTTTCTTCTTCTCAGCAATGAGCAAGCCATGCACCAGTGCTTCATACTCTACCACATTGTTAGAGCATGCAAACTATAGCCTGTGCATGAAGAATAATTTCTCATCCTTAGGGGAAATGAGAACCACTCCTGCTCCCATGTCATTTCTGCTTCTGGATCCATCAAAGTACAACTTCCATAGACCAGGTTGAACTTTTTCTTTCTTGAGTGCACATGGAAGCATAGCGTCTTCTTCTAGAATGCAATAAGTACCAAGCCCAGTTTCATAAGCTTCCAGTTCTTCAGCATAGGGATCAAATTTATGGTGTCTTTCCACCCATTCATCAAGCACTAGGTCAGGAATAGAGGGTGGAAGAGACTGCTCTTCAGGAACTGAAGCTTGTTCTTCTTGGATTAAACAGTTGGCTTGGAGAGGGGATGGGACATATGACTCTACATGATAGGAAAATATAGGCTCATCTTGTATGGTAAACTGGGTACCATACCTTGTCTTGAGTAACATATGAGACCAATCAGAAGACAAGTAACCACCCACTTTAGCATTAAATTCTCTTGATAGACATAGGGAAAACAAAGGAGGCAGGTCAATGATTGACACATATTGAGTAATAGTTAGGTTTGAACATGCATGAAGGGTTAGCTCAAGATCCTTGATGACTCCTAAGGTGGTGACAATTGAGCCATCAAGTTGTAGGACTCCTTTAGACAAAGGGCTATATTTCAGACCTAAGACATCAACTATTTTCTTAGGCATAACAGAAGTACTAGCACCTGAGTCAATCATGCAATTATGCACTAGGTGTTTACCTATAATCAAGGACATATAGAAGGGTGGGGTTTTAACAACTTTACTTACTTGTTTCTCCTCTTCTTGGTAGATTTTGATAGAAGCATGTGGCTTCTGCATAACTGGATCAGTGCATGCTGGAGTTGCACCAGAGCTTCATGCAATAGATCCCACTGAGATGGAATGGTCAGGGCATCCCACATTGTGACATTTATGTTTGTTCTCTTCATCTGGTCAACAATGCTAAATGGAAGGCCCCCCATCTTGTGCATTTGGGGAACAACATCCCTTCTTGATTGTTCAGGCGTAGAAGCCTAAATTTTAGCTAGAGCAGAGGCTTGACCTACCAAAGGAGGGGCACGTGCTGCTTTAGAAGGAGCTTTACGTGGGGCCTCCTACATAGGGATTTGAGCACTTTTACTACAAGATGCCTTGTCTAATTCTTTCTTCTTTTGAGGATCTACTTGTGTTGTTGGGGTTATAGCCTGCGCACCTAATTCTAACATTCTCTTCTTATATCTTGTGTTGTCCACAACTTGGGCACGTGGTTTGTTTGTATCTTCTACAGCTTGGTTGATTACACAGAATTCCTCCACACCAAAGAACATCAAATTTGTCTCTAGAGGAGCTTCTGGTCTTTCTAGGTTATCTACTTCATGGGCACTTGTTGAGGGCTCACAAGCTAAAGCATTCTGGATCATGAAGGCTTGGGCACGTGCAACATTAGCACAATGATATTGACTATGAGGCATGTTGCAAGGGAAGCACCATTCTGAATCTTGTGCCAAATTGTTCTGAACTGGAACAAGCACTGACTCACACTGGGTGCTGGAAGAGAAGGCGTGGGAGGAAAAACTTGCAAGGGAAGATGTGCATTAGGATGCCATCTATCATTCTGTTGGTTGGGTGTGTATCTTTGATTTCCATATTGATTCCACCAAGGCTGATTGCTTTGGCCATGCACCTGATTGGAATTACCTCTATAGGCTTGCACCTGTTTCTTTTCTAATGATATGACCTTGTTTGATAAATTTCTAATCAAGGCCTTCAATTCTTCATCTTCCTTTTACTGTGATGGAGAGTAGGATGTTGAGGCAACTGGTTGTGCACTTTGCTCAGGAATAGGAATAGGGGCCACAGAAGGCTGGGGTGCTTGTGACATTTCTGGGAACAAGGGCATAGGTGGTCTAGGA
This sequence comes from Taxus chinensis, assembly GCA_019776745.2. Taxonomy (NCBI): domain Eukaryota; kingdom Viridiplantae; phylum Streptophyta; class Pinopsida; order Cupressales; family Taxaceae; genus Taxus; species Taxus chinensis. Next base: position 287,865,426 of record CM034157.1, read on the forward strand.
GCCAACTTTCTGGCCTGAATAAGACTATTTTCTTCCCTTACTACAATACTATAAGCAGCTGGTAAAGTCCTACCTCCCATGGATTGGATCATAACTGAAATATCATTATTGAGTGCCTTCAGATAATAAAGGAAAGCATGTTGGGCTGTAGGTCTTACCACAAGAGGGATTCTATCCCAAGTCTTCTGAAATCTGATGTTGAAATCAGTCATCTACTCATTGGGCACCCTCCTTGTTGTTGTCAGTTTCTCCACCAGAGATAGGTGATCTGACTTATCTTCAAAGTAATTGCAAAGAGTTGTTCCCAGCTCATCCCAGGTGGTGATAGATCCAAGTCTCAAGCCTTGGTACCATTGAAGTGCTTTACCTTTGAAAGAGGTTGCAAGTAGCCTGACTGCTACATCATCATGTGTGATCAGATAGAGTGAACACACATTTTCTATATCCTGGATATGCTCCTGAGGGGTGACTTGATTCTCACCAGTAAAGTATGGAATACTCTTGAGCACCATTTGGCATATCATGTTACATAGCCAGCAGTAAGGGACTCCCTCCACAAAGTTTACAAAGTTTCCTAAGTGGAGGAGGTGGTTGATGCGCCATTGCATAGGGCACGTAGGTTGTCTATTTTGAGGAGGAGTTGAGTGGGGTGCAACGTGCTGGAGATAGAGATGCGCGCGTGGGATTTCTAGAATGAACTCTTCTCAGGGATAGCTGGAGGTACTCAAAAGAATCTTCAGCTACTGCACTTCTTCTTGTATGCACTCTTCTCATGAAAGGTGCTCAGGACTACTGAAACAGAGATCTTAAAATGTTGGGAGTCACCAGATGTGTTGAAATGAGCCTCCAAAGGCTGAAATACTAAGTCCACACACCAAAACTTAGAGATATGAAATTTGAGCTTTCAATGCTGGTCCCACCGGGTGTGCCAGAAACTGTTGGTTTCTCAAATGTGCACCCATGTCTCAGATCTCAAAAGGGCTGAGGTGTTTGAGACCACAATGGAACCATCCCCAAGTTGTGGGACCTTGCGAGCTTGGGATGGATCTCCAGAGAAGGTCAGTTCCTCTATCTATTTCTACTGCTACTGCTACTCCTAGTGCTGGAAGGGAAAACTAATCTAATAATGCCAAGGGACCAGGGATAGAAGGATAACATGAAAGGAAACTACACTAAAAGGTGATAGCACCAGAAAAGAGGGATGAACACTATCTGTTCTGAGCAAGAATGAAGGGAAATGTGTGAAAGGAGGCTAGGCATGAGTAGCACAGTGAAACACGTATCCACCAGATCATTCTCATGGAACACAACTAAATATGGAACTGCAAGGGACCTGAAATAGCACAACCAACACACAACACAAAAGAAAAGGAAAGAAGAAGGAATGCAAACATGTTAGGACAGAGAATAGTCACAAAATGATGCTTCTATTACTTCCAGAAATGCACAGAGTTGTTACAATGATGAAGGAGGCTGATATCCACATGCAAGAGCCAAACATAGAGGTCTACAACTCAAAATACAGAAAATATGGAGTCCTTAGCAAATGCGTAAGGATCCAGAGTGTCCAACATAACAAATGAGCCTTGCTCTTACATTTATAGATGAATCCATGTAGTAAGAAGGGAAGAAGGAGAGAAAATATGAATTTGAAACACAACCACCAACAAGAAGCATTCAATGCCTAGATATCCACCTGGAGATCTATGAAATATGCTTCCCCATGCTTGTTTGGCGTGTTGAAGAAGAAAAGAGGGTGGATCATATCAAATCTGGTGGTCGGAGCAATTAACTCTACTCATCAATGCTCAGAAAGATGTTTTCCCATTTCTCACCTACCAAATCCACCAAAAATTTGAATTTGAATTTCTGACACTGTAGCTAATGTTAGCAGTTCTCTGACAAGTCTAGGCACACACTTATCTGAGCTCTGTAGCAAACGATATGGCTGTCAGAAGATGTCAGAGTCGTTGGTGCATGCAAAACATGTGTGCATGTGTGGATTGGCTGAAATGATGGCCAACTATGTAAATATTTGTTGTTTCTACCATGTTTCACTCACTGATTTGTTGTAAGGATTTGGTGCCTTATTGGTCCACTTGACTGGTTACATGTGACACACTCAAGCATGTCAAAATATGACCTGGCACAGAAGGGTGCAGTAAGGGAAGGGCATGGAGAACCAGAGGAAGGCAGAGGGGGAATGCACAAGGTGTGAAGGGGAAATGAGGAAAAAACTGGTGATTAGAGAGTGCACGGTCAAGGTGTAACTATTACAAAGTAATGGACGTGGCGTGCGAAGAGGGATAGGGACTTAGCTGATAGAAGTAAGTGTGAGGCATGTGAGCAGGGAAGAAACTTCTTAGGAAGAAGGTAAAATGCATAGGAAGGTGGGCACAAGGGAAAGTGGAAGGAGAGAAAGGAAAGGGGTACATAGGGAAACTATACAACCAAGGGAATGTGCCAAGTGATCTTGAGCATGCGTGTACAATATTGCAATGAATAACTTAGAGCTAGAATGTGTATGCAAGTTACCCAAATCACTAGGATGGATTTCATGATGTTATATGCTTTGGTTTCTCCCTTTATATGTATCATGTCTTTGATGTATCAAATGTGTTTTGATTTTTACATGATAGATCCATAGATGATATCAATTGTATTGTTAATGTGATGTTCTAAATTAGTGGACAAGATGACATGATGATATTGGTACGGGGGGATAGATTTTGATATTTATGATCCCTCTTACCCCCATTTGATGATATGATATGTGATTATTAGCTTAGCATTCATGTAACATGTATAATTAGATTTTTATTTATATATGATGATATATGATATTAGATGTGATGATATTGATGGGAATGTGATGATTTGATAAAAAAACTATGTACATGCGAAAATCAAACACAATCAAATGTTAACAAATGTAACCAAATATACAATGTTAACCTACATGAATTAACACAACTATGTACAAGTATTTACAAGCATGCAAAAACAAACTTCATAAGTAAGAATAAATCTGATCTAAAAAAGAAAAGATGAATCTTAACAAATTATGTCTAAATAACAAACTATAAAAATGTATAAACAAGAAACAATTATACAAGAAAACAACGTAAACAAACAAAGAATAAATAAGATAAAGTAAGTAAACTAAAGTTATGTTTTTGTAAGATTGTTTTGTGAAATACTTTTCTACTATTTTTGTGTATTGTGTTTTTATATTATATTGAATTTTGATCATATTTGAATGTTTTTGCAATTTTTGAACATATTTGAATGTTTGTGCGATTGTAGTACATATTTGAATGTTTTTATGATTTTCAAACATATTTGAATGTTTTTGCGATTTTCAAACATATTTGAATGTTTTTGTGATTTTCAAACATACTTGAATGTTTTTGTGATTTTCAAACATATTTGAATGTTTTTGTGATTTTCAGTTGTGATTTTCTAGTTTTTTCTGAAGATATGCACAAGTAACTGAAAAACATGGATGCCCCCATCATTAGATGAATAATATACAATGGCAGGTGCCACGTGTTTATAAATGGGAAGGTGAAGTCACAGAAGTGCCCCCAATGTTAGATGGGGAATATACAAAGACCATCCCTTCACCGATTTACAAGAGGAGAAAAATCTAGATCAAGGCTTGATATGAATGGTTAATAGGGAATCTCAGATGTAAGTGAAAAACTAGCCCTAGGCTAAGTAAAAGTACCCTCCAGATGTAAGATGCTTGTGAACAACGAATCCTTGCAAGGCACCAGAAGCCAATTTTCACCAAGGGACCTATCTAAAGTGCCAAAATTGCATGGTTTTCACATATGGATGATCTGTTTTCTCTTTTTATTTTTCTCTTATTTTAATTTTTTTGTATTTTGACCATTTTTACTCTTTTTTGTTCTTTTCTTTGGCACCATGTTTAATCATAGAACCGCTTGAGTTACATAGCATTCATAGGCTCATGGAGCTCATCATTATTAGAATGGGCAAGTTTGTATGCTCTTGTTCCATACTTTTCTATAATGACATAAGGTCCTAACCAATGTGGTTCAAACTTGCCTTTCTTCTCTCTTTCTACCCTTGTGTTGAACTAATTTTCTTTCATGACCAAATATTTGACCTCAAACTGATGAGGTATAATCCTTTTGTTATAATTTATAGAGATCGTGTTCTGATACACTTGAGATGGTTAAGATCGCAAATGCACTTTTCATCCAGGAGTTCTAATTATGCAATCCTTGCCACTATATAATCCTCATCCTTATCTAGATAATCCCTAAGAAACATCCTCAGGGAAGGAAGCTTTATTTCCAATGAGATGATAGATTCTATTCCAAATACTAGGGAATATGGTGTTGCACTATTAGGAGTGCAAATAGAGGTCCTATAAGCCTAGAGGGCTTGGTGAATTTGAAAATTCCAATTACATCCTATCTTACTCACCATCATTTCCATGATCTGAACCAATATTTTTTAGTGGCTTCAACATACCCATTACCTTAAGGGTAATATAGCGTAGAACACTTTAATTTTATTTGAAACCAATGATCAAGATATTTCATTGTCTTATTATTGAATGATTTTCCATTGTCAATAACTATGGCTGCAGGAATGCCATACCAACAGATAAGGTGATTCATGATAAACTTTGAAATTTGAGCACCCGTAACACAAGTCAATTAGTAAAATATTCTGTAGCTGTGATGATGTTGGTAGGCCATCAGATGAGGTAGGGGTGAGATTCCCTATTAAATCAAGTCCCCATTTGAAAAATGGCAATGGGGTTGTGATCGGATACAATGGTTGTGATGGTGCATGGATGAAATTTCCATATTTTTGACATAATACACATTTCCTAACATAGTTGCAATATCATGTTTCCATAGTAGGACAATAGTAGCCTACCTTGAACAATTTCTTAGCTAGAACCATTTTGTTTGTATGGGCATTGCACACCCCTTCATATACCTCTTTTATTTCTTGGACTGACTTTTCTACATATAGACAATGCAACAGATTCCCATCGTAGCCATGATGATAGAGCATATCTCCTAAGAGGGTGGAACAGTCTATTTGGCGGATAAGGATTTGCTTCTCGTAGCGGGAGATATCATGAGGAAAGGTATTATGTTTAATATAGGCATAGATGTGTGCATACCATGGGGAATAAGGACAAATAACTTCACAATCTAGGTAGGATTTCGACATGTCATACGCAGGCTAGCATAGATTCTCAACAAAGAATGGCATATCATTGCTCTTGAGTGGAATTCATAGCATAGAACCTATGGTTTCCATCACATCTGTGGATCTGTTTTGTGCCCTTGGAATCTGTTTGAATGTAATACATACAAAATATTCTTTCAAAGTGTCCACCAATTTCTTGGAGGGGATAAATTTTCCATCGTCAACTTTGTATTCATCGTTGACTTTCTTAATGATCAATTGTGAGTCACCAATGACCTTGATATGGTGGATATCCCATTTGATTACTAGCTTCATCCCAGTGATGAACACCTCATATTATACAATATTATTTATACAAGGAAATCCAAGATGGAAATCTTGAGGTATGGAGTCTCCTGAAGGAGTAATTAATACCACACCTACCCCCAAACCATGAAATTTAAAAGATCCAACAAAGTGCACCTAGAACATGAAAAATTCCTCAATATATATTAATGAAGCATCTGACAGATCCAGACTCACAGGCTTTGCTCCTGGTAACGGTGCTTCTACTAACTGATCAGCAAGTACTTGTCCTTTAACCATACTTTTAGTGTACATACTCAATGTCAAATTCACTTAGCAGAATGATCCAATTATCCATTCTTCCTGTAAGGGCGGGTTTTGACAATAGGTATTTGAGTGGGTCAACTTTGGATATAAGCTTGGTTTTAGTATTCAATAGGTAATGGCAAAGTTTTTGGAAGGTGAATACGATAGTCAAACAAGATTTTTCAATATGAGGATAGTTGAGCTCATAAGAAATTAGAGTATGACTAAGATAGTACATGGATTTTTCTTTGTGGTCAAGTTCATATTGTGCGAGCAACACACCAATAGAAAATTGAGTAGCAGAAATATATAGCAAGAGTGGATCATCGGGAGTTGAAGGCATGAGGACAGGTGCATTGGAAAAGTATTTATTATGCAAGGCAAAGGCTTGTTGTTGCTCTAGTCCCCAAATAAAGGAAACATATTTTTAAGCAAATAGGTGAATGAATGGCATTTTCATCCAATTGTGAAATTAAATGGTTGATGGCTTATATCTTTCGTTGCAAGTTGCATGCAGCTATTTGATGTTTTTAGTGGGAGGAATTTTAGTAATGATGGTAACTTTACTTGGATCTACCTCAATCCATCTCTGTGATACAATGAATCCAAGAAAATTTCTTGACATTACGCCAAACATGCACTTCTTTGGATTTAATTTGAATTTTTGCTCTCGCAGGCATTCAAAGATATGCCAGAAAATGTCAGGGTGATCTTCTCTCATTTTGGATTTCCCAAGGATATCATCCACATAGTCCTCCATGATGTCATGAATCATATCATGGAAAATCACTGTCATTTCCCTTTGATAGGTTGCACCTATGTTTTTAAGGCCAAAGGGCATTACCTGATAACAAAAATTCCCCCAAGGTGTTGTGAAGGTTGTCTTGTGTTGATCTTCATTGGCTATTTTGATCTGATTGTAGCCTAAAAATCCATCCATAAGAGATAACATTTCATATCCTGCAGTTGAGTCAATAATCATATCAATATTGGGCAATGGGAAATCATCTTTTGGACACGCCTTATTGATGTCTCTAAAATTTGTACATATTCTGATCCCAATAGGTTTCTTTTGTACGGGGACTATATTTGATATCCATTCTGAGTAATCAATAGGTCTAATGAAGCTTGATGCCAACAATCTTTCTAGCTCTTCTTTAACCAACAGAGCCACCCGCAGATGTATTTTTCTAAGTTTCTATTTGATGGGCTTGGCGTCTACATGCACAACTAGGTTATGCACTACCAAAGTTGGATCCAAGCCTGACATATCCTTATAGGACCATGTGAATATATCTACAAATTTCCATAGAAGCATGGTGAATGTCTTTTGCTCCTCGTGCTGAGAGCGAAGCTCCCAGTTTGACTATCTTTGGGTCATCTTCTGTTCCAATATTCACATCGATGGTTTCTTCCACTAGCATTTTTGACAAATCCTCCATACGCGTAGGATCAAGAGGAAGGTTGAGATATTCTTCCAAGGGTGTCTCTACGAGATTTTCACCCTTGGCATGGTCACTTTTCTTGTCCATTGATTTTGTTACCTTGTTTGTCAGCCAGTGCCTCAAAGAGGTTTTCACTGTGTGACTTGGAATTTTAATTTTGCCTGAGGCTTTTCGTTAGAAATTTTTCCCTCACTTTTTCTTAAGTTTTGCTGACCATGAAGCTCAACTTCCTCACCAAAGTATGCATAGGTATCTAAGTCAATGTAGAAACCCTTCTTATGGTCTCCAATTGGAATTGTATCTCGAATTCCCATGAATTCTGTAATGGCCTCATCATTTTCAAATAGGTCCAGTGGTATGTGACATTGTTGGTCCCATTCAACAAGGAAAGGGTAAACAAGGTCAATTTTAGGTTCAGTGGGGGTTAAGGTAAGGACATCAGTATCCATGAATAGGTTTTTGGAGGCAAGATCCTCATATTGGCTACAGTGGGAATCTATGTCACTGTCTAAATAATCAGAGCTATCTTCACGCTCAGAACAGGTAGCATCTTGATCATTGGGGTGTGATCCATAGGGTTGAATGTTGATACCGTATCTTTCTGTCTTGAAATGTGGGAGAGGAACTGGTTCTCTCGGTCCTTGCTCATTCTTTCCACATCCTAGACCCTTGTAGCCCATAGAATACATCATTTGGATAGACTTCTCATACTCAGGGATTTGGTAGCAAGTTGGTTGAGTATCTTCTGGGACCCAAGTTATAGGTGGGTCCAATAATTTCTCCTTCAGCGAGTAACCCCCCAGTAAGAATGTTCCAATAGTTCACTCATCTCTAGGCTGTCTGAAATGATAGTTGGGTCGACCTCTATTTTTAGGTGACAATGATAGGTCTGAAACTAGGAGAGCTTGTTGCACATTATATTCTCCACAACCATATTCAAGAACCTTCATCTCCCATGAATCAAAAGGATAAGTCGATGTAGAAGCTTCACATGCGTAAGAACTTAGGGAGTCTGAATCTACCCATGATTCCATAGCTTCTGATTGAAGAGGAACAACTATATCAGCAGAGGGACATGTATAGGCACCCTTACATGCAAAACTATTGAGAGATCTGTAGTGAGCAAAGGGCTCTAGATCTCCTTGTATTGTAACAGTGTGTCCCTCATGTTTCAATTTGATGCACTGATGGAATGTTGATGGTATGGCCTACATGGTATGAATCCATGGTCGGCTAAACAACATATTATATGGAAGTTCCAAGTCTAAGACATGAAAATTCTTCTAATGACAAGTTGGTCCTACCTCCATTAGAAATGTGATTGTCCCAGCTGATTCCCACTCCGCGTTGTCGTAAGTGGTTATGGTAATAATATGGGACTCTAAATCTTCTTATGTATGTCCCAATTGCTTTATTAGTTTCAAAGTGCATATATTCAACCCTGAAATGTTGTCCACAAGCACCCATTTTATCTTTCAGTGGGTAACAAATACCTAAATATATAGGGCGAGATTATGTGCATGATCCTTAATAGGATCTCCCTATGATTAAAGGAGATGTACTTCAGTTGGTGCAATGTTTTCCACCACAGCTTGAAGATGTGAAGGGTCTACTTCTAGTGGCACTCCTAACCCCTGGAGAGTTTTGTACAAGATGTCCTTATGTACATTTGATATTTTAAGAAGATCCAAGATTGAAATCTTGGCAGATGTCTTCTCAAGTTTGTTCTAAGAGGTTGTACCTAACCATCTTGCGGGGTTGACAGGAGAGGGTTTGGGATTCATGAGATGGGTGCGTGCCTTGTTACCGCAACACAATCCTTTCCCTTGATCCAAATGGTATTCACATGGTCATTGGAAGAGTGAATACATCCAATGAGTGAATCATAGTGATTATTGTCACTCTTAGTATAGAGGTAGTTCGCAACCTTGTAACTTTTGGATGACTCTCCTTGATCCGGAACTTTTCTCATCTGACCTACGATGTTAAGGGAATGGTTCTTTGAATATTCCCATCTTTTCATTTGGTGTATGAGTTTTCTCCGGGGTGTCAACTTCTATGTCCCCATTGTCAATGAAATCTTGGACGTACTAATAAATTCATAAAAATTTGTTGGTCTTGTGTCCCTTGACGCGATGTAATTCACAATAGTCATGCTCTTTATACCATGATGGATTTGGAGCATTGTCATCAAAGGGTTGTGTTGTGGGATGAGTCACCATGTGAGCTGCATCCAATTGCTTCAATATTACAGACAAAGGCTCATTGAGAGGAGTGAATGTTCTACATTTGGGTGGTGGTTGAATAGGTCCCTTGGTCATTTTAAAAGGTTGAATAACTTGAACCATTTGTACATGTTTGGAATCTGTGATCCCATCTCCCACAACATTCTTGATTTTGTTAATTATTTTTTTATTTTCCATGGGTTTGGCATTTTGGTTATCCTTAGAGTGTGATTTAATGGTTCCTTTGGCAATAAGGGATTTCTCTATTTGAATTCCCTTTTCAATGACCTCTTCAAAGGTGTGAACACAATGCATTTGTAGATGAAAAGTGATGTCTAGGTTTAGATTGGGCGAAAAGATACTCACAAGTTGTTTTTTAGGAAACATGCAAGGGAAGTGACTGGCTATCCCTCTCCATCTTTGCAAGAATCTAGTGAATGTCTCATTGGGGATTTTTTTAGTTCCACACAAGTCGGCCATGGTTATGTTGCTTTCTATGTTGTATGAGAAGTTTCAAAAAAACCTTTCTATCAGTTTAGGCCACGTGAAAATAGACCAATGAGGTAAGCAAGTGAATCATTACAAGGCTTTACCCCCTAGAATCATTGGAAAGAGTCGTATGAGGTAATTATCATTATAGGAAACTTCTTGGAATTCCATGTAAAAATCCTTCACATGATCTCATGGGTCACTTTTCCCTCTATATTTGTCAAATTTTGGAATGTTGAACTTCTTAGGGAAGGGTTGAAGCATCGTAGTTTTATCAAATGGATGGGGACATAGTTCTTCATATTGATATCTTCTACTATTCCTAACAGTACTCTCTTGAAGGCTTGTAAGTGTCACCTTCATAGATTGCATTTCTTGTGCGAGTAATTATTTTTTAGTTGGAGAAACAAGGATATATATGTGATTGTATTCCATATTGTATCCTTCTTGATTGTCTGTGTGAAGTTCACTGATTTTAACCTTACGTTTTTTCTTTTGTACATTCTTGTTTGTTTCTTTTTGTACATGAGATGTTAACAAAGCTAATTATTGACTAAGGTTTTGGATTTGTTGTTGAATAGTGACTTATTCTTCAAGAGGTTCTTCTTCTTCTTCATGATGCGGAGGTTGTTCAACATTTTCATGTTCTATTCTAACTTTACATGGTGCTTTTATGAAAGGCATTTTATATCCCACTACATTTCTGTTTCCCACGTTAGAGGTAAAAGTGTGTCCCTGTGTTAAGATATCCTCCATATTAATAAAAGGTTACTCCTCCTCATTAGCATCATTTTTTGGTGGGATTATTTCTTGTTCTGCAGGGATTATAGCCCCTAACTCCACCAATCGTGCTGGTGCCCGATCTTTGTTTCTAAAGAGTAATTCATCTAATAAGGTGGGGTCGAAATTGAATTCCATGTGTGGCAATTCTAACTCATCACTGCTATGATCTATAATTTCCTCTACTTACTTCTCTATGAAGAATAAAGGCCCAAGGTCATGACCAATAAAGGGATTTTACCCTTGTTTGTTTGAGATTTCCCAAGTTTGCATTTTTCTTGTTTCTAAATCCTACTTTTTGAGCCCTAATATAATTTTAGGAGTCATGACATGTAATAGTTTCACTAAGGTGCTTGTGAATGTGTTTTAATATTTTTATCAAACCTAAGTGAAACACAAAAATAATGTCAAGAATTCAAGGTATATTGTGAATTTCAAAGAACCAATGTGACACAATGTTTTTTCTTAAATGAACGATTTAATAGTGACAAGCAAGATTCAATCACACAATGTTTAGTTTTAAACCAATCAATCAAATGAAGTACTTCCTAAACATATTTTTTTCAAAAAAAATAAAAAATAAAAGGGAGTTGGTGTTAGGAATTAGAGAAAAAGTATGCGGAAACAATTCCTCAAACCACATTAGTAGGAAACTATATAGTAGAATTATACTTGCAGAAATATAACAACATAAATAAATAATGCACAAAAGAAGATAAGACAAGATTTAACATGGTTCACCCAATGTGGGCTACATCCACCAAGAAATTGCTCAGATTTTATTATCAACAAGATTAAAACAACTCTCACAATCTTCTCTCAGTTATGAAATCACAATAGAATTCCAAAGATGCTAAACCACATCTAAACCACAATTGACACCCAATTGCATAACCTTGATCACTCTTGATCATTAAGACTCAAGACCTCTTGAACACTCAAGATATCTTCAAGATACCCTAACACCTCTATTTATAGGATTAAAATCCTTTTAAAAATTCCTCAAGCCGACCCTAGAAGTTTGAAAGTCATGATCTTTCAACTTACCACAGATAGAAAAATAGTCCCGACATTAACAACCAAATAACAACATGTTAACAACAACATCGTACCAACGGCACAATGACTGCATATCCACAACATAGTAAACAACTGCAGAATCCTCCTGAAGTCTCCAAACATAACCGTTCGAGCTACAACATTTCAAAATTGATTCAAGAAGGCCAAAAATAGGCTCCACACCCTAACAATCTCCCACTTGGAGATGATTTCCACTGAACAAAGTTCTTAACCCTTCATTATCAACCATGAAGGCCAATAAAAGTTGAACACAACTTCAAATTCTCCCTTGTGACTACCTTGGTCATCATATCTGCAGGATTCCGACTGGTATGAATCTTTTCTAGCTTTAACTTATCTTCTTCCAAAGCTTTCCTGAGGAAATGATATCTCAGCTGAATGTGCTTCGTCATAGAGTGGAAAGTGGAGTTCATTGCCAAATGAATAGTACTCTGACTCTCACTGTGTAGTCTCCCAAATTCCTTCTTATGACCTAACTCATCAAGTAACTACTGTAGCCAAATCATCTCCTTACTTGCCTCTATGGTAGTAACATACTCAGCCTCTATGGTTGACAAAGCCATAACCTCTTATAATCATGAAATCCAAGTCAATGTTGTATCACCAACCATAAATACATAACCTATCATGCTCCTCCTGCTGTCCAAATCTCCTGCCATGTATGAATATAAATATCTATGTAATGTAGTGTTTGATCCACTGAAACACAATGCTGCCCCCATGGTCCCTCTCAAATACCAAAGGAACCACTTTACTGCCTATCGGTGCTCTTTACCTAGATCACTCATAAACCTACTCACTACTCCCACTGCATGGGAAATGTAAGGCCTAGTGTATACCATAGCATACATCAAGATACTAGCTACTGATGAGTACGGTACCCTAGACATCTGTATTCTATCCTCCTTAGTCTTGGGACTCTGCTCCTTTGATAATTTAAAGTGACCTACCAAAGAAGTACCAACTGGTTTAGCATCCTACATAGTAAACCTCTCCAAGACCTTCTTTATGTACTCTTCTTGAGATAATAATAGCTTCCTCTCCTTTCTGTTCTAATTTATTCTCATACCGAGGATTTTTGTTACTGCCCCCAGATCCTTCATAGCAAAGGAGTCACCTAGCTGCTTCTTGAGTACCTTTATTTCCCGCATGTTCTTCCATGTAACAAGCATATCATCTACATAAAGGTACAAAATAATATAACTATCATCAAGAAACTTCTTGATGTACACGCAATGGTCTGAGTGACACTTGGAGTAACCATGCTCCTACATAAAACTGTGAAACTTCATGTACCACTGTCATGGAGCTTGTTTTAGGCCATACAAGCTCTTCTTCAATTTGCAAACCAACCTCTTCTTCCATTTGACCTCATAACCCTATGGTTGTTGCATGTACAATTCCTCCTCCAACTCACCTTCAAGGAATGCAGTCTTCACATCTAACTATTCTAAGTGTAGGTCTTCTACTACAACTAAACCAAGAACAGTCCTAATAGAAGTCATTTTAACAACCGGAGAAAAAATTTCATCAAAGTCTATACCTTTCTTCTATGTAAATCCTTTGACCACTAACTGGGCCTTATATCATTTCCTATCTCCATCTTCCTCTTTGATTCTATACACCCACTTGTTATGTAATGCTCTCTTTCCCTCGGGTAGCTCCACCAAATCCCATGTCTGGTTTTCTGTAAGAGATTTATGTTCTTCATCCATGGCCTGCTCCCACTTCTTCTTGGAATCCACTTGCACTACTTCCTCAAAGCACTCTGGCTCTCCACTGTCAGTGAGCAATAAATAATTCAAAGATGAAGTAAATCATTCAGGTTCCCTTCTTACCCTAGAATACCTCACCTCAGGAGTTTGGGACTCCTGATGAGTAGGTACCTGAACTGGCTGTGTTGGAACATGCTGAACTTGAACCGGCCCCTTATACACCTTATTATCCACAATGTCCTCTAACACTGTGTATACTTTATTTGATTTCTCTTTCTGTTCCCTTAACTAATCTTTATACATGATTTTTTCATTAAAGACAATATCTCTAGACTGAAATATTTTCTTATCTTTAAGACTCCAAACACGGAAACCAAAATCATCTTCACCATATCCAACAAAGGTGCATTTCTTAGACTTAGCCTCTAACCTAGTCCTATCATCTTTATCATTGTGAAAAAATACCTCACATCCAAATACTTTAAGAAATTAGTAATCAGTTTTCTTACCATACCAAGCCTCCTCAGGTATACCTCCATCTAAGGCCATAGAGGGTTCTTTGTTAATTATATAAATATTTGTGCTTACCGCTTCTACCCAAAACATGAGTGGCAGCCCCGCATGTAACCTCATGCACCTAGCATGCTCCATGATTATATTGTGCATTCTCTTTGACACTCCATTTTCATGTGGAGTATTTGGAACCGTTATTTGCCTGCAGATCCCATTTATCGATTAGTAATAAATAAATTCATTGCTGAAATATACCCCTCCATTATCTGACCTAAGACATTTCAACTTGAAACCTGCTTCATTCTCAACCAAGGCTTTCCATATTTTGAAAGTTTCAAACACATCATATTTATTTCTAATACAATATACCCAAACTTTCCTAGTTTCATCATCAATGAAAGTGACGTAATAACATGAACCACCAATAGAGTTTACCTTAGCTGGCCCCCATACATTTGTATGAACTAACTCCAACTTACCCTCCTTCCTAGTAGGTCCAACCTTGAGGAATCTCACCCACTTTTGTTTCCCATAAACACAGTCTTCACAGAAGTCCAAATCTAACTCCTTTAATCCAGGCAACCTGTCCTTTATAATTTGCATTCCCTTATGACTCATATGATCGAGTCTCTAGTGCCACAAAGTTACATCTCCATCTGCAGCAACTAAATTGTAATAATCATCACCACTGGTTAAATACAAAGTACCATTTTTCTTACCTCTTACAACCAAAAGAGATCCCTTGGTAACCTTATAAGAATCCACTGTAAAAATAACCGTACAACCATCACTACCCAACTGTCCTGATGATTTCAAGTTCCGCCTCAACTTAGGCACATGCTTGACATCCTTAAGTAGCCATGTGTTCCTATTCTACATTTTCACATGAACACAACCTTTCCCTATTATTCTGCATGGTTCATCATCACCAAGATATACATGTCCAAATTCATCTTGAACAAAATCAATAAAGTAATGTTTGTGGGGTGGCATAGAAAGAAGCCCTTGAATCTAACACCCAAGATTCAAAAATATTATTTAAAGAAAGAATTAAGGCATCTTGACAAACATCACCTACATCTAAATTTACCTCTTTATTTTCCTCCTTCTTGTTCTTCTTATCCTGAAGAGCCCAAAAATCTTTCTTAGCATGACAAACCTTCCCACAGTGCCAACATTCTAACTTACTCTTGGACTTTGGCCTTCCACAATCATTCAACTTCCCAAGGTTACTTTCCCCCTTTTATTTTGTCTCCCTTTTCTCTCCACCATCAAAGCATTTCCAGAAGTAGAAGAATCTCTAGTGCTCTTCCTTCACATTTCCTCACTTAGGATCATGCCTAATACATCCTCAAACTTCAACTTTGATTTATTAGAGACTGAATTACTTACAGCCATAACCAAGCTATCCCAGCTATCTAGTAAGGAGCACAAAATCAACAAATCCTTGACCTCATCATCAAAGTCAATTTTTACTGAGTTTAACATACTCACAACTGTATTAAATTCATTCAAATGATCAGCAACATAACCATTCTCAGACATTTTCATATTAAATAAATTTTTCATCAAAAATATTTTATTAGAGGTAGAGGTTTTCTTATAGAACTTCCCCAATGCACTTATGAGACCTTTCACGGTCTTCTTCTACAATATGTTAAAAGCATTCAAAGATGCAAGGCATAAATTAATTGCCCCAAGTTCCTTTCTATAAAGCAACTCCCAATCCTCATCTGACATGGTTGTATGTTTCTTTTCTTTTCTAGCCAGAGGAACATGGAGGTCCTTCTAATATAAGTAATCCTCCATTTGCATCTTCCACAAACCAAAGTTATGCCCATTGAACTTTCCATCCCTCGATCTGCCCTCATCTACCATAGCTCCCACTCAAGTTAAAATTTCCCTGTGATTTACAACTTTAGCAAAAATCAGCCAAAGATCTGATACCAATTGTTAGGAATTAGAGAACAAGTATGCGGAAAAAATTCCTGAAACCACATCAGTAGGAAACTATATAGCAGAATTATACTTGCAGAAATATAACAACATAAATAAATAATGCACAAAAGAATACAAGACAAAATTTAATGTGGTTCACCCAATGTGGGCTACGTCCACCAAGAACTTGCTCAGATTTTATTATCAACAAGAGTAAAACAACTCTCACAGTCTTCTCTCATTTATGAACTCACAATAGAATTCCAAAGATGCTAAACCACATCTAAACCACAATTGACACCCAATTGCATAACCTTTATCACTCGTGATCACCTCTTGATCATTAACACTCAAGACCTCTTGAACACTCAAGATATCTTCAAGATACCCTAACACCTCTATTTATAGGATTAAAATCCTTTGAAGAAGTCATAAAGATGACCCTAGAAGTTTGAAAGTCATGATATTTCAACTTCCCATGATTGGAAACACAGTCTCGATGTTAACAGCAACATCGCAACAATGGCACAACGACTACACAACCACATGACAACAAACAACTGCAGAATGCTCCTGAAGTCTCCAAACTTAACTGTTTAAGCTCCATCACTTCAACATTGATTCAAGAAGACCAAAAATAGGCTCCACACCCCAATAGCTAGTTTCATAAGATGATTAACAAAATTTTCATACTTATTTCAAGTTTAAAAAAATCAACAAGGTGTAATTGATAATAAGAAGTTAATGTGAATTCCAAAAAAAGTATACTAGAAGCAATCCCAAATTCAATCAAGACCTATATTCCAAAAAGTGTTAGTTATGTTTGTGAGTGACACAACAATTTCACCAAGATATGCTAACCAAAATTTGCGAGAAAGTAAGGTATTGATATCAAGATGATATTGATATAACACACACAAGTGATAACACTTAACACTTTTCAAAATACATATAATAATTGGAATCAAACTAAAGAGATAGTATACCTAGGAATTATTAAAGTGTATATAGCATAACCTTACAATGTACATATTTAGGTCAAGTTTACAAGAAACAAGATGTAAATACCAAAATTGTAGTGATACAAAATAAACAAGATAATTATTCAAAGGATATTCAAGGTGATGAACCAAGGCTAAGTATGATGACAATCTTAACTTGGGTATAAAGATAAAAAAGACTACTAATGATATGAAAATGTCTCCACACACTTTATATGTTTAATAACTCAGCTGTAAAAATGGATGAGCATAAATGGAGAAAAAGTGGCGAATATAATCAATTAGCAACACAAGGGTAATCAAATCTCTCTTGATCAACAAAGTTTCAAAATAAAGTGAAGGAAGTAGATCAAATGGGGATTAAAATAGTCGCCATAGTTTGACATATTTTCTCCTCACCCTAGGGAAAGTGAAAAAATAAGCAAAAGTAATGCTTCACTCGTTTTGTGATGAAAACTGGCTCTCAACTCAAATTGGCTTTGATATGGTCCAAGTTGGCTCCTAGTCAAAGATAGCTTCCTAGGTGCTTTACTCAACTAGGTGTCACAAGTTATCTTAGAGTGAGCTCTATTTACCAAGAAAAGTCACATTGACTAATTCTTGGATTATCTCAGCTTTACTTTACCCCCTTCAAGAACAGTAGGAAAAAAATGTATCCATCTTGTACTCTCACTGGGGTCATGATACAGACAACTTGTGACACTAAATTTCACAAATGGTAATACTAATCAAGTAGGTTGTGTAGAACACTTCCCATTTCTTCCACAAGGTTCCCTCTTATGTGGACTACTTTGGGGTTCCTAGGACCACCCACATTGTTATAGCTTAAGGCTTATGCCAAAGGGTTTATGTCCTAGTTTTAAATAGTCGAGGCGTACCCTTTTCTAAACCTGTAAATATAGTGTGATGTTTGTGGTTTTTTTTTTATCTTGTTCAATTTTATGTGGTTTGCTTGAAAACCTTTTGGAAAACTACATGAATTTGTATTACTAGTTTAGTTTTTTTTGACTCCACATTTCTTTGACAAACATTTTTTTGTCCTCCAAAACAAATTAGTGATTTTCCATGAAAATAATAAATGTCATTTCTGATTCTCAAGATTTACCCAAGGTGCAACAAAAGAGCATACGTGACACAAAAATCCAATCAAGAAATCAATAAAATGGAAAACATTTCATTCAAATGTAAAATATACTTATCTTGGCTCAATTTCAACATTCTACACATTAATCAAAGAAATAAAATATATAAGAATCATTTCTTATTCCCAAGAACACCCCAAAGGATGTAAGGGAAGAGCATACACAACCTTACTCTTATAATTAAGCATGCAAGGTTTATTCAATTTCTAGTCTCGCAAAATCATGTAAACGTACTCTACAAAAATAAGAATTAGCCATATTAAACATGTAATAATATTACCACTTTAGGAAACAAACATTTGGAAAAATGGAATTAATATGCAAACACATACTGAAGAACCTAGGTGTAGGTTATAGTATGTGCGCGTGGGTTAGGGCACCTATGTCCCTCTATGTAGATCTAGGTCTGCAATACACCTGTGCTACTCGAGAGATGTCTATGCTAGGATATATTTGTGTGCACTAGGGTATAGGCATGTGCACCCAACAAGTAAAAAATATGGTACAAAAACAATAACATGACATGTACGCTAGCCAAGAGATGCATACGCTAGGGTATGGGTGCTTGCGCCATAGATACAAACACAGAACATGTGTGCTACCAGAATGGTGCATGCACTGATGTTATGGTAACAATGATAAGGCTACGGTGCCTATGCTATCCTGACAGATTTTTAATAGAAACAAAGGTACAATATAATAGAAGTGTGTGTGTACATTGGGATGTGTGCCTATACATGGTTTAGTGTGCCTATGGCTAGTTTTATGTACTTGTGCCTCCCTGGAAAAAAATCTACTTAGTCAAGATGTCAAAATATGGCAAAATGACACAAACAAGGTAAAAAAGATCCAAATTTTAGTATGTGAGCTTGAAATTGACAATATTCCGTTAGAATTAAATCTCTAAATGAGATTCTACAAATGTATTACTACAAAAAAAATTCATAAATATCACTTCACATATGTGTATAGAAAGGGTTAGCCAAATTGAAATAACAATAAAATTTGAACTAGAATTCTAAGGGACAAAGGATCCATCCCACCAGGCATGCCAAATATATCTATGTACTAGTTATCTATGCAAAGATAATTGAAACTAACACCTTAGGCGTTTCAAAACATGAAATAACTACAAAAATATCATCATGCTAAGAGCTAAACAAGACTAAATGCCAACATTATGCATTAAATTTTTGAAATAAAAATCAAACTAATATGTCAAACATTAGAATCTCTACTCTTTAGATCACCAAAACACTAAATGAACCTTGATAGATCCATGGGAATCAACATTGATTGTTTGATCTTCAAGGGTTTTGAAATGGAAGCTCACCAAATTATGGCTACAAGACCATTTTGATTCTCTCCATATGACCCAAAATATTGGATGAATGAAATGCAAGAATGAGTTTATTGGCTCAAACGAAAGATGCTTTAAGATGAAATGCCTAAAGATTAGATATAAACATGTAAGGTGTAAGAAGAAAGCTATGAGGAGGGCTCCTTATATAGCCCAATGGATAGAAGAATCTCTACATCCCTCTTCATGTGGGATAAATGGAGAGGTTGGGTTAGTTGTGGATAAGGAAGGTTTAGAAAGGGTTGAGTCAACCTTAGGAGAGTCTAGTTTTTCCTTTAGTGACCCATCAGGTTTGAGGGGATTTATTAATCAACCCAAGTGATTAATTAATCTGTGTGCAAGCTTATCAAATATTTTTAAAGGAATAATTAACATGATTTGGACTATGAGAGGGATTTAATCAAATAAATGATGATTTATTGATTTAATGGAAGAGGAAGCTAAATAATTAATAATAATTAATTAGTCTAGATAGAAAAGGGTATTAATTAATGGAAGGTTGTTAATTGGTGTATTTTTTGGATAGAAGGGTTAATTAACTAGCTTAATGTAGCTAATTAATGATGATAGAAGAGGAAGTGTTCCATATTGACGATATGTCGTCAATTTGTGGGAAAGAGGATAATTAGTGAAATTTAAGTATTTAAATTTCTTGGGTTAAATTATAGGTTTCTACACAAAGGTAATGGGAAACCCGAGGCCACCAATAAAAATCTTGTTCATATCATGGAGAAAATGGTAAGTAAGATTGGCCGTAATTGGAACTTACAGATACAACCCACCATATGGGCCTATCAAACCTCCATCTACACTCCTACTGGTGAGAACCCATATTTAATAGTCTATGGAAATGAATCCGTCATACCCTTAGAAGTGGAGCTTCCCTCCCTAAGAATAATTCTCTGAGACTATCTTGATAAGGACAAAGACTATAGAGTGTCTTGGCTGACAGAGTTAGAGATGTTGGATGAGAAGCATATGAGAGCGCTTAATCACATAAAGGTTTACCAGAACAAAGTATCAAGAGGATACAACAAACATATCATCAATCATGAGTTCGATGTAAGAGATATTTTTCTAAAATAAAACCAGAAGAACACTGTCAAGGATAGAGAAAAGAAAGGTAAATTTGAGTTTAACTGGTTAGGGCCTTATGTGGTATTTGCTAAATATGGATTAGGAGCTTATAAAATGGCATACTCAGATCATGAAGAGATTCCAAAACCAATGAATGCCATGCATCTCAAGTAGTTCTATGCTTAAGCATGATGAAAATATCATATAAGAACTAAAAAGTGGAAAAAAAAGAAAAACATGAGAAAAACATGAGAAAATTGAGAAAATAGTAAAAAAAGCAGGTCGTCCATATGTGAAAACCATGCAATTTTGGAGCAGTGGGTATTTCTTTTGGTGAAAACCAATTTTCTGGTGCTCAAGGAGGTTTCCTTGGTCATAAGTCACTCTTACATCCAAACAGGTAACTCTCACCACTATCTAGGATTATTTTCCTTTCCAAGGTCTAAGAACCCTACCACATCTATCTTACCGATTCATGATCTGGATCATTTTTTCTTGCATCTTCGTGAAGGATGTGCCTTTTTATATCCCCATCTAACATTGGGGGAACCTTTACATTCCACTTTCTTGTACATATACCCGTGGTGTTATGTCTTTTGTATATTCCCACATCACACTAGGGGCATCCACGCTTCTTTTTCCCTATACATGGATTTTGGAACATGACCTTATACAAAAAAAATTTATAAAAAGGATACACAAAAAACTAAAAATTTAGAAAACCCCCTTAGGAACGAAGCTATAAAAACTTCAAAACATTGTCTTAGGGAAACCCTAAAAATAATGTGAATAGTAGCCTTTAAAACTTATCCTTTAGGATAACCCAAACACATTAGAAAATATATCAATGATTTCTCACAAAAAAAGTACTGATTAGATTTATTTTAGTTAACCATTTGTATATTTTTGGTTATAAATATCTTTTCACACTGTATGATTTTAAAAATGGTTTGTTTTCTTACCTTAGATTGAATCTTGTTTGATTTAATTAAGTCCATTTTTTCCTTTCATTCTTGTAGAATATTGTTATGTATTCATCGTCTGCTATATGCATCTATTAGAATTCATTTTACTTACTTATATTGGGTATCAATTTAGTCTATTATTAGGATTTTCATGAATCCATCTCTAGTTGCATTTTTTTTTGTGCATTTTTGAAGGTGTACATTTGTTTAGTTTTGTTAAATTTTGATTGTGTGTTTTTTATTGCACATTTTTTTGTTATCACATCTATCATCTATCATTCATCACATATAACATCATCTACTACATCATATATACAAAAATGATAAGTTGTACATCATGCATGTATACTGATTTTATCATCACATAATATATCATCAATGGGGACAAGAGGGGTTTCGCATAATCAAAAATCTAACCCCCTGCACCAATATCATCTAATATAATCCCAAATGCTAGAATCTACCAAAATATCTCATGTACAAAATGTATGATATCATCTAAACCATCCTCAGACACTATTTTCCACCTAGCACTTATCTCTTCACCCTAGGGAATTTTTCAATAATTCTAGACGCTTTTGGTCTTCTATTTTTATCTATCGCCATGATTATTTTTAAATAATTATTTATGTCTTGTTCTTCTTATCTCTAGGAAATTTTATTTCCACCCGATGCCCATTCTCTTCACTCTGGATAATTTTTTCACGTGATTTTTAGAGATCTTCCATTTCCTAAATTCTTCTGACTAATCAAAAATTTAAAAAATATAAAATCATCCAAAAATCCAAACAAATCGTAAAAAACTTTGAAAATGGACAAAAATTGGTAATCAACTCATTTGTGGTTGAAATATGTGTCTCTCACATGGCGTTCATCTCATATATTGTTGGTATTTCCACATTTTTTGAAACAACAACTCTCGGATCCTCTTAATCTCAAACCATTTACAAAAGCTACATTACTTACTTTGTCAATACTCTAGGGCATGATTTTTTCTGGTATTGTTTTGTTGTGCACATTGCTTTTTCATCGGACCTATGTATCCTCCATCCTTTCCCTTGCATATAAAAATTTCTTGGGGCATCAATTTAAACCCTTGTCATTTATAAAAAAATTAGGATTGTATCTTGATAACAAATTATTTGTGCAACTATCTCAAACATTGTTGGTTTGAATATGTGTGATTGTACTTATTTCCCTGTTATGATGGTTTGTTTACTTATCATATTACATTACATGTTTGTATGTTGCATGGACTTGTTGGTTTAGCAATGGATAGTTGTTTGTATCTTGTATTTTCATGTCATTTACACTTCTATCATATGCTTATATTTTAATAAATACTGATGATGAGGATTATAAGAAAAATGATGATTACAAATTGTTTCTGTAAGCATTGGTTTGTGGATAGCTCAATATCCCTTTTTTTTGTTGTTTTCCCATCTTCTCTTCACACTTTTATTTCTTATGTTCTATTTTCAATCATCGATCAAGTTCCTCCATCACCCCATCGACACTCAAGGGGCATCCTTTGTCATATTAATTTTTATTCTATCCCTTCAAATTTTTTCATTTGATTATATTTGTCTACTTTCTTTGAAATGATGTAGCTTATGTCACCCTAAAGAGGGAAAAATGTAGACACCTGTAGTTTTATCAAAGGACTATTATTCATAATATTTCACTAACTATTCTCCTTCTCACAAATTGATGATACCTCGTCAATTATACTCCTCTAACTCATCATTTATGACATTATTTCTGTTGTATTTTTCATTTAAACTAGCTAATGGGTTTAATATAGTCCCTTATTGAATAATCCCTATTCTCATTCCCTTCTAGACTACTTCTGCTAGCTCCCTAGGTAATCAATCCATCTCATGACATTGATTAGACCTCTCAAAACCCTCTTGAAACCATAATTCCTCTCTAAATAGGATTAACTAGCCTAACCTAGTTTAACTAGTCATAAACCATGATTAACCTCTTCTAAGCCTAGTCAAATATTACTTTGACTCACTAATCAACTTTTTGACTCCCTTTTAGTCCCATATGCACCAAAATTCTCCCATTTATGAAATTGGAAAACTATAAATAAACCACTACCCCTAGATGATTTCTAAGAACTCTCCTCCTCTCTAACATAAACTATAAGATTTTTCTTAGGGTTTAGAGATTATTTCATTTGTTTTATTGAGCTATTGCTTTACCATTGCAATACACACACAAGAATTGAGTAAATGGGAATAACCATTAGCCTTGAATCTATTAATGGTGAGCTCCCATTCTCATAATCATGAACTAATTGCTTAGAATCCTTACTAGGTTCATTTATAAAAGCTTTCAAGAATAGAGGATAACTAGATATGTTAGGTTTCTTATTTGTTTCAAGTTTAATGCATACAAAGTGATGAATCCTTGCTTATTTGTTATCAGATGGTCCATTGATCAGTTTGTTTAAATATTTTTGGGTTTTTAAGTGTTCTTACCCCATTTCTATAGTGTTTTCAACTTTTCATTGAACACACCAACATCTACACCTCTTCCCTAACTTCCCCTTAGCCATTTACCCTCATTAAAAAACATGATTTTTTAAAAATTTGTTTTAATCACTTCAAAAATGCTTTCCCTAAAAAAAATAGTTCATTGGTGATTTTAACTAATCACTAGTGATTAAAAATAACATCTTTATCTACTCTCCCAAGGATCTTCAGAATTCCTTTTATTGTGCCTACAGTAAGATATTTGAATTTATAGATAACTCAATACATTCCAGAGATAATCAAGAATCAACATCAACATCTAGCAATCATTTACACAATGTTTTCATAGACTATTTCATCTGTCAACTCTCAGCAGACGCGATAATCAACATTGTGACTTCAATCGACTCTATTGAAAGATTTGAGGCATCATTTATCTAATTTTTTCATTCAAAGGTACTCATATACTTTTATTATCATTTACAATCCATAAAAACATTGAAAGTAAAAATAACATATGTTTTTATTCGTTTATCATCATTTTAGATCAATTTTCATTTTAACAGTAATCACTAGCGATTATGTGATTCACCAACGATCAATCTAAATTGCTAGTGACCCCTATCAAAATACATTTTCTCATCAATATATCAATTTAATATCATTTTTTTCAAATATCCTTGCATTTAAATTGGTGTTTCGAAGCATGGCTCTCTATTATATGGTAGTTCATGTCCGTTCACATCCAATCACAAATGTTTATGATCTCCCTATAGTCCAATAACCATTATTCTTAGAACAATATTAAATTCTCCATGAACTGACACTCTATGCAATAGTATTTTCCATTTATGAAGAATAAATTGAAGATTAGTTTGAATTCCTTCACAATATCAAAAAAGAGACCAAGGAAGTTTGATATGATTACCTCGATTCTATTTAGATTACATCCACCCTCACTTGGGCAAATTTTGAAGCTGCATAGTACTTACCCTTCCACCTAGATAATTAGAGCTTCTTATCTGGTGTACCTATATTTTTTTCGATCTTATATCTTTATCTTTATAAATTCACTTAATTATTACAAAATGAGATGACATCCTCTAAGGAAGTCCCATTATATTCTTAGAAACAACCTTTGCCAAGTAAATTTTTTACCCATTTATCTAATCAAATTTTTTTAGTGTCTTTGATCTAGAGGTTCCTTCATCGGTGAAAGAAGGAAGTAGCTTATCTCCATCAACATCATCCATCTCACAGGTATCCATAATCCTCTTTATCTTCTAAGTTTGATTTTTTTTTTTGTTATTTCCCTTCATTAATTTAAAGTTGGAAAGCAAAAAATCTCTAGTATAATCACTTTTAGAGGGAAATTAAATATTTGAATTTGTAAATACTTGAATCTACTAGAAATCATGATATGAATTCTAATGACCTCTTACCAATTCTTGCAATCCAAGATTTGACTTGACAAACCAAAATGTGATCCTAATAGAGTTACTCCTACATCATACTCTAAGGGAATGAGAAAGTCTCCCCTAAAATTCTTCTTTTTTTACTTCCAATTAAATTTTATATTCTTGCTTAGTTATTTGACTTTGTACCATGCATAATTCTCCTTCATCAGTTGCATCATGTCTCTTACTAGGTTATTTTCCTTTGAAATAATCACATTCTTGAATAGCTTGATGGTTCTAGGAATTTTTGTATTATCTATTCCACCTTTTACCTAAGTATATACATCTAGTCCCACTTCATATGAGATGAATTTACATTATACATACCTATTATTCCACATTTTACATTCTCTTGTTGCTCTTCTTGCTTGATAAAAAATTTAAAGTATGAAAATAGAGAGTCTTTCTTTAAATAAACATCTTAATTTGGTGGCTCTACCTCTATATCCTCTATTAAATCTGCATACACAACACTAAAGGAAAATTTAAATTGATAAAACTTAACTTTATCATCCCCTTTGATCATATTTTCCACCACTTTCTTGTTTCCTTCCATTTTCTCTTCTTGAGTTTCTTCTGTTGGCCATTGTGTCTACTAGTTTTCATTTATTTCAAAGGAGATTGATGGAAAATGGTTTCATGGTGTCATGTGAGTCTCCATGAGGTGTCATGATGATGTATTGTAATTGTGAGTGTTTATTGGGTGAAGTTGTACATGGTGTTTAGGTGTGTTTGGTGCATGGTCTAGTAGGCATGATCATAGTATAATATCTCAAAATATTGTATGAAGTATTCATGAGGTCAAGAATTATTATTATGATATGTGAGAGGTGTTAATGAATCTATAAGAGGTTATCTTGGTCAGTTAAAGAGTTGCATGGGTTGATTCATGTCATTTTACGCCTATTCCTAAACCTAGTGCATGGTGCATGGTATGAAAGCATGAGATATGGAGTAGGGAAGTAAAATATAAGCATGGTAGTAGTTTTTTTCCATTTTATATGATGTGTATGATTATTTTTAGGTTAGTATTCAAATTTTTGATGAGTTTTCATGGTATTTTGAAGTAAGTATCTTGGGAACAAGACTAGTATACACATGTAAGTAATAGTGAATAGAAATATTCAGATGTATTTTAGCATGGATGAGTGGTTTCTTGTGTAGAGGAGGTTTCAATGATGTTTCATGCCAAGTTTGAGGTTAGTATGATGATATTTTATCAAGATATGGAGTATTTTTTCCAAAACTAGGTTTTCAAAGGTGTGTTTTTGTGCTAAATATTGAACTTCAAATGTTATTTGGGGAGTGTATTATTTTCATGTGGAACTAAGATCATAATGGTAGTTAATTAGGTCATCTATGAATATTTAATAATAATAATGAGGTGGTTTGATCATCACATTTTTATGAACAATCATTAAGAAGTTAAACTACTTTTTAACCCTCATGAAACCTTAGGTTGAAAGTGACTTGCATAAAAATTCTTATGTAGGTCTATTTTTTATTAATTTTTCCAATGTGAATATTTTATTATGGATATGACTCCATATTTATAATGATGTATTTTAGAGATCGTGATAATATGTGGACTCTACTCAAATATGCTTATTTCTGGAAAGTTTCATTTCGTGCAAAACTTTCCCATTAAACATATTGAATAGTTTACCATTTATTGAATAATTAGAGTTCTAATACATGTCATTGATGATTTCAAATCATGGTTATACCTCTATAGAGAAAATTGTTCCCTATTTATGAAGACTGGTTTTTAGGCAGTTTTGGGGCAATTTTGAGTAGTTAGTGAACAAAGTGGTTTTGAAGGAGGTACAATCAGAATTAAAACTTGGTTTGAATTTTTTAATGATCCTAGTTCAAATATATTTCCATTGATCTATCACACTTTATTTTATTGTAAGTTATGAGCATGTTATGACCCATTCTTTGAAGGTTAATTTTGAGGGTGTTTTGGTGAGCATGGTCTCAAGTGGGTTTATGAGGCTTATTGATTGTTATAAGTTGATACATTCTTTTTGGAGGTTTCTGAGTGCTTATATAAATTATCTAATGGTTTTACATGATTTTATGAAGTTTTTTTCTCCATTTTATTCCTTGGTTTGTGAGCTGTTTGTTTTGGGGTTTCAGGACTTTTGTGTCCCAATGAAACTTTGGTGGGCATTGGTGATGGTGGATACCTACTTGGTCCTTTATATGATATTTTTTTCATGTTCTTATAATGTGGAATTTTTTTTACCACATGAATTCTAACCCAGGTTATTTAAGGAAAAGAAATAGGTATAAAGGCAAATTAGAAATTTCATTTGTGCTAGTTATTGGCATCAGAGCTTGAGCAACCAAATGGGTTTTTTGGACCTTTAAAGAGGTCTAAAATACCATCATATGAAGGAAATGAGTGTGAAATGATTTTATAAATAGGAATAAGATAATGGTGAGATATGGAAAATATGAAATCAACTTGAATAAGAGGAAGACTTGAGAAAATAAGGTGTGTATGAGAGGGGTTTTAAGAGAGAGGAGTTGAATTTGGGATCACCATTTTATTTTGCAGCAATATATATTTAGTTATAATTCAATTTAAGTAGATGAGTTGGTGTTTGGTCATCTTATCTAGGTTGTACCCTCCTTTTGGGTTTGGTGCCTCACTAAATTAGGGGTTGGTTCTCCTTGTAGGGTTAGTGCCCTACTAAACTAGGGGTTAGTGATCCTTATGGGATTGGTGTCTCACTAAATAAATATTGCAAGATGTGTAATATTCTTACAATTCCTTTTTTTGAGTAATATAAGTAGATGTTTTAATTGGTTTTATTCTCCTTGAGGGTTTCTCACTTTATATTTGTTGTTCATGTGTACTTTCTCTTTTTTATGTTTCTATAAATGAATGTTGCACACATAATAATTTTATATTTGTCTATGGATGTTGAATGAATGGTTTTTAATGTTGAATCTATGAAATATAAAATGAAATAAAGGTTTTTTAGGAATGATTCACCCCCCTCTCAATCCATTTTTCTTCCAACATATTATTGCAATAGTAATTTCTTGTCGTCTTTGACTATTTTTCTCCATCCTCCATGATTGTTTTCACCTTTCCCAAGGTCTTTTTTCTTTATAGATACATCATGTTCTATTTTTTCTCATTCTTTCTTAAATTTTATACTACTAAAATATCATCTTTGACTTGTTATTTCTTGAGATCTTTAGATTCACTTAATTTTTTATCATTACTATTCCTCCTTTACAAATTGTCTTGGTATTATTTCTCACCACTTAGCCACTTCCAAAGTTTCTTAATTGTACATATATTTCCTTCCACCTTGTCACACTTTCTTTCACCTTTTCCATCTCTTGGTAGTAACTCTCTAACAAGAAACTTTTCATTTTCTCTCTCTTCTCTTCTTAACTCACTTATTTCTTCCTCCTTAAGAAATTATCTTTCACCTTGCTTCTTCTCAAGACCTCACCTATTATTTTTACATGGTCTTTTCATTTTTCTATACTATTCTCTTCACTCTCAAAGTATTTTTAACCTTTGATATCTTCTTCTTCCTTCTTTAAAACTTGTCAAACTTCAAAAGAACTTAAGTGGTTTCATATTAGAATACACAACTTATTTCAAAATAATTTACTAGGATTTGATACCATTATGATGTATACCATCACAAAAATAATCCAATCAACAATTTAGAATGATCAAAATACCAAAAATTTCCTTAAACTTACAAATTACCTTAGTTTTTCACAAGTCAAGAAACCCTTAAAAACATGCAAATCTTAGATTTAAAGCTCAAATTGGATTATGCAATAAATTCATCCTATGTCATGGGTATAATTAATGCAATAACAACTATCAAACTCATGAAAATCAATCAAGATCTCCATTTTCACTTATCTCTCTCAAAAATATCCTTTTTCACTTCTTAAGGGCAAGTTGAAGTTGAAAAATCATAGGGAACAAATCACCAGGACAAAATAATACCTGATCTAAACACACATTTGGATCTTTATGCTTATTACCAAGTTTTATTTATCAACTCCTTTGTTAAGCACCTTTCTACCTTAACTTCATCTTTCCTTGTTTGATCTCCTTGTATCCCTATCAATCTATATTTTCTAGCATAACTTTTGAGAGAATGGATTTCTAAATAAACCCTTTAGTTTTCAGAGTACTCATTACCTTGCTTTATTGGTCTATGGAGTTTCAATTATTAACCCCTAGTGATAACCCCTCTTCTTCAATCTTGTTTTCTTGGTATTAGGTCTCCACACTCATCCTACAGGTCTGTACTAGAATAGATAGATTTTCCTACCAAATGGAAGATTTTCAATGCAAAATTATTCTTAAATATTGTTAAAAACTATAGAAATATGGTTTCTTATATTTTTTTGGTCCTAAATTTAAGTGGAACGTATTCAATGTTTTTTTTTATCTACATTCCTTAGGTAGGGTTTCTCCAAGCACATGTGAGATAAATTGTTTATAAAATGAAAATTATACTGATCCAAACACTAAAAATTGAACCATAATTCCTTTGTAACTTACTTAACATTTATATTTTTACACTTAGATATTATCACTCAATCTAGCTTGTTCAAACCTCCAAATGCTTATAAAACTCAAAGAAATTATTTTCAAATCCTAGATCTTTCACTAGAGGTATGTAATGACTTGTTACATCTTATTCTCTTGTCAATATCAGTCATTACACTAAGTTTTCTAATTAAAATATGTCAATATGAGTGTAATATGCCTTAACACTACTTGTTATAGGACTTCTACATAGTACTAAAAAAATTCAAATACAAACCCCAATACATACATGTAAAATCAATAATAAACAAGGGATTAACACCCTTACCAACATTGGAAATCCAACATTCATGAGATTCATAGCATCTTCTTGGTCATATTCAGTTACACATATACCCTTAGTTAACAAGACTATATATATATATATATATATCAGGAAAATATTATAAATATGTTCCTTTTTGAGCTTGAATTCCTATTTTAGTCAAAAAGTCTCCAAGATAGAGTTTTCATAACCTTTACATAGTTAGATTACTCACAATGGAATTAAAAAACAAAAAAAAAACTTAATAACATGTTGAATAACCAACCAAAACTTCCATCATTTCATGTAAAAGAAGAGTACTACATTATAGTTTGTCTTCTATTACAAAAATCATCTTCTACAAATCTATTTCCATGAGAATACCCCCTATAACATGATCAAATAACTTTCAAATTTGATTTTATCCTTTGAATATACATTTTTTATAACCCTAAATATATATTTTTTCTTACATGTCATGAGCATAAAACATAGAATAAGAAATTTTAATGGTTTAAACACATCTCTTATCTCCTTGACATCCTAGGAGTGTCTGCCAACATGACTATATTATTAATATAACTTATCTAACCAAATAAATCCATTAACCCCTATAAAACAAGCCAAGAATGGTTTAGACCAACTCAAAATTTCGAAATATCACTTTTAGCGGGAAATGCAATATTTGAATTTTTGAATACTTGACTCCACTAAATGTCATGATATGAATTCTAATGGCCCCTTAAGGACTTATAGTCCTCCTACCACTCCTTGCAATCCAAAATTTAAATTTACAAAGAAAAATGTGATCCTAATAGAGATGTTCTTACGTCACCAATACACACTCCAATAGAGTGGATTTAAAAAATAGCCCACTCAGATCAAATATGATTAAATGCCAATAAAAATGGTTTACAATATATATGGTGATTATAAGGCTACTCAATTCACTTGGATAATTTAACCCCAAATGTGAACACATTTTAATCATTACATTATTGTAACTTATGGTTATCCCATTACACTATGTTATAACATAACATGTTATAACCTAATGAGTTTAAAAAAACATAAAAAATATGCTCTATGATAGCATTTCATATGGAGTAGGAGTGACCCCTAGGTTAAAACATTACCAAAAAAATTCCACTTAAATAGTTAAATGTTCTTAATCAATCACATATTCTCCTAGTCCTAAAATAACCTTGGGAAACATCAAAATGGGTTCCCTTATTCCATTTTTTCTAGTTCAAATATTATATTTTTATTTATCATTCAACTAAAAATAAATATGGGAATCAATGTATATGATGAATTTATATCAAATAATAAAATAATAAAAAATTATCATCATAAAATTGAAATCACAATATAATTCCCTATTGTAGAAGAACCAGTGATTCACCTCAAAAGCCTCTAAGGTCCTGAAAATAAGACCAATACTAAATGTAAATGCACTTATGCATCTAACTAAAATGGTATAATATGATGCATAACATCTCTTGATCACGACATAAATTTAAGTTTGAAAAGATGTAATGAATAAGCATGCCTCTTTAAAAATGGAAATATAAATCGTAATACCACTAAACCAATCAAGATGCTTCAATAGAATATTATTCAATATTTTCAAAATATAAAAAGAGTGGGATAATACACACAACTAGTATTATCTTATTCATATTTTCTAATCCACACAACCATATTAAAATTATTTAATAACAATAAATTCTCAATGGTATATTTATTAGCAGGACCTAAAAATGAAACATCTAAATAATTAATTAATGGTTACACAAACATTGATCCTACATTATATATTTTTATATGAATTTCAATACATACAAAATTTCAAAAAAATTCTTGCACCAATAAGGTTTTACTATAATTTTAATTTTCACATTGAGCATTTTTAGTGTACAGGATATTATTTATCATTTATTTTTTTAATTTTTATTATTCCTACACATTGTTTATCCCTACACTTGTTGAGTTAACTTTCTTAGGTATACTAATCATGTGGACTTAGTTTTATAGTATTGTTGCGTTATATTTTAATTGTAAGTGTTAGTTAGTGGGAGTTGTATGCCTATTTTTAGGCTCCTTTACCACTATTCTAAGTGGTAGTTACATTTCTTTCCTACTATATGTACATCTTGATTATTGACCTATTCAATGGATTCTATTGATAGGGGAGACATTCTTGTGTTGTATTGCAATAATCTCTTTGTTTTGTGTACTTGCAATCATCTCTTTAGTTTGTATGATTGTTCATATTTGTCTGCATACAAATTATATCTCGTGATTTCAACACTGGTGCATGTTTTGATCTAGTTGATATGTGGAATTCTATGATATGGTATTAGAGCTATAATGACTTCCATAAATACTATTGGATTAGTAAATATCACCCAAAAATAAATTTCATGGCTTCTACAAGTCCCTAGAGGATTTTTACAAGATATAAATTATTGTTACAAGTCTAAAAAGCATTCAAACACAGTCCATACACTAGTTATAGAAATTTACATGGGTTTTTTAGATGACTTATGTAACCATTTAGAATGTTTTAGAATATAATTTTATACCTCCTAATGGGTCTATATGGCATCACCAACATCTATTTGATGCCCCACAAGCTCTCCATAGTCAATCAGTGAATTTACAGTCCTCTGGAGGTTATGGGACAACTTATTGAGCTCTTGTGTAAAGTTTCAATGGCTTACACCTCCCGTGTAGGATCCCATAGAATTTCATATCCATGGGAGGAGTTTACTGCAGGCCCAAATTCATAAAAACCTCATGAAGAGGAGTTAGATGGCCTCACACATCCTAAAGGCATCACTAGAAGTATTTTTTAGACATTTTTCCACATTGTAATTTTCTCAAACTTGTTATTAGAATTGTATAATTTATCTACAATTTTGCAAAATCCTTATGTTCCCTCAAATGCCCTCTATTGCTCAATTTTGTGATATTATGCAGTCTTAGTAGTATTAAACAGTCTCAAAATAGCAATAGATAACGTAATTTTAGGTTATGCAACCCTAATATATTATCAACACATTTTTCTTCCTTGGTGGACACCACGTCTAAGTGGAAAATCAATGGTATTATCAAATTTGACCTTTTATTATTTCAATACTTAATCCTTTATCATTTTTTAATGTAGTTAGATTTGTCTTTATTACTTTTAGAAGGAATTAAATGTTTAGTTTGCATTGTATTTTCATCTATCGAAGATTAAAGGTGAGGCCAAGGTTGGTAGGAGGTAAATTCCACCTTACAAACTAAATCATTGCAATCTATAATTAGTTTTGATTTTAATGACTAGATGAAAGAATAGTTCCATCTTATCCATAGGGTATTTTTAATGGTTTATTTCATTTTTATTAAATATGCCTTATTTATAGGAGATGTTTTATGTAATAGCTTTTGATCGATGTAGGCATTAAATCATACACTTTGGGTACATTATTAGGTCATAATCACATATTACTATTCATATGCTTCTTACGGGAGAAAAGTACTAATTGATCATTATACTTGGCCTCTTAGTTTCATTTCTAGGCTTCCTCTTGGCCCTACAAACCTCACTTCCCAGTATGACCCTTCTTACTTCACCTTTTCAAGTTGTGGACAATAGTTCCCAGTCAGGACTCCAGTGCCCAGGAACCCTCATCCCCTCTGGATTCCCTAGACATATTTATACTTTTTTCACTCCTTTTTGGGACATTTCTAGCCGTTGGGCATCCCTATATTTTAGGGGTTGTCCTTTTAGTGATTAATTACAAAATTTGAACAAGAAAAATATATAAATATAAAGTTATGTGACAAAATTAAAAGACCAAGATCTAAGAATATATACTATCACCTAAGGTTGCATATCATAAGCACTTAAGAGCATATTTTCATTCATCTAGCACCAATACAAGGGACAAGGGTTGCTTTTCTACATCACATGCATAGGAGGGAAGCTCATTTTATTCCATGCATACATCTACTACATCCTTTTAGATATAGATACTTTTATGGTTGCCACATGTAGTACGTACAAGATCCACCTAGGGTACGATTCCACACACACAAAAAATTATATTGGGTATGATATGTAGTGCAACACTTTATTGTAAGATCACTTTTTTTAAAACTAAGGACATTCCTGTAGACACAAAATCATGCACTTTAGACATTATTGGGTCCTAGTCTGATACTACTATTTATAAGGTTTTTGAGTGAAGAAAGTACTAATTAACCCTCATATTTTGACCACCTTACTTTATTTTATTTCATCATTCCTGACCTCTTGCACCCACATGCCTAGTCTGATTTCATCATTTCACATTATTTTAGCCTTGACTGGGGTACCCATGGGTGCCCTGATCCTTTTCACACTTTCCCACCACTTTTTGGGCTCTTTCTAGCCATTTGAGATCTTTATATTTTTGGTGGTCAGAAATTTTGGGGTTAATTATGAAATTAGATCAAGAGAACCCTATAAATATAAAGTTATGATACCATAATGAGGGACTAAGCACTAGTCACCACTGTCATCCACCTAGGGTTGCATTCATATAAGGCATTTGGAGATCACTTTCATCCACATAGCTCCATCACAAGGCACAAGGTAGGACATCTGCATCACACAAATATAGGAGGGGATTTTATTCTATTCCATCCATACATTATATTACATTTTCTACATCTAGTTATTACTCGCTACTTTCACAAAGTGTGACTGGCACAAGAGAAACCTAGGGAATGATTATGCACACACACACCACACAGAACTACATTTGGGTCCAAAATGTAGTGCAACGCTCAGTTAGTAAGCCCACCATTGTGGCAGCTGAGGTCATCTGACCCATTCATTTGCATTATTAATTTTTAAGGGTTTTAATACTTGTTTTGGTATTCTTACATGTTTCTTATTCTTGGATATTGGTGACATTCGGTATAACAACATTTAGAGACTTTATACGACAGACAGCAAAGGGATTTTGGACATCTATCGACCCTGTAAAATCAAGAACCTAAAGATTTTACTGAGACCTAGTGCCTATTTTACAGACCAAGAGCACCCACTGTAGGTGCCCCAATCCTCTCCAGGCACCCCAGTCTAGAATATCCAAGATCCAACCTTTTTGGGCTCCTTATGTCATAGTCTACTTCCATTTTACCAAGTCATCTCTGTCATCTCCATCGACATGCATTTCTATCAGCTAAGTTCTTTCTCAACTTTCTTTTTACATTAGGGTTTTACATTTTCATTCACTTAGTTGACTTGGGTCATTTATATATTTCTTTTATTATTTATTTTATTTACTTCTTATAGCTTAGATTAACTAGTGCATATAGAAAAACCCAGTTATTTTAGTTAACCATTTTTGAACCTGACTCGAACTTCACTATCATAGGTTTTTCACACTTTTAGCTTCCGGTAAATCATTGTTGCATCAATGGTGAACCATCATCATGATGTATATTGAATCAAAGATTATTTGCTTACAAATCCTGGATCCATGTACATAAATTCAAACAAAACGAAATTGCTACTATTGCATTCATGCTGACATGCATCCTAGACTGAGGTTTATCAAAAATTTATTGATGCATTTTTTCAACACTAGAATTCAAGTCTAATTTTTTTATTGATGTTCATATTTTTATAATGAATCACATTTACATATCATATGTTCAATTAACAATTAGTTATCAATGCACTTTAATTGATAATGGCGGGAGATAAATTGTGTCATATTAATTCCTTAAAGTCTTAGGTCTTTTTTCTCATGATGTTATTCCATATAGTATTTCACTAAGTGTGCTTATGATGGTTATTTAACCACCCCATGTCTTAGTCATATTACACTACCCATCACTGTTGGTCCAAATACTTTACATGTGTTTTTTTTCATTAATTTCCCAATTTCCTACAATTTTACTTGGTAGGCTATGGCTTCATGTCATGCAAGTTGCTTTTATACTGGGCATAATTATGTGCAAATTATTACACGAAATTCATTGATTATACTAATTTTTCATGACTGCAATCCATTCCAATATTATGAACGAGATCTCCAAATACTAGTATTTTTTCATTCCATGCACAAATTTATAAATGGGAACCAACCTATCGAAAACCACCTCACTTTACCACCACTTGACTATGGTGAGAAAATTTGTGTGATAGACATAGTTTCTTCTACGTTACTTGGTCTATACTACCTACTTGTGATTCCTTATTAGGAGCTTAATCAAAAACTATGGACATCACTCTATCATTACAACCACATTACCACCTACAATAGGCACCATCCACCATTTACTTGCACATTCTTCATGAATAATTCATATTAGACTACATTTTACATTCCATTTGATGTTACTTATTTACTTCACATGACCACCTAGATCAATTTGCTTTCGCAGGATATTTTCCTCCACTCATGACTTTCATCTGATATTATGGCTTCATCACTATTACCATTCAACTTATGGTATATGTTCTTTCATCTTACAGTTTATCTATCTTGGCACAATCCACTGGCTCTTCTGGTACTCACATTAGGATAGTCTCTATTACTGATATGGTCTTTGAGACGTTTACCATTTGGATCATGATTATATTTTTAATTTCTTTCCCTATGCCCTTTAACATCATAATATTCATTTCAATCATCTATTTTAGTCATACACACAAAATTTCACTCATTGGTATACACGGTTGTACACTTATTATTTACTAATGAGGAGTATTCCATATGGCATGTAAAACTTACACCTTAATGGATCATTATATGATCAACCAAACACTATTGTTTATCAAGTCACCAATGCTTATCCATTCAAATTTGATCAAAGATAATGATGATCTTCTAGATGACATTACATGATTTTGGATATTTCATGAAACACATACTTTGGGGGCATAGTATTCACACTCCCAACTCATCATAACATTTATGTATTTATCATCTTGGCATGCTCTTAGATCAATATTTTAGAATACACATATTCATTCCTACTTTAGAGTCAACCAATACTTGATGACACACTCTTGTTATTCCATTCACACTTGATTATTGAGGGATTAGCAAACATGAATCCCAGACACTACACAATAGTTACTACAAACTACATCTATTCACACATCATACATTTTAAATCACACATTATATAGTTAGTTTACATCCTTTTGACACTTACACATCTACACGTCATACAGAGGCTATTAGTCCTCATCATACATGTGTCACATTTACATCTAACATTACATACTACTAATCATACACATGACATAATGCACATTTCACACTATTAGTCTATCTATGAATTTTCATATTGCATCTTATACATTACATATCACACATCCTACAAAACATATGGTCGCATGTTATCATCATGCATACTACATTATATTCTACGAGCTGCACTCATTACCTTATGAAACACTTTAGTTCCTCAGTACATAATCCACTTCTGATAGTTTACAAGTCAAATCAACCTTACATTCATCACACAAATTCTCATCATGCAACATTACTAGGTTAGTGACATACGATATAGGCTAAATGGTAACCTACTCTATCATCTTGTTGTGGTATATTATTTAGGCTACATCACCACTCCCTCTACTCATCTTGTAGTGATATACACTTTAGGATACATCATCAGTCTTTCTATCATCTTGTCGAGATATATGCTTTGGCTAACAGGTTCATGCACACATTGTTACGAGGTCTCATTTCACCAATACATACATGATCATCACAGCACATTAGACATAACACACTTCGACAGTTTCCCAATGACGCACTCTCATTTATGGTTCATTATTGACTACTAAAGGGGAAAACCAAATGATCCTCATTACATAAATTTACATTCACTTGGGGGTCACATGATTCCTATCATCCATCTTGCATTCCATTTCATCCATCCACAACATATTACATATTATGATTATTTTTAGTGTTTCTTACCTTTTTTTGTTCATCGTCACTTTATTACACATGCTAGTTAGATTAATTGTATGTAATTTATATATATCATCCACATATGTATGTTCATTACTTTTTCTAGTTGTGGTTGCAGATACATGTCTCTTACCTAGAACACGGATGTTCACCTTCTACCATTCGTACATTGGTGGCTAGGGGCATCCACACTCATCTCTCATGGGTGCTATTGTTTCATTTTGTAGTTAGCACTTTACATTCCTTACTTATACATGATTTTGACATACTTGTTATCTTTCTAGCATACTAATAGGAGCTTCATGTGTAGCATTTTTTCTATAAGGATATTTACTTCCATACTTGTTTGTTATATTGTCTGATATTATTTCTTCTTGTATGCAGGGTTTTCCCTATGTTTGGTCTGCACACTTTTTTGTTGTATGAAGTAATTATGGCCTTGCATGTCGTGCTACATCTTGAGTGTCATCCCATTTTTGCAACCTACTTTGTGTAGCTTACTTTTTCTTCTTGCATGATTACATTACTACTTTTATTGGTAGCATATACATTGTTTTTATAGCTCATACACTATTTTTGTTATGCATGATTTGTCATACTAACAATTATCTTTGGCTAGCCTATTTTTTACACACCTTTGTTTATATCAAGTGCATTTCCCTCCCCCCTACAAGGTAGAGTTACAACGTTCATGTGGTTGATGCTCTTTTGGGGCCGCATTATCCTATCAACATGTTTCACCAAAAAGAAGCATCCATATAAGAAAAAAAATTTAAGGTAGAAGGTTTTGTATGTGAGGAATACCTGGAGGTCGTGAAGAGGTTTCACACCATTAAATACTAGGTCAATTGAGAGAACTCATTTTTGTCTAGGAAGGACTACCTTAAAAATAACAAAAGACCACAAGATATAATTAAAAGTATAAGTTGGTGGATTTCCTAGCGAGAGATAGATCTGAGAATTAGGGTACTTCCTAGGAGGTTGTTAATCCACATTTAAAAGAATGTTAAATGTTGATAAGAACATGAAATAAAGAGTCCTATTATAGTTGTATAATATAGGTATCTCACAAAATCATATTTTATCAAATCTAATTTGAATATTGAATACAACATTAAATTTAAAGTAGGTGGTGTGTTGTTAAGGTATGTATGTGTAATAGAGGGTGTTATGGAGGTCTGGGTGAGGTTTTGGGTATATAAATTAGCTCACTATTTGTAGGGAAATTACAAGAAACAAAGACTGATGTCAGCTGAGGAACCGATGTCGGTCACTAGTTTATAGCTAATGTGTGTTGGCTAACCGATGTTGGTCACTAGTTTATAGCCAATATCAGTTGGCTAATAGATCGTGGTAGGGGTAATTGGGTGACAAGGTAGAAATGAGGTTGGTTCGGGCTCTTGGTGATTATATAAATTGTTGGGAATGCTTAAGAAGGGTGTTTGGATTTAGGTGAAGGCTCATTGAGGGTGAGAAATGTGATTAAAAAGGAAGAAAGGTTCAGGTTTGTAGGGTATTGGGTAGATGGGTGACATATGATATTTGGGTGAGAAATAAGTTGTACATCAGAAGACAATAAGAGATCTAAAACAAAAGTTAAGAACTGACAACCTAGTTAAGATACTTATGTGAAGATCTGTAGATTACTAGATGGTTGTGGTTATTATGCACTCATAAAAGAAATGGGTCTGGGTCTAATTCCATGACAATGAATCCTATGTGCTTCCCTATGAATTATCTGAGGCTATGGAGAAAGAGATTGGTTGCTGGTGAAAAAATGGAATTCTCTGGTGTTGTGTTTGATCATCATATGCTCAATCAAATGCAAGAATGCTCTTGAAATCCCTAATATCCAACCAGAGGAATAACCTAGGGAAAGATTTGGAAATCCTTATATAAAGGAACTAATGGTGGTTCCTTGACCGACACCAACCAAGGAATAACTGGCGTCGGTTAGGGAGAAATAGTCCAATTTTATTAAAATAGCTTATTTCTTCCCTTTTTGCATGGGTCAAGATTTGATTGTGGGCTAGGAGTCATTGTTCATGTTTAAACATGCAAGGAATTGATGGAAGAAGTGT
Source organism: Taxus chinensis (assembly GCA_019776745.2). NCBI lineage: Eukaryota > Viridiplantae > Streptophyta > Pinopsida > Cupressales > Taxaceae > Taxus > Taxus chinensis. The sequence goes on from CM034157.1 coordinate 287,905,799, forward strand.
TTAATAATAAGTCTTATGTTTTTAAAGAGTCTTAGTTAATTAAGTGAAGTGATGAATCAATGTTAGGAGGGATGACCAAGTCTCAGTTAGTTAAATTCCCTTGGAATGTGTCCAAGGTGAGGTGGAGGGATGAGGTGCTAATCAACCTATTATTTATAATTAGATTAATTAATTAATTAAAATGTGTGAAAAGGGTTATGGTGAGGGGGTATCCTAGTTGAAAGGGGCTTAGAGGGTTAGGACCCAATTTTAGGTGTCTACATTTGCCCCTTTTGTTGCGTAGCTTGTACTAATCAGTGACGATGAGAAAATTAAGAAGTAGGTTTCCCCATAAAAGGGTGGAGGTGATCCACCTCAAACCAGGAACTGATTAAGTGGAAGGAAAAATTAGTGATGAGTTTGATAAGGTGGTAGGTGATGAAAAATAGGGTAAGCTATAGGTGTAGGTGGAGTTATAGGTAATAATTGTGATAAGGTGGAGGGAATAAAATGCACACATGTGCTCAGAATGCAAGAAGGTACTAGGTTAAAGAGCACAAAGACTCTAACTTGTCAGAGTTTGATAGTTTATCCAAATGTGGTCCTAGTATCCATGGTATAGGAAGTGCTTCTAGAAACACACTGTGTTAAGGTGAAGGAATGGGTATAGGTGTGTTCAAAAAAACCAAAAGGTTTGGATAAACATCATGAAATAAAAAAAGGAAAGGTCAATAGTTGAAACAACATAGGTAGTATTATCACATGGTAGAGCGAGTAAGCAAGTTCGATTCTCAAATATGTAAGGTATGTTAGGCAAGGGTATATAGGTGAGGTAAATGTTCCCCTAAGTATCTTTAGGGAGGTGGTGTGGTGGTAGAGTATTAGTTATATATGTATATGTAATGCATTTTCATATAGAATTTCAAGTATTTGGATGATGGCACTTATATTTATTGTGTATGGTTTTATTTCCATTGTATTGTTATCATGGAAACTAGATGTAGGTATGAGTGATGATGTTTTGTTTTTATTAATTTCAAACGTATTGATATAATGGAAACATATATGTGTAGGCATGGTTTGGTTTAATTTCCAAGTTATTTATTGTATCGAAACTAGATTTATAACCATGGTTTGGTTTAATTTCTAAGTTATTGATATTATGAAAACTAGATATATAGGCAGATTATATGCATGGTTTGTTTGGTTTAATTTCCATGTTATTGATATTATGAAAACATGAGAAGTATTAGGTATTAGGGAAAAATAGTGGAAATATGGTGAAATATAGTAGAAAACTGGTGGTTGAGTTAACCTTGGAAGACCCCATGTCTTTGAAGTGCTACCTACATAGCCCTTACAAAAGGGCCATTAGGCCAATGTAGTTCTCCCATAGGATAGGGAAGATTAATATTTCTGATAGGTAGGTTAGGTAAGGAAAATGGTCCTTGTAAGCCAAGGTAGAAGATTTTTGACAGGTAGGTTATGTTAGGAAAATGGTCCTAAGGTAGAAATATAGGCAAGGTTAAGTGTTGAGCCGAATAATAGAAATGGTAACTGGCTAGGCTATGTAATTAGTATAGGTATGGTGTTGTTTTTTATTTTTATTTTATTTTGATGAGTATGTATAATTTTTTGGAAAAGATGAGTAGTATGAATGTGGGTGAAATGACAAGTAGGAAAATATGAACCAAAAATAAGTGAAATTATATATAGTTGGCTAGAACCACAATGACCATACAAATAGGCATATGAACATAAGTCTTGAGATATGTTGCATGATTGATAGGTCTGTAGTTGAAAGAAGTTGCATGATCACAAAATTTTGCATGTATGTAATGTCCCTTGAGTGGATAGGAGTAAATAAAGCAAGGTAGGTTGGAGTGGTTTGTTTAGCATAACCTTGTTATGGGATGGCATGCCCCTTCTACAAGATACCTAAAACCAACATAGGAATCTCCATGACCAAAAGTTTGTATTTTTGTTTTTATTTTTGATTTTTTTGCATGTATAGACTAATCTTTACGAGAAATATATATGGGGATGACTAATAGAGTCTCCTTGAGGTCTTTGTGAAGCAGATGGATGCAGGAAGCTCTAGATAAAATTTATTTTTAGAAAATATAGATTACTCCTATTTTGTTGGTGTTGTCACCCTCTAAATCCCCCCCTCATTTTCTAATTAAAATTCTAGAATTTTGAGCTCACACCCTCCAGAAGTGTTCAAGTAAAGTTAGAAGTCTGAAAAGATAGAGAAATTCATGCTTTGAAGTTGTTTAAACTCCCCAGTTTGCACGTTTTGATAAATTTTCCATTTTCCTATCCAAACGCATGAAAATTTTGTTGTTGTCCTCATTTGAATGAAATTGTCAATATTTCTATGGCCATGGATCATCGAACCTTGTATTGTTTTCAATTCCTTGGCTCGCAAAATAAATTTGAAAATTGGGCACAAAATGGTGGACTTTTCTTCTTCTCTACATTTTTTCCACAGTCGAGAATGATGGGCATTTTATTTCTTTTCAAAATTTGGCTCTGTCATCCACAGGTGGACATACCTAATTAGAAGCGGGTCAGTGGAGAACTTTGATGTTTTGAGCCTCTTTGTAAAAAAAAGTAAAAAGTTAAAAAGTGACCCGCAACCCCTATTAGGCTTAAAGGAAAAATTCAAATCTTGGGCTTGCTATTGGAAAGTCAAAGTAGGGAGGTGGACCATCTAGGGGATTTGAGATTTTGAGCCTCTTTGTAAAAAAGGCAAAAAGTTAAAAAGTGACCCATAGCTCTAATCAGAATTAAAGGAAAAAGTCAAATCTTGGGCCCACCATTGGAAAGTTAAAGCAGGGAGGTGAACCATCGAGGAGATTTGAGATTTTGAGCCTCTTTGTAAAAAGGGTGAAAAGTTAACAAGTGATCCATAGCCCCACCAAATACAAAGGAAAAAGTCAAATATTAAGACTGCATCAAAAGAGCCAAAGTGGGGAGGCGGGCCGGTGGAGCAATTTGTGTTTGTGAGCCCACATTGAAAAAAGGTAAAATTATAAAAGTGACCCGTGACTCCTTTGCCAATCAAGTGAGGCCACATGTCAAGACCATATCAAAAGTGGGTAAGCGGGCCAAAATGTTCCAAAATTTCAAATCTCTATAAAGTCATAAAATACAAAAGGAATCCTCCACACCCGCTCCCATAAATTTCTCCCACGTGTACAACCCTGATTTAATGTTTCAAAGGAAAGATGAATGATTCAAATTCAAAGTTACAAAACAAGTGTGACGATTGCATTATGAAAAGTTTGGTTTTTCCGCCATTGGCATTTCTTCGTGAATCAAGAATCTAAATGGACTCAAATGATTAAAAAGAAATTGTAAACCGTTTCTTGCTAAAAAAGAAGAAGTTGTAACCATTTCTTGGAGTAGATTTAGTGTATTCTTCACACCATTGTAAAGGGGGGAAATTGATCTTGTAAACTCATGAGTGCATTGTACTTAGAGAAAGTAAAGGAAATAGCCATTTTCTCTTGTTTCCCCCCTTCTTCTCAAATTCCTCCATTTCTCCACTATGTACAACTTCTGTTTAAGTAAAAATACATGAAGAAGGATTTTGTAGCCTCTTTGATGAGGAGATTTTAGAAACTTTGATTTTTCAATCTTATCTCGTCTTGTTGCCATTTGCATGGTTGTTTCTTCTCATGAATGCATGTGACAAATTTTCTAACTAGTGTGTGTAGGAATCTGATTTCCTACCTGTAACGTTAGTTCTCCTACGTCTTTTCTCACTCCCTTTCCCACTTTCAGAAAAAGTATTCCCTAGCAATATATTTCTAGCTTTATCGAAGGGTCAGTGGAGTTCCCCTGTTGGATCCTCAATCAAAAGGCCTCCACAAAAATCCACACTTTTTCATGCATGCATACACGGGAGCTGCATTGGTTAAGTAGAGGGACTTAGATTCCCAAAGCATTGGCAAGGAATTTACAAGCTTTTCCACCTAGAAAATCCCCTTGCCAACAGTTTTAGTGCCCACCATGGGGTAGATTTGGCATCATCTACAAACTGAATGCTACTATAAGGTCAGAAAACAAAAAAATTCAAAATTCATAAAAGAGATTTTTTTGGAATTTGAATGGCTATATGAGCCACATGGATTCAAATCATGGCTATTCTAGGAAACTCTCCTATCAAAATACATAAATTGGTCTTCGACATCCAATAAGACATTGCTTCAAATTTGAGGGAAGCTATCTGGCATAATAAACAAAGTGCATATCACTACTTCATTGCCACGAGAATTCTGGACCTTGAAGAAGAATGCGCTGCTGAGTTGGGGAGGTAAAGAAAAATTCTAGCACCACAAAGAAGAGGATTTATTTTCAATCTGGTGGATAGAAGATACACCTAGAAATAGAGACGAGGAGGACAAACTAATTCCATTTTTGAGGAACTTCAAAGGAGACAAGAGCTACTTATAATCCAGAGGCCTCCTTGTCAAACAACCGGTCATGCTGGGAACCTGAGTGTTTCCAATACTTTGGATGGTGAATTTTCATACATCAACAATAACCTTGAAGATTTCACCAACGTAGAGACTTAAGAAGAGGCTAGAGAAAGAGAAGCAAGAGCATACGAGGACGTAAGAGCTCAACTCAAAGAAATTGAGATACTTCAAGCCAAGGCGGATGAAAGAGTAGTAGCAGAATCCACAACCTTAGCAAGGTTGGAAGATAGAAACATATATAGACTGGGGGATCATGATCGTGAGTGTGAATGTGACCATGAGGCCAGTAGGCATAATGTACCATGGGGAGGAAATACCAGTATACTAGCTCTTGCTTAACCACTCCATGAGCTAGCGAGAGGCTCAAGAAAAAACTTCCCAAAATTTAGAGTGGATGGCTCTCAACTCCCTCAAGATCATGTAGCAACATTTATCATTGCTTGTGGTGTGTTGGGTGTTGAGGATGAATATTTTTCAGTCCAACTCTTTGTGGAGTCAATTCAAGAGAAATCTTCCGAATGGTTCTACATGCTACCCCTGAGGTCCATCACCTATTGGGAAGATAAAAGAAGTGCATTCAAACATAGGTTCAAGAGCACTGAAGATTGCCAAGATATTTTGGTCCAATTGGTACAAATGAAAAAATAAACCTTTGAGTCAATGAGAGACTTCGTAACAAGATATGATAGAGTGATAAGAAGGATCCCTGAAGATGTGGTGCCTTCTAAAAATAACTTGAAGAGGTTTTTCATTACTGCTTTGCCATCAGAAGTAGTTTTCTTCCTCAAAGGAGCCCAATGAAAAACATTGAGGGAATCTAAGGACTATGCAATAGAAACTAATGATGATCTATCCTTTCCAGAAAGGTGAAAGGATCCAATGAAAGAAAAAGGGTCAGAATTAGAACTATGTCAACACAGATCTGATGTTCCAAAAAATGGAAAATGACTTGGTTACCTTTAAGAAGAAACTATCTCAAATCACAGTGTAGAATGCTTCAAGTAGACCAAACCATCTAGATAGGCCAAGGATTACTCCACCTCCTCATTGGCTTGCTCTTCAAGCACCACTGGTCAATGCAATCTGTGAGACTACAGAGCCAAAGGAGGAAACATAAATTGATGAAACTGAAGAAGAAAATATGGAAGACTATGAAAACTATCTTGAGGTTGAAGAAATTCATATGAAAAAGGGCCTAATTGAGTACGTTGATGATGAAGATGAGGATGATGAATAATCCCAAGTTTCACATGTGTTGTTTTCACTCGTGCACAACCTAGGAAAGGTGTTTCATCCTCAATGGTTAAGGTAAAGGATAAGAAGAATAAAGAAGATTATCCTCCAGAAGTCATACAAAAAAAATCATCAGTAGAGGATCACCATAACCACCTTCTATGGATTCAAAAAAATAAAAAATAGACTCATTAGTCGTCAAGGATCATGATACTATGCCAAGTAAGTCATCTAATTCTTCTCCTAGCTCAAAAGTTGCTAGCAAACATTATCCTTTAAATTTTGTTCCTACAAAACCATCTAAGGTTCAATCAAAAGCTACACCCAAAAAGGAGAATTCAACACCCAAAGTAGTAAAGCCTCTACCATTTAAATCTTCCTCCATTTACAGAACCTCTTCCTCACTCACTATAACCCCATTTGACTTTGTGGAACATGCAAGCAAAACCAAAGTCTAGCTCTCAGACATAGAACACTTACAAACATACCCTTCCCAGTTTGATAGGTTCATTAATATAGTTCATGGTGGTAACCCTATATCCTCGAGTCCTAATTCTAAAGGCTTACTTCCCACACCATCCACACCACCTTACCAAAACATGCTATCCCTTAGTGCCTCTAAAACCAATAGGGTTGAACCTTTCTACCTATCACTCCTCATTAAAGGCTTCCAGCTAAATAATTTTATCATATATTTCAGAGCCTTGGATAATGTGATGCCAGTAAAAGTCACAAATTCTCTAGGCCTCACCTTGACCCAAGTAAATGGCACCTACTACTCAATGAAATCGAAACAAGTGCCATTGGTAGGAAGAATCAAAGATGCACAAGTAACACTAGCTGATTTTCCAAACAAGAAGGTTCTCCTAACCATACTGGTAGTTGACATCCCAGCATCCTTTGGTATGCTGTTGAGTGGGAGTTTTTTTAGAGACCTGGGTGGAGAGATAAAAGTGGATTCGTCATCTAAAACTATCCCAGTAAAAGGTGAGATGAAGAAGTTTCTACCAGTAAGAAAGATGAAGTTCACAGTACGAAATTCTAATTATCCGAAAGGAAACATTATCTTTCAATATTGTGGGATAGGAAACTACTTCCTCACATCAAAAAAAGAGAACTTTCCACTTCTCATGGAGGAAGAATAAGATCAAATTTGGACAATGGAATTTGATGGTAGTCATTCCAAGGTGGGATTGGGAGCTAGTGTAGTATTGTACTGTCCTTCCAATGAGTTGTGCCCATTTTCCTACAAGCTACAGTTTGATAATACAAATAACATTGTAGAGTATGAAGCACTACTCTTAGGCATGATTGCAACAGAGCACATGGGAATCAAGAAACTAAGATGTCAAGGTGATGTAGAGGTTGTACTAAAGAAAGTCTGCCAACAATATCAGGTGAAGAATTAAAGACTCTGGCATTACAAAAATAGAGTGTGGGATTACATTGAATCTTTTGATGCATTTTCCATAAGAGCTATTCCAAGGGAACAAAATGAAAAGGTTAATTCTCTTACAGTGTCAGCTTTCCTAGTGACACCTCATCCTTCTTTTGGTAAAAAAAAGTGACCATTGAAATGGTATTTAGGCCTAGTTTACCATACAATACAAATCATTGGTAAGTCTTCAATGATGATAACAAAAATCTATCCTTTTTGGAGCAAAGGGATATTTTCAATAATCTCTTCTTCGAAGGAGGTGAAAATCCACACAAAGAAGTATTCCCCAAATAAGAAAAATAAGGAATTGAAGGGATTGATGATGAGGGAGTAATTAAATTGAAAGGGAACAAAACTCCCAAAGGCCTAGTCTGTTTAGAATACCTCTTTGACATACATGATATATTCATTCAAGAGAAAGAAAAGCAATCTCATTAGTGCCCAGCTAATTTTGATAATGAAAACATTGGTACCTCAGAGGACCCAAGGATGGTCAATATTGGAAAATTTTACTCACCTGAAGAAAAAAGAAGGTTTGTTACATTACTCAAGAAATACTCATATGTCTTGGCCTACTCTTATGATGAACTTGAATCCTTCCAGCCAAAGGAAATGCATCACTCAATTCCTTTAAAGTAGGGTGTTAAACCCTTCAGGAAGAAGCAAAGGCCGTACAACCCAAATATTGTTGATACCATCAAGTAGGAGGTAATGAAGATGATTAATGCAATGATCGTCTTTCCCAGCCACCATTCAACGTGGGTGGCTAACATTGTTCCAGTGCAGAAGAAGAATGATGAAATAAGGATATGTGTAGATTTTCGTAACCTGAACCAGGCATCACTCAAGGAAAATTATCCTCTCGCTATCATGGACCATATCCTACAAGCAGTCACGGGATCTGAAATGCTTTCATTACTTGATGGCTTCACAAGATACAATGAAATCAAATTGGCAGAGGAAGACCACACCAAGACAACCTTTACAACACCTTGGGGCAATTTTTCCTACAGAAGAATGCCTTTTGGCCTAATCAATGTAAGAGCTACATTCCAAAGGGTGATGGATTTTTCCTTCAAATTTTTGAATCATTACATTTTCATATATCTTGATGATCTCATAGTATTTTCAAATAAAAGGGGAGATCATATCTCTCACTTGGAACAGGTACTTGCAAGGTGTAGGAAACATGACATATCACTAAATCCAAAAAAGCACATTTTTGGAATCAAAGAAGGAAATTTATTGGGGCACATCATGAACAAACATGGATCACACATTGATCCTCAAAGGATAATATCCATTCAAGCATTAGCCCTTCCCACAAGTAAGAAAGGATTTCATTCATTCTTTAGAAAGGTGAACTTTCTTTGTCGTTTTGTGCTTGAGTTTGCTGAGTTGACAAAGCACATCACTTCCATGATGAAACCACAAGAAAAATTCAAATGGAACAATAAAGTGAAGGAAACATTCGAAGAGATCAAGAAATCCATTTCCAAGGCTCCGACTCTTGTATCTCAAGATTTTAACAAATAATTCATCATGTATTATTATGCATCAAAACATACACTCTATCATTCTCGTTCAGAAAAATGATGAAGGAATGGAAGCACCTATTACTTTCATGAGTTGTCCTTTGATAAAGCATGAGCTAAAATATAGGCAATTGGAGAAGCATGTCTATGTAGTGGTCAAGGCTATAAAAAACTTCAGTTTTTACATCCTCGATTCCCATACAATGGTGATGGTCCCTGACATTACAATCAATTCCATCTTGACATAGCAGGATCTCAGAGCTAAAAGAGGAAATTGGATTACAAAGACTCAATAATATGACTTGGAGATTCAACCCTCCAATTTGGTAAGGGGAAATGGCTTGTGCAAGTTGATTGCTGAAGATGAAATACTCAAAGTTCAACATGGCGAAGAAAATTGTACTTGCTCAACTTGTTCAGAAGATAACCCACAGGTTCTCTTTGTCACCACTACTGATGAGTGGCATGCTAATATTTCCTATTACCTGACTTATTGAGAATGTCCTCCCCATATTGATTACAAGAAGAGGAGAAAAATCAAGGTGAAGGAAATTAAATTTTTAATTTGGAATCATGCGCTTTACAAAAGAGGCCTACCATCTTTGCACAAGATCCTTCGAGGAAGGTATTATTGGCCCACCATCTTTACAGACACTTGAGATTGTGTTTCGAAATGTAAAGCATGTTTTTGGTTATTGAATAACAATTTCAACAATGGGGGCTGGACTTCATTAGTATTTTGAACCCTCACTCCAGCATGGGGCACACCTATGTACTTATAATAATAGACTAATTCACCAAATGGGTTGAATCCATTCTGGCCAAACAAGCCAACATTGAAATAGTATGTAACTTCATCAAGGAGAATATCATAGTCTATTTCAGAGTGCCACAAAACATTGTAACAGATAATGCTACCTATTTCGTTTCAAGAGAGCTGACCAAGTTTTGCTATAGCTATGAAATCTACCTAGCTCATTCTTCTGACTACTATCCACAAGGAAACAGAGAGGCCAAATCAAGCAACAAGAACATTGTAACCATTGTACACAAGCTTGTAGATGAGAATCAAAGGAATTGACGTAAAATGTTGTATGACGCATTGTGGGAAAATAGGATCACTCCCAAGAAGGCAATAGGTATGTCACCTTTCCAACTACTGTATGGAATCGAATAAAAAATTACTCTCACACTCAAGATGCCATCTCTCAAACTGCTACAGGTAATAGAATATGGTTAGTATAAGGATTCCATTGATAAGAGGATCCTATTTCTTGAGAAGCTAGAAGAAAATAGACTCCAAGTGGTGGATTACATTAAGGAACAACAATTGAAAGTAAATAAGATTTTTGAAGAAGGCCAAGGAAAGAGAATTCAAAGTTGGAGACTTCATCCTGCTATGGGACAAGAGAAGAGAACCAAAAGGCAGCCATGGAAAGTTCGACTCATTATGGCTCGACCCATTCCAGATTCATGAAGCTTGTAAAAAAAATGATTTTCTTCTCTCATATTTGGATGGAACGCCGCAGGAATTTCCTCATATCGGGAAATTCCTGAAATTATATCATCAATGAAAGTGGGTTGTCCCTCATCTTATAGCATAGGTTATTGCTAGGTGTGTTTCCATTTCCATTTTGTGGTTTTGTTTTCCCTTCTGTTTCATGTTGTGTGTTTCCTTCCTTTTTTGTGCTTGTGTGTTTCATTCTTCTGATCTTTCTTTCTCAAATTTTTATATGAATCTGTAAGGCCTAATAGATAAGGCACTGGTCAAGGAATTACAGGGTCTAGGAATTAAGATTCTAGATTCCCATGTCATGTCTTCACTATGCTCAGTCTATGTCATGTCCCTAAGCTAGAGCCAACTTTTTTTTCCGTCAAAATCCCCCCCTCATATTCTAAGTTAAATTAGAAAAAAATTAGCTCACACCCTCTAGAAGTGTTCAAGTAAAGCCAGAAGTCTAGAAAGACAGAGAAATTCATGCTTTAACGTTGTTTAAACTCTCCAGTCTGTATGTTTTGATAAATTTTCCATTTTCCTATCTAAACGTGTGAAAAATTAATTTTTTCCACATTTGAATGAAATTATCAACATTTCTATGGCCATGGATCGTCGAACCTTGTATTGTTTTCAATTCCTTGGCTTATGAAAGAAATTTGAAAATCGAGCACAAAATGGTGGAGTTTTCTTCTTCTCTGCATTTTTTCCATAGTCGGGAACGATGGGAATTTTCTTCCCCATCAAATTTTGGCTATGTTATCCATGGGTACATGGAAATGTCTAATTAGAAGTGGGTCAGTGGAGAACTTTGTGTTTTTAGCCTCTTTATAAAAAAAACTAAAAAGTTAAAAAGTGACCCGCAACACCGATCAGGCTTAAAGGAAAAAATCAAATCTTCGGCTCGCCATTGGAAATTCAAAGTAGGGAAGTGGACCATTAGGAAAATTTGAGATTTTGAGCCTCTTTATAAAAAAGGTGAAAATTAAAAACTGATCTGCAGCCCCGATCAGGCTTAAAGGAAAAATTCAAATCTTGGGCCCGCCATTGGAAAGTCCTAGTAGTGAGGTGGACCATCGGGGAGATTTGAGATTTTGAATCTCTTTGTAAAAAAGGTGAAAAGGTAAAAATTGATCTGCAGCCCCGCCAAACACAAAGGAAAAAGTCAAATATTAAGCCTACATCAAAAGAGCCAAAGCAGGGAGGTGGGTCTACAGAGCAATTTTTGTTTGTGAGCCCACATTGAAAAAAGGTAAAATTATAAAGTGACCCATGTCTCCTTCGCCAATCAAGTGAGGCCACGTGTCAAGACCATACCAAAAGTACGTAAGCAAGACAAAAGTTTCCAAAATTCCAAATCTCTATAAACTCACAAAATACAAAAGGAATCCTCCACGCCCACTCTAGTAAATTTCTACCATGTGTACGACCCTGATTTAAAGTTTCAAAGGCAAGATGAATGGTTCAAATTCAAAGTTACAAAACAAGTGTGAGGGCTGCATTATGAAAAGTTTTTTTTTTTTTTTTTTGCCATTGGTGTTTCTTCGTGAATCAATAATCTGAACGGACGTGAATGATTGAAAAGAAATTGTAAACCGTTTCTTGCTAAAAAATAAGAAGTTATAACCATTTCTTGGAGTACATTTAATGGCTTCTTCATGCCATTGTATAGGGGGAAATTGATCTTGTAAATTCACGAGTGCATTGTGCTTAGAGAAAGCAAAGGAAATAGCAATTTTCTCCAATTTCCCCCCTTCTTCTCAAATTCCTCCATTTCTCCACTATGTAAAACTTCTATTCAAGAAACAATACAAGAAGAAGGATTTTGTAGCCTCTTTAATGAGGATATTTCAAAAAAATTGAGTTCACAATCTTATCTCATCTTGTTTCCATTTTCATGGTTGTTTCTTCTCATGAATACATGTGACGAATTTTCTAACTAGTGTGTGTAGGAATCTAATTTACTTCCTATAACATTAGTTCTCCTACGTCTTTTATCACTCCCTTTCCCACTTTCAGACAAAGTATTCCCTAGCAAGAGATTGCTATCTTTGTTGCAGGGTTAGTGGAGTGCCCCTATTGGATCCCCGGTTGAAAGGACACCACAAAAATCCATGTATTTTTGTGATTGCATGTATAGTAGTTGCACCGGTTAAGTATAGGAACTTATATTCCCAGAGCATTGGAAAGGAATTCACAAATTTTTCCACCCGAAAAACTCCCTTGCCAATAATTGGATAGGCTAAGTACAACATGTGCGTAGCTTTTTATATTCGTTCTTTGAGGGAGAAGTATACTTATATTATTAATAGAGAGACATAGATGTTCATTTGAGGGAATCATCTACTTGTGAGAAGTTTGACTCAAGGAGTAGAATTTTTAGTATCCCGCGGTTTACATTTTATTTTTTGAACTTGAAGTCTTAGACAATACTATAAAGGAATATAGGCCTCTTCTATGAAGGAAAACCCATAACAATGAAAATATTATCTATGAAAGAGGGGTTTTAAGTGATGAATGACCATGGGATTCCATCCTGAAAAGGATGAAAATTATCCATGAGAATCATGCCATGATCAAATCCTTGGTACTCATATTCAAGATAAGGCTGAATGGTGATGGATAATCACATAATGTTTTTTGAGTTATTGGTTCATAAAAGAGGTAGGTGGAAGGAGAGGTTCACTCAAGGGACATACATATAAAAGACATAAAGTAATGTAGTACTTTATTCAAAAAACAAATGGTTGAAGATGCAAGGCATTAAGGGGCTCAAGTTTGGGTTTATCTTCAAGAGAAGATAAACTATAAGTTCGTAATCCATAGGTATGGTTGAAAATGTATAGGTCTAAGCCAATGAGGAGAAAACTTACCTCATTTTATTTTCTCCATTTTGGTTACATGTTGATTTTATTTGAGGATAAGATCACCAATCTTGAATGTTCGGTGAGGTAGGAGAAGTCAGATGAAAAATGTACAATTTTTATGAGAGGTTCGTTATAGGAATATGAAGTTTCAAGTCCCCCATATAGGTTGGTTTGAAGGTCGGGAGGTGCAGGTGCAATGGTAGTTGAATGAAAACTAGAAGGGTTGCCAACATTTCCCTCTCCTATGTATTTCTCTTGTTGTGACAGAGAGGCTACACGCACTGTGTTAATCTCAAAGATAGGATGGGAAAAAGAGGGTTGTTTAACTCTAACTTGATCCTTGGGTGCATGTGAAGGTCAAGGTCATTGAATAATTTAGGGGCTAGGTTATTTGGTGGTAGATGAAGAATGAACAAAATCCTCCCCCAAAAGATCATCTTCTTCGAAGATACCATCAAAATCACAAAGTTGAAGGAGAATGGATTTGAGAGCTTTACAACCCTTGACATCATGCCTTGGCGAGCGATAATAGGTGCAGATTTTCATATTGTCAAACCCTATTGGTTAAGGTTTAAGATGGTTGTAAGGCTTAATGCATGGAAGATATATGTCTGATGTCTTCTACAACCGAGTGAGGATGTTAGAATAAGATCCTGCCAAAGGATCATAATGAGAAGTGAGGATCATCTTGGGTGAAGGTGTATGTAAATTTCATGAGGAAGGTGAGGTGAGTGGTCATGTTGGTTTAACTACCTTTTTGGTAGGTAGTGAAGGTTGGGGTTTATGTTGCACCTTCTTGGGTAAAGGCAGAGGAATAACATGATAGGAAAAATGGGACTTAGAAGGTGTAGATATCGAAGTAAGTAAAGGTGAAAGTGGGAATGTTGGCAAGAGTGAGGGTAAAGGTATTGTAGTAGGTGTGGGAAGAATTGGAGGTGAAAGCCATGGAATAGGTTGTCTCAGTTTAGATTTTCCTTTGTGAAGGGGCAAGTTAACCAGGGTTGAAGGATGTTGCCCTAAAATTGACAACAGAGGTGAAGATGAAAGAGAAGGCTTGGGAGACACTAGGGTGTCATACCTAAAAGTTTGGGTCTTCCTTTTAGGTTCTGGAGTAGATTTTTTGATGGGTGGGGATGAAGTTGAGAAGTCAAGCTTCATAGGGGTATGTGCTAGACTTGGCACCGGTAAGGTCCATAAGGTGGTATTACGCTTAGGTTTAGACAAAGGACCGAGTGAAAGGGGTATTGATGAAGAAGGTAATAGAATCATGGGCTCAGGTGCAATAGTCTCAATCGCTTTGAATACCTTGGGTTAAATGGTCGAGGTATTTGGGGTTAAAATTTACATTTGGGTGGATACTGGGAGTATGAACCTCCCCCATATGATAGAAAAATTAACATTCTCCATGCAATCAGCCAAATGAGATAATGGTTTTAGTTTAGATGAAGAGGACGATGCATGAGTTCTAATACCCATGGTAATCTCTGAGGTTTGTGAGATAGGGAAGGTTTTAGCCTTATATTCAGTAGGTAAGAGTGACTTAAGAAGAGAGATGGGATATATGGGGTATTTTGGTAAGGTATAACAAATAGGATGGTTAGATGAGATTGAATCCTCTATGGGTAGAGGAGGGGGAAAATTAGGTGAAGTAGACAAGGTTATCTCCTCTATGGGTTGAGGAGATGGAAAGGTGGGTGATGTAGGCAAGGTTGAATACTCTACAAGTTGAGGAGAAGGTAAGGTGGGTGATATAGGAAAGTTTTACTCCTCTACAAGTTGAGGAGAAGGAAAGGTGAGGGATGAATGCTCTTATATGGGTAGAGAAGATGATAATGAGGTTTCCTTTATAGATAAAGGAAAATGTGAGGTGGGTTTCTTTGTGGGTAAAGAAACTAGTAAGGTGGGATTCTCTGTGAGTAGGGAATTCCACGTGAGAATTTTCTCAATAGATGATAGTGGATGACACTCAATAGAAGAATAAGACACTTGGATGAAAATTTCATGTACCACATGGACATTGGTATCTTCTTTAGATGTCTCCCCAGTATGATTTGATGAGGGGGCATGGTTTGGAAATGGTTTCCCAAAAACATCCAAGTTTGCATTAGTAGGTGCATTAGGGTTCTTGAGGAAAAGATCACCATTATCTAACATTCCTTGGATAATCTTTTTGAAAGTTTTTCAATTTCCATCACTATGGCTTCTCATGCAGTGGTAATTACAAAAATCATTCTCTTTATACCAATCTGGTGTGGGGTGAGAAAGGTCAATAATAATTTTTGGTTTGATAGGAGGAAGAGTGATGGATCTAGGCTTCAACAACTTGTCAAATATAGAAAAATAGGGTTCCCGAATGGGATTTTAACTCCTCTGTTCATATATTTGTATTGAAAATTTTTAACAAGAGAGAGATTAACATGAGGTTTGGGTTGATTAGATGAATGAGAAGGGCCAACCTTCAGAACCACTACATTGGTAGATCCTTTAGGATTGTAATGGTTGTTAGGTGGTTTAGAAGAAGAGCCGTTGGATTTGAAGGAAGCATTTTTGTTATGTAATTTAAGTTTCTCTTCCTCAAGGGAATGGATCTCAAGTTTTCTATCCTTAGTGAAATCTTCTTCCAATGTATGAAACATTTGAAGTTGAAGAGTTGGGGAGATGTGACTGACACACGCCCTCATAAACAAATATATGAGTTAAGTGTGTGGTAGAGAGAAGGAGAATTACTTGATTATGCCCCACCAACGTGCGACAAAATCAACGATAGAGTCGTCATCATATTGGTGAATCAAATATAAGTCCATCATAGAGAACTTATTAGAGATATTGATTAAGAAGTGATTATTAAAGTTTTGGGTGAATTGGTTTAAGGAATAGACTAAGTACCTAGGAAAATCATTATACCAGTATATGGCTGGTCCTAGTAGAGACTTGGGAGATGTTTGAAGGAGTAAGGCATCGATATGTCCTATAAAATAACATGTGTGCTTAAATTAATGCAAGTTTTGTAGGGGGTCCTACTTACTATTAAAATGATTGAATTTGGCCAACTCCCATTGTGCTAGATAGGGATGAGTATGGAGGAGTAAATGGGTTCATTCAAATCTCATCATAAATTAAGATGTTACGAGATCTAAAAATGGAGGCCTCACCTGTTTACATTTTTTCCATCATCATTTTCATGATATCTATGGTGGGATTTGATTCAGGTATGCCTCGTGAGGTATAAGGGGCCTAATAAGATGAGTAGGTCATATAAGGTATACCTGTATGTGATGGTGATGAGTACATGAATTGAGGCATATGCATGTAATAAGTGGTATAGGAGGAGGGAAAATATCCTGAGTATGAAATGGAGGTGATAGGCTATGTCTGAGGTAAGGTGTAGATGGTGGTAGCTTATGAAAATATCCTTGTGGTGATGGGTGAAAGAGTTTTGGGAATAGACAAAAACAAATTATGAAAGGGGGTAGAAGAAGTCAACGCAAGTGATAGCTGCATAGACATAGCTACATAAGGTATGGATGATGAAGGGACCCCTATATGAGGGGCCATGGATAAGGGTATGGAAGATGTCGAAGGGATGTAAGATGTCAGGGGGATGGCAAATATAGAAGGTGTAGAGTTCACTTGTGAATTAGGTGGTTGTGAGATAAGGTTGGTCAATGCTATAGTATTTTGGGTAGCTACATTAAAGTTTGACGATATGATGAAGGTAGTAGAAATAGGGGGCATAGATGTAGGCATTCCATAAATATACTAACTTGATGACTCACAAGTGGATGAATTAGCAAGGAAGTGTTGCAGGGACTTGGTGTTATGGTCAAGGAATCTAGTGAATTCTGTAACATCCTTGGTTATGATTGCAGGTGCATTAGGATCCACTGGTGAAGAAATAGAATATGACGAGGGGGTAGTGGGTAATGTTATACCACATGCATGAAAAATAACAACTCAATCCTTTTGGTGAATCCAAACCATACGAGAAGATGAAAAATAGGTACTCTGGGATATGTGAACGTGACATAAACTTAGAAAAAAAATTGAATGAATTTAGTCAATGAAAATAGTTTGTTGTTTTTGATAGAAAATAAAAAAACACAGAGACCAATACCAATTAGTGAACCAGTACTGGTTGGATGAAATCACCGATATCGGTTGCTTAATCGATGTTAGTTACTGTGGAAATGATGAAATTTGAAATTTTTGAGTTAGATTTGGTCAAAATAACACAGAAATGCTTCCGTTCCCGGGATAGAGTTGCTTCTATCCTTTCATTCCTTTGAGAAACAGATAAGGGTTAGGGCTAGGAGGAATACCTGTTGAATGTTGAGATGGTGTGCACGTACCGTAGAGAGAGATCAGATCGATTGCAAAGAACTCCTTTTTGTCTGGGAAGGACTACCTGCAAGTAAGAATACAAGACCACCAGATTCTAATTAGATAATAAGTGAGGGAACTGCCTTGGGCCCAGGAAATATGAGACTTCCTTTCGAAGGTGGTCAGTTCCCCTGCTAATATGAATTAACACAAATTCTAACAAATAAGCTATTGTCCAATTACAATTTATTTACCTTGTTAGAACAATAGAGAAAAGGCTGGTCTTGGTTTTGAATCACAGTGACCGATGCCGGTCAGTGTCACCGGTACCGGTTGATGATAACCGATATCGGTAGGGGTAGTGATTTAAGGGGTTTGGTGAAGGTTGGCTATAAGATGGCTATATGATAGCTATGGTGTTTATAAGGCTAGTAAAATGATTGGGGATAGGTAATGAGGTGATGGAGAAGACTTAGAGGGTATGGGGGCTGTTCTTGGGGCAATGTAGGGGTAGAGGAATGATAAGTTAGATGGAGAGTGTTACCGGGTAGTGGATCTGGGAGTAGACTTGTAATTACTGTGATTCAGAAATCCAAGAAATATTATTAAAAGAACGTATAAGACTTACTTACTAGTTCCTGATGAAAAATGCAGGTTCAAGGACTGTGATGATGAAGGCAGGGTTCAAGTAGGATGATCTGACAATCCAAGATGAGCTATCTCCTCTCCTGATGCTTGGATGAGTGTCACTGGGCTCTGGTTATTCAGTTGCAGTCTTGGGCTTGATGTCCTTCTCTGCAAACTCCTCTCTTTCCTTCACTTGTCTCTGCTCAGCCAAGTAAATTCCGGATTCTTCCAATGACTTCTGATTCAGATCAAATGAAAATCCAACCCCTTGTTTTTGGTTGGGAGAGGTCATTTACAGGGAACCGATGGCGGTTACGTAACCGACGGCGGTCGAGTAGGAACCGGTATCGGTCAGGTCAAAGTGGGCTATTTTTAGTAAAATAGCCAACTTTCCCTCCTTTTCTCCCGAGGGATTAGTTGTGGGCTTGGTCAAGTCATTATGAGGTTGGTTTTAGGTGCGGGTGAGGAGTAATTAGTCATGGGTGTGGATGTAGACCAAGTTATAGGTCTTAATTAGGTTAGTTTAGGGTTAGGACTAGGTCATGATGAGGTGGCGAAATGAGGTGGCAGGTATGGCGATGTGGATTTATTAATTATAAGGTAATTAATAAATAATTGTGTAAGGTTTAGGTGATGAGGTTAGGTTGCGAAATGAGATGCGGGGCACAGGGGGTCGTAAGACACAAATTTGGTGTCTACATTAGCCCCTTGTTGTCGTGTAGCTTGTCTTGTAAAGCTGCACGGACAATAATAAGAAGTGGTTACCCCTGTTAAGGGTATAGGTAATCCCCCTCAAATCTATCACAGATTGAGGTAGCGTGAAATCAGGGATAGGGTTGATAAAGGGTAAATGGTGTTGAGATGATGGTAAGATGGTGGGGTAGGTCCAAGGAAGCAGACGCACGTTGAAATGCAGTAGTGCGACCAGGGTACATGATTTGAAGAGCAAACAAGCAATTCATAGGCAAAGGTCGATAGTTTATCCAAACAAGGGTGATATAATCCTGGTATCCAAGGCATAGGAAGTAGCTCCAGGGGATATAACGGGTAAGGTACAGGAACGTTTAGGCATGTTCGGCAGTACCAAATGGTTGGTTTGGTTGAGATAAACGTCACGGTCTAGGTCTAGGCAAAGTTGGTCGACTGATCAAGTCAAGTACCCTAATCATGCTAAAACACGAACAGGTGAGCTCGATTGAACAAAAAGCTACATGATGGGTGGATAAAATTGTAATTTGTTGGTTTTGGGTGAGGTATTTGAGTGGTGCGGCCTTGGGTCGGGCCGATTGATTAGTGAGGGCCATGGGTCGGGCCTGATTGGTTGTTTGCGGCCTTGGGTCGGGCCAAATGGTTGGTTACAGCCTTGGGTCGGGCCAGATTGGTGGTTGCGGCCTTGGGTCAGGATTGGTTGGTTGCGGCCTTGTCGGGCCAAATTGGTTGGTTGCGGCCTTGGGTCGGGCCAATTAGTTGGTTGCGGCCTTGGGTCGGGCCAAATGGTTGGTTACAGCCTTGGGTCGGGCCAGATTGGTTGGTTGCGGCCTTGGGTCGGGGCCTTGGGTCGGGCCAAATTGGTTGGTTGCGGCCTTGGGTCGGGCCATGATTGGTTGGTTGTCGGGCCTTGGGTCAGGCCAGAATGGTTGGTTACGGCCTTGGGTCGGGCCAAATTGGTTGGTTGCGGCCGTTGAAGTGGGCCAATGAAGTCAACAAAGGGTTTTCAGTGAAGGAGGATATAGGCGATGTGGTGAGAAAGGGAGATTAGTAAATAAGGGCAGAAATTGGGGAAAGGTGGGATTAAACCGATATCGATTCTCTATGACCGGTATCGGTTATATGACCGATACCGGTTCTTTAGGGCATAATATAACCGATATCGGTTATAGGTCGAAAAACCTATAAAAAGAAAAATACGGCCTGTCATTGTCATATTGTCAATTTGAAAACCAATTTTAGTTGTCTGAGGTGTATTAGTGAGATTGTTGAATTTGTCGGCTGAGGTGGCACTATTTGAGTGGAGAAGTGAGTGGTTAGTAGACCCTAGCGAGTAGGAGGCAGCATTTGATTGGTGGAGGACCCAGCAGAGGGGATTTAGAGCCATGGCACAGCCAGGAGGAGCTGGAGGTGCTGGACCAGTTGGACCACCACCACCTATCCCACCACGACGACGTGTAGTCGTACCGGTAGGTTCGAAACCTCTCATTATGTGAATTTAATGTTTTTAAGCTAGATTTGGGTTTTGGGTAGGAATCCATGTTTTTAATAAAATAATTAATAAATGGAAGTTGTTTGGAAAATGGAGAGGGTAGGTAGGTTAATTAGGCTAAAACGGTAGGGTGGGTAGGTTTTTAGGGTTTTTCAATGGGTAAAAGGGGAGTAATAGGCCAAAAATGGGTTTGGGGGGCCGCGTCGGGTTCGGCTCCGCGATTGTTCAGTGACCGATGTCGGTCACTAAGCGACCGGCATCGGTCACGAAGTTTTCGGGCAAGGTGGGTTTGTGGTTGACCGGTGTCGGTCGTATGTCGACCGGCGTCGGTGGAGAAATGCTGGAGAGGGGACCGGTGGCGGTCATGGGTGACCGGTACCGGTCCTTAGTTAGGATTATTTATTTTGTTGGTTTGGTTTTGTTGTTGTTTTGGGTTTTTGGTTGTTGTTTGGGTTGTTGTGTGGGTGGGTGTTTTGTTATTAGTGGTTTGGGTTTTGTGTTTATTGTTGGGTTTTGTGTTTTGGGGGTGAAGAGGGAAGGGGTAGAGGTTGATAGGAAGGGTGATTGGTGGGGGGGGGGGGGGGAATGGGGTGGTTGTGTGGTTGGTGCGGTTAGGATAGATTAGGTGTTGGGCATGAATGGGGAGGTGTTAAATTGGTAGGGGCATAGGTAAATGGCGAGAGTAGATCTGGGTGATTGGTAGGGTGCGAATTAAGGAAAGGGGATATCGTAAACGTGTTAGGGTAAAATAGGTGGGTGTAGGTGTGTGTTATAGAGTCGGGGTGTGGTCGGGTGGGTAAAAGGGGGTATAGAGGGTTAAAGTAGTTGTTGTTTGAAAGGGTAGGTCTAATGAAGTGGGTTATTTATGCAGGCACGTTAGCAGTTGACTATGCGGGATCGGATGCCCCCGTTATTGAGACGGATGCGGCCACATGTGTCCGCAGCGCACTGGGCCATTATGCGCGAGGTGGGACTCGGTGGAGTCCAGCGGTATAGGGCTGTGGAGAGGGACCACAGTCTTATGGTTGCCCTCATCGAGAGATGGGATCTGGCAACCAATGTTTTCCATCTCCCGACTGGGGAGATGACTATTACCCTGGAGGATGTATATCGCATCCTGAGACTGCCGATCATAGGAGAGGCAGTATTCCAGGTAGATGCAGAGACGGCTATGGACAACATTCTTCATGTGTTTGGGGATGCAGCCGCGTTATTGACCTACCACAGCGCGAGTATTGCTTATGGCGATATGTATCGCGCCCACAGACATGAGACACGGCTTGCCGTGTTGATGATGATAGGCATCACATGCTTCGCCCTCCCGGACTCAGAGGGAGGCCGCTTTCCACGGGCGTTGATGGGGGTGCTACACGAGATGGTGGAGGAGCATACGTGCTATGCTTGGGCACCAGCATACCTGGTGCAGCTATACGGAGAGTTGTGGGGTTATCGCCGGATGAGGTGATTTGGGATTTGTTCCACATTTCTATTACACTGTTGGGCATATGAGCACATCATATGTATTCGACCAGTAGGGCTGCCCCAGCAGCCAGGGCCACAGGTGATATACAGGTATGGCTTTCAGAGGTGGTTGGGGGTCGTGGGCCAGCCACGAGCGGTGCTCGCAGGATGGGATGTAGCTTACTACCGTCATATGCTAGAGGGCCTGACCGCATTGGATATTGTATGGAGGCCTTACAGAGGTCATCAGCCCCGAGGAGGAGCCCGATCACAGATGCGCTGGATCCAGTATACTTTCTGGATAGCTGGACGGAGGCCGGGAGAGCATGAGCGGATACCCCTGGAGAGGGTACGACGGCAGTTGGGGCTACGACAGGATGAGCCACCTCCCTTCCCTCAGTACCGGAGGGAGGATGTAGAGGCCCCACTGCCTGCACCACAGCCCGTGGACCCAGATTGGGTAGCAGAGAGGCCGGCGGATGATACCGTGGACGACGCCGGCTGCACAGGGTCATTTTTGGTATGGTGGGCAGGGGAGAGAGCAGCGAGGAGAGCACAGCCCACACAGCCAGATTTAGCGGCTGTTATAGCAGAGAGGGACCGGCTCTTGGGATAGGTGCAGTTGTTACAGGGGCAGCTTGCTGCTGCACATGCACAGATCGGGGTATTACAGGGGCAGTTAGCCCAGGCACAGGTACAGGTACAGGCACAACCACAGGTACAGGTACAGGCACAGGTACAGGCATAGGGACCACCAGCGGCACCGGCACAGCCACAGGCACAGGCACAGCCACAGGCACAGGGTGTACCGGTAGGACAGGGGCCATTATTATTAGGAGTCGGGGGACCAGCCCCAGCAGCTATGGTGGCACGGGCCCGTTATATGGAGGCGAGAGCGGAGGCCCGGTACTATCAGGACGTCCTTGATGGTACCGGGGCTGACTATCAGCCATATGCGGCGCACAGAGCTGAGACCTCGCGGAGCCAGAGATCCCAGGGGGGTGCAGCCACAGCCGGTGGGTCCGTTACAGGGAGGAGGCGAGAGGCAGCACAGGGACTAGCAGGGAGACAGGCCGAGGGCGGTGGAGAGAGCTGAGGTATCCTTGCAGAGGAGATAGTTTGTGTTTTTGGATATTGGATAGAGACACCGGTCTGCGAACCGGTTATGTATAGAGAGGCCTGCGTGCCCACATATGATTCTTTCATTCATTTATTCATCTTGTTGTATATACCGGCCTGCGAGCCGAGTACGGGTTGTATAGTTGATACCGGTCTGCGAGCCGAGTATATTTTTGATATGAGAGACCGGCCTGCGAGCCGAGTCGAGATTTTGACAGTTATTGCGGCCTGCGTGCCGGCTTTGTATTATTTTGAGATCACAGAGGCCCCTATGCAGGGCAAGTTGTATATTTGAAATTTGAAACATTGATATATATAGATATGATGATTTTGACCCACATGGTGTATATGAAATGTTTTATGTGTTTTGTCGATGGTTTGTGAAATTTAATGTATGATGAGTTTGATCCACATGGTGTATATGAAATGTTGTATGTGTTTTGTCGATGGTTTGTTTTATTGTAGATAGATGATGTTGATGAAATAGCGATAATATATTGATGTGATTTTGATGACAAATATTGGTAAATGGTGTTGTGATGCAGGAAAAAGAGGCGGGTGCCACAAAAATTTGCAAAAACGAAGAAACGGCCTAGGTTTAAGCAAAACGGGGCACATGACCGATATCGGTTATGTAACCGATGTCGGTAGCTATATGACCGATAGCGGTTATGCAACCAATATCGGTTATGCCAAAATTATATTTCCTAAAAATAGAACTGCTTGGTTGGCAACTTAAGTTCTTATTTTTAGCATTCTTATTTTTAGAGTCATGCAACAAGTTAAATACATGAATGCGACGCTGTTTGACGACTGATACAGGTAATTGCATGAAAGAATTGAGTGATAAGGAGGAAAGAGATAGGTGAAGTGAGTGTGGGCTGAGATTCAGAAGGTAGAAAGACAAGTTATATTTGAAGAGGGTGGTGAACATGGCTGAACGAGGAGAAGCATCTAGCAGGCAGAGACGAGAGGGAAGACAGGTTCCAACTCAAGCTGCTGCATCCCAAGAGGTAAACTGTTTGGTTGTAATTTGATTCTTGCATGTTTTATGAATAGGATGAGAGAGAGTAAGTGGGTAAAGATGAGAAAGAAAAGGTGATAGGAAAGGGTTTGGGATGGGGTGAGTGCTATGGGGTAGGTAAGCAGGGTGTTCACGTATGTTTTTAGGTATAGATAGGAGTAAACGGGCAAAATAATTATCGTAGGTGTATGTTTTTAAGTAGGGTGTATATTTTTGACAGTGACCGGTATCGTTTAGAGATAACCGGTATCGGTTAGTAAACCGGTATCGGTTATCTATAACCGATAGCGGTTACTGTAGGAGTTTCTAGAATTTGAGAAAAAACCCGTGGAGATTTGTTTTATTGAATAATTGTGTGTCGTTTTGATGTATGCAGGCGGAAGCAGGGTTAAGGATGAATGATACTGTGCCAGCGTTGTTGTCACGAATCCGAGTGGATGTAACACTAGCTGAATGGGCATTGATAAATCATTTGGGGTTAAGTGGAATCCGCTATTATTCACGAATCACACGTAACCATGCTATGTTGCAGGCGTTGATTGAGAGATGGAATCCAGAAAAGAATACCTTCTATCTGCCAACAGGGAGATGATAGTGACGTTGGAAGATGTGTTCCGTATTTTGAGACTCCCAATGACAGGACGACTAGTATATCAGGCATTTCCTAGCATGGCGCGGGGAGCGATAACAACAGTATTTGGTCCATACGCACGAGATTTGACACAGCGAGGTTTGACATTCACTTATGGTATAATGTATGTAGCACACCCTGAGGCAACAAGGTTGGCAGTAGTATTAATGATAGCGGTGGGGTATTATGCATTACCGAGGGCGGATGGCGGAAGATTTCCAAAAGCATTGATGAGTGTTATTTGGGAAATGATAGAAATGAGCGTGACTTTCACATGGGCACCCGCATATCTGGCAGAGTTATACAGGGGTTTATGGGCCTGCAGGCGCAAACACAGGACGACACTGGATTGTTCGTACTTATTACATTGTTGGGCCTATGAGCACATAGTTTGTGTGCACCCAATAGGCCGACCCATCGAGTCGGGAGAGACAGGAGTGCAGAGGTTGGGATTCAGACGATGGGTCCAGACAGAACAAGAGGTGAGATCCCAGGCCGTGATAGATGACATCGAGTATTATAGATAGGTATGGGAGATGGTGACGATTGCGGATATTTTTTAGAGGCCTTACGGGAACTATATGGTGATAGAGAACATAGCTGAGGAGTTGAGGGGTGTAGAGCACTTGAGGTGGATCGCAGGGCACAGGCTGGGTGAGTACGAGAGGATTCCTCTAGATCACGTGCGGCGACAATTAGACCATACATGAGGATTGACGCTGAGGCAACATTCTCACCTCCCTGGCTGACACCTCCAGAAGGTCCAGAAGAGATAGCAGCTGATCGTAGGGTAATGGATGTAGGAACAACAAAGGCCTATAGAGTATGGTGGGTAACAGAGCTACGAGGTGCACGTGAGCACCCTGACATAGCTGTGATTACAATGGAGAGAGATCGTCTGTAGGATTTGGTTCACCAGCTTCAAACACAAGTGAATGAGACAATGGGATTGTTAGAGGTTTCACAGTTACGAGTGGAGAGATTGGAGGCAAGATTCCTCCACGCTAGAGGATGTATTCGTATGTTACAGGAGATGTTGGCAGATCAGTGGGAGGAACCAGTAGCAGTGGCACCTTTGAGGATGGAGAGGCCAAGTGAGTGGCATCGACGATCATGATCACCACCTGATTCGGGAGGAGGTGCAAGGGTCTAAGTGAATTTCATAGGAGTATAAGAATAAATAAGGATGCCGACCTACGAGTCGATGATAGAGAAGATGTATTTGTTTAACATCTAAAAACTAAATATGTATGTTGTTTTGAGTGATGATAGTACTAAGAATGGTTGTGTTTTGGATGTTGTTTTTGTTTGTTTTGAAAAAGGATAAAGATGAATGTTGTCAAAATAGAAATACACAAAAATATTTATATTTACAACACATGATAGGGTATGGTAGGGGATGGTCGAGCTAACCTTGGGAGACCCCATGTCTCCTAAGTGCTGCCTACATAGCCCATTGCACAAAGCAAGGAGGGGCCTCAGACCGATGTAGTTCTCCCTTAGGACCAGGGAGAGGTGAATTCAGGCAATTTAGGTATGGTTAGGCAATTGTTGGTTGGTAAAAATATTGATATTGGTAGGGTAATGTTGTTGGTGTTGGTAAGGAATTGGCGATGTTGGTATAGGTATAGGTGAAGCGAAAGTTAGCCTACCCAAGTGGTAGGGAATCGTATCCTGATTAAGGTCAACACACAATCCTAGAGTCGAGAAAAAGAGGCAAAAGTGTCCCGTAGTTGAGAAGAGCTAAACAAACCACATATTAACATAGAATGAGCTTGAACCCCTAGGTACCTTGCATAGACGAGAAGTCGATAGGTGAAAAGAGTTGTATAATCACAATATATCGGGTATTACGTCACATCCCTTGAGTTTTGTTGCTTTGACAAATGGTGAGGTGAGGTGGTAGATATGGGTGAGGGTGCTGAGAGCTTGTTACAAGGTGATTATTCTGACGAAAGAGGACCAAACCTAAATAGACAAGTCCATGACTCAAAAGTGCTTTTGGAATATAGCTTTTTATGTTTTTGGACATAGACTGATCGATGCGGGAAGTCTACATGGGATATATATTTTGTTGTTCTTGAGGTCTTCATGAAGCGGATCAATGTGAGAAGCTTCTGACAAAGGCTGACTTTATATAGCTGTCCTTCAAGGGAGTAGTCTATTGATAGTAGCAGGAGTGATTTTTGTGCATAGCTGTCCTTCGAGGGAGCAGTCTATGTATAACTTAGAGATCTAGATGTCCGTTTGGCATGAAGCATCTAGTTTTGTAGGAAGTTTGACTCAAGAATATCCCGTAAATGTTTAATTGAGAACATGTTCATTTTGATACTTCTAAGGCATGGACCAGACTAAAAAGGGGAAGGCCTCTTTAAAAGGAGGTAATGACTAGACCACGTGAGTTTGATTCTATTTTGAGATGGATGGAACAAAAGTGTATGAGGTAGTAAATGAGCTCAAGGGACGAGCGCAAGGTAGATAAGAAGTGATATAACACTAAATTCAACAGTAGAATGGTCGAAGATGCAAGGCATTAAGGGGTTCAGGCTCAGGTTTACCACTAAGCGAAGCTAAACGGTAAGTGCCTGATCCGTAAGTATGCGTGATAATGTAAGGCCCAATCCAATTAGGAGCAAATTTTCCACGTTCGCTCTTTTCTAGTTTGGTTACATGTTGATTCTCTTTGAGGACAAGATCACCAACCTTAAAGGTACGCTCATGAAGTCTCTTATCATAAGCATGCTTGATGCGTTTTTGATAGATTTGAAGGTGGTCAAGAGCTGTAAGACGACGCTCATCAAGAAGCTCTAATTGGGCTAACCGCTCTTGGCGGAAATCATCATTGGTGAGAATATCCTGAAGAGATATTCTTAGGGAGGGTATTTGTATTTTGAGAGGCAAGACAGCCTCGGTACCATATACCAAAGAAAATGGGGTGGCATTAGTGGAGGTACGAATGCTAGTCTGATAAGCCCAAAGGGCAAAAGGAATGTGATCAGGCCAATTGTTCCCAGAATTATTAACAACTTTCATGAGAATTTTGGTCAGGGTTTTGTTAGAAGATTCGGCTTGGCCATTTGCTTGTGGATAGTAAGGTGACGAGAAGCTAAGTTTGATACCGAAGTTGTTACAAAGGTCTTGTAACAACTTATTTTTGAAAGATTTACCATTATCTGTTATTAGGCGATGAGGAACACCAAAATGACAGATAATGTGATGGTTAACGAATTCGATGATTTTTTCTTTTTTGGTTGAAATGAGTGGAATGGCCTCCACCCATTTTGTGTAATATTCAGTTGCTGTGATTATCCATCGGTGACGTTGCGAAGAGGGTGGATGAATCTCACCAATAAGGTCTAAACCCCATTGTGAGAAAGGCCAAAGATCTCGTGCGACCTGTAGCAGATGGCTAGGAGTATGTTGAAGGTTGGCATGTTGCTGACACATAACACAACGCTTAACATATTCGTAGTAGTCGTTATTAAGAGTAGGCCAATAATAGCCTAGGCGAAGGATCCGTTTGGCCACGGTCAGGCCACTAAAATGTCCACCACAAATACTATCATGGACTTTTCGGATGGTATAGGAGACCTCCGCGCCAGTTAGACATCGAAGGAGGATGCCATCAAAGCCATGTTTATAAAGGAGTCCCCCCATGAAGACATAACAAGAAACACTTTTAAGAAAATCACGTTTTCTGGTACTCGTTAGGTCAGGTGGGAGAACAGAGGTTGTAAGGTAGTCGTGAAATTGGTGATACCAGGTATCCTACGAATTAGCAGACACATTATTTATCATACAAACAACCGGGGCTGAGTAAGATGGGGTAAAGAGTTGTTGGACCAAGATGAATATGTCAGAGTCAGTTGGTGAGGCTAAGCAAGCCATAGTATCCACAAATTTGTTAGTGGAGTGGGAAATGGTTTGGATAAAATAATGAGTAAATAAGGTCAAAAGTGAATCTATGTAGTGTTTGTACTTTTGAAGTTCCTCATTTTTACATTGGTAGATGTCCATAACTTGGTTGACTACCAATTGAGAGTCACCAAAAATGTTGATAGATTTGACACCTAAGTGTAACGCAACCTGGAGACCCAAAACAAGGGCCTCGTATTCCGTTGTATTATTAATGTGCAGGGGAAATTGAGCCGGAATGAAAGAGGCATAGGCTCAGCGTCAAGAGGAATGAGAACAACGCCGGCTCCTCCACCGTGCTGGCATTTGGATCCATCGAAGAAGAGGGTCATTGGATAGGACTCCTCCCTGAGTGAAAGAGTGGCGATGAGTTCATCGGGGAAATTAAAATTGGTAAATTGTTCCCCAGGTAAAGGGGCCTCCGCGAGTTGGTCTGCAATAGTTTGTCCTTTGATTGACTTCTGGTGTATAAATTTAAGGTCGAGGTCAGCGAGGAGCATAAGCCATCGGGCGATGCATTGGTTTAGATGTGGTTTGGCGTACATATAATGAATGGGGTCCGCGTTGGTGATGACAAAAGTTTTGTGATTCAGGAGGTAGTGTCGGAGTTTGGTGGCTACGAATGATAGGGCTAGGCACAATTTTTCTACATGTGTATACCTAGTCTCGTAATCCATGAGAGTACGACTTATATAATAAATGGCTTGTTCTCGATGCTCGAGTCACGATGTGCGAGCATGGCTCCTACAACATGGTTGGTGGCAGAAAGGTAAAGGTAGAAAGGGCGATCGTCCTGAGGTGGGATAAGCACGGGTGGCTGCAAGAGATAGGCTTTAAGAGCCTCAAAGGCTTGGTGACATTCCTCGCTCCATTGAAAGACAATATCCTTTTTAAGGAGATGATGGAAAGGTTGACATCGATCCGAGAGTTGTGAGATGAAACGCCAGATAGATTGGAGTTTTCCCTGCAAACTACGCAATTGTTTGAGGTTAGTGGGTGGGGGCATTTCTAGGATAGCTTTGACTTTAGATGGATCGACCTCAATGCCACACAAAGAGACGATAAAACCAAGAAGTTTTCTCGAAAGGACACCAAAGACACATTTCTTTGGTTGAAGCCAGACAGAATATTGTAACAGGCAATCGAAAATAATGGTTAAAACATCGAGATGTTCACTGTGATGTTTAGATTTGCCAAGAAGATCATCAACATAATCCTCAAGGATAGTGTGCATAATGTCATGAAAAATGTAAGTCATAGCCCGCTGATAGGTCCACCAGCATTCTTAAGGCCAAACGGCATGACACGATAACAGAAGGTTCCCCAAGGAGTTATGAAGGCAGTTTTATGTTGATCGGCCGGGGCTACCAAAATTTGATTGTATCTCGAAAAGCCATCCATGAGAGAAAGCATCTCATGGCCCGCAGTGAGATCAACAAGTTGATCAATACTTGGGAGGGGGAAGTCATCCTTGGGGCAAGGGAGGTTAAGGTCTCGAAAATCCGTGCATATCCGAAGTCCCCCCGTCGCTTTAGTGACAGGTACAATGTTAGAAATCCATTGAGGATAGTCAATAGGCAAGATGAAGGAAACAGAAAGGATTCATTGAAGCTCTTCTTTGACCAAGAGGGAAATGCGTGGATGCATTTTTCTCAGTTTCTATTTGACTGGTTTGGAATCGGGTTTTAGGGTAATGTTATGGACAGCAATGTCAAGAGCAATTCCTGGCATGTCAGCATAGGACCAAGTGAAAGATTGGTTGCAGGTACGGAGAAAGGTACTAAAGGTGGCTTGTTCTGATGCGTTAAGGGATTGTCCCATCTTCACAATGTGAGGATCTTCCTCTGTGTGGATGTTGATTTCTATAGTCGACTCATTCAACATGGTTTGAGTTTCAGATGGTAAGGCACGTTGAATATAGGAGTCGTCCGCACTAAGGTGAGGATGGAGTCGTCATCCTGGCACTCAACAACATTGATTGAAGGTGAATCCTCTTCGATCATGTCTGGATATAAAAGGGGAAGAGAAGATGGGTCCTCATTATCGCGTTGATAAGTGAGAGGACCCATTAAGATAGCATTTATGAAAAAAAAAAGTTAGGAGGGATAGATTTAGGGTCTATCGACTCTGTGGGTGATGATGGAAAAATGGGTGATGATGGTTCGGTAGGGGTGACGTCCTCATCTTCCAGAATACAACTGACACGAGGTTCTTTCGGTGTAAGTGTTTCAAGAAATCCAAGACCACTATGATCATTGTGCTTGCGTGTAGTTACGGGAATGATTGTATGTCGGCCTTGTTCATAAAGACCAAAACCAAAGCCTTTCCAAGCACAACGAGTCAAGAAGGTGAGGGTGAAATGATGATTTGTCAAGTATTGAAAATCGGATTGGAAAGGAACCACACCAAGAGGAGGTTCAGAGGTAATGGAGGATTACCTCCCCCACGCGACGGTCGTAGGTAGGACGCGCATGTAACTGTCTGTACTCCTGTGGGGTATGGAAAGAGCTAACATTATATAGGCGATACTCCCCCAGCATAAGGCATTGAAAAACATCTACTAAGGGTTCTGAGGTTGGGATTTTGTCTGCGGGAAAGGAAGTGGTATTTGCAACGGTGGTTTCATTGGTTGAAGGCGTAGGTGCGGTTGAGGTGGATGGTTGAGGTGCGGTTAAAGTGGATGGTTGGGTTGGATGAATGGGTGTCTTGACTTGTACAAGCACATCATTAGGGTGATATAACATATTTCAGGTTTTGAAGGGGGGAGGATCAACTTTTACGGTGTAGGACTTCCCCTCGTACTCAAATTTTATGCATCTATGTAAGGTGGAGAGAATGCATCCTATAGCCCTGATCTAAGGGAGGCCTAACAACATATTGTGTTGGAACTCTCCCTCAAGGATATAGAAGAGTTTGGGTAAAGTACGTGGTCCTACACGAATGTTAAGGATCACGGTGCCTAAGGTAGAAGTAATAGCATCATTGAATGACCACAACATGATGGGGTTGGCACACATGCAGCCAAAAGGGATATTCATTTGTTAGAAGGCTTTTGAAGAGATGATGTTTAGGATAGCACCCCCATCAATCATAACATGACGTACCCGAATGTCCCAGACATAAGCTGAGATGAAAAGAGTAGGGTCAGGATCTTCTGCACCAAAGTCGACAATTTCATCTTTGGAGAAAACGACAGCAACTGCTTGCTATACAGAGACAGAAGTGGTTGGGGAGATAGGTTGTTTGGTGAGCGAAGTAATGTGATTGGGTGTTAGAATGGAGGTAACAGGAAAGGTTTCATTAGGTAAGACCTCTATCCATTGAAGGATTTCAATGAGAGCTTGTTGATGAGATTCAGAAGTTTGAATGAGATCATACAGTGTCATTTTTACAGGTGATTGGTGAAGCTGTTTGATCATGGTTCGGTGGGAAATTCCATTAGAGATGGGGTAGGTGGGTCCATGAATAACCACTTTAGGTGGTGGTGTGATCGGGATGGTGGATGGAGAAAGAGAGGCCGCAGGTGTGCTTTCTTTCACTTTCCCATTATTTTTCTGCCCTCGAGTAGCAACACTAATCATATTGATCTCGTGAACATGAGAGGAGGAAGACGATATGGATAAGTCATGGTCTTCGAGAGGTGGAGTTGTAATAATGATAGATCTTGGTGAGGTGGGGATAGGTGGTATAGGAGAGGGAATTGAAGCTAAAGGTTTCTCCCTTCGTAAGTTGTCTTTCTTAACTTTTCTATCTGAGAGAGGTGACTTACAAAGTATGGATTTCAACGCTTTGCATCCCTCTACATCATGTCCTGGTGTGCGGTGGTAAGCGCATATTTTAGACTCATCATAACATATAGGTCAAGGTTTAGATGGATCATAAGGTCGGAGTGGGGGTAGGGAAATGGTCGCATTCTCCACCAACATAGCAAGGATTTTGGCATAAGACCCTTTGAGTGGGTCAAGTCAGAGGAAGATGAGACTATCGACTGGGTAGTTTCTGGTAATGACGGGGTATGGTTGATTTGTATGGGTGGTGGTTTAGCCAAGGGGTTTTGATAATGGGTTTTAACTAAATGTGGCTTCTTTGGCGCAGAAGCTATGTTTAACTGGTTAGATGATGAGGCCACAGATGATGTGGTATCATAAAACAACCACGGAGAAATAGGAGTGACAACAAATAAATCTTTTGATGATGGAATTTGTTTAGGGTTGATAGGTGGACAGGATACGCGGGGTGACGGTGTTGATACACCCTTGGATTTCTATATGGGTGTAGAAGGCGTAGGTCATTTTAAAGAAAACACAGGAGGTATGATATGTTGATGCAAGGTAGAGGGATGAGGTCCCAATATGGAAGGTAGGTTTGACGACGATGGTTTTAGTTGTGATAGAGGCATAGGTTGGGGTTGAGGAGATTGATTCTGTCTCTTAAATGGATGGACAACTTTATTTTTGGATAAATCTAGCCATTTGGGTGGGTGTGTTAAACTAGGTATTGGTGAGGTCCCAAGCGTAGGGGAAGATTTGGTTAGGCTAATAGAGGTGGATGAGGTATTTGGTAGAGATGAGGGGGGTGAAGATGAGGACATAGGCATTTTAAGCTTCTGTAAACACTTCGGGTATATGGTAGAGGCATCTGGATCGGTCATCTGCATTTGAGTAGAATATGGGGTACTCAAATGTTCCCATAGGACTCATCTATCTTCTGAGGGATGAAAATCCTCACGTGTGAATAGGAAATTTTATATGGAAGAAAGGTGGGTTGTGATTCCGGTCCACTATGGGTGTGATACAGGGGGTAGATGAGGCACTGCATCAATGGGCGTTAAGAGGTCAACTGGTCACTGAAAAGATTTAGGTGATGAAGAACTAATAGGTAGGAGGGCATGTTTGAGAGGATCCGTCATGATTAAAGAATGTGGTGATGTCAGTGCAAGAGGTTTCTCATCTAAGGATGACAAAAGAAGTGGTGAGCCTTCCTCTTGTACAGCAAGAATGGTAGAAGGAGATGTTTGGGAAATAGATAAGTTAGATAACATCCGCTCATAGTCTTCCAAGGATGTGGTGTAAGAAGGCTCATCTGTGAGAAGAGAACTCTGGGTAGTTAATTCCTTGATGGGTAAAGGAATGACAAGGATTTCATCTTGTCTTGATGGTGGTGAAGGGGGTTTGGGTTCCTACGTTAATGAAGAGGCCTGATTCAGAATTTTTTTGATAGAGGCCTTTGGCTGGGAGTCGAAGACTGCATGGATCTCATGAACACTCTCCTCAGCTAAGATATCTTGGTTTATGTTACTGTTAGAAGAGTGACTTGGGAATGGTTTGTTGAAAATTTTCAAATTTCGATTAACAGGGGCGTTAGGATTATTGAGGGCTATATCCCCTGCATCAACCATTTCCTGCACTATGTTTTTCAACATCTTGCAGTTTTCATGACTGTGTACCTTCACATGGTGGAAGTTACATAAGTCATTTTCTTTGTACCAGGAAGGTATGGCGCGGGTGGAATCAAACCCAGAGTGAGGTTTAACAGGAGGTAAGGTAATGGCTCCTTCTTTAAGCAATTTTTCCAATATCACACCATAAGTTTCTCCCAAGGGAGTGTAATTGATGGGCTCAGCTTTATACTTATAGGTGGTTTTTGGCAGGGTATTAGATGGTGGTTGGGATTTGACCATCACTGTGTGCACAGATCCTTTTGATTTCGAAGCAGTCAATGGGTGAGGATTGGTGGTGTTAGGTTTGTTGGTGGAATCTTGGGTTCAAAAATTGGGGTTTTTGTTGTGCAACCGCAATTTCTCTTCCTCTAAGGCTCGAATCTCTAGTTTTTGAGCCATAGGAAATGCCTCGTCAAATGTGCAGAAAGTTTGAATTTGGAGGGTAGGAGAGATGTGCCTAGCGTAGGCCCGCGTAAAAAATTTGATAAGTTCGGCCTGAGGCAAGGCATACGTAAGTTGGTTGATAAGGCCCCGCCATCGTCCAATGAAATTTGCGATAGATCTATCTTCAAATTGTCGGATGGCATAGAGGTCGGTGATAGATACTTTCTTGGAAATGTTAATGGAGAAATGATCCAAGAAAGATTGGGCTAGTTGGTTAAAAGAGAAGATTGAGTGCTAGGTTAAAGCACTTTACCACTCCAAGGTGGGTCCTGATAAGGACATGGGAAAGGTGCAGAGTAGTAAGGCATCGTCATGAGCAATTAGATAGCAGGCATGTCTAAATGAGTGCAAGTGTTGTTGAGGATCCTCCTTACTATTAAAATGAGTAAATTTTGGTAATTCCCATTGAGGAGGATATGAATGAAGGGGGACAGAAGGGTGGATAGGCTCCCAACAAACTTTCTCGTATGTCAGGGTGCTACGACTTCCTGAAACAGAAGCCTCCAGATTTTGCATTTTGTCCATCATTTGTTTGATTAAATCAGTAGTTGGATGAGATGATGGTGCGGTTGCAGTAAACGGAGGCAGATTACGCCAAGGGCCACCACTAGACAATGGCGGGGTTAAATGTTGATAAGGTATGGAGGACGAATGTGTTGAGGTGACTAAATAGGGATGTCCTATATAAGATGTTGAGGTCACCGGATACGTGTGTGGAAATGAAAAGGTGGGCGGAGCTTGAGAAGGAAAGCTCGTGTGGATAGGTGGCAGAGAGCAAGTCATGAAAGGAGTAGTCTGCAAGAGAGACGAGGTAGGAGTGGTCGGTGGTAATGATATGTGGGGCCCAAGATTAACCAAAGGAAAGCCAATCTGTGCCGTATGAACCCCTGAAGCTGCTGGATTGGGAAACGGGGCTAAGGATGTAGAAGGCAAAGTGGAGTTATCAGGCGGAGAAGGAGCTAAATGAGTAGCTATACTAATAGGCATGCCAACAAGGAGTTGACCATCGGGCGTACGGTCAGGGGCATGAGACAAATAGTATTGTACAACGCTAGGATTAGCATCCAAAAATTTCATAAATTCTTTATCTCCTACAGGGATTTTGGGAACCTCACTGGTGTCCGTAGGGTTCCCCATAGAATGTGAAGGGGGCAATTTAGGAAAAGGCACAGAGCAGGCATGTGAAACCATGGTTGTAGCTTGTTTCCAAGTGATAACAACCATGGGACAAGGGTACACAGTAGATGTTTCAATCAATCAGGAATAGAAACAACAACAAAATGTTGGAATTGGTAGGTTGCTGGTTTGTCAGGAACTGTGAAAGACAGTAACCGATATCGGTCTGCTAACCGATGTCAGTCATACTGTAGCCGACGTCAGTCAGTTAACCGATGTCGGTAGAATAGGACTGGTATAAGAAACTGTAAGAAGCTGCTGATTTGGGGTTAACAGTGCTTAGTATGCCTACCAAACTGTTCTGAAGTGATCACAGAAAACAGTGTATGACAGAGAAATAGAACTGAAAATAAACAAGATACAAAAGCAAATTAACAGACTAACCCTAGGATTAGTTTTAATCAATTTGGGATTATGCCCTTAGACACAGAATGATGTCAAAATCCTAAACAAAATACTTAGGGGAAATGTCAAGTTTGTTTTGGCTTATAAGGTTACCTCAATCAGGCGTAGAGGAATACCGCGGAAAAAGGGGGGATGTTTTGAGCTATTGTGTTGATTATGAATGTGATTTGATATGTGTTGTGTAGTGAGAGTAAGATTAATTTCTTGTCAATACTATGGATATCACCCCCATGTGTACAACCTGTTACTTAATCTACGTTCACTAGAATTAAAAAAAGCCACGCAAAATAATGTAATGCACGTGTTTTAAACCCAAATCGAAAATGATATTCGATGAAACAAAGAAGATGACTTTCACTAAAGCAAAGACTGAGGAAAGAAAGACAAATTCTTTTACCAAAATATAACAAAATATCTTGTGAAATATTTAGAAGAAGAAAATAGCAATGTGTGCTCCCTATATGAAAGCAAGCAAGAAAGAAAGAAACCCGAGAATGGGTCCCACTAGGCGTGCCAAAATGTTTGGCACATAGAATGTTTTCATTCCAGAGATAGAGTTACTTATATCTTTTCATTATCTTTGAGAAACAGATAAGGGTTAGGGCTAGGAGGAATACCTATTGAGTGTTGGGATGGTGTGCGCACATACCGTAGAGAGAGTTCAGATTGATTATGCAAAGCACTCCTTTTTGTCTAGGAAGGACTACCTGCAAGTAAGAATACAAGACCACTAGATCTCTAGTTAGACAATAAGTGAGGGAACTGCCTTGGGCCTAGGAAATATTAGACTTCCCTTTCGAAGGTGATCAGCTCCCTTTCTAATACAAATTGATGCAAATTCTAACAAATAAGCTATTGTCCAAATGCCAATTTAGTTACCTCCAAATTTGCATACAAGCAATAGAGAGCTGGACTACCAAGAACATTTGACAAAATGTCATCTTGTTATTTTGAATCACTGGTTATTGTTACGTTCAGGTCAAGTCTTCACTTCGAAGACCAGGTTGATCTGAGGTTGTTATGATGATATAGGTGAAAGGAAGGCTTAGTGTATTTACAGTGACCGATGCCGATCACTAAATAACCCGAACGGTTCGAGATACTACTAAGGGGATTTCTCATACCAATAGGGGTCAGTATCTGCATGTTCTAAAATAAGGTATGATCTGTGGTTAAAATGACTGTGGATGGTTAGGGGAATAGTGAGACTGATGGGGAAGACTCTAGAGAGTGGATACATAACTATTCTTCATAGGCAATAGAAGGATGTAGAGGAATGAAGGTTAGGTGCAGGGTGCTAGCAGTGTAGTAGATTTAGGAGTGAGACTTGTAATTACTGTGATGTTTCAAAGTTCAAGAAATGGAGCATTAAGAGAACATATGTGGAGACTTACTTACTCATTCTTGATGCAATTATTGAAGTTTCTAGGGACTTGCAGATGAAAAATGCCATTTTTTCAAGTAAAAGGATGATCCGATTAATCCAATAGTGAGCTATGATAGCTAGTCCTCTGACCTTGTTTCCAATGCTTGGATGAGTGTCATCTGGGACTCAAGTTAGTCAGAATTGTAATCTTGGGCATGATGGTCCTTCTCTACAAATTCGTCTCATTTGCTTCTACTTATCTCTGCTCACAAGTAAATCACTGTCTTCCAATGACTTCTCTTAAAACCATCCAAATGAAAATCCATGATCCTTTGTTTTTGGCTTGGGAAGGTCATTTACAGGGAACCGATGGCAGTTATGTAACTGATGGCGGTCGAGTAGGAATCGATATCGGTTAGATCAAAGTTGGCTATTTTTAGTACAATAGCCAACTTTCCCTCCTTTTCTCCCGAGGGATACAGTTGTGGGCTTGGTCAAGTCATTATGAAAAGGTTGGTTTTAAATGTGAGTGAGGAGTAATGCAGTCATGGGTGTGAGTGGTTTTTGACCAAGTTATAGGTCTTAATTAGGTTGGTTTAGGGTTAGGGCTACGTCATGATGAGGTGGTGAAGGTGAGGGTGGCAGGTATGGAGATGTGGATTTATTAATTATAAGGTAATTAATAAATAATAAGTGTGTAACATTTAGGTGGTGATCCCTATGGTTAGGTTGCCCGACACATGATATGCGGGGTACAGGGCATCGTAAGACCCAAATTTGGTGTCTACACTATTAGCACATGTATTTTGAACTTGGAAAAATATGAGGTCTCAAGGTATATTTCATACATGATTGCTAAAAGGATGTGATTGGCAATAGAAACTATAACAAGAAGTCAGTGGCCCATAAGAATTGGATTTTTTCATGAATCCTACTGGATTGTCCATACCTTGTTCGTGAGTATCCAGGGATCAGTGTTACCTAGGAAGTTAGGACATTTTAAAGCTTAAAAGGTGCATTAGTCCTCTCAAAGAGAAAAGCTATTCGACAGACATACAACTCTTCACCAAAATTGAATGCTCAAATGGTCTTGGGTATCCATTATCTGGATGGTTTTATTTGCCTATGTGAACTAAATTCAAATCACAAACAACGATGTTTCGGTATGCCCAATAAGTTCTCTAATCCCAATTGGCATGGGTAATAAATGAGAGTTGGATGTTCCACAAAGGTAATAGATAGTGAGAAGTTTGTCTTAAGCACTAATATAAATTCAAGTCAGGAAATCCCATAAGGCCCTTTATTTTACATTTTCAATAAAGTGAACAGGTTTCCTTTTAGAGAAAATAGAAGAAAGCCTAATACTAAGGTTGAAATTTAGTGAAGATTTTTAAAAAATAAACACACATATATGCAATCCTGAATGAATAAAATGGAACCCAAAGTGCAAATGAGGGTCCCACCGGATAGTGCCAAAATGTTTAACCATCATAAAAGAAGTCATGTTGTCCTAAGCAAAACATTTAAGGTGGAATTTTGGGTACGTGAGGAATACTGGGAGGTCAGGAAGAGGTTGCACACCGTTGTAGACCGACATGATCGACAGAAATATTTTTTCCCATGATGGCGAAGGAATTACCTGAAAAGATTGTCAAAGACATTTTTACAAGACCATAAGATAGAATAAAAAATTATCTAGTTGGTAAGATTTTCCAAAGCTGAATTTCATAGATCTGGGAAGTGTTGGTGAGCCTTCCTTTCAGGTTTTCAATCCAAATTTGTAAAAACAAGTTCACTAATGTTCATTAAATCAACAAATAATGGATTTTCCTACTATATTTGTATAATTTCCTATGTATCTCCACACAAGCATATTAAACCTTAAAATCTAATGTAAATAGTGAATGAAAAGATTAAATTTAACTGTGGTTGGTGGGTTTCTTATTAAGGTTTGTAGGTGATTTTATCTCAGAGCCAGATAGTATGGAGGTCCTTGGGTGAGGTTCTACAAAGTTTTGAGAGATTTTTGGTAAGCAAATTAGCCTCTCTAGTTTGAGGGAAAATACCAGACATGAATACTAAATCTAATTAGGGAACTAATGCCAGTCACTAGTTTATAGTCAATGCCAGTTGGATAACCGATGCTAGTCACTGGTTTATAGCCAATGATGGTTAGATCATAGTAAGGGAAATTGGTTTCCAAGGTAGAAATGATGTTGGTTTAAGATCTTTGTGATTGCACAAAGTGTTGGGAAGGCTTAGGTAGGGTGTTTGGATTTAGGTGAAGGTACAACAGAAAGAGGATAGGTGATTGGAAAAGGTGGAGAGGTCAAGGTTGGTAGGGTATTGGGTAGATGGGCAATAGATGATATTCAAAAAGTGAGAAAGAAGTCCATACAACAAAAGAAAATAAGAGATCTAAAACCAAAGTTAAGAACTAACAACCTGGTTAAGATACTTATCTAAAGATATGTAGATTGGTAGATGGCGGTGGTTATTTGACACTCATAGAAGAAATGGTTCTAGGTCCAGTGCTATAGAAATGAATCCTGTTTGTTTCCCTGTAAATGATCTAAGGCTATGGAGTAAGAGGCTGGTTACTGGTGAAGAAATAGAACACTCTAGTTTTGTGTTTGATCATTATATGCTCAATTGAATGCAAGAATGCCCCTAAAATCCCTAAAATCCAATGAAAGGAAGGACGTAGGGAAAGATTTGGAAATCCTTATTTAAAGGAACCGATGGTGGTTCCTTAACAGACACCATTGTCTAAGAGGAATAACCAGTGTCAGCTACAAGGGATAAATAGTCAATTTTCTCCAAAATACTCATATTTCTTCCCTTTTTGATGTGGGTCAAGAATTTTATGGGTTAGGAGTCTTGTTTCACATTTAAACATGTGGGGAATTGATGGAAAAAGTGGTTAATAATAAGTATTAGGTTTAGAAAGAGTCTTAATTAGTTAAGTGATGTGATGACTCAATGCTAGGAGTGATGACCTAGTCTTTGTTAGTTAAATACCCCTTGAATGGGTAAAAGGTCAGGTGGAGGGGTGAGGTGGTAGTAAACCTATTATTTGTAATTAGATTAATTAATTAATTAAAATGTGTGAAAGGGTTTGATGAGGCCATAAATTGGTCATAAATTACCATTATTTTGTCCTTCCAAGTTACCTTTGAAAGTGGATTTAAATGTAATCTAGGAACTTATAGTTTGCTTAAGATAGAATATAGGATATATATCTTGTTCATTCTTTAGAAATATTTTGTTATCTATCTTTTTGACTAATCCTATTGATTATTTGGGAAAAGATGCAAAGTCTTGTGTATGCAGGCCATAAAGGAAAGATAATGCTAGTATTGGGAAAAGTGGAATTGATCCCAACAATACATTTAAAATTATATATGATTTCATATCCATATTCCTCTAGAAAAATTATGCAAGTTCAAAAAAATAATCATCTCAATCCGAGATCGCATGCAAAAGTTATAGTTGTTTTAAGTTAGCTCATGGAACTTAGTTAGTTCTGGAACTTGGAGAGTTAGTTCTAAAACTCACAGGTTTAGTTCTAGAACTCATCATGTTTAGTTCCAGAACTCACAGATTTATTCAGAATTTGTATATTTATACCAATTAAAATGATAGTTAGTTCTCGGGAACTTTCAATTCGTAGAAAAATCAGATTTAGTTCTAAAACTTGCAGATTTAGTTCTAGAACTTGCATAAAAGGAATGACAACTTTAGTTCCAGAACTTGCATCAACGAGGAATGACAGTGTTTTTGAGGAATTGTGAAAATCAGAATTGTTATCATTCAAATGGAAAATATGTGATAGAGGTTTTTTTATAGAAATGAAACACTTTAACAAAAACCTCATTTATATTTGTTACAGGTTTTACCAATGAAGAGAGATCTAACTTTTAGTGAGCTGTAGTTCCGAGGAAAAGTGTATCAGATGAGCACTAAAAGTTCCATAAATAGAAACAAAAAATTCAAATGAAAAATATGAGAGAGGTTTTTGTTCATAGAAATGTTTTTAACAAAAACCTCATTCATATTTTCTATAGGTTTTACCAATGAAGAGAGATCTAACTTTTAGTGAGCTGCAGTTTGAGGAAAAGTGTATCAGACGAGCACTAAAAGTTCCATAAACAGAAAAGTCAAATGGAAAATATGAGAGAGGTTTTTGTTCATAGCAATGTGTTTAACAAAAACCTCATTCATATTTTCTAATAGGTTTTACCAATGAAGATAAATCTAACTTTTAGTGAACTGCAGTCTGAGGAAAAATGTATCAGACAAGCGTCAAAAGTTCCACAGTCAAAAACAACAAAGTCAAATGGAAAATCTGAGAAAGGTATTTGGTCAAAATCATATTTTGAGGAAAATCCTCCTTCCAATAATGTAGAGGAATAAAATCATTATGATTCTTGTTACCAAAAAGCAAGGAGAAGATTTGGGAGCAAATCTTCCTAAAATAAGTGAGATAAGACTTTGACTCCAATAATATATCTCTCTCCATATTTTGTGGAGATGGAGATCTTAGTTGTTAGGATTAGAATAAAGATAAGATCAAATTGTATCTCCCAAAATAAGGAGTTGGTTGGACGCATAAATTATAAATGCAACCTTCCACACTTAGATATGTAATGTTTTTCTCCCAAGAAATAAAGATCTGTTCTTTCCTCTCAAATATTCTGAAGTAAAGTTTTAAGATCTGAATTAGAAGTATGAATTAAATCCTCTTCCAAGGAATGAGCTGGCCACTCATTCCAAGGAAGATGGATCTATTTCTTTATTTTGTGTTTATTCATTTGTCTGTAATTCATGTTGTATGTTTTTTCTTACATATTGTGAAAATTTCAGTCTGTTGTAAACCTACAGGTGTCTTTTCATTCAATTATGTTTATTTTTAATTCAGAAATTTCCTTTATGCAAGTTTCATTTACATTTGCAAGTGTGCTTTAACATTTATTTATGCAAGTGTGATTTCCTTTATGTAAGTGTGCCTTTATATTCCTTCAAGTGTGATTTCCTTTAATGCAAGTGTGTTTACATTTCTGCAAGTGTGCCTTTAAATTTCCTACATGTGTGATTTATTTTATGCAAGTT
The DNA here is from genome assembly GCA_019776745.2 of Taxus chinensis. Lineage (NCBI taxonomy): Eukaryota > Viridiplantae > Streptophyta > Pinopsida > Cupressales > Taxaceae > Taxus > Taxus chinensis. The sequence continues at coordinate 287,948,076 of CM034157.1, forward strand.
TGGTTTGTGTTTAAAGGAGTTTATTTCCAAGATATTCTTCTCTTAATGCATACAACCTTCAGACACCAACCTGAATTTACATTATTAATAGTGAGGATTGAATGAACCTCATCACTTATGCTTATTCTTACTATGCATATCCATGTTTGTGTATCTTGGTTTTCATCCTGAAAGGTGCTACTAGATCAATTTTAGTTGCGGTAGGTCCTATTTTTAGCCACATTTCTTACAAAGTAGACTATCGCATGCACCCCCAAATAGGGGGAATGTAAACCCTAACAGTACCTAAATGAATAATTCAGTGACTACAATCATAATTAAATACATTAAGTGTTTCCACAGATTTCCAACGAGTGGGTTCAAACTGCAAGTCTACCCAAACCCCATACACTTCACTTTTACAAGGCTAGATTGTCCTTAGCATTCTAGAAAGTAGTTACAGGTTGGAGATACATGCAGCCTTTCCTCCCTACACTACTTCATCTCTAGTGGCGAATCGGACCTACCCCAAAAACTAGATGTACAGAGATATTTGAACCATTATTCAAGGAAGTAATTATAGCTTGATATTACATCAGGATTTCCTCCCTACACTTCTTCAGTCAAAAATCATGAGATTACCAAAAAAATTGTCCTTTACCGACAGCTATAGGATATCCTTCTACACTCTTTTCTCCAAATGAATGGTATTGAACAGGTGCACATGTTCCATTTACATTTTAATTTTCATATGGTATTACATTTCACATATTCATTCAGCCACATTGTGATGATATACATGCATCTTTTACATTACATTTTTACACATAGCATACATGCATATTTGACTACTTGGATCATCTTCATCTTTTACAAACACCTATATGAGAATTTTACAAGCATTTCATATTGCAACAACAACAACATGGTCAAAAAAGTCCACATCTCATGAATTTATGATTTCACACTTATACTAACCATGTAGGTATTTACACACATTGAGCATCTACACATGTTTTCTGCCCTAGGTTCACTCTCATCACTTTTTACAACTTTTTTCATCTTTAGTTTCCATGCTCCATCATTTTTTGTCATACTCCATGCTTTGTCTAGTCCTTCAACACGTTTCTACATCACTCTACATGGATATCAAGTATGCATCTCTATCTACTTTATGTTACCATGAGTTTTTGATCACCAACATAAATTGGGGGTAAATGTATCCCTTCACTAAATCACACTTTGAATTATTTAATCCCTTGGTCTCATACTACTATTTTAGAATGGTTTTTGAGTGAAGAAAGTACTAATTAACCCATCATCCTTTGGCCATCTTATTTTTTTTCTATCATCATTACAACCTCTTGCATGTACTTAGCTATGGAAATTTTTTTCATTTTGTGTTTTACCTTGACTGAGATTGAAGGATTAGTACTGGGGCACCCATGGGTGCTCCCTGGTCCCAGGTGCCCTAATCCATCACTTTTACTTTGCTTCCACTTTTTAGATCTTTCTAGCCATTTGAGATTTCCTATATTTTATTGGTGGTGCCATTTTGGGGTTAATTACAAAATTAGATCAAGAGAACCCTATAAATATAAAATTATGAGACCATAATGAGGGACCAAACAATATTCACTACATACTATCCAATCTAGGGGCATCATCACAGGATATTATGAGATACATTTGCATATACATTTACATCCATCACAAATTAACAAGAAATTGGAAACATAATCTACATCACACTTGCATAGGAGGGGATTCTATTCTATTTCATCCACCATTAGACTATTTTTTTACATCTAGTTATTGATCACTACTTCATAAATTACAACTGGCACAAGATCACCTATGATAGATGATGCACACACACACACATCAGAAGTACATTTGGGTCTGAAATGTAGTGCAACAGTTAGTGCTACGGTTAAACATAGAATTCCTCCTCAATCCTGAGATTAGTTTCTGGTGTACCCATTCATTGGAAAATTATTACATACCATTATGACACATTTCACATGGTATTGGAATTAAAAGTCAATATTCATTTGATACATTCACAGAAACATTCAACTACCCTATAATATGACATCTAGATTTGATTAACCAAATAAAATTCAAGTATCAATCAATTCACTAACAGGATAGCTAAATCTCATGAACCTCACCACACCTGCTCACTCTGACACTTTATACCATGTTATACATGGGATGATATTTCATTCCTTTTCAATATATCAAATCATTATTTATCCAATGATCACATAATTTTCTTAACTCATTTATGATCAACTAAATCCATTTTATCTAAATACAGCCTCATCTCAATAAGTTGCGTGACATATGAGAAAAATAGATAAGGTAAAGATGAGGAGGAATACTTGTGAAATGAAGGTGGAAGGTAGAGTGTGCGCATTCTGATTTCTTGATCTATGCTGATTGTGAGAACTTCCTTTTTTCTAGGAGGAACTACCTGTGAATGCAAAACAAGACCACAAGAAGAATATTAAACAATATATGTCAGTGGACTGCCTAGCATGTGCTAGATCCGGGAAGTGTGATACTTCCTAGATGGCTGTCAATCCACTATTTAATACAATTTAATGCAAGAAATAACGTAAAAAAATAAAATCCTATTGTAGTTTATATGATTTAGGTATCTCATTCAAATACAATAAGAAAATATAATCTAACAGGTAAGGTTATGATCAGATATGGAGGTTGGGTAGGTAGCCAAGGTGACTAGAACAGGTCAAGATCAGGTTTTGGGTGGTTTTGGGTTATTTGGGTGAAGGTTATGAGGTTGTTGCTACAAGAAGAATTACCAGATATAGAGACCGATGTCGGTCAGGTATGACCGATGCCGGTTGAGAGGGAAACCGATGATAGTTTAGGTTAACCTGGTGCATAGTAGAGGAGGACTGGTATAAAATTAATAAAATTTGGTTTTGGAGGTTCTCTTGATTACACAGAGAATGGAAGAAGGATGGCTAGGTTTGTAAAGAAGATGAGAATGCTAAGAGATATCCTGGGGTTGGATATGGGGAGCTAAAAGGTTATGGATGGTCAGATGGGTGGATTGACAGGAAGGTGAGGATGATAGGATACAAAGGAGAATAGGATTTAAAGGTGAAAGTTAAAGAAATGATGATCTAAATAAGTATGGAATGATGCAGATCCAAATGCACTTACTTGTATTTGTAGACCTAGTGGTTGGATGAGGGTGATGGTTGATCTATGAAACTAGTAGTTAGTGCTGTGGAAGTGCTTCCCGGAATGCTACCATGAATGCCAATGTCTTCAGATCAGTCTTGGTGTCGGCTAGGGTGTGTCTGGATGTATGAGAGGGCTCTTGTTCATGCTTGCATGTAGATATCTCTCTCTCCAAACTTGAATAATTATTTCCAACCTCTCGAACAAGGTTACCAAAGTGAATATATTGTAACCGATGATGGTTTAGGTTAACCGCATTGGTTTAGGGTTAACTAGACGTCGGTTAACGGTGGGAAATCATAGGTTTCCAAAATAGTAGATATTGGCTATCTTTTAACCAGTTCTACCCATTGGTTCGGGTCTAAAATGGTATTTTCCACGTAAGTAAGTGGGCATGTTGTTAGAGAAATAATAGGCATCTAGTGTTAGGGTTAGACTAAGTCTTAGTTAGTTATGGTAAGTAGAGATTGAGTCCTAGTTAGAATGAACATGCTAAGAATAGGTCCATGATGAGGTGTCTAGGTGATGTGGCTAGGTGAGGTGGTCAAGTGAGGACATTAATCAAATAAATTAAAGTAATTAATTCAATTAATCATGTGCACTATGGGATATGAATATGTAAGGTATGGTTTAGTTAATTAGTAGGGCTATAAGGGTGGTACGACCTAATTTTGGTGTCTAAATTTTTCCCCATTTTTGTCGCGTAGCTTATATTGGTAAGTGACACTAACAAAAATAGGGAGTGATTGCCCCATGTGTGGGTGAGAGTAGTGGTTTCCCTAGGTGTGGGTGAAGGTGATCCCCCACAAACTAGGAACTGATGAGGTGTTATACAAAATGGGTGAGTGGTTTGATAAATGTGTAGTTGGTGGAGTTGAAGGTAGGTGGGGAAGGTTATGAGTACTATGGGAAAGGGTGATGGTCAACTTGGGTAATAAGTAATAGGACATGGTCAAATTTGGTAATGAGTAATGGCAATCAAATGCACACACATGTATAGACTGCAACACGGTACCAAGTTGAAGATCTTGTAAACTCTACATCATCCAAGGTTGATAGGTTTATCCAAACAAGGGTGAAGTGATTCAGGTATCCAAGGCATAGGATATGGTCTAGAAACAAAACATAGGTCAGGTGCAGGAACATTGTAGGTATGTTTTGGTATGCCAAAGGTTTGGTCGAGATAAAAAAAACGATAATAGGAAAGGTATGGTTGTTAGGATAAAACAACATGGGTAAAAACATTGCAAGGTAAAGCGAGTACACGAGATCAATTATCACACCAAGTAGGTCAAGTCCAGGTAAATAGGTCATGTCATGGGTAAGGCCAAGGTATAGGTAAAATAACAAATCCTGAGATGCAACTAAGGAAATGTAGGGGTAGTTTGGGCTTGTAGGTAGGTTGTAATAAGTGTGGGTGAGGTCAAAGGGTATCGGGAAATGATGAGTTGAGGTCAAAATGGGAAAAATGGGGTAAAAATGGTAATAGCAGGTGACCGATGTCGGTTATAAAGTAACCGATGTCGGTTTGGTATGACCGGCATCAGTCATGTCGGGTTAGGGTTAATAAAAATAAAAATCCATATTTTACGGATTCATTTTAATGTGTTTATTATTTGGGAAAATGACAGAGTGGTGGAGTAAGAGTAGAAAGATATGGTACAAGGTGTTGGAGATGAGTTAGCGAGTGACTAACATGTGATTGGAATTTCGTAGGTAGGTCCATGAGATCGATTGGAGCAGTTTGATTGGTTACAAGGTGAGGAGTTGATTTGGTGATGGCGGAGGTAGGAGAGGGGTTAGGTGGACCACTGGCGTAGTGGCTAAGAACGTACCACCATAGATGACACCAAGATGAGGTAGGATTTTATCCAATCTTTACATTTATTTGTTTAAAAATAGGGTATGGAAATTGGTTTGGGTGGAAAAGGTTTGGGTGGGAATTGAATTTTGAATTTGTGGGTAAAATGAATGAAATGAGGGAGGGTGGAGGTCCAATGTAGTGTAAATAGGGTGTAAATGATGGTAGGATAGGTTTGGGTAGTGTAGGGTGGGTGTTTAGGGTGTTTTTGTCAATTTTTGAGAGGGAGGGTATGGTTTTTTAGTTTTTGATGTCTCGACAGAGACCAACGTCGATTAGGGGTTGGCTGAAGGTTGGCCTTTACCAGTGTTGGTCAAGACTTAGGTGATCAACACCAGTGAAATTGAACCGGCGTCGGTCAAGGAAAACTGGTGATGGTTAAGGTGATTGGCGATGGTTAGGGATGATGAGAAACATGGGTAAGGAATGGGTAAAGGGAAGGGAAATAGTCAAAGAAGGGCTAAGGGAATGTGTATGTAGGGAAAATATGGTCAAAGGGGTATTTGGGCGATGGTGGAGGTGACAAGTAGAATAAGGGAGAATAGGTATAAGATGAACTCAGATGGGTAAGGATGATAAGGGAGAAGAGGTGTAACATTACACTAGGAAAAAAGGGGGAGTTGGTAGGGTTGTGGTTTGGGTAGGGTGTGGTGGGAAATAGCTATGTCATGTAATAGGTGCATTGGGTAAAAGGTATGTTGGGTATGCTTAAGGCTAAACAATGTTGTGTTTGATTGGTGCAGGTGAGAGAGAAGTTACAGATGCAAGATAAAGTACCACATCTGTTGCAGGTGATATAGTCAAGCATGACTTTAGAGGAGTAGAGGCACGTGATAAATGTAGGACTGATTGGGATCCAACGTTACTGGCGTGTAGCTCAAGATCCTAGTTTGATGGTCGCACTCATCAATAGATGGGATTCAGTGACCAACACTTTTTGTTTGTCGACAGGTGAGATTACTGTCACCCTAGAGGATGTATACAAGATCCTGTGGCTAACTGATAGTTTGGGAGTAGGTCTATTCTATTACCTTGGAGGCCTCAGAGGAGCCGACAGTGGTTGTCTTATGAGAGACGATGGTAGAGCTGAGATACCATAGATTGATCCTGAGCTATGGAGACATGTACGTGGACCCATCCTTAGGAGATGAGGTTGGTTATCCTAATTATAGAGGTGGTGTGTTGTTTTGTGTTGCCAGATGTAGAGGGTGGGAGATTCCCATGAGCACTGATGGGGGTTCTCTAGGACATGATGGAGGATAGGACCTATTTTTCCTGGGCACTAGCATTCTTGGTGTAGTTGTAAAGAGATTTGTGGGCCTATGGGAGGCTACAGAGGTTCAGTTTGTGTTGTACCTTCCTTCTTCACTACTGGGCATATGAACACATCATATGTGTGCATCCAGTTGGTTTACCCCACCTAATGCATTCGATGTGGGCTTGGTCTGAGTTGGTTACAGGCATTGGGTGCCTATTGGGGGATATCAAAGGGAAATTAGGGTTGCACATGATTTGGCATATTATAGGTACATGCTAGAGGGATTGCTCAAGGTCACATTACAGAGGCCATCCATTGGCTTCCCTTCCATATGACACAGTAGTGTAGTTCGAGGAGCTATAATTACTCAAGTGGATAGAGGGGCAGGGTGCCAGGTACAAGCATGAGATGATATTAGTTGACATAGGTCAGAAGTAATTTGGGCTGCCCTATGACATGCCTCCACCATTCCCATAGTATAGGAGAGATGACATGGAGAGGCCTTATGCCTCTAAATAACCAACATGATGACGATAAGGTAGGAGGACCACAGGTAGTAGATGTAGATTATATGACATAGGGTCACTAGCAAGTAGTGGGAGTGTAGCTATGGGAAGTACCACCAAGGCCAGAGCATCCTTATTTAGCCACTATTACAATTTAGAGGGACACATTGTACAGGTAGGTGGCCACCTTTTTGACACATCATAGAGAGCCAGGGACAGCTTACAGGATCAGAGGCATAACTTTTATGAGGCATAGGTGGTAGCCCTGGAGCCTAGGATGTACATTGGGACAGGCACAACATAGGTTGGTGAGAGTGATGGGGGATAGGTAGACCTTATAGGATATAGAAGTAGGTTTGATGATTAGTTTGCCCGTATATGAGGCTTATATTGATTTTGCCCTACTGGCCCAGTGCTAATATAGTGAGATGCACCTACATGAGAGTTTTTGTGAGTAGGGTCCCATGGTTATTATTCCATCCTCATGTACAAGATTTTGAGGACTATCTACTAGAGGATACTTCATTAGGTTGTCAGTGTGAGACCTATGGATACCACAGACTTTCATTGTCATATGGTGAGATTCATGGATGTTGAATGAGGCTGAATATTACTATTGATTGTGTATGATGGAAACTAGGGGATAGATGTGACTCTATCCTATGTTGAGTACATGGTACAATTGGAAGTCATAGGACGATATGCACACATTAGGTCATAGGCATGGTGCGAAAGCCCCGAGGTTCAGGGTGAGGCCATGAGTTGAGTTAGGTAAGGTTAGCTGCATGGCTGAGTTAGAGTCGAGTTAGGCGATGGTTGAGAGATGTTTTTAGTTTTGATTTAATTTCCTGGTTATTGGTAACATGGGAAATAAATGATGAGTTATATGTATGTTATGGTGATTAAATTAGTCCAAAAATTATATGATATTATATTGAAATGTGGAATGATATATTAGATGTTTTGATGTGTGATAAAATGGTAAATATATATGAATTAGAAATTTCCAAATATTATGAAAAATGGAAACTTGTATTAAGGGTGAATGTTAATAGAAAACATGTGGGAAAAAGGATTAAGTTTACCTAGATAGCCCTAGTGAATTGGGGCCTCATGGATGATGTACTTGTTCTCCCATAATTTCTAGGGAAGAATTTGATGATGGTAGAAAATGGGTTGGTGGTAGGTTTTAGGCATGATTCAAGTCTATGGCATAGGCATGGTTGAGTCTAGGTCATAGGCATGGTTGATTCTAGGTCATAGGCATGGTTGAGTCTTAGGTGAAAGTGGAAATCTTTAAAATGTAGTTGTCGAAGGTCTGGTCCTGTATAGGAGAATCAATAGGTGATGAAGAAGGTAGAATGGTAAGAGGTGACAAAAAGATCCACCTAATTGATAAGAACCATAATGAGGCTACCATACCAAAGATTGGCTTATGAACATAAGACCCTAAAGATGTTGCATGATTGACTATGCTAAGGGTGAAGAAAGTCACATGATCATGAAATGTCATTTTTGTGGAAAGTCCCTTGAGAAGATAGGAAATTATGGTGAAAAGGAAATGAGGTGAAAATGGTGGTTTTAGTGTAACTTAGTGTAAGACGGCATGTTTACCTGGCAAGAAACCCATGATCAAAATAGGAAAGTCCATGATGAAAAAGATATCATTTTCACTTTGTGCTTTTGTGTTTGATAGACTGATCGATATGGGAAGTCTACATGGGATGAGTATATTATCTCCTTGAGGTCTTCTTGAAGTTGATCAATGTGGGAAGGTTCTGTTTATTTTATTTTGTTTTTGCAAGGATAGTCCCTTTTTATGATAGAATATGTGCAGTATGGCAAGCTTTATATAGTTGTCCTTCGAGGGAGAAGTCTATTTATAGTGGCAAGATAGAGAGAAGAGATGTCCCTTTTGAGGGAGTCATCTCTTTGCTGGAAGTTTGACTCAAGGAGTTGAATCCCATTTTTATTTTGAAATTATTTTTCTTTTTGGATGTTTTTAAGTCATGGACAAGACTATAGTGGAAGATTAGGCTCTTGTTTAGAAGACAAAAACCATAGCACACAGAGGTTAACTATGAAAGAGATGGTTTCGAATGATGAATGACCATGGGATTCCATCTTGAAAAATGACAAAAATTATCCATGAAAATCATGCCATGAGTAGAGTTGTGGTACTCATATTGAAGATAAGGCTGAAAGGTGATGGGTAATCACATGATTTTTATTTAGTCATTGACCACAAAAATAGGTGATATGAAAGGTGAAGGGTGCTCAAGGGATGAGCTTAAAATAGATAGAAAGTGATATAGGATTTGATTCAATAATAGAATGGTCAAAGATGCAAGGCATTTAGGGGTTCAGGTTTGGGTTTACCTTTGAGTGAAGACAAATGATAAGCACCTGATCCATAGGTATGAGTAACGATATAGGGTCCAAGCTAATTAGGAGAAAATTTTCCCCGTTTACTTTTCTCTTATTTGGTTACATGTTGATTTTCCTTGAGGATGAGGTCACCGACCTAGAAGTTTCGTCATGGACATGTTTTTCATAGGCATGTTTGATATGCTTTTGGTATATTTGGATATTATCAAGAGCATTGAGATGATGTTCATCTAATAACTGAAGTTGTGCTAAACGGTCCTGGCGAAAGTCATCATGTTGAGCATGTCTTAGAGTGAGTTGCAGAGAGATGGAATCTGGACTCCAAGAGGCAAGACAACCTTGATACCATAGACTAGAGATAAAGGTGTGGCGGTAGTCAAAGTGTGAATACTAGTGTGGTAAGACCACAAGGTGAAAGGAATGTGTGTATGCCAATCCTTCCCAGTATCATCAACTACTTTCATAAGAATTTTGTTCAAGGTTTTATTGGTTGATTTTGCTTGGCCATTTGTTTGTGGGTAGTAAGGTGAAGAGAAACTGATTTGAATGTCAAAAGCATCACAAAGTTTTCGTAGGGTTTTGTTTTTGAATTACTTTTTGCTATTAGTGATGACATAATGAGGAACACCAAAGTGATAAATGATGTGATGGTTGATGAATTCACATATTTTCTAGGATTTTGTAGAAATAAGAGGTACGAATTCTACCCATTTAGTGTAGTATTCAGTAGTGGTTATAATCCATTGATGGTATTGTGAAGAATGAGGATTGATCTCTCTGAAAAGATCCAAACCCCATTGAGAGAAAGGCCAAAGGTCTCATGTGACCTGTAAGGCATGACTAGGTGTGTGATGAAGATTAGCATGTTGCTGGAATTTCACACAACATTTGACATAGTCACAACATTCATAGTTTAGGGTTGGAAAATAATATCCTAGGTGAAGAATACATTTGGCAATAGCTAAGCCACTAAAGTGACCTCCAAAAATTCTATCTTGAAATTCCTTGATGGTGAAGGGAATTTTAGAACTGTAAGGCATCGTAAGAGAATACTGTCAAAATCCAATTTATAAAGAAGACTACCCATGATGATATAGTGAGAGAAACCTTTAAGAAAGGCATGTTGTCCATTGAGAGTAAGATCGAGAGGTAGAATGGAAAGGGAAAGGTAGTCTGTAAACTACTTATACCAAAGGTCATGTGGGTCGGGTGTAACGGTTCTGACGGAGTTGAAATCTCGAGATAAATAAGAAGGTAATTAAAACCTTTGTATTGTGACAAAGATTTTGGAAACAGAAGGAAAATCAAGTATCTGAGAAGCCAGGTAGGCCATGGTATCTATAAATTTATTATTAGAATGTGGGGTGGTTTGAAGTTCGTAACTGTCAAAGGTAGTCAGAAGTATGTCGACATGGTGTTTGTACTTTTGGAGTATTTCATTATGACACTGGTATATACCATTGACTTGGTTTACAACCAGTTAAGAGTCACCAAAGATATTAATTGATTTGACATCTAGGGTGATGGTGGTTTGAAGGCCTAATACGAGTGCTTCATATTTGGTGATGTTGTTAGTACAATCAAAATCTAGTTTGAAAGATAAAGGCATAGGTTCACCATCAAGAGGAATGAGGATAATGTACCTGTACCACCCCCACTGACATTTAGAACCATCAAAGAATAAGGTCATCTGGTAAATTGTATCATCTAAAGAGAGGGTAGCAATGGATTCATCTAGAAAATCAAGTTTAGAGGTTGATCTCCAGAGAGGGGTGCGTCTGCAAGTTGGTCAAGCAATGGTTTGGCCCTTGATATATTTTTTATGGATGAATTAAAGGTTGAGGCCTGTAAGAAGCATGAGCCAACTGTGCAACATGTTGATGTTGGTAGGGTTTGGCATACATGTAATACAAGGGGTTTGTGTTAGTGATGAAAAATTTTTGTGGTTGAGTAGGTAATGACGAAGTTTAGTAGTGACAAAAACTAAGGCTAAGTAAAGTTTTTTCGCATGGGTGTACCTAGTTTCATAGTCTAAAATGGTATCAATTATGTAGTAAACCGTTTTCTCCTGTGTTTCTCATCGTGATGAGTGAGCATGGAACCTATGGAATGGTATCAGTAGTATAAATGTATAGGTAAAAGGGTTGGTCATCCTTAGGAGGAATGAGCACAAGATGGTTGGAGAAGATATTTTTTTAAGGCGTCAAAGGATTTGTGGCATTCATCATCCCATTTGAAGGAGATGTCTTTTTTGAGGAGACGATGAAATGGTTAGCAAAAGTAAGAAATTTGTGAAATAAACTGACAAATAGATTACAACTTACCTTGTAAACTTAGAAGTTGGTGGAGATTATTAGGTGGAGGCATTTCATAAATAGCCTTTACTTTAGCAGAGATCGAATTCTATGCCACACAAAGAAAAGATGAAACCAAGGAGCCTACCTGATGAGCACTGCGAAAACACACTTCTTAGGTTGAAGGTGAACACAATACTTGATGAGGTAGTCAAAAATGACCTTAATGACTGTAAGGTGTTTGGCATGATGTTTGGATTTGGCAAGAAGATCATCTACGTAGTCTTCCAATATGTGATGCATTATGTCATGGAATATATAAGTCATATCTTGCTAATATGTATCACCAACATTTTTAAGGACAAAAGGCATGACATGATACCAAAAATTCCCCCAAGGAGTGATGATGGTTGTTCGGTGTTGATCCTATGGCATGATTAGTATTTGGTTATAGCCCGAGAAACCATCCATGAGTGATAGCATCTCACGGTCGATGGTGATATCAAATAGCTGGTCAATACCTGGTAGAGGAAAATCATCTTTGGGGTAAGCTAAGTTGAGGTCATGGAAATACATGTAAATGTGAAGTTCCCCTGTCACTTTTGTGACAGGAATGATGTTAGAAATCCATTGGGGATAGTCAATGGGAAGGATGAAGGAAACTGAGAGAAGGCGTTGAAGTTCTCTTTGACAAGAAGAGCAATGCGAGGATGAACTTTTTGTAGCTTCTATTTTACGGGTTTGGATTCAAGAATGGTTACGATATTGTGGACCACAATGTTTGGGTCTATACTAGGCATATCTATGTAGGACCAAGAAAAATTGTTTTTATAATCTCAAAGGAAAGAAGTAAAATCTTCATGTTCAGACAACATCTAAAGATTGGCCTATCTTTAATATTTGAGGGTCACCCTGAGTGTTAATGTTGATTTCAGATGGTCGATTCATTCAACGTGGTTTGCATCTTAGAAGGAAATGTCCTATGAATATAAGAATCTTCCACACTAAGGTAGGCAAGGATAGACTCATCATCCTGACATTCAAAAACATTAATGGAAGGTGTATCATCATTGATCATGTCAGGATACAAGAAGGGAAGAGAAGAGGGATTCTCGCCATCGCATTGATAAGTCAAAGGTCCAAGGGAAATTATGTTCACAAAAAAAATTTTTTTAGGAGGAATAGATTCGGGATCTATGGACTCCGTGGGTGAAGGTGGTGACGTTGGTGAACAGGGTGGAGAAGGTTTGTCATCCTCAATGAGGTCGATGCAGGCCTTCTTGGAAGATGGTATGGAAAAGCCAATGCCACTGTGATCTTTATGTTTACGGTCGGTACATTGGATGATGGTATGATAAACTTATTCATAAAAACCAAATCCAAATCCTTTCCATACGCAATGGTGAAGGAAAATGTGGGTGAAGTGATGTTTAGTGAGAGATTAAACGTCAAATGAAAATGGTCATGTTTGGGATGGAGGTTCAGGTGAATAGGTGGTAGTATCAAGTCCCCCATACATTAAGTTGGTGTGAAAGTGGGGAGGACCATAAGGAAAAACTTCTCTTATGTGATATTCATAATGAGGATGTTGGAATAGGTTTCCATACTCTTGCGGAGTGAGGAATGTGTTGATATTGTAGAGGTGGTACTCCCTCCAGAGTGAGGCATTAAAAAACACCTTCTAAGGGATCAGTAGTAGATATGTGGGTAGCAGGGATAAATAAATTACTAGGTGACTTGGCAGGATGGGTATCATTTGGTTGGGAACTAGATGGGCCAGTTGTAGAGACTGCGATAGCTGTATGAATAGAAGAGTCAGGTGTGGGAGAGGTGGTGGCAGCATTGGTGGATGGGGCTGTGGGTGAAGGAGAAGTGGCGATCTAGTACAAGGACATCGTTAGGTCGATACAACATATTAATGGTTTTAAATGGTGATGGGTCTTCTAGTATGGTATAGTTATGTCCTTCATGTTCAAATTTTACACAATGGTGTAAATTTGAAGGAACACAACCCATGATGTGAAACCAAGGTCATATAAGAAACATTTTATACTGGAACTCCCCCTCTAAGATGTAGAAAAATTCTGGGACAGTCTGAGGGCCCACACAAATGTGAATAATAATGGTGCCAAGGGTGGAATTGATGGCTTCATTAAAGGATCACAACATAACTAGGTTATTATGTATGTAATTTGAAGGGATGTACATTTTATTATATGCATGGGAGGAGATGATGTTGATGCTAGCACCACCATTGATCATAATGCACCGAACACATGTATTATCGATATAGATGGAGATGTAAAGGGTGGGATCAGGGTCATCTTATTAGAGAGGTACAATCTCCTCATTAGAGAAACTAAGGGTGGCCACTTGATGAGTGGACATGGGGTTATAAGAAGGAGATGATTTGGTAAGTGAGGCCATGTGGTGAGGGGTGATAATGGAGGCCACTGGTGTGGGGTCATTAGGTAAAACCTTGATGGATTACAAAACCTCCACAAGGTCTACACCCTCGACAATGGTTATATTCCTCCTTTGCATTTCAAGTGTTGACATGTGATTTTCTTGATAAAGATGTGTTCTTTTGACTACTGAAGATCATGCTTGATATGGATAAATCATTTATGCTCTTTGATTGTAGGGCTGGTATGTTGTTGTTTGCAATAATCTATTTCACTTCTCATTGGATAAGTTACAATATAGTTTTAAGAGTTGCAACTTTCACAATTGGACTCATCCTTGGATCAATTCCATTGATCCAAGGTATGTTTTAAATCTTCTTCTCTAAACAGAATGAAAAACTGACATACATTGATTAAAATACTTAATGGACTGAACTTGTAGTTATTGCAAATTCTTTATCATCTTGAAAACAGTGCTTGCATTCTGTTTTGTGTTGTGCTCGGCTCTTCTTGATCGACCCTTGCAGAATGCTTAATGGCATTAAGGGAAATAGAAACCCTACTTCCGGATTCTTGAGAAAAAGAAATTATTATGTACCCTTTACCTATACGGTCTACCCTAATAGATACGGGACTCGATTAATTTACCTAACTATTACTACACCACTTTACGTGGGATGACATTCTAACCTAAGTTGTTAGCTTGAAAGGAAATAACCTAGGGGATGCTAAGTTATTTCTAAACCTATTGTTTTTGGTTAAATCTACATCCTATCCTAAGGTGGAAATTTATTGTTGGGGGTTATATCCTAAGGTTATATATTTAAACTAACCTAAGATCTAACCTAAGCTAAATTCTATCTATCCTAAACTAATGGGATATGAAAGGGGACCTATGGGCCATTGGCAAGTGGGGAACTAAGCAGTGGTTCCTAAGATTTTTATTGAGATTTGATTTTGATTTGGTTTTAAATGCAAGTAAGTATTGCCAGTTTGGCAGGGGCTAGTGAAAGTTTAAAGAGGAACCTATGTGGAGGCATCACTAAGTTTGGAAATGCATTTTGAAGTGCAATTAGGTCTCGCCAACTATGAATGGTGGTGGTAAGGAAAGATAAGTGGGAATATTGGAATTAATGGCATTAATTCACCTCAGTTTTGGTGAGCAAGTTGTCTTGGAAGGCATGCTGGTGGATTTGTTGGGGGTTGTTTTGCTTTGCATGCTTCACGATTTTTTCTCTGCATGGAGCTAGCTGGTTTTTTGAACCAGCAGTTTGATCTGCACTTAGTGGCTATTTTTGAATTCTTTGATCTATTTTTGGTTCGAGGAATGTATAAGAGGCATTGTGGAAAAATATTATGGTTGTTTGATCTTTCTTGGAGAAGAAAGGGTGTTGGAAACTTGGCTGGAAGTCTTCTTCGAATCGGCAGAGGCACTATCAGGCATGATAGGCTCTACCCATTAAGATTTCTTGCTTTCTTCTAAATGATTCATTAAAACAATTATGCTCACTAAAAAAATTATATTTGCATGATGTATCTGGTTATTTACTTGCATGTATTCTTGAAAATTATGTGGGTTTTGGAATGTGAATCCTTGGCTGTTATTAGTAGTTCTTGGGAACTTTCTCTGAACTAGTTGTTTTGCATGAGGTTTGCATGTACTTGAAGTTGTTTTGAAACTCTGTAACTTGAACTAGTAGTTCTGCTAATTGTATTTGAAGCTTGTAGCTTGTATTCGAAGCTTTGTTTTCTTGCATTAAAAAATAATGTGGAAAGAGCTGGCTAGTTGCTTGTTGGGTTCTGAATCTCTGTTCAGTCATGTGTTTCGTGAGTTGAAGTGGGACTCCGTAGTTGCTCTAAACTCTTATTGAAGCTTCGAGATTCATTTTGAGTTTTATTGAGACCCTATGTTTGTTTTGGGACTGTTTAGGAACTATGTGAAGTTTTGAACCGATTGGTTGAATCTTCATATTCAATGACTGTACCGCTATTTAGTTCTTGAATACTGAACTTGTTGTCAAGTTGTTGTGTTTTGTTCTGTACTCAAGCTTTTAACCAAAGTTTTATTCTCCCTTAGGGAGAATGGAAGGGCTTGAACCCATAAATGAGTGTTGGTGTTTATTTCAAGATTTTATTAGGGCCTTGGGTTTCATTGGTTAACTCGTATTTAAGCTTGTGTTGTTTGAACTTGTGTTCGAAAATTTCATATTTGACTTGGAACGGGTTTTTCCATTGTTGGTCATTTAAGATCTCGTATTGGATTCGACGTGTTTAACCTTGTACAGGTATTCTGAGAAGAAGTTTAGTGGGTATTAAGGACTATAAAGCTTCTCTCTTTTTTCATATTATCTACTAGAAGGGAGCCTTGTGAGTTTATTTGGTTAGATGTTGGACCGTGTAACTCCTTTTGAGGGCTTCTTTGTTTTGATTTTTAAGAATAAATGGTTGTATGATGATTTCATATATGCCTTTAAGACCACACTGTGTTCTTGAACTTGACTGCTTTATTTTTTTTGAAATATTGGAATTGGGATAATGGCTTCCATTTTGGGACAGTCGTATCGATGAAAGAGGTTTTTTGGGAATTACTATTATTTCATTTTTATTCCTTTATGTTGAATGATCCCTACCTATCATATGATTTTAAAAGGAACTAGAGAGGTTTGTGGTTATTTTGTTCAGTCTGAGTTGGAAGAAGGTAGGACAGAACTTGTCTTATCAAATTATTTAATTCTTACTTCCATCTGAGTCATGGGTTTTTGTAGAATGCTAAATTTTAAACCTGTTATTCTGTATGTGGTTCAAAAAGTTACAGTATCACTTATCTGGATGTTGGTAATGTGGCTCTTGCTTGGGATTTCGAACTGCCTTCTCATTTACAGTTTGTTGTTAATGTTTGTAATGGGAATTTAGTCTTCGAGTTGAGAGTTGTTGTGACTTTTCAATCTTTTTTGATTGGAGGACTTTTACTCCACTATTATATCATTGTTGAACCACCATGTATTAAAGAGAAAGAATTATACTCTCTTGGGGGCATTCTATAGTTTGGGACTGTACTGTGTATTTCTTCTGAGATTTGATATTGAATTTGAGCTATGTGAATGAGAATAGGTCTTCATGGGAAGGTTTGTATGAAAATTGGAAGTATGAAGGCTTTGACTGTGCATTTGGTTTTGAGTTCTCTTTTGGAAACTAGCTTAAGAATTTCTAAGTTTGTATTAGATGATGGATTTCATTTCATAGTATAAATGAAATGAAATATGGTTTGGGGTCCTTGTTGGTTTGAGATCCTTTTTCTATTGACTGATAAGTTTATTGATTGAACTTCTCATTATTCAATTCTCTTCTTTGTCTATATGGAGGGATGAAACTTACTAATATCAGTTATGTTGTAACTAACTCCTTGTAGATTGGGAAAAGTTAAATGTGTCCTTCTATCCTTATGAATTTATGAAATAAATTAATGACAAGACTTGTTGACTGTTTAAAGTGATTGATAGGATCAATTAAGTCTTGTGGTATAATTTTGATGTTGTAGATTATAAAATGTTCCTTTCTTAAAAGTAAATTCATATTTATTAAATGTACTTCTTCTAGATGTTATTACTTATGATTATTTGCATGATGTTATCCATTGTTTCGTGAAATCAAAGTTGTTTAATGAAACAATTAGTGGAATGCACTTTACTTTAATGCTTAGTGCTTATCATGCTCAGTTCATTGAACTGACCCGTGCTAGCAATTTTGCAGATGGACATCGTAAGTGATTAAAGAAGACATGAACTTTCATGTTGTATTGGGTTATTTAATTTTGAACCTTATGTAAAGAGTTTTGATTCATTCTTGAATTGTATTGAAAAAGAAAAGTTGTATTCTTTTTGGAATGAAGGTTGTTTGTTATACAACATGCCTGAAATACATAGTCTTGTAATTGAATAAGTTTTTATTGAGGAATTGAATGTTGGAGATTTACTTATATTGGTTGTGTAAAATATCTTGTATTTATGAAGAAGATGGAATCCCTATCTTTATGATATTATTCATATATGTTATATGCTTAACTTGGATAAACTTGATAAGTTAGATAAAAAGGGAATTAGTTTAATCTCCCTTAATAAGATGCAACTTGTTAAGTTGCATAAGTTAACAATCTTATCTAAACAATTTGAATATAGTATTGGAATGTGTAATGAATAAGTGATAAAACTATATAGCTTGTGAAAGATAAGAAGGGTTTGACAAACCCTAACACTTAATCAAGTAGAGGAAGGTTCTTCCTCGCTAAATGAAATGTAACCCAAAGAATGGTGATATGATCGTTAATCGTTAGACTTCATTTCTTATAAAGTCTACCACTAGTTGAACCTATTTGGTTGCTACACCTTCTCTGAATGATTAAGTTATATTTAATGGAACTTATGATATTGCTGTCCTATTTTGGTTAACTTTTGTTAAACTAAATAAACAAACATTAAAAGCAATCATGAGTTAAAGGAAGTTCTTTAATGCTTAATTGATTCAAGTATAGAACAAGGACTTAAGGAGTGTTGGATTAGGGTTAGCATAGATGTTGTAATCTATTTTATAATCCAAATTAATTAAACATTAATAACCTCCTTGGGGTATGTACATTGTGATGAGGTAGTTTCTGTAGGATGCTGGCACATGCCAACTACAGGGCTGTACCTTTGAGAAGACTAGGGTCTTCTCGAGGATACAACATTGCAGTTGACATGTGGCAACACCCTTCTACATTGATCATCTAGATCTACACACAATAAGGACTTGAACTTAGTTTCTCTCTAGGTCAAGTTAGTGGCATGTTTAGGATAGGTAGTAGCTCTCAATGGCTCAGGGTACCTTGGCACACCTGGTTGACTTAGGTCAACTGAGTATGCCCATATACCCTAAGTCATTGTGAGTGTCTTCCTATAATGATTTATGTTTCTAACCAGGGCTAGGGTTAAACTTTGGGCAAGTGGACTGATGGTAGTCAGTAAAGACCATTCATGATAACAGAGGAGTGAGGTGAAGGATGTATTCCAAAATGACGAGTATGTCATCTAGGAATAGTGACATACACAGTATGTTGTAAATCTTTGGCCAAAGTATCACAAGCTGCTGGTTGCATTGTCCTATGTCACCAAGTTTAAAGCAACATGATATCAGATGAATATTAGTAACAAATATTTAGATATGTTCTTTTAATAGATCACTCAGTACCCGGTTTAGGGTAGGAAAAACCAAGTATATGATAAGTATTCAATACTTAAAGTTATGAACATAAATAGATCGGTAGATAACCGAGTTATGAATGAATAGATCGGTGTATCACCGAGTCATTTACAGTTGCATATGGTTATCTGTTGTGAGATTGATTGGCATGGAATGTGTGTTCTAAATAATGCTTTATTTAGAACAGTGAACATTATGTAAAAAAAATTCCCTTGTTTCTAAAGTCTTAAAATGGGAATGTTACATCTTGGTATCAGAGCTGAAGGTTACAGCTCTTAGACCTATTATGTCCATAATCTGATGAAACTTAAATTTTCTTGTAACATAAAATGGTTAGAACAAGAGGAAATGTTGCAAATAACCCTCTACCTGAGGAAGGAGTAACAACTACCCAGAAACTAGATGAGATCCTTGCTGCCCTGTTGGACATAAGAGATCATTTGGTTATACTTGAACAGCAAGTAATGGGAAATGAGGAGGAAGAAGACACTGACAACAACAATCAGCCACCTCCTGGGGACAATGCCAATGTAGGTGTTGATAATAACAATTGAACATACATGTTCAGCTTGAGAACAAAAAGGCTAGGCTAGCAGCTAAACTCACTAATGATATAAAAAGGATAAGTCCACCTAAGTTTGATGGCACCACATTAGGATATGGAGATGAGAACTAGCTCATCGAAATGGAGAAATACTTTGCAATAAGGAATTTCTCAGAAGAAACAAAGGTGATATGGGGAGCATATCATCTTTCTCATGAAGCATCTTCATGGTGGGACAATCGTAAGGATGAGTTAAACATTGATGAAACTAATAACACCTGGAATCAATTTAAAGGTTACTTTAGGAAATGTTGGCTGCCATAACTTTACTATGATCAGAAAATGACTAAATTTTAGAACTTAGCTCAAGGGAAGCTAATGGTAACTGAGTACTGGGAGAGGTTTACGAAACTCCTTAAGTATGTACCTCAATACCAAATAGATGAGAAGTTCAGGATACAAAAATTCATCATGAGATTAAATCCCGTTATAGGAGGAGAGGTGAATGTTCATAGCTCAACTACATGATGGAAGGGGTACCATTGAAAAGGACTTCATAAGGATGAACAAAAATTGAATGTGGCAAATTTCTTCTCATAAGGAGGAAGTAAGGAAGAAAAATCCCAACTCCTATTCATCATCTCTTGCACCTAAGAAAGGACCATGGAAGAAATTTGGAATGAAAATAATATTTCATCTAATACTAATAAGAAATTAGCAACAAACAAGTTTGTTGGTAATGCAGGAAAAAATTTGATAAGAACAATAATAATGGACAGAAGTCCTATGGGGGTCAGAATGATAACTCTAAGGCTGGAAATAAACAAGAGCCTAGGAAGGGATGTTGGGCCCCTATAATATTGACTAAGATAAAGAGGATGTGAGGTGCACATGGACCAAAGTGATGAGTAGGGAACCCATCAAGGTAATAAGTGCACATGATAAAGTATTGTAAAGGACATATGGTTCATGTGCTATTGCAAGGAGTTGTTTGGGACTTAGCCAGTTATTTAAAGAAATGAAAGGCAAAACATTGGTGACAAATCGTGAAGTTGTCTCAGAAGAAACAGATCACTTAGTACCCGGTAATGGGTAAGACAAACCAAGTACTTAAGAAGCATGCCAGTAAGTATTCAATACTTAAAGAAGACTATCATAGATTGAGTAGATAACATAGTCATAAGGAAACATAATATCACTGAAGGACCAGTCATTTGATACATTGGTGATGGTTCTGTTGCACGAAATGTGTGTTCTAAATAATGAGTTTACTTTGAACAGTGATAAATGACTAATTTTGTTTTTTTTGTGGACTTAGTTTCTAAAGGAGGACAAACAGTATATGAGGAGAATGTTAGATCTTAGTAAAAGATTGACAAAGCCCTAAGACCTAGGAGGGATACCACAGAAAGAAAGATAAATTGATGAAACTAAGATTTCCTGGGATTAGTCAAAGTGGAAATTTAGGAAGGGATGGTACCGTAAATTTACATGATCCTTTTATGACTGGAATTATCAGAAGTTAGCTGATGTGAAAGACTTGGTCTGCTAAAAGCTCAATAGGAATGGTTGAGAACTACTTAAGTAGGTACCTAGTATGCAATTATACGGATGAGAAATTAAGGATACAAAAATTAATCATGGGCTCTCTTTCCGTTATACGAATGAAGGTGATTGTACAATGGGCCCAACCATGATGGAAGGGGTTGTTGACAATAGGCCTTTGTAAGTTATGGAGTATGTTAAAGTACACTTGGTCTGAATGGAAACTTAAGAATCTGGACGCCGTTCTGAGGCCCTATGCATTCTTGAAGTCTAAATTTATTTTCTGTCATCACTCTTATGGGCAACTAATCAAAGGACCATGGAATGCTTCCCACTTAAAATCAGAATAAAAGAAGACTCTGGCTAACCCACAAGTGAAAAAAACGAGTTTACTGACAATGCTTAACTTTGCTAAGAACAATAATAATGGCATAAGTCCTATGGGGGTCAGAAATTCTAAGGCTAAAATTGAACTATAAGGGACCTGTAGGAGGTTGCTATAACTGTGGAAAATATCATTATGCAAATTAGTACCCTTTGAAAAATAGGCCACACTGTAGTAGATGACAAGCAAGCTGAGAAAAAGGCGATGCCTATAGAAGTTCGGGGTAATTTATTTGGTTTACCTATAACTATTCTTTTCGATACTAGAGCTACTGAATGTTTTATTTCTAATAAATTAGCATCAAAATTAAAAAAAAGCTGAAAACATGGATAAAACATGGATTGTGTAGTATGGAAACAATGTTGTTCATACAGTTAGTATGTGTCTTTTTGGAACAATCCTTTATTTACCTAACCTTTCCATCAAAGTTGATCTTTATGTTGCACCTTTGGGGTCTTATGATGTAATCATAGGTGTTAATTGGTTAGCAGAACATAAGGCTAAAGTGGACTATTTTGAAAAACACATTAGTTGTTTAGATGACCTGTAGAAAACAACAGAGATTTAGGGTGTGAAACGTGAGATTTCTGTTAGAAAACTGTCAGCTATGCAACTTAAAAAGGCCAAAAACAAAGTTTGTACCTTATATGTAGTAAAAATTTCTAAAAAAACTGAAGAGAACAATGATGTTATGGAACGATATCCGTTGTTACGAGACTTCAGTGACGTATTTCCAGAATAATTTCCAGGTCTTCCACCCAAAAGGGAGTTTGATTTCATGATTGAGATCAAGTCCGTAACTGAACCTATTTCTAAAGCACCATATCGAATGACTACTACATAATTAGTAGATCTTAAGGCTCAGTTGCAGGAGCTTTTTTCTAAAGGTTTGATTAGACCAAGTGTTTCACCTTGGGGAGCACCTATAATTTTTGTGAAAAATAAGGATGGAACACTTAGATTGTGCATTGATTACAGAATGTTAAACAAAGCAAAAATCAAGAATAGATACCCACTCCCTAGGATTGATGATTTATTTGATCAGATGCATGGAGCATCGGTATATTCTAAGATAGATCTTTGATCTGGATATCATCAATTGCGGATTAAGGATGAGGATATTCATAAAATAACTTTCAGGACAAGGTATGGACATTATGAGTTCACTATTTTACCTTTTGGATTAACTAATGCACCTGCAACATTTATGAATTTAATGAATAATATCTTTCAAGAATACTTGGAAAAATTTTCTCGTATTCTTGGATGACATTCTCATATATTCTAAAAGTATTGAGGAACACCATGAGCATTTGAAGATAGTTTTGGAAATATTAAGAAAGAGACGGTTATTTGGTAAGCTATCTAAATGTTCTTTCTATGACACAAAAGTACACTATTTGGGACATGTAATAAGCAAGAATGGAATTTCTGTAGATCCTTTAAAGATTGTAGCTATAACTGAGTGGCCTACACCAAAGAATGTACATGAAGTTAGAAGCTTCATGGGACTTGCTGGCTACTATAGAAAATTTGTAAAAGACTTCTCTAAGGTGGCTACACCAATAACTTCTTTACAGAAGAAGGATAAAAAGTTTGTTTGGAATGAGAAATGTGAAATTGCATTCAAAACTTTGAAGGAACAGTTAACTTTAGCACCTATTCTTGCAGTACCAGATCCTAATGGAGATTTTATGGTGGTAACTGATGCATCTGGTGAAGGTCTAGGAGGTATTTTGTTACAAAATAGTCATGTCATAGCTTACAAAAGTAGAAAACTTAAGTTACATGAGTTGAATTATGCTCCACATGATTTAGAGCTTTCTTCCATTGTTCATGCATTACAAGTTTGGAGGCATTACCTACTTGGTAAACCTTTTGAATTGAAAACTGATCATCTTGGGCTGAAATATATCTTCACTCAGCCAAATCTTAATGCAAGACAACGAAGGTGGTTAGATTTTTTGTCTCAATATGATTTTGACATCAATTATATCAAGGGTAAAGAAAATAGAGTGGCTGATGCTCTAAGTCGTAGGAAGCACATTTCTGCTCTTATAACATTGAGAACTCAATTTAAGGATGAAGTAAAAAGTGTTATGGAATCTGATTCTTATTTTTAGCAAGTAAAGACAACGCTTGCTGCAGATTCTAGTGATTTGAGATATAAAGGTTTTCACTTCGATAATGAAGGAATCTTAAGATTTGAGAATAGAGTATATGTACCTTTGCTAAATGATTTGAGGAAGAAATTGTTAGCAGAATTTCACAATTCACCTTTTTCTGGACACCCTGGTATTACAAAAATGCTTGCTGATATAAAACAACAATATTTCTGGAAGGGAATGAAAAAGGATGTAATAGACTTTGTGACACATTGCCTTGAATGTCAATGTGTTAAAGTGGAACATATGCACCCAACCAGTTTATTGTATCCTCATAGCATACCGCAGTACAAATGACAAGTGATAAGCATGGACTTTGTACAAGGGTTTCCTATGTCAAGAAATAAACATGATGTTATTTTAGTAGTTGTGGATAAACTAACAAAGGTAGCACATTTTATTGCTGGAAATCTGAAGGATGATTCTCCTGTGTTAGCTAAAAGATTTGTACATGAATTTTTCAGATTACATGGAGTACCTGAATTAATCATTTTGGATAGAGATCCTAGAATGACGTCAAGATTTTGGTAAATGCTTAATGCAGCTTTAGGAACTAAGCTGAATTTCAGTTCTACGTATCATCTAGAAATAGATGGATAGACTGAAAGAGTTAATCAAGTTTTAGAGGATATGTTACGAATGTATTGTATGGATCAGCAGTACAAGTGGGAAGAGTACCTTCCACTAGTTGAGTTTGCATATAATAATACATATCATGCCTCTCTTAAGATGGCACCTTTTGAAGCATTATACGGAAGAAAATTTAGAACCCTGTTAGTTGGGACAACATGGAGGATAGAGAGGTAATTGGACCTGAAATCCTTACTAAAATGGAACAAGTAGTTAAATTGATTCGTGAACGCTTGAAAGAAGCAACAGATAGAAAAAAGAGTTATGCTGATTTGAAGTGGGTAGACATGAAATTTGAACTTGGTGAGAAGGTTTTTCTTTGGGTCAAACCAAAAATGAACTCTATAACTTTTGGCAAGGCTACCAAGTTATCACCTCGTTATGTGGGACCTTTTGAGATAGTTGAAGTAATCAACCCTGTAGCTTACCGCTTAGCATTACCTCCTGCTTTATCATGAATGCATGATGTTTTCCATATTTCTTTACTTAAGAAATATGTTTCAGATTTATCACATGTGTTAAATTAGAATTCCTTGCAGGTCCAAGACCCAGGAATAATTGTGGTTAAACCCATACGAGTTCTTGAAACTCACCAATTGCATTTAAGAAATCATGAGATAAGTCAATGCAAGGTCCAATGGGACCAGTTCAATGAAGAAAGTGCAACCTAGGAAAACCTGGACTATTTGAAAACTACTTTTCCATATCTATTTGAATAGAATTGATTATATTGGCAGATAAAAAAAAATTTGATTTTATCTTTATAATACAATAAGTTTGCTAGTTTTGGGAAGATATTTATTTGTTTCGAATAAACAGCTATTTAATGATGATTTCTGAAACTTAAAATTTGAATAATGTTGCAAACATATGTTAAGTAAGTGAATAAAAATTGATTATCCTGAATGCACTGACTAAAATGAGGTAATCATTGGGACGATGATTCTTTTTAGGAGGGAAGCATGTAACACCCTTGATAATGGTTATATTCCTCCTTTGCATTTCAAGTGTTGACATGTGATTTTCTTGATAAAGATGTGTTCTTTTGACTACTGAAGATCATGCTTGATATGGATAAATCATTTATGCTCTTTGATTGTAAGGGTTGGTATGTTGTTTCTTGCAATAATCTATTTCACTTCTCATTGGATAAGCTGCAATCTGGTTTTAAGAGTTGCAACTTACCTTTCACAATTGGACTCATCCTTGGATCAATTCCATTGATCCAAGGTATGTTTTAAATCTTCTTCTCTAAACAGAATGAAAAACTGACATACATTGATTAAAATACTTAATGGACTGAACTTGTAGTTATTGCAAATTCTTTATCATCTTGAAAATAGTGCTTGCATTCTGTTTTGTGTTGTGCTCGGCTCTTCTTGATCGACCCTTGCAGAATGCTTAATGGTGTTAAGGGAAATAGAAACCCTGCTTCTAGATTCTTGAGAAAAAGAAATTATTATGTACCCTTTACCTATACAGTTACCCTAATAGATACGGGACTCAGGTAATTTACCTAACTATTACTACACCACTTTATGTGGGATGACATTCTAACCTAAGTTGTTAGCTTGAAAGGAAATAACCTAGGGGATGCTAAGTTATTTCTAAACCTATTGTTTTTGGTTAAATCTACATCCTATCCTAAGGTGGCAATTTATTTTGGGGGTTATATCCTAAGGTTATATATTTAAACTAACCTAAGATCTAACCTAAGAAAATTCTATCTATCCTAAACTAATGGGATATGAAAGGGGACCTATGGGCCATTGGCAAGTGGGGGAACTAAGTGGTGGTTCCTAAGCTTTTTATTGAGATTTGATTTTGATTTGGTTTTAAATGCAAGTAAGTACTGCCATTTTGGCAGGGGCTAGTGAAAGTTTAGTGGAACCTACGTGGAGGCATCACTAAGTTTGGAAATGCATGTTGAAATTCATTTTGGTCACGCCAACTTTGGATGGTGGTGGCATGGAGAGAAAGGTAGGAATATAAAAATTAATGGCATTAATTTGCCTCAGTTTTGGTAAGCAGGTTGTCTTGGAAGGCATGCTAGCAGATTTGTTGGGGGTTGTTTTTCTTTGCATGCTTCACAATTTTTACTCTACATGGAGCTAGCTGGTTTTTCGAACCAACAGTTTGATCTGCACTTAGTGGCTATTTTTGAATTCTTTGATCTATTTTCGGTTCGAGGAATGTATAAGAGGCATTGTGGAAAAATATTATGGTTGTTTGATCTTGCCTGGAGAAGAAAGGGTGTTGGAAACTTGTTTGGAAGTCTTCTTCGAATTGGCAGAGGCACTATCAGGCATGATAGGCTCTACCCATTAAGATTTCTTGCTTTCTTCTAAATGATTCATTAAAACAATTTATGCTCACTGGAAAATTATATTTGCATGATGTATCTGGTTATTTACTTGCATTTATTCTTGAAATTATGTGCGTTTTGGAATGTGAATCCTTGGCTGTTATTAGTAGTTCTTGGGAACTTTCTCTGAAACAATTGTCAGAGGTTTGCATGCGAAGTTGTTTTGAAACTCTGTAACTTGAACTAGTAGTTCTGCTAATTGTATTTGAAGCTTGTAGCTTGTATTCAAAGCTTTTTTTTCTTGCATTTAAAAATAATGTAGAAAGAGCTGGCTAGTTGCTTGTTGGGTTTTTAATCTCTGTTCAGTCATGTGTTTCATGAGTTGAAGTGGGACTCCGTAGTTTCTCTAAACTTGTATTGAAGCTTCAAGATTCATTTTGAGTTTTGTTGAGACCCTGTGTTTGTTTTGGGACTGTTTAGGAACTATGTGAAGTTCTGAACCGATTGGTTGAATCTTCGTATTCAACGACTGTACCACTATTTAGTTCTTAAATACTGAACTTGTTGTCAAGTTGTGTTCTATTCTATAATCAAGTTCTGAACCAAAGTTTTATTCTCCTTTAGGGAGAATGGAAGGTCTTGAACCCATAAATGAGTGTTGGTGTTTATTTTGAGCTTTTATTAGGGCCTCAGGTTTCATTATTAACTCATATTTAAGCTTGTGTTGTTTGAACTTGTGTTTGAAACTCGTATTTGACTTGGTACAGGTTTTTCCATTGTTGGTCATTTAAGATCTCATATTGGATTCGACGTGTTTAACCTTGTACAGGTATTCTGAGTAGAATTTTAGTGGGTATTAAGGACTATAAAGCTTCTATCTCTTTTTAATACTATCTGCTGGAAGGGAGCCTTGTGAGTTTGTTTAGTTAGATGTTGGACCATGTAACTCCTTTTGAGGGATTCTTTTTGTCTTATTTTTAAGAATGAATGGTTGTATGATTTTGGCCTTTAAGACCACACTGTGTTCTTGAACTTGACTGTTTATTTATTTTTAAATAAACAAATTGGAATAACGGCTTGTTTTGGGATAGTCGTATCGATGAAAGAGGTTTTTGGGAATTACTATTATTTCATTTTTATTCCTTTATGTTGAATGATCCCTACCTGTCATATGATTTTAAAAGGAACTAGAGAGGTTTGTGGTTATTTTGTTTAGTCAAGTTGGAAGAAGGTAGGACAGAACTTGTCTTATCGAATTATTTAATTCTTACTTCCATCTGAGTCGTGGGTTTTTGTAGAATGCTAAATTTTAAACATGTTATTCTATATGTGGTTTGAAAAGTTACATTATCACTTATCTGGATGTCGTTAAAGTAGCTCTTGCTTGGGATTTTGAAATTCCTTCTCATTTGTAGTTTGTTGTTAATGTTTGTAATGGGAATTTAGTCTTCGATTTGAGAGTTGCAAATTTTCAATATTTTTTGATTGGAGGACTTTTACTCCACTATTATATCATTGTTGAACCACCATGTATTAAAGAGAAATATTTATACTCTCTTGGGGGCATTCTACAGTTTGGAACTGTACTGTGTATTTATTCTGAGATTTGATATTGGATTTGAGCTAGGTGAATGAGAATAGGTCTTCATGGGAAGGTCTGTATAGAAATTAGAAGTATGCAGAATTTGACTATGCATTCAGTTTTGAGTTCTCTTTTGGAAACTATGTTAAGAATTTCTATGTTTGTATTAGATGATGGATTTCATTTGATAGCATAAATGAAATGAAGTATGGTTTGGGTTCCTTGTTGGTTTGAGATCCTTTTTTTGTTGACTAATAAGTTTATTGATTGAACTTCTCATTATTCGATTCTCTTCTTTGTCTATATGGAGGGATGAAACTTACTAATATCAGTTATGTTGTGTAACTAACTCCTTGTAGATTGGGAAAAGTTAAATGTGTCCTTCTATCCTTATGAATTTATGAAATAAATTAATGACAAGACTTGCTGACTGTTTAAAGTGATTGATAGGATCAATTAAGTCTTGTGGTATAATTCTGATGTTGCAGATTATAAAATGTTCCTTTCTTAAAAGTAAATTCAGATTTCTTAATTGTACTTCCTTCTAGATGTAATTACTTATGATTATTTGCATGATGTTATCAATTTTTTCATGAAAGCAAAGTTGTTTAATGAAACAATTAGTGGAATGCACTTTACTTTAATGATTAGTGCTTATCATGCTCAGTTCATTGAACTAACCCGTGCTAGCAATTTTGCAGATGGACATCGTAAGTGATTAAAGAGGACAAGAACTTTCATGTTGTATTGGGTTATTTAATTTTGAACCTTATGTAAAGAGTTTTGATTCATTCTTGAATTGTATTGAAAAAGAAAAGTTGTATTCTTTTTGGAATGGAGGTTGTTTGTTATACAACATGCCTGAAATACCTAGTCTTGTAATTGAATAAGTTTTTAATGAGGAATTGAATGTTGGATATTTACTTGTATTAGTTGTGTAAACTATCTTACATTTATGAAGAAGATGGAATCCCTATATTTGATGATATTATTCATATCTGTTATATGCTTAATTTAGATAAACTTGATAAGTTAGATAAAAAGGGAATTAGTTTAATCTCCCTTAATAAGATGCAGCTTGTTAAGTTGCATAAGTTAACAATCTTATCTAAACAATTCAAATATAGTATTGGAATGTGTAATGAATATGTGATAAAACTATAGAGCTTGTGAAAGATAAGAAGGGTTTGACAAACCCTAACACTTAATCAAGTAGAGGAAGGTTCTTCCTCGCTAAATGAAATGTAACCCAAAGAATGGTGATATGATCGTTAATCGTTAGACTTCATTTCTTATAAAGTCCATCACTAGTTGAACCGATTTGGTTGCTACACCTTCTCTGAATGATTAAGTTATATTTAATGGAACTTATGATATTGTTGTCCTATTTTGGTTAACTGTTGTTAAACTAAATAAATGAACATTAAAAGAAATCATGAGTTAAAGGAAGTTCTTTAATGCTTAATTGATTCAAGTATAGAACAAGGACTTAAGGAGTGTTGGATTAGGGTTAGCATAGATGTTGTAATCTATTTTATTATCCAAATTAATTAAACATTAATAACCTCCTTGGGGTATGTACATCATGATGAGGTAGTTTCTATAGGATGTTGGCACATGCCAACTACAGGACTGTACCTTCGAGAAGACTAGGGTTTTCTCGAGGATACAACATTATAGTTGACATGTGGCAACACCCTTCTGCATTGATCATCTAGATCTACACACAATAAGGACTTGAACTTAGTTTCTCTCTAGGTCAAGTTAGTGGCATGTTTAGGATAGGTAGTAGCTCTCAATGGCTCAGGGTACCTTGGCACACTCGGTTGACTTAGGTCAACCGAGTATGCCCATATACCCTAAGTCATTGTGAGCATCTTCCTATAATGATTTATGTTTCTAACCAGGGCTAGGGTTAAACTTTGGGCAAGTGGACTGACGGTAGTCAGTAAAGACCATTCATGATAATAGAGGAGTGAGGTGAAGGATGTATTCCAAAATGATGAGTATGCCATCTAGGAATAGTGACATACACAGTATGTTGTAAATGTTTGGCCAAAGTATCGCAAGATGCTGGTTACGCTGTCCTATGTCACCAAGTTTAAAGAAACATGATATCAGATGAATATTGGTAACAAATATTTAGATATGTTATTTAAACAGATCACTCAGTACCCAGTTTAGGGTAGGAAAACCAAGTATATGATAAGTATTCAATACTTAGAGTTATGAAATCAATAGATTGGTAGATTACCAAGTTATGAAATGAATAGATCGGTGGATCACCGAGTCATTTACAGCTACATATGGTTATCTGTGTGAGATTGATTGGCATGGAATGTTTGTTCTAAATAATGATTTATTTAGAACAGTGAACATTATGTAAAAAAAATTCCCTTGTTTCTAAAGTCTTAAAATGGGAATGTTACACAAATGGTGATTTTGGGCGCAGGTGTAAATTGTATGTTGGGCATGGGATTAGTTGATTGGCTAGATGCTTTTTTATTTTCCCTTTTCCTTTTGGGTTGTAGTGGAAACTTGGATCATATTAGTCTGAGGGAAAGAGGTAGATTTTTGGAGGTGTATAAAGGGTTTTGGGGGTGGAGATGGAGGTATTTGAAGAGGTAAGGGATGATGGTGTGTGGTGACAGGTGAAGGTGGAAGAGGGTCCTCATCAAGAAGATCATCATCATTGAATTTTCTTTAGGAAAACATAGCTAGAGAAGAACGGTTTTGATAGCCTTATAACCTTCTACATCATGTCCTGACAGACGATGGTAGGCACAAATTTTAGTTTCAGAAAACCCTTTTGGTTTGGGTTTGAGGGGGGTCATAAGGTCAAAGCAAAAATAATGTGATGACTGAGGTCTCTAAGGGGTTGGATAGAATGTTGGCATATGACCCTACCAATTGATAACAATGGAAATTGAGTGTGGGTTTGGTAAAGGTGCAGATGATTGTGAGGTAAGAGACGTTATAAAGGATGAATGGGTTAGATCAATGATTTGGTAGGTGGTATTGTCTTAGGTTTTGATGGCATATTCTTAGGTAAAGGTGTAGTAGAAGAGCTAGTAATTGAAGGTTTTATTAGTTGATATACCTTGTTGGAGTGTAGTGGGTTCTTGTGTTTGGATTGCACCTTCTTGGGTAAAGGTGAGATGGGAGTACATGATGCAAAAAGGAAAATAGATGGTGGAAGAGGATGGGTTACCCATAGGGACAATAGAGTTTTGGTGGAAGTGGTTGGTAGAGGCCAGGTGGATGGTATGGATTGAATTCATTTAGGAAAAGTTGGGGTTATAGTAATTGGTAGCGGTATATGTGGTAAGAAATGTACGAGTGAGGGCGAGGGTTTTTGTTGTCCAGGTAAATTGGATATAACAAAGGATTGTGATGACGAGGTAGGTTACTTAGCTTTTAATTTTCCTTGGGCAAGAATTTGTTTGGCCAAGGTTGATGGGTGAATTCCTAGGATGGAAAGAAGGGGAGAAGGTTACAAAGGTGTGATAGGTGAGACTGGTGTATGTGGCCTAGAAGTTTGGGTCTTCCTTTTAGGTACAAGAACAATTTTCGTGTGGGATTGTAAAGATGTGGCTAAATCTAATTTGACGGGTGGATGGGTAAGGATTAATGTCGACATGACACCTAAGGTATGGATGGTTCTAGATATAGATGAAGATATAGGTGTGGAAGGTTCTTAGGCATAGGAATGTTTTTAATCGTGGGTAAAGGTTTGGTTATAGGTAAAGGTGACAGGGAAGAAACCATTTTAACAAGAAAGGTCAGGGTTGTTTTGGCTCTTGAAATACCTTTGGATAGATCATGGAGGTATTTGTAGGCAACATTTGCAGTTGAGTTGAAAAGGGGAGCCGAATGCATCCCCAAAGTGTGGAATTATTAACGTAATCCAAACGATAGACCAGTCGTGAAAATGGGACTATTTTAAGAGGAGATGTAGTTGGTTTAATGGAAATCCCTATAAAATATGTCTAAGAGACAAGGAATTGGTTAGCCTTGGACTCTGTGGGTAAACGAGCTAAGACCAGGTTAACGAGATTCTAAAATGTTGATGGAGAATTTTCCCTAATAGGTAGTGGTGTGTCTAAAGAATCTCCCATGGGTAGGAGAGATGGTAGGTGGGGTGAGGTAGACTTCTCTTTTGGTGGAGGAGAAGGTGATGGTGATTCTCTTGTGGGTAGGAGAGTTAATATTGTTGAATGTTTGATAAGTACGAGGTAAATAGTGAAATGGTATCAGCATAAATTATGAACTTCCTCATGTGTGAATGAGGAGATCAAGGGGAATCCTCTAAGGATGAAGGAGTGGAATAGGTATTCTCCTTTGAGGGTAGAGGAGATCATGCCAAAATTTCCTTAATAGATGAAATAGGTGGAAATTGAGGATCAATTGGTATGATAGCAAAAACAACGTGGACTTCATGAACATTACTATCATTGGTTGAAGGTTCACTATTTTGATTAGATGATGGTGTATGGTTAGGGAAATAATTCTCAAATATGTGCAAGTTTTGATTTACTAGTGCATTCAATTTTTCCATGACGAGATCTCCATTATCTCACATTTCCTAGACAATGTTCTTACAAGTTATGCAATTACCATCACTATGGCCTTTTACGTGATGATAATTTCAATAGTCATGCTCCTTGTACCTTGTGGGCATAGGATGAGCGGGATCAAAACTAATATGATGTTTTATGGGGGGTAGTGCAATGGTTGTGGCTTTATGAAGATTTTCCAAGACTAAAGAATAGGGCATTCTAATTAGAGTGTACTTTTGTTGTTCCCACCGGAAATGAAAAGTATGAATACGGGAAAGATTGCAGGAAGGTTTAGCTTGATTAGATGGATGAGATGGAGAAATTTTGAAAACTACCACCTTGGAAAATCCTTTGGATTTTGAATAATTTTTTTGGGGTTTTGAAGATGAAGAAGAATCATTTGATTTGAACGTGGCATTTTTGTTCCACAATTGGATTTTATTTTCTTTAATGGTGTGAATTTCTAGACTTTGTGCCATGGTAAATTATTCATTGAAGGTACAGAAGGTTTTACCTATAGAGTTGGTGAGATGTGTCTAGAAAAATCTCTAGTGAACAACTCTATCTATTCAGCTTAAGGTAACTGGAACGTTAATTGGTTTATAATACTTCACCAATGAGCAACGAAATCTGTGATAGATTTGTTGTCATATTGTCATGTCAAACTTAGGTTAGTCATGGTGAATTTTTTTACTACATTTATTGAGAAGTGGTCCAGGAATGCTTAAGCCACTTGGTTAAAGGATTAAATGGAATGTCTATGTAAACTGATGTACCAATCTAAGGCAAGTCCTATTAGGTACATGGGGAATGTTCGTAGGAGTAAACCATCGTCATGGGTAATTATATAGCACCCATGTTTGAATGACCACAAGTATTGTTGCGGGTCTTCCTTACTATTGAAATGGTTGAAATTGGGCATTTCCCAATACATGAGGTATGGGAGAATAGGAATAGATGGATGAATAGACTCATTACATATTTCATCATAAGTTAAGGAGTTACGAGAACTGGAAGCTGATTCTTCTATTGTTTTCATATTTTCCATCATCATTCTAATGAGGTCATTGGTGGGCTATAAGGAATGGAAACCTCCTGCAATAAAGGGAGGTTGAAGATAGGTGTATGATGTGTATGGCATCCCAGTTCCAAATATGAAAAATATAAAGCAGGGAAAGATATTGGTAGAAGATACCCTAAATAAGTGATAGACGAGATCAGGGGTTGTTGGTGATGCATGAAAACAAATGGGGTAGTCGTAACAACTCTCATGGTAATTAGGGGTAGAGACTAAGGGATAGAAAGGATTGGGTTTTGAAATGGGGTGTGGGTTACCGACATCAGGGGTGGTGTGTTGTAAGTGTTATATATGAGGAAAAGGAGGCAAATGGGGCCATGCTCAAGGCAGTTGGTGAAGAAATGGTCCAAACCATAGGTGCAATAGCTATGGAAGAGGTGGGACCTAAATGAGATACCATAAGGGGTAAAGTGCATGAGGGTAGCTTTGAGCTAGTGGTAGATGATGAGGAAGTGGGGGAGAGGAAGGAGGAATAGATACAGGCATGTCGTATAATAGTTGTCTTGAGGAGTCTTGGGTAGATGAGTGGGAAAGATAGTATTGTAAGGCTGCAGGATTCTAGTCAAGGAGTCTTACAAACTCCTCATCACCGGTAGAAATAGTGATAGGCTGAGTTGGATCCATAGGTGACAGGATGGAAGGCGGTGATGGGCTAGGTGGGAGTGGTTGAAGACTAGCATGAAATATAAGGGTGTTGGTTTGGCTGTGAGTCAACACCATGTGAATTAGCATTGACCTAGTAAAACTGTATTCTACAGATGACATAGAAAACAACAGGAAGGGAAAATAATAGATACTGGTAGGTGGACTTTATCAATGTTTCAATTAAAAATCAAAACAGGGAAACTGACGCCGGTTAAGGTGACCGATGATGGTTAAAGGGGACCGATGACGGTTACAGTAACTGATACCAGTTACTGTGGGAAAACACCAGTTTGAGAAAATGAAGCAGAACTGATGAAAATGAAATGGGGAAACTATACTTGATAGTGATATCAGAATGTTGGGAATATGATGATGTCTTGAGGACTACAAATAGAAAAGAGAAGGTGATGAAATTTTTTTTAAGGTAAAATAACCAAAAGAGCTAGTAACTAACACTAGTTCAGGTAAATTGATGACGGTTCAGATGGGAACTGATGACGGTCACTGGACTGACACAGGTTACTATGAAATCTTAAGAAGTGAATAAAAATGGATTTTGTAAATTAAATCAGATGAAGAATCAATCCATAAATCTAAGAATTATAATATGAGGATCTGACACACTCAAAAACAATCAAAATTATCCAACTATGATGGTGGAGTGTGAAAGGAAGAAGAAAATGAAGAAATGTAATCCTCACAACTCAAAATGTAATTCAGGAAGAAAGCTAAAAAAACACGTAATCCTATGAGTGAATTTTATGTTACTTTAGCTTATGCTATTTGAGACTGACTTGTGAATTTAGAATAGATTTTTTTGGTTGGGAAGGTGTCCTATGAAGAGGCAATCTAAAGGGGAGGTTTCAGGTTATGTTTTGGTGGGGGTAGTCCTTTCTCTGAGATAATGACTAGACAAAGAAACCAGCTGGGTGCCCACTGTCAATCCTTTGATTGTGTGATCATTGACAACTTCTTCCAGGTAAGGTGTTGTTTAAGAAGATGTGTGAATTTGTATATTTTGTGTAGTTTGAGAGAGAGAGAGAAGAGAAAGTGATTTCTATGGTTCAATTATGTCAACCATTAGCTAGGCATGACTTCCAATGTATAAGTTGCCCTCATTTTTAAATGTGAGCTAATAATGCAGCATACAAGGATGAAATGCAACAAATTTTAGAACCCAAATTGACAGTTATATTCAATGTAGAAAATGATGAATATGAGAGAGGATGATTTTCACTAATGCATAAATAAAAAAGAATGAATATTTTTAAATGCACCAAAATAAATGTTTCATTTAGAGGAATTAGAAAGAAGGAGAGATTACTCAGAGAAGAAGATTTAGTGAATAACGATTTAGAAAGGAAACACACAAGATGCAACCTATATGAATAGAAAGGAACCCACAAATGAGGGTCCCACTGGGCGTGCCAAAATGTTTCACCAATAAGTTGCGTACATATGAGAAAAATAGATAAGGTAAAGGTGAGGAGGAATACTGTGAAGTTAAGGTGGAAGGTAGAGTGCACGCGTTCTGATTTCCTGATCCAGTACTAATTGTGATAACTTCCTTTTTCTAGGAGGAACTACCTATGAATGTAAAACAAGACCACAAGAAGAATATTAAACAATATATGTCAGTGGACTTCCTAGCATGTGCTAGATCTAGGAAGTGTGATACTTCCTAGATAGTTTTCAATCCACTACTTAATAACATTTAATGCAAGAAGTAACATAAAAAAATAAAATCCTACTGTAGTTGATATGATTTAGCTATCTCATTTAAATACAATAATAAAAAATTATCTAACAGGTATGTAGTTATGATCAAATCTGGAGGCTGGACATGTAGTCAAGGTTACTAGAATAGGCTAGGATAAGTTTTTGGGTGGTTTTGGGTTATTTGGGTGAAGGTTATGAGGTTGTTGTTACAGGAAGAATTACTAGATATAGAGACTGAAATTTGTTAGGTATGACTGATGCCAGTTGTGAGGGAAACTGATGATGGTTTAGGTTAACCAACGTCGGTAGAGGCAGGCTAATAGAAAATCAATAAATTTTTGTTTTGAAGGTTCTCTGTGATTGCAAAGAGAATGGAATAAGGATGGCTACGTCAGTCAAGATGTTGAGAATGATCAAAGATGTCTTGGGTTGAATATGGGGAGCCCAAAGGTTAAGGATGGTAAGATGGGTGGATTGAAAGGAAGTTGAGGATTAGGATACAAAGGATAATATGATTTAAAGGGGAAATTTAAATAAATGATGATCTAAAAAAGTATGGAATAATGTAGATATAAATGCACTTACTTGTATTTGCAGACCTGATGGTTGGATGAAGGGTGATGGTTGATCTATGAAACTGGTGGTCGGTGTCACAGACAGTGCTTCACAGAATTCCACCGTGAATGACAATGTCTTCAAATCAGTCTTGGTGTTGGATGGGGTGTGTCTGGATGTGTGAGTGTTCTCTTGTTTGTGATCCCATGTAGCTATCTCTCTATCCAAACTCAAATAATTATTCCAACCTCCCAAACAAGTTTACCAAAGTGAATATATGGTAACCGATGAAGGTTTTGGTTAATCGGTATCGATTGAGGGTTAACCGGAGTTGGTTAAGGTAGGAAATCCTAGGTTTCTAAAACAACAGATCTTGGCTATCTTTTGACCAGTTATGCCCATTGGTTTGGGTCTAAAATGGTATTTTCTACATAAGTAAGTGGGAATGTTGTTAGAGAAATAATAGGCATCTAGTGTTAGGGTTAGACTAAGTCTCAGTTAGTTATGGTAAGTAGAGATTGAGTCCTAGTTAGAATGAACATGCTAAGAATAGGTCCATGATGAGGTGTCTAGGTGATGTGGCTAGGTGAGGTGGTCAAGTGAGGACATTAATTAAATAAATTAAAGTAATTAATTAAATTAATCATGTGCACTATGGGATATGAATATGTAAGGTATGGTTTATTTAATTAAGGGGAATATAAGGGTGGTACAACATAATTTTGGTGTCTACATTGGGTTCAACCAATGACATTGCCAAATTAATCTTTGGAGATCCTATGTAGACCCTTGAACTTAGGAAGGGATCCTAGCACATAGGCATCCCAATAGCAGTTCAAGCACACTAGTCCTTGCTCCTCCTGCACTCCTACACTTTTATGGGTTCAGTTTCGAGGTCCTGTACATGTTTTCTGCCTGTCTCCCACCTTCGTAGACTACCAAGATATTTACAAAATCATCTAAGTAGCCTAAATCTCTATTTTACTTAGGGTTTTACTTCCTTTGATTATTTTTTTGAGTCATTTCTATACTTTATTATCATATCTTGTTTTTTGTAATATACATAAGAATTTAACAAAGTAATATATATCATCTTAGTTTATTTTTGTTAAATCATTTAGTGAACTTTATTATTCCTACACTAACTTTATGAAAATGTATCATAATATTACTCCTTCCAAACCCATTTATCACTCTTCTTATCCTTTTTTTCTCCAACAAAAATTTATTGTATTGTTATTTATGCTGTTGATTTCATGCATGTTCTTACTCAGCGCCCTCCTCACTTCATTATTATTATGGTTGACCCAACTATAAATGTTGTTACTACTCACTGCACATGTCCTCTTATGGATCCACCATCTTGTATTCCACTACCTATTAATCATAAAACTCTTGCAGCCATCAATAAAGGGTATGAAATTGTTGAACAACTTAAGAACACACCTTCCAAAATCTCTATTTATGACCTACTGCGTAATACATCTGATTGTTGTAATAAATTAGAAGTACCTCTTGGATCACCTCTCAAGTTGTGGGACTTGGGCTCGAGGTGAACCTCTGGAGAAGGCCGGCTTCCTTTTCCTAAACTAAGTGTTGT
This sequence comes from Taxus chinensis, assembly GCA_019776745.2. Classification (NCBI taxonomy): domain Eukaryota; kingdom Viridiplantae; phylum Streptophyta; class Pinopsida; order Cupressales; family Taxaceae; genus Taxus; species Taxus chinensis. The sequence goes on from CM034157.1 coordinate 287,986,533, forward strand.
ACTACTCCTAGTGCAATAAAATGGCTATCTAATCCTAGGCTAACATTTTCATGGGTTTTAGGGAAAGATATTTGCAAAAAGGAAACTATACTAGGGATGGTGATGCACCAAATAAAGGGATGTTTTTAATCTCAGGAAGGGTTAATGTGAGTAGGATGCTAGCACCATTAGTCACCTTCACCTATTGCAACTTAGAAAGGGCACAAAATACCACAGACCAGAAGCATGTGTTCCTTTATTAAACTTGAAGTATACATAATAGAGAGATCAAATTTGATTGAACACCCAATTAACTAATCATGAGGATAGAACACATGCACATGTCAAACATCCATTTCACTGATTACAACTAATGATAATGCAACTTTTAACAACAGAAGGAAAACAATATTTCCACAACTGACATAAAAGATGGTTACATTACTTCCTCATAACATAAAATAGATAATCTGAAATAAAGGTAAGCTAATCATTCACACTAAGGAATTATGCATTCACAAAGCATATACTGATCAACCATTCAACACAATAAATCAGGTTCTTCAAGGCAAGATATCACTCTGAATATAATTAAAAGGTTTCAAAATCTCTGAAGCACTCTTCCAAGCTTGAAGAGCAACTTCACCAAAAATGATCTATATATCTCTCATGACTCCATGCACCTAACTATTTATAAGTTCTTTAGGCTTGAGCCATTACAGCTGGGCCTTCAACTAACATTTTACTAAAAATAGAAATGTCATTAATTCAAGGGAACATGCTCCCATAAAAATAGAAAGTTTGTTGCAAGGGTTTGACTCAGTCAACCCTACAACTTTGACTGATCCAGAGCTTGGATCTTCCCTTTCATGGCTACTCAGCTTTGGCTTGGTTCTGCAACGCCTTCTCCTTCCACAGGTTTTTATTGTGCTTCCTCCCATGTAGCCATCCGATGTTTATATTCGAGGAAATGCTTGATGATCCCCTGAATTTTTTCATCTCCTGGCCCACATGCATAGTGATTTACTACATTATGTTGTCTCGATTCCCCTTGTGATTTTGTCTGGAATTCTTATAAGTTTACTCACAACTTTCTTTAGTCTTCCTATGAAATTTTGGCATAAAACCAATCTATCAATAGATTCACTGCTGAAAGTTTTGGTAACCTCATTGTCGTGCTTCACCAAATCTTTGAAATTTTCCTTGATTTGATCTTCTGGGAGAGCATCAATGTTTTCGTTGAAGAACTTACAATTAACAATATCAAATTCTTTTGATATATCATTCAAGGCATCCATAATTTCCACTCGTTTATCATCCAACTTCTTAATTAAATCTTGTAGCACCTGACACCGGAATTCCATGGCCTTTTGATATTCAAACAAATTTGAAGCATCATCGATTACATCCTCATGAAGGAGTAGATCTGGATCTTCTTCTCTGATTTCACTCCATGTTGTCAAATTCAAATTTAGATTATTATTGTCCTTAGAAAAGGCCTCATCCATTTTGCAAATAGCATCTCTTCCAACCTGCAAATCATTATATATTTCAAGAGCCTCTTTAATTAAAGGATTAACTTCTTGCAGTATACATTCCATCCATCCATTTACTAATCTCCCTTTCTAGCCTATCTTTTCAATCTCATGATAAGAAATGTCATCGATGGTAGATGAAACTTTCATAGCCGTAGTAGTTGAGACTTCAGTAGATGGAGTTGGTTGTGTTACTTTTTGTAGCAATGCAGTGAGCTGCTCGACCTTGGCTTTAAGCTCATCCTTAGAAGCTTTATCCTTATCATATTTCTCTAGCAGATTTCCAAGAGTAGTGTGTACATCTTGTTTATCTCCTTCGTGAGTGGATTTTCCCAGTGAAAATCTAGAAATCTGATAATCTGCAGCTGTAATTGTTTCCTTAGTTTTTCCCTCAATGGGAGTAGCAACCTCTACAACTTGTTCCCCAGATGGATTCACTGTCAGGCTAGAAATAATCTTTGGCCTCTTGGCCTGTCTTTTTGGTGTATGCTCCAATATACTCAGATCTATGACATCCCCCAGAGGCACTTTCTTCTTTTGCTTTGGAGTCTACCTAAACAACCATTCTGGAATGGCTGATGCTGATGAGGATAGAATAGTAGATTCAGTACCTGAAACATTAGTCACAACAAGAGTACCAACAACATTAGTTGGCATTTGAATGGAAGTGGTAGTAATGGATGGGGTGGATGTGAGGATGGCCATAGGAGTGGATACAATGATATTAGGAGATGAGATGGAAGGAAATGGAAGTGTTAGGGGAAGTGAAGTAGAAATGGGTGACCCAATAGTTTCCCCAGCTGAGAGAACTGGAAGGGATGAGAATACTTGGGCCATGGAAGGAGATGGGAAAGAAGAAATGATCGTAGAAGTGGAAGGAACTGATGTAGGAAGTGACAATGGAAGAGGAAGAAGAGATGATGGGTCTTTTGGGACACTTGGAGAATCACCGACTTCAACTACTTCTGCCATGGGTGCTGTAGGAGACATGGCTTTAGAAATATGAGCCTTGAAGAGAGATGAGCTCCCAACAACAAATGAAATATTTTTTTGGAACTATATGGGCCTTTTGAATTGACATTTTCCCCTTTGTGGGTGTTGATTGGCTCATGGTTGATGGGCTTCTATATTTATAGGTTGATCTACCCCCTTGGGTGAGATTCCCAAGGTAACCAACCAACTGTAGGTTCTCTACAGAATGGGCCCCGCCCTCTCCTTTGTATTGCAACATTCTTCCACATACCAATCAATCCATGGCAATGGTTGATTGGCAACATTATCATTTTTATATGCTACATCCAAAACCTCATCATCATCTTGCATGTCTTTTGGGACATCGGCTATACCAAACTGCCGAACCTCATCCAAAGTTAGCCTCTCATAGTCTCTTTGTCAGATGATGAATTCATCCCAAAAATGAATCCAGATGTCTTCTAACTGGGGCACATGGGAACTAGACTGACCTGTTTCACTGAATTTACCCCAATAGTCAAAATTGGTCCATGGATGAAAAGTCTGCAAGGTTACTTCTACCATTTTTGCATCCACATTCTTAGCCTTTAAATATTTGGGAAAGTGTATCTACCAATTGAAATAGGGAACTAAACTCCCACTTTGTGTCATTTATTCTGGATCTTATGGTAATCTAGCAAGTGTCTGCTTTTCATCAAACCAATTCTAACAAGACCCACTTTCAGTGGGACATCTTGGCAGCTTGCTGGGAGCACCTAAAAATGTCAGGAATTTGAATGTAAGTAAATGTGGGGAACTATAGGTAGATAGCTCCCCATTCATGCACTTCCTTGAAGGATTCATCAGAAATCCTCCTGATTATACAACTCCTTATCGAAACATAGAGAATAATAACTGACCTCACAAAGAAAGCATCATTAATTCTGGAAGTGTCTTGGCCAGATTCCCTCATCCACATGTACCCTGAGGATAGAAATCATAGATTTGGGAGGTGATTTGAATACCCTTAGTATTCAATCTGGTGAAATCTCCCATAGTAGTGTGGCATAATGTCAAAAAAGGATGTCATATAGAAAATCTTTGAGGAAGAAATCTGGAACCAATAGGATGGAGCTACTAATATGCTCCCCTCATTTGATAAATTATTTATTCTTCTTGATGGTAGTGATATAACAACCTTGCCATCCCCATCCTTAAATTTCATGGATTCTTCATTGAAGTAGGATATATAAGAACATCCACTCCTGAAACTCTAGGAAATGCATGGATGAGTAGCAAATAATGTCATTGACCTCCTGAATGAAGTCTGATCATACATGGTCTTTGGAAATTTGGCAATTTCTTTATTTGGGGTTTTCACCCTTGCCCACAAGTCTGGAAAATCCCAATGTTCCTAAGATCTGGTGTCTCCTATACTTCGATGTCAGGGAGTTTGAGAATCTTCAAAGAAAGAGTGAGGATTACAAACTCCAAGGAATGAATATTTAACTTTCATGGATTTTCCCTTGGATGTAGAAGTAGACATCAAACTTTGGGAATGCATTGAGGGAAAAACAGCAAGAGCAAGCCCACTTTCATATAATCCTGCATCCAAATTTGAAATTTGGGGAAGAGAAGTCTGAAAAATCAATTTTTCTGAGATCAGTGTCTCCTATGAAAAAGTCAGAAAGACAAGCAAGAGTGAGGAAAACTCCAAGAAATGAAAACTTTTCCTTGAAATGTAGAATAGGTTTTGAAATCTGAATTCTGAAAATTCTGAAGTAAAAATATCCAATCTTTTCCAAAAACCTTAAACCTCTGAAAACCTCAAAAAATAGAGTTTCTGAAGCAGAGTTACCAAAAGTCCAAAAGTTCTTCTGAAAACCTGAATTGAGAAGAGAAAAAAAACCTAAAAAAGCTTGAAAACCTCTGAAAGTTTGAAATCGGAGAGACTTCTGAAAGCCCGAAAAGTAGAGTTGAATTGGAAAGTTCTAAAGTTGAAATGATAGGTTCCAAAAACCTGAGACTTCCAAAAACCGAAAATGAGACACTCTGAATTCTGAAATGGAAAAAGGCACGATTCCCAAAACTGAGAAATTCTGAAAAGTCAAATCCTCTCTGAAAAGTAAATCTCTGAACTCTAAAAAAATGAGAAGTGCTGAGAGGGAAAATTTTGAATGCTTCGATGAGGACTTTGAAGATCCTCTGATGCCTGTAGAAAATTAGATCATGGAACCATTAGGAGGAATCAAAGTGGAAACATGGTGGGCAATGAGATTTCATTTTCCAAGGCATACAGAGGAGGAACAAAAGAAAAATGAATAAGGAGGAAACAAAACAAAAGATCTTAAACCAAAAAGAAAATAACCAAAATAAAATACCTTGAAAATGACGTCGAAAAGTACAAGATACAGTAAAAACCCAGGTCGTCAGAGAAAAATGTCAAATGAAAATGACAGGTAGAACAACCGAGTTTAAATAGAAAAAACCTGACATTAATGGCCAAATTTTGATCCGTACGGAAGTAGGTAAGAAATTAAATGATGCAAAGAGAGCTCCGAAAAGTTTGAAACCTGAAAGTCTGAAATTCTGAAATTTCAGAATTTTAGGGTTTCAGACTTCGGAGATCAAGAGATGAAAATCGTGAAATGTGATGGAAGAACTCCGAAACCTGCAAGCCCGAAAGTCCAAAATTTTGGACTTTCAGACTTCAGAAGTTTGAAAGTGAAATTACTCAAAATGGTCAGGAGAGTTCTGAAACCTAAAAGCCCAAAAGTCTAAAATTTTGGACTTTCAGACTTCAGAAGTCCAAACATAATTTTTCCAAAAGAAGTGACCTAGAGTTCTGAAGCCCGAAAGTCCAAAATTCTTAAATTTTAGACTTTCAGGGTTTCAGACTTTGGAACTCTGAAGGGAATTTTCTAAAAAATCATGACTTAGAATTCCAAAACATGAAATCCTTGAAAGTCTGAAATTTTAAACTTTCAGGGCTTTAGACTTCGGAACTCTGGGCTTGAAAATTGGCAATTTATCAAAAGAAAACTCGAACTCTGAAAACCTGAAAGTCTGAAATTTTAGACTTTCAGGGTTTCAGACTTCAGAACTTGAAAAACACAATTTCAATTCCATGCCAATAAAAATTTGAAAGGGAAAATCCCTGAAGTCTGAAGTCAAATTTTTCAGATTTTTAGGACTTGGAGAATTTCCAATTTGTAGAAAACTTCCATGTGAAGGATTTTCAAAAAAATTATCTGATTGATTTCAATCATTGGTTTCTCAAGGTAGATTAAAATGGTAACATTTTTGGTGACCTCCAGGGAATGCTTTCCTGCTAAGCTTTTAGATCAGTAGCCTTATACAAACCATTGGGAAAAAGGAGTCTTGGAAGAAAACTACATTCAGGGGACACCTAAAACAAAAGAAAAGAAAATGAAAACAAAACAATGTGCAAAGCACTTGGAGGAAAAGACAAATGAACATTGTACAAGGGTGAAACAATCTCAAAAGCAAGCTTTGAGATGTATCCCATTCATGTGAATGGGAAATTATTCTCCATTGAGTCTGGATAGATGAAATGAATTCACCTCTTTGCAACTTGTGATAATATATGGTCCACTCCAGAGAGCGTCAAACTTGGCATGCCTACCTGGTTTGGCTCTGTCTTCGTCCCACTTGAGAACCAAATCTCCTTCTTGAAAATGCCTATCAGAAGCTTTCTTGTTGAAGGATTTCTTAACTTGAGCCTGATGTTGTCCTAAAGTTTTCATAGCCATGTTTCAAACTTCTTCCAGCTCCATGAGTTCAGCAAACCTCACTGTTAAGGAGTCATTTTCCATAACTTTGAGCTGATGAGCCAACTCCAAAGAAGGTAATTCCAAGGAGAGTGGGAGATTTTCCTCCCTTCCATATACAAGTACATAAAAGGTGAACTCCCAATGGCTCTTTTAGGTGTGATTTGATCTACCCATAAAGCAGTCTTAAGTTGTGTATGTCAGGTCCTTTTGTTAGCCTCCATCGTGTTTGATGATCCTTATGAGATTCTTGTTATTTGATTCAGCCAACCCATTCCCCCATGGATAATAATTAGATGAAGTCTTGAGGTAGACCCCATTCTTAACCAACCATTCACTCAACTTCAAACTGAGAAAATCCATTGCGTTGTCAGAGATAACAGTGAATGGAACACCGAATCTTGTCATTATGTTTTCCATAAAATCAAGGACTACCTTTTCGTTACTTTCTTTTAATGCTACTACCTCTCTCCATCGAGTGAAATAATCTGTTACAGTAAGGAACCATTTATGTCCATCATGGGATGATGGGTTGATCATCCAAATGAAATCTAACCCCCATTGGATGAAAGGTTGATCCGTTTGGATAGGATGCAGGGGAAGGGCTGTCAGCTTTTTTTTCCTACAAAAAGGGCACATTCTTTACATTTCCTTACCCAGAGATGAGAATATTTGAATGAATCTGGCCAATAATAACCAGCTCGCATAATTTTGGTGGCAGTTGTACGAGAAGAGTAATGCCCCCAGATAGGCCATTGTGGAATTCTTCTAATATCTTATTCACTTGCTCCTATTTGATGCAGCACAAAAGAACACCATTCAAGTCCTTTTGGAAAAGAAAATTATTGACTGAGACATATGGAATAGTCTGGAGATGAAAAGTATGTCTTTGGAATTTATCCATATTTGAAGGATATGCCCCTGAGAGGAGGAAATTTTGCATTTTTGTCAACTAATCAGCTTGATCATCACCTTCATCGGCATTTAAGAGCGTAACATCTTCCACATCTTTGATCTCTAAGTCTACAGCCAACTGCTGACATAATCCTTTGCCTCTGACAAGTTTAGTGACTTTAATGTGTATGTCATACTCCATTACTTTCATGATCCACCCCACATGTTTCTCATTCATCTCTTTGTTCAACAAAAAACTCCTTAACGCCAGGATGAGAAACCATCAGGTGAATTTTGTTGTTGGACAACATGTGCCTAAACTTTTCAAGGCTCAAATGACTGCAAAGACCTGTTTCTCAATTAAGGAATATTTGAGCTCGTATTCCTTGAGGGACTAACTGAAGAAGGCAATTGGTTGTTCCATCATATTGTCATTTTGCTGGGTGAGAATCCCCGAAATACTTTCCTGACCTGCGAAAGCATAGAGAATGAAATCTTTGTCAAACCTGGGGTTTACCAGTGTGGGAGCTTGAGAAATGGCCATTTTGATAGCCGTAAAGCTCTCCCTCCCTTCCTTCATCCAAGAGAATGGAATGTTCTTTTTCAGCATAGTTGTGAGTGGTTTAGCCAATGTTGCAAATTGAGGAATGAATCTCTGCACAAAATTTATGGTTCCCAGGAAACTCTGGAGACCTTTCTTATGGCTTGGAAGAGATAAGGACATAATTGAATGAATCCTGGTAGGATCAATAGACAGTCCTTCCACTGAAACAACATGTCCCAATAATTTTCCTTCTTGAACTACAAAAATGCACTTCTTAGGATTTAGTGAGACCCCAAATTCTCTACATCTTTGGAAAAAAATTCTTAGATGTGTGATATGATCTTCGGCATGCTTGGAATATACAGTTATATCATCAAGGTAAACCAAGATGATATCATTGATTAGTCCTTTAAATTCCATGTCCATGGCTCTTTGGAATGTAGCCCCTGCATTGGACAATCCAAATGGCATTTTTTGTAAGCATACGTGCCCCACTTAGTAGTGAAAGTTGTTTTGAATTGATCAGATTCTTGGACTAGAATCTGATTATATCCTGAATATCCATCAAGCAAGGAAAACCTTTGAGCCCCTGCCACTATTTGAAGGATTTGTTCCATTGATGGAAGAGGGTAGTGGTCTTTCAATGAGGCACGGTTCAAATCCCTGAAGTCTACGCACAACTGAATCTCTCCATTCTTCTTCCTTACAGGCACCAGATTGGCTACCCATGAGGAATGCTTGATGGGAAAAATTATGCAGGCCTCAATAAGCTTGGTTAGCTCCTTCCTCATTAGTGGCTCAATTTTAGGATTAATTGGCCTCTGTTTCTGATGAACTGGCTTAGCATTTGGATCCAGCTCAATGGTATGTTGAGCTAGACCTGGATCAAAACCACACAGGTCTTTGTAGCTCCATGCAAAAATATCATGATATTCTTGACATAGTTCAATGAAATCTTCCTTCTCTTGAGTAGTACATATTTTTCCAATCTTTAGAATTTTTTCACTTGCCACCTCGACTTCTTCAAAATCTTCTTCTTTGATTACCATGTTGGTGCTTTATCGTTTGGCCTGGTCATCCATCCATATTGAAGATGGATTCAAGAGTAACTAGGTCTTTTGGCAGTTTATTTCCTTTCAACTATATAATTTGATCACCGTAGGAGTTTTGCAGTTTATGTTGGTGTTTGGCAACAAACTCTACTTCTTGCTGTAGGAAAAGGACAATTTGTTGGTCACTATCGAACACCTACCAGCTACTTACATTATCTGGTACTATGGGATGGACCACCATTTTGATCATATTCTGCCCTTCTTTCATAATGTCTGTAGGTATAGCATACTGCAAGCCAATGGTAGCCAGCCTGTCAGCATCTTGATTTTGCTTTCTTGGAACTACATGAATTCCAAAAGCTTCGAAATATTCTATCAAGTCCCAAACCTGATTCTTATATGATCTCAATAGATCATTTTTTGATGTGTTTCAGGCTATTACCTGATGCACAACCAATTCACTATCACCAAAGACCAGTCAAGGCTTTGATTCCTCTCTTTTGAGCTAGTTGAATTCCTTGTATGAGTGCCTCATATTCAACAACATTATTAGTACAACTAAACTACAACCAAAAGGATGAGAAATATTTATCTCCCTCTAGAGAAATTAACATAACTCCTAACACCAGATCCATTCTTACTTCTTGAACCATCAAAGAATAATTTCCATAGTCCTTCAAACCACTAGATGTTTTGACAAGTTGAGGTATGATTGTATCTTCTTCATGAATGCAGTATGTACCTAATCCTTGTTTCTTCCAAAAACAAAACCTAGATTCTTCTTCTGCCAATACATCAGCATAGGGATCATATTGATGATCTCCACTTACCTCATCTAGCACAGTATCAGGAACTTCTTCAACAAGAGTAGTTGGTTCATGATCAACATCTTCCTCTTCTGGATCACAAATGGTGTAATTCCCATTTATGGGACTAGCAGTGTAGGGTTCTACATGATTATGGTAGATTGGTTCCACCCTTATAGTCACTTTGGTTCCGTATCGAGTCTAAGAATCATATGTGACCAATCTGATGATAGATAACCACCCATCTTGGAAGTGAAATCTCGTGATAGGAAGATGGCAAAGAGAGGAGGAAGCTCAATGACTGATATGTCTTGGGTGAATGAAAAACTTGGACATGCATGGATGGTAAGTTGAAGTCCTTTCATAACTCCAACAGTTTGGACTGCAGTACCATCTAACTGGACAAATCCTTTTGAGATTGGAGTATATGGGATTCCCAACACATCTACAATTTTCTTGGGCATCACGGAACTACTGGCTCCAGAATCGATCATACAATTGTGCACCAAATGATCACCGATGATCAGAGAGATATAGAATGGTGGTGGTTTGTTGGCCTTAGAAATCACTTTCATTTCTGGTTGACACAGGCTGGTTGTTATTGTTACTTCATGACCTGATGATCTATCGGTAGTACCAAAACTGTTCAAAGCCTCCTGTAGCAAGTTCCTCTGAGAAGGAATTGAGAGTGCATCCCACATCGTGATGCTCAAATTGGTCTTCTTCATTTGCTCCACAATACTGAATGGAATTGCCCCAACTTTGCTAATACCTTTTTGGGTGTTAGAGTCTTCTTTTGGGAAATTCCTATTGGGCACTGTGATACTTGAAGTTCCATCTTTCTTTGTAGACTGATCTGTGGATACTTCTGGTGATTTCTTTCATGTACCCTTATCAGCTGATACTTGTGCTTGAGGCTGTGAAGTAGATGCCTGATCAGTTTTGGAAGTTTGAGGTTCCATTTCTCTCTTCTTGGAATGATTTTTTTCCACCAGTGATGAAGAATCTATATTCAACCCACAAAAATATTCTACTTTCCAGTTTAGCAAAGTGGTTTCCTCAGGTGAAGGTTGATCTATTGTTTCTTGTGTAGATGTGTTGACTCTATTAGCTCAGAAGGGGAAGATACTTTGAACCATAAGGGCCTGAGCTCAAGAACTCCATTGGGACAAAGATTTTGATTGTGGGGCTGAGAACAAGGATAACACCATTCATAATCTTGAATGAGGTTATTCTGGACCGGTACTATGGCTCTAGATGAACTGACAGCAGAAGGGTTCTGGAAGTTCAAAGGCTTCACATTCGAAGCTTGATTTGTAGCTTGATTTGGGCTGATTGTTCCTTGAAAGGGAGGAGGAGCCTGATACTGCTGATTTTGTGGATTGGTATGGATGATTATATTAAAATTGTTTCCTCTTGAGTGCAACAAGCTCATTTCCAAAAGTTTGCAGTAGTGACTTGACTTCAAATAGATCATTTGAAGAGGTAGGGGAAAATTGATCTGGTTGATTAGAGGCTGTTGGAATAGGAGCAATGATAGGCTGATTGTTTGTAAGGTCTAGAGATAATGGCATTGGTGGTTGTGGAGCTTTCTTCCCAGCCTGAATCAAGGAATTTTCCACTCTTATGGCAATGTCGTAGGCATCAGGTAATGTAGCCCCTCCCATGGATTAGATCATAACTACCACATCACTATTCAAGGCTCATAAATAGTACAAGAATGCATTATGTGGAGAAGGCTTTATGAGTGCCAGAATCCTATTCCAAGTCCTGTGGAATCAGAAGTTGAAATCACTCATGTATTCTTGGGGAGCTCTCTTCATGGTAGTGAGTTGTTCCAAAAGTGATAGGTTATCACTCTTGTCTTCAAACTGTTTACAGAGCTTTTCTCCTAACTCATCCCAAGTGGTTATACTGCCAACACTTAACCCTCGAAACCATTGAAGTGATTTTCCCTTGAATGAAGTGGCCAGAAGTCTAACTGCAACGTTATCCTCTATGATGTTATGTACTACACAAATGTTGGCTACTTCAAGAATGTGTTCTACTAGAGTGACATGAGTTTCCCCTATATAAAAGGGTAAAATTTTGAGTGCCGCAATAGGTATAGGATCACGTTGAGCCAACAGAAGAGGACTGCTTGCATTGAAAGGGGGAAAAACTTGGTTTTCATGCCATAGCAGCAAGAGGTTGATTGTTCCTTGGTGGAGTGAACCTTCTGTATGGAGGAGTTGAATGACCCCTATGAGGTAGAGCTGCAACTGGTGATGTTGAAACACCTCTTCTTCTTCTCTTTGGAGGAGACAAGGAAAGTTTGATATGCTGATAATTTCCTTGCTTTGAAGAAGCTCTTATCTACATTCTTTGCATAAGTTAACGCACTGAGATTTGGAATCTAGAGATATAGAGTCACCAGGTACTTTGATTTTTTCAAGTGAGAAGAGAAGTACCAACTCTATCCCACCTGGTATGGCAAAAACTGTTGTCGCCAAATCACTGCACCCTCTGAATGGCCAAACTGCAAGCAGGACATTTGGTGTGATTGGGACACATGGGATCACCTCTCAAGTTGTGGGACTTGAGCTCGAGGTGAACCTCTGGAGAAGGCCATATTCCTTTTCCTAAACTAAGTGTTGTACTACTCCTAGTGTAATAAAATGACTATCTAGTCCTATGCTAACACTTTCATGGGTTTTAGGAAAGAGATTTGCAAAAAAGGAAACTATACTAGGGATGGTGATGCACCAAATAAAAGGATGTTTTTAATCTCAGGAAGGGTTAATGTGAGTAGGATGCACCGTTAGTCACCTTCACCTATTGCAACTTAGAAAGGGCACAAAATACCACAAACCAGAAGCATGTGTTCCTTTGTTAAACTTGAAGTATACATAATAGAGAGATCAAATTTGATTGAACACACAATTAACTAATCATGAGGATAGAACACATGCACATGTCAAACATCCATTTCACTGATTACAGCTAATGATAATGCAACTTTTAACAACAGAAGGAAAACAATATTTCCACAACTGACATAAAAGATGGTTACATTACTTCCTCATAACATAAAATAGATAATCTGAAATAAAGGTAAGCTAATCATTCACACTAAGGAATTATGCATTCACAAAGCATATATTGATCAACCATTCAACACAATAAATCAGGTTCTTCAAGGCAAGATATCACTCTGAATATAATTAAAAGGTTTTAAAATCTCTGAAGCACTCTTCCAAGCTTGAAGAGAAACTTCGCCAAAAAATGATCTATATATCTCTCTATCTTTTTAAAATGACTCCATGCACCTAACTATTTATAAGTTCTTTAGGCTTAGCCATTACAGCTGGGCCTTCAACTAACATTGTACTAAAAATAGAAATGTCATTAATTCAAGGGAACAGGCTCCCATAAAAATAACAAGTTTGTTGCAAGGGTTTGACTTAGTCAACCCTACAACTTTGACCTATCCAGAGCTTGGATCTTCCCTTTCATGGCTGCTCAGCTTTGGCCTGGTTCTGCAATGCCTTCTCCTTCCGCAGGTTTTTGTTGTGCTTCCTCCCACGTAGCCATATGATGTTTGTATCTGAGGAAACACTTGATGATTCCCTGAATTTCTTCATCTCCTGGCCCACATGCGTAGTGATTCACTACATATGTTGTCTTGATTTCCCTTGTGATTTTGGCTGGAATTATTCTAAGTTTACTCACAACTTTCTTTAGTCTTCCTATGAAATTTTGGCATAAAACCAATCTATCAATAGATTCACTGCTGAAATTTTTGGTAACCTCATCATCACGCTTCACCAAATCTTTGAAATTTTCCTTTATTTGATGTTCTGGGAGAGCATTAATGTTTTCATTGAAGAACTTACAATTAACAATATCGAATTATTCTGATATATCATTCAAGGCATCCATAATTTCCACTCGTTTATCATCCAACTTCTTAATTAAATCTTGCAGCACCTGACACCAGAATTCCATGGCCTTTTGATATTCAAACAACTTTGAAGCATCGTCGATTACATCCTCCTGAAGGAGTAGATCTGGATCTTCTTCTCTGATTTCACTCCATGTTGCCAAATTCAAATTCAGATTATTATTGTCCTCATAAAAGGCTTCATCCATTTTACAAATAACATCTTTTCCAACCTGCAAATCATTGTATATCTTAATATCCTCTTTAATTAAAGGATTAGCTTCTTGCAGTATACGTTCCATCCATCCATTTACCGATCTCCCTTTCTAGCCTATCTTTCAATCTCGTGATAAGAAATGTCATCGATGGTAGATGAAACTGTCATAGTCGTAGTAGTTGAGACTTCAGTAGATGGAGTTGGCTGTGTTACTTTTCGTAGCAATGTAGTGAGCTGCTCGACCTTGGCTTTAAGCTCATCCTTAGAAGCTTTATCCTTATCATATTTCTCCAGCATATTTCCAAGAGCAGTGTGTACATCTTGTTTAGCTCCTTCGTGAGTGGCTTTTCCTAGTGAAAATCTAGAAATATGATAATCTGCAGCTGTAATTGTTTCCTTAGTTTTTCCCTCAACGGGAGTAGCAACCTCTACAACTCATTCCCCAGATGGATTCACTATCAGGCTAGAAACAATATTTGGCCTCTTGGCCTGTCTTTTTGGTGTATGCTCCAATATACTCAGATCTATGACATCCCCTAGAGGCACTTTCTTCTTTTACTTTGGAGTCTTCCGAAACAACCATTCTAGAATGGCTGATGTTGATGAGGATAGAATAGTAGATTCAGTGCCTGAAACATTAGTCACAAGAAGAGTACCGACAACATTAGTTGGAATTTGATTGGAAGTGGTAGTAATGGATGGGGTGGATGTGAGGATGGCCATAGGAGTGGATACAATGATATTAGGAGATGAGATGGAAGGAAATGGAAGTGTTAGGGGAAGTGAAGTAGAAATGGGTGACCCAATAGTTTCCCCAGCTGAGAGAACTGGAAGGGATGAGAATACTTGGGCCATGGAAGGAGATGGGAAAGAAGAAATGATTGTAGAAGTGGAAGGAACTGATGTAGGAAGTGACAATGGAAGAGGAAAAAGAGATGATGGGTCTTGTGGGACACTTGGAGAATCACTGACTTCAACTACTTCTGCCATGGGTGTTGTAGGAGACATGGCTTTGGAAACAGAGCCTTGGAGAGAGATGAGCTCCCAACAACAAATGAAATATTTTTTGGAACTGTATGGGCCTTTTGAATTGACCTTTTCCCTTTTGTGGGTGTTGATTGGCTCATGGTTGATGGGGCTTCTGTATTTGTAGGTTGATCTACCCCTTGGGTGAGATTCCCAAGGTAACCAACCAACTGTAGGTTCTCTACAGAATGGGCCCCACCCTCTCCTTTGTATTGCAACATTCTTCCACATACCAATCAATCCATGGCAATGGTTGATTGGAAACATTATCATTTTTATATGCTACATCCAAAACCTCATCATCATCTTGCATGTCTTTTGGGACATCGGCTATACCAAACTACCAAACCTCATCCAAAGTTAGCCTCTCATAGTCTCTTTTTGGATGATGAATTCATCCTGAAAATGAATCCAAATGTCTTCCAACTGGGGCACATGGGAACTAGACTGACCTGTTTCACTGAATTTACCCCAATAGTCAAAATTGGTCATGGATGAAAATATCTCAAGGTTACTTCTACCCTTTATGCATCCACATTCTTAGCCTTATAAATATTTGGTAAGTGTATCTGCCAATTGAAATAGGGAACTAAACTCCCACTTTGTGTCATTTATTCTGGATCTTATGGTAGTCCAGCAATTGCCAAACCAATTCTAACAAGACCCACTTGTCAGTGGGACATCTTGGCAGCTTGCTGGGAGCACCTACAAAGCCAGGAATCTGAATGTAAGTAAATGTGGGGAATTGTAGGTAGATAGCTCCCCATTCATGCACTTCCTTGAAGGCTTCATCAGAAATCCTCTGATTATACAACTCCTTATCGAAATGATAGAGAATAACACAAAGAAAGCATTGTTAATTCTGCGGAAGTGCTTGCTTCCCTCATCCAGTGTAAGCTGAGGATATAAATCATAGATTTGGGAGGTGCTTTGAATACCCTTAGTATTCAACCTAGTGAAGTCTCCCATAGCAGCTGCAGCATAGACCAAAAAGGATGTCATATAGAAACTCTTTGAGGAAAACACCTTACTCAACTGATAGCAAATGGAGCTACTGATATGCTCCCCCCATCTGATAAATTCCTTATTCTTCTTGATGGTAGCGATATATAAGAACATCCACTCCTGAAATTCCTTTGCAGAGGGAAGACCTGAAACTCTACTCAGTAGCACAATAATGTCATTGACCTCTTGAATGAAGTCTGACTGATACATGGTCTTTGGAAATTTGGCAACACTCTTGGCCAGATAAACTTTTCAACATGACCCTTGTGCACAACTCCACTTCTTTGTCCCAATGTTCTACTGCTAACTCTGGTGAAATTATCACGTAGTAGTCCTCATGTCAGGGAGTTTGAGAAAATCTTCAAAGAAATCTGGATCCAAGTGGATTACAACCTTTCCATCAGCATCCTTAACTTCCATGGATTCTTCATCGAAGTGGGCTGCAGCTAAAATGAACTCTGGGAAATGCATGGATGAGGGAAAACTAGAAGCAAGAGAAAGCCCACTGTCATATATGGCTTACATCCAAATTTCTTATTTGGGGCCTTCACCCTTGCCCAGAAGTCTGGAAAATCAATTTTTCTGAGATTGGTGTCTCCTATACTCCCCAGGTCAGAAGACAAACAAGAGTGAGGAGAAACTCCAAGGAATGAATATTTCATCTTTTCCCTTCCCTTGGATGTAGAAGTAGACATCAAGTTTTGAATTTCAGAACCTGATGACTTTCTAAATTCTGAAATGCCGAAGTTGAAAGTACCGAAGAAGAGAAGTCCAAAAAACCTGAAAGCTTCAACCTCTGAAAACCCAAAAGACTGCAATCTCCGAAAACCTGAAAGGGAAACTTCTAAAACAAAGAAGTCTAAAAACCCGAAGAGAAAATGAAAGTTCAAAAACCTTAAACCTCTGAAAAACCAAAAAATAGAGTTCTGAAAATTCAGACTTCTGAAAACCCAAATTGGAGAAGTCTGAAAACCTGAAAAGCTGAAATTCTTAAACAAACTTGAAAATTAGAGTTCTGAAATCTCCAAAATGACATAATTCCAAAAACCTGAAAATGGAGAAGTCCAAAATGGAGATAGGCATGATTCCCAAAACTGAGAAATTCTGAAAAGTCAAATCCCTGAACCTCTGAAAAGAAAATCTTCTGCACTCCAAAAAAATGAGAAGTGCCGAGAGAGAATATTTTGAATGCTTAGGAAAATGAGGACTATGATGAGATCCTTCCTAAATGCCTGTAGAAAATTAGATCATGGAACCATTAGGATAAAAAACATAGTCAAAGGGAACATGGTGGGCAATGAGATCTTCATCTTCCAAGGCATATAAAGGAGGAAAAAAGAAAAATGAACAAGGAGGAAACAAAACAAAAGATCTTAAACCAAAAAGAAAATAACCAAAATAAAATACCTCGAAAATGACATCAAAAAGTACAAGATACAGTAAAAACCATAATTGTCAGAGAAAAATGTCAGATGAAAATGACAGGTAGAATATGAGTTTAAATAGAAAAAACCTGACATTAATGGCCAAATTTTGATCCATATGGAAGTAGGTAAGAAATTAAATGACAACATTGAGCTTTCCCAAAGTGTGGGACCTTTGCAAATGGGGAAATCTCTCCAGAGAAGGTTGGTTCCTCTTCCTAAACTACCTGCCACAAGCTATTCTAGTGCAGGAAAACTAAATCTAATCCTAATCTAACTTCCAAGGAGATAGGGAGAGAAAGAAAACTAGGAAAAATAGAGCCTACACTAAAATGGTGATACACCAGAGAAGGAAAATGTTGAACATCTATCAAAACTGTCATGAAACAAGAAGATGTGAGCAATGGAAGGGATGGACAAGTGCATCACAGAACCAAGGATGGATTTCACACAAAAAATGTTCCAAAACTCCATGAACATAGCTCCAAAACCTATAATGAACATCCAAACATGCACAAATACCTGCAATGAAGAGAGGCAAGAAGAAAACAACCAAAAATGAGCAAGGATGGACAAATGCATCACAAAACACATTTTTATTACTCCAGAAATTTGCACAGAATCATCATTTCATGGGTAAGAGGAAAAAACACCATTACAGAGCAGGGGAGGAGATTCAAACTCCATTTTCAACCCTGGGGAAGAAAAGGAGGGAGAGGCAGAGAAGAATGATGAATAACCTTTACAAATGAGCCAAATCTGGCTTTTATCAATCAAACAGAAAGAAAGAAATGAGAAAACATGGGAAAATTTGATTTAAACTTCAACCACCAACTAGATCCATTTAATTGGCCTACAAAATGATGGGTTTCCATGAAAAATCCATACTTCATTGTACATTGCTTTGCAGAGCAAAACAGAGGCCCATACTTCATTAATTTTGGTGGTTGGGAACCATTTTATGTTTTTTACATGCCAGAGATGTTTTCCATTTTTCTCTCACAAATATCCATCAAAAATTCAAAATTGAACCATCCATCATGTAGAGGAACTTCAACCTTTCCATTGATATAAAGATCATGAAAATCTGAGCTCTGGTCGAAAGATATGCCCTTCTGAAGATTTAGGGAAAAAATGGGGCAAAAATCAGGTTGGCGGGCCAAAACTTTAAATTTTTCCCCTTTTTTCAAATTGGGAAAAATTTCCCAAAAACCTCCACTGGTCCACCACTCCTCTACCATGTGGCATCTTCTAGTTGCTTGGGGGAATGTGCTTCCATTTCTGCCCTTTGCGCCTTTTAAATTTTTCATTGGGAAAATTTCCCAATTTTCCCCAATTTCCCAATTTACCTCCGCGAGACGGACCTCCACTGCTGAAATGGACACGTGGCACCATTTCATTTGTCAATGGGACCACGGGTTCATTTTGTGCCTTCAACCCTTTTGACCAAAAAGGCCAATAAAAAAAATTTCTTTGCCCCCATGTTGACTCCCGCTTGCTGACTGGACAGTTTGGCAATTATGCGATTGCTCGGATTCGATGGGGCCTTAACAACTTTTCTCCATTCTCCTCTGTGGGCCCATGCAGGTGAAAAATTTTTCCTTTGTACCTTCCAGACAAAAGGGATAAGTCCAAAAACTCCCCGGATGCCTGTCACTCTGCCAATGACATGTGTCAGCTTCTCATTGGCTGTGGGCCTGCCTAGGGAAAATTTCCCCTCCAAACTCTATCGAGCCATAACTTGCAAAATACAAGGAGTTAGGAGGACTTCCTTACCTTTCTGGAAAGGGGAAATAATTCTCTATCTGATGAATCATTTCCATAATCTTTTGAGTGCCTAAAATGTGTGAAAAATTTGAATCACAAGGAAGGAAAAATGAAGGCAAGTTAGCCAAAATAAGCAGGGGGCTCATTTTGGATAACAATTTTGGTGACTCTCAGAGGGGTTATCTACCTGCTAGATGAATGATCAGTAGCCTTTGAAGCATCCATTGGGCATGGAGTCAAGCCTGATAACCAATTCTGATCTAACTATGAAAATATAACCTCTGAGCCACTTGGAAACCCACTAAAACTTGGATTTGATCTTCACCAAAATGCCACTGAAATGGACTGTGCAAGAGCAAAAAACAGCACCACAAAAACTATGTACAAAATTGAAAATCATACATATCCCAAGTGGGATATGCAGAGTGTGCACAAGCACTTCTTCTACTAAAATCAAACCTACCTACTCTACTCTAACTGGAAGCAAAGGTAAGCTAAACAAACCCTGCAACTGGTTGTGAAAAATAGCTTCCTTTCTTCAAAATTGGCAGCCATGCAATTGATTTGGAGCTGATCATGGCTGGTTGAATGAGTGGAAAATCAACAAGAAGCTGGTCTTCTACCCAAATTAGCAAGGTATCAACTGAAAAAAAATCCAATACCTCTTTTAGTTGCTCTGCATTTAGATTGAAGAGGTATGACAGCTGATCCTTGGTACTTTGCAAGCTCATCCTCATGCTTAGAAGCAAGCATGACTGGTTGTGAAACTTCTCCTTTGGCTCCAATGAAGCCAAATACCTTATTGGGCAAGGTCTGATCCATTTGAATATGCCCATTTCTCTACATTTCTAACTCCAAAAATGGAGTCCTCTTGTAGACCTTCTTGGATGGATGGTGTGGAAGAAATGGTGGAATTTCTGCCTTTTCTCTTCTTCCTCCAATGAAGAACATGGAAGATTAAAATCTTCCAATCTTGATTCCAAAGAGCTGCTATAAAATGTAGGCTGCTGCAAATGAATGCTCTCCTCCATGACAGCAAGCTCATGTGTTTGGAAGGTGGATGATGAAGGAGAAAATGGTGTGATTTCAACTGGTTCCTCTCCATCAAAACAGTCCTCCAAATCTGACAGATAAACTACCTCATTGTTGTCCTGCTGCAAATGTTCAACTTCCTCCATGGTGTTCTCTTGATCTGCAACTTGATCACCATGGTTTCTCTCATCTTCAATCATTGAGTTTGAAAGATCAAACTCTTCTTCAGCACTAGAACTCAAGGGAGATGAAGTAGAAAGAAGAACTGAAGGTTCTTCTATAGCCTGCTTTGTGCTCAAAGCTTTTGGATCTCACTTTTCTCCTCCATAGCTAGAATGTGCTCCTCTTCTTTTGGATTTGGAGTAGCTTCTTCTTCCTCTACTGCTTGAAGACAATCTTTCTCTTGATTGAACTCTTCCTCTAGCATGAAGTTTGTCAAATCAAACTCTTCAATCTGCTACTCTAGAGGACAAGTTGGGGCTGCAAGATATCTTTTAGAGCTTTCCTCTTCCATGGCTGATTGTGTAACTTGAATTGGATCAACATTTCCTTCAAGTAGAGTGCCAACATGGACACTACATTCTGAGCAAACTGATTTCTGATCTGCTTCTTCTTTTTTCTCTTCTTCTGCTGCAACAAAATCAGTCCTAACCACCACTTGTCCTTCAATCTTAATCTCCTCTGAAGGCTTAACCATCAAGGGGATCTTTGTTATCCCAAATTTGAGAGCCCAAATTCTCAAGTTGTCTCTCATTTCTTCCCTATTGGGCTCCTCTTCTTGCTGTCCTTCATGACTGATTTTCTGATTTTCATTTTCCCAACATGGATTTGGGAATGCAAGAGGATGGGTGGGTTGTAACTCAATTGATTTTGCAATTATTTGTGGTGGTGGAAGAGATATTGTTTCTGGATCTTGTGGAGGGAATGACTGTTTGGAAGGGAAAAGGACAAAATAATTGAGATGGGGTGGGAGACTAGGGAATGGTGAAATGAAATAAACTTTTGGGACATCAGATGGGAAACTTGAAACTTGACACTGCTGAAATGATAAAGCTTGAGAGGGTGAAAAAGAAAGACAAGGAGTTGTTGAATGACTTACCCATTGACAAGGTTGATTCAGACTTTGCTCATATGCTTCTATCTCCTCAATCCATTATGTAAGTAATGGCAGCATTGTAACCATGAAGTCAAGTTTCTCTTGAGGGCTGTAATGTCTTGGAAAAGGGCCTCCCCATGGACAGGGTGCTCTGAAACCAATCTGAAATGCCTTCATTTGTGCTTGAGCCCTAGATTGCACCATGCTTGCCTCCATCTTTTGGATTTTCTCCAACAAATCTACATTTTCTTCTTGATTGCCCTCACAATCTGCATATCCTTGTGCTTGACATGCTTCATAGCCAAACTAATTTTGGCATTGCTCATATGGATATGCATACTGATTTTGAATTTGATCAAAATGCTGATTTGGAGGATTTGAGAAACATGTTGGAGGTGGGAATATACTGTTGTTGTTGTAAATGTGAATTCCATGATGGAAATGAAGTCATGATTGCACAACTTCATGGAATGATGAAAAAATGGAAGATATGGAAGGAAGAATGAATGGAAATGGATGGAAAACAGGTCTGCAACTCAGAGAATGAGTTATTGATCAGATGGAGTTGCCAGATGTTTTTTAGAATGCCTCCAAAGGCTGTAATCTTCACAGGAACACACCAACCTGCAAAAGATGAAGTGGAAGACCTCTAAGGTCCCACCAGGCGTGCCAAAACTATTAGTGAAAAATTCACAACACCCCCAAAATGACCTATGGATCTACTTTTCTAAGGCAATGTCATTTGGTGTGAATGCACAACATTGAGCTTTCCCAAAGTGTGGGACCTTTGCAAATGGGGAAAGCTCTCTAGAGAAGGCTAGTTCCTCTTCCTAAACTACCTGCCACAAGATATTCTAGTGCAAGAAAACTAAATCTAATCCTAATCTAACTTCCAAGGAGATAGGGAGAGAAAGAAAACTAGGAAAAATAGAGCCTACACTAAAATGGTGATACACCAGAGAAGGAAAATGTTGAACATCTATCAAAACTGCCATGGAACAAGAAGAGGTGAGTAATGGAAGGGATGGACAAGTGCATCACAAACCCAAGGATGGATTTCACACAAAAAATGTTCCAAAAACTCCATGAACACATCTCCAAAACCTACAATGAACATCCAAACATGCAAAAATACCTACAATGAAGAGAGGCAAGAAGAAAACAACCAAAAATGAGAAAGGATGGACAAATGCATCACAAAATACGTTTTTATTACTTCAGAAACTTACACAAAATCATCATTTCATGGGTAAGAGGAAAAAATACCATTACAGAGCAGGGGAGGAGATTCAAACTCCATTTTTGACCCTGGGGAAGAAAAGGAGGGAGAGGCAGAGAAGAATGATGAACAACCTTTACAAATGAGCCAAATCTGGCTTTTATTGATCAAACAAAAAGAAAGAAAGGAGAAAATGCGGGAAATTTGATTTGAAACTCTAACCACTGACAGATCCATTTAATTAGCCTTGAAAAGTGATGGGTTTCCATGAAAAATCCCATACTTCATTGTACATTGCTTTGCAGAGCAAAACAGAGGCCCATACTTCATTAATTTTGGTGGTTGGGAACCATTTCTACATTTTTGCATGCCAGAGACATTTTCCCATTTTGTCCTATAAATCTCCATCAAAAATAAAAATTGAACCATCCATTGTGTAGAGGACTTAAACATCTTTCCATTGATATAAAGATCACAAAAATCTGAGCTCTGGTGCGAAAGATATGCCCTTCTGAAGATTTAGGGCAAAAATGGGGCAAAAATTGGGTCGGTGGGCCAAAACTTTAAATTTTTCCCATTTTTCAAATTGGGAAAAATTTCCCAAAAACCTCACTCCAGTCTGCCACTCCTCTGCACATGTGACATCTTCTGGTTTCTTGGGGGAATGTGCTTCCATTTCTTCCCTTTGCGCCTTTTAAATTTTTCATTGGGAAATTTTCCCAATTTACCTCTGCGGGCCTGACCTCCACTGCCGACGTGGACACATGAAACCATTTCATTTGTTGATGGGACCATGGTTCATTTCAAACCTTCAAACCTTTTGACCAAAAAGGAAAAAAAAAAAAATTCTTTGGCCCCCTCGACTCCCACTGCTGACTGGACACGTGGCGTTATGTGATTGCTCGGCGGGGCCTTAACAAATTTTCTCCATTCTCCTCCACGGGCCCACGGCTAAAAACTTTTTCCTTTGTGCCTTTCAGCCAAAAGGGCTAAGTTCCAAAACTCCCCCCAATGCCCACCACTTTTCCATTGACACGTGTAGCCAAAAGGCTTCGTATTTCTTACGGCCTGCCTAGGGAAAATTTCCCCTCCAAACTCCGTCGAGCCATAACTTGCAAAATACAAGGAGTTAGGAGGACTTATTTACCTTTTTGGAAAGGAGAAAGAATTATCTATCTGATGAAGTAATACACATAAAATTTTGAGTCTCTAAAATGTGTAAAAAATTGACTGAGGTAAAAAATGAAGGTAAGTTAGCCAAAATAAGTAGGGGGCTCATTTCGAAGGGAATTTTCTAAAAAAATGTGACTTAGACTTCTAAAACCCAAAATATTGAAAGTCTAAATTTTTCAGACTTTTGATGTTTCAGACTTTGGAACTTCAGGCTCAAAAATTGGAAATTTATCAAAAGAAAACCCCGAACTCCAAAAACCTGAAAGTCTGAAACTTCATAATTTCAGGGTTTCAGACTACGGAACTTAAAAAAACACAATTTCAATTCCATGCCAATAAAAATCAAAAGGGGAAAATCCCTGAAGTCTGAAGTCCAAATTTTTGTATTTCTAGGACTTGAAGAATTTCCAATTTGTAGAAAAAATTCATGTGAAGATATTTGAAAAACTTATCTGATTGATCTCAACGTCTATTTCTCAAGGTAGATTAAAACGGTAACAGGTACTATTACTTTACCTATCTAGGTTGGCCTAAAGAGTGTGCCTACATTGTTCTTTTTCATCAAATCCTTCTTCTAATTTAACCTCTTATTAGGTATGCCATGGATTCATAAGTAGCTCTTGTAAATCCAAAGTCAGAATCAGGATTTTAATTTCTAAAGGGATAACGCGCAAATGAAATCCTCTAGGTTCACGAACCATTTAAGATACTGGAACATCAGATCAATATTATGGACATTTATATAAGTAGACAACAACCTATTACATTTGAAATTCTTGATACATACGATGTTTCTAAGCCTAGTGTTTCACTACCAATGATCTCACAACTACGAGTGTACCAAGTCAAATCAGTACTCTTACTGTAGAATATTGTATCACCCAATGCAACTTCTTGAGGCCACTACACTTGTATCTATACCTCCCCTAGAGGTTTATCGCTCAATGCATATGGCTAGCACTCCTAGCTCTACTATAGATATATAGGGAAATATTGAAAATAATGTCATCACTAGATGACTCATGATGACAAGGTTAATTTAGTTCAACCCACCGATGAAAAATGTGTATACGCTTCCTCTAAATTCTCTACCCAATGACATCAATGACTAGCCATAGGTCAAATGATACTGTCTTCCTCATGCAACATGGCCCTGGTGAATATCAACTTTAAGATACCAGGTCCCGATTGAATGGAACCAAAAATGTACCTATTTTATTTTACCAAACGAACCTAAGGCATTACACTGGAATGCATCACTATAGGTAGATTTGAACGCTCACCCAAAGCATGAAGTGTACCATAGTCCCTCTTTTATGGATAAGGGCTATTTTTAGAGTTAGCATGATAAGCACATAAAGGCATGAAGACTTGAAGTCCATGCAATGGTATTTTGGGAACAAGTGAAAGCTAAGAACTATGCATATTTTAGGCTAATAATATGATTTCTACTCAGAGTTAATTATAAGAAGTATATTGTTAGAGCACTTGCATGTTGTGCATCCTATTGTAAAGACACATGCATACTATTAGCATGTGACCTATTTTGAGAAGTGCATGGTTGGTGAAGGGAAATTTTGCACACCCATATATATATGTATTAATTTGCATGGGTTAGTGGAAGAAACAATGTTAGAGTTATGATGTTAGTTTTGTTGAGCACATGACTCATGGAGATACTTATGTAATGTAAAAAGATTTTGTGTTTTACAATGTTTAATACACTAGTTCATATTGGATGGATGATGGTGATGAACATGACTGAATCTAGTTCTTGCATGGTAAATCTTGTTATAGTAATTATTTAGTTCATCTTATATATATTCTAAGAACTAGATCCATTTTATGAAGTGTGTGTTGTTTACTATTGGTAATGAGCCTAGATACCTATATGCACCATCATGTTAACATTCTATACAAGCAACTCTAAAGAGGGACATGGAGCCTTTGTGCATGTTACACCTAATTCTAGAGAATTTCTTTGAATGTTGATGAAACAGATAAGGGTAAAGGGATAGGAGGAATACTTATTAAAATGTTGGTTGTGCGTTGTTGCACACGTATGAATTATTGATCCACATCTGATCATGAGAGATCCTTTTTGGCTAGGAGGAAATACCTAAAATAGAAAACAAGACCACCAAATAAAATTTAAATAGTATATGTAGTGGACTACCTAGCGTGTGCTAGATCTGGGAAGTGTGATACTTCTTTGATGGCTATCAATCCACTATTTAAAAAAACTCAATGTTAACAATAAAGGAAATCCTACTGTAGTTAAAATGATTTAGGTATCTCATTCAACTACAATCAATAAATTCATTCACAACATGCTAAGCTATGACTGAATTTGAAGATCAAGGTCTGGTTCTAGGATATTTTGGGTATTTGGTGGAGGTTTTGAGCTTTGTTCTTGGTCTGAGGGTAAAAACATAGAGACCAACGTCGATCTAGTATGACTAATGTTAGTTTAGGTTAACCGGCGATGGTTGTGGGTAACCAGAGTCGGTATGATTAAGGTACATGAAACATAATAAAAACTTGATGTGATGACAGATATGAGGCTAAATGAAGATGGGAAGGGTAATGAAAAGGTCCGTATGGGTCTTAGGTATACTCAAGGATCTCTAAAAATTAGGTATGGGAAGTTCAACGGTGTGGGTAAAATAATGGTCAAGTTTGCATGGAGGTAAATGGTTAGGGAATGGGAATGGGAGTGGAAACTAATAACAGATGTAAAAGAGTCTACTAAAATGACAATGGACAAGTGTCAATTAACAAAACACTTACTTTTGTATGTTTTGGTCCCATTTTCAAGCTTGCACCGTTTTGCTCTAAATTTATCCTTCATTTTGCATGCTCTGAAATGGTTTTATTTCAATTAGTGGTTTGAAACTTTTCCCTCTAGTGGAATGCCTTGAAATTCTCAAAAACTTGTTTTTTTTTCCCCAATTGGAAAGAAATATGCATGTGTGCCTCGTTTTGTGCTGTAATTTTTCCAAAATCTATGGGCTCTATCATTTTTCCTTTTTGCCCGATCATGGAAGTTTAAAATTGATTAATTTGCACTTTTAAGCCATTGAAAATCCAATTCCATGATAAAAAAATCTTTGAAAACATATTTTAGTTCATTTACTTTTGATAAATTTGTCATCCTTAGTGAAAAAATTGAATTGTAGGGCATCCCTGGCATTTTTTGTGTTTTGACAGTCAGACAGGTGTTATTTTCTTATTAATTTCTTCTTCATCATTCATCGGCAATGTGGCTTGTTCTAATTGACCGAGGGACGGTGGAAAATTGTTTTAACTTATCATTTTTTGCTTTTTTGGAAAAAGGGCAAATTTGGTCCCATGGCTCCACTTTACTCTGATTGGTTCTAATGTTGCTGACATGTCCTCTTTTGATTGGATGGGAAGCACCAGGAGTTTTTGTGCCTTAAGGTATTTTTGAAAAAGAGTTAAAGAGAAAATAAAATTCCTAGGGCCTACAACGAATCAAAATGGAACACGTGGCAGCTTCAAATCCAAGGACGGAATTGCGGGTGCTCGGGTTCTTTTGAAGATTTTTTATTTTATTTGGTTAAAATATTAAATTCACAAAACAATCTGAAACTCCACACTGAATCACAGGTGGACACGTGTCACATTTGCATCAAAGGCAGGAATGGAGGCTGGCAGAACACTTAGAATTTTTATTTTTTTTGGCGGAAGGGAACAAAATTTTTAAAAAGGGCTATAGGTCAGCCAGGCCAATCAAGAGTGGACACATGACAGGGTTAGAGGTGGAACTTTGGGCCTTAGGGAAAAATTGAGATTTTTTCCCATTTTTGGCATAAAGGCATAAAATTAAAAGGAGGAACACAAGCTCGCAGCAAATCAGTAATCGCCACGTGTCAGGGACAGAATCGGAGGTTCGGGTCCTCAGGGATAATTTGGAAAAATTTCTTTTTTCCAAAAAAGGTGGAAATGTGTAGAATCAGTCCGCAATTCCAATGGGGCCTACTTTGGGAACATGACACGTGTCAAGCCCATTTTAAAAGGGTCAAAGGGCTGGAAAATTTGAAACTCGTGTGCCAAAGTCAAATCTCACCACTGTGACCATTTCCAAAAGTGTTAAAGTGTCAAAAAGGTGCCTCCCAAGATCCCATCTCCAATCACATTCTCCACATGTGGAGGGCTCGAATTAAAGGATAAAATAAGATCAATGGTAACTGTGAATTTTTTAGTTTAGACACCATTTGAGCTCGAGGAAGCTTGGAAATGTAATTTTTGGATCAATTTTCACCAATTTTTTGATAAATTTGTGTGTTTGTGCCTGCAAGGACAAATGCAATCAATTTTGAGGATTAATTTGAAGATCAGAGATGTTTTTGAAATGAATTTTTCCCCTAACCCGTCCTAAAACGTGAAATATCAGATCCAAAAGTTGCAGAGTCAAATTTTGGAGGGATAAGGATGAAATAACGAAAGGAAGGGGGTCTACATGCTTTAAAGATGAAAAAAGTGCCTCCACAATGGATAATGATGCAAATTTTGCAATGATCCATCTCTTTTTGAGACAACTGACAACTGTTTGGACGTGTTCCGTTAAACATCCTTGTCTGCAAATCATGAGGAATTTTTGTAACAAATTTGATCCTTTGGCATATTCTTTTCTTATGAAAGAAGGCCCGAAGGAGATTTAAATGCTATATATTTCATGAATTTTTCATGTAAAGGGTTAGAAGAGTTTAAAAAATCCTAGAAAACTAAAAATTTCATAGGAAAATCTGGGAAGAAGCCCATTCCCTGAGTGACCACTTGAGAAACTCATGTAACTCTCTCTGTATCAAATTTCAAATCATGTTAAATTGGTTGCACATGTATATCCATTAACAAGCTATGATATTTTTTTTCAAAACATTCCCCCACTGATAAATCTGATCATTTTATAGTTATTTTGTGTTGTCTTTGGGAAAAATCTATGAATGCTTACATTTCAAAATGCATTTCAAATTTGTGTTTCTTGTTTCCTATTTTAGTCTTGTGTTTAAAATCTCTCTTGATCATACATGCTCTCATTTCTTGTGATAGTTTAGTGGCATTTGCAACCTCACATTCAGAAGAGCTTTCATTTGATAAAGAGATAAACAAATTTAAAATCACTTTATCATCCTTGACTTCTAAGATTGTTTGTAAACCTTTGGGTGCACCTTAGGTCATGATTAAATAGTGATTGCTAAATGCTTCATTGGTTCATTATAACTCAATATTTTGTGATAGATGATCAAATATTGTGTGGAAAAGTGTAGATCTGGGCCTCCATTTGATGCACATATCCTAGTTGAAGGAATGATTAACCATTTTGATACTTTCTACTATTAAGTTTCTCCATATTTTGTTGAAATCCTCCAAGAGTCTTGCAGAGTTTGGTTTGTCTTATATAAACTCCCACCCAAAAAATCATTCAAAACAACTAACCATTCCCTGTTTTACCCCTGTTTTGACCTGTATACCCACAGAAAATCAAATTCCATTTGCTAAAGTATGAAGAACAGATCAAGATTTCAAAATGTCTTCAGTAACCCTTTCCTTGCATTGAAATTATCTCTATAATCTGGAAGTGACAACTTGTGAAAGTCATATTCGAAGTGTTGATCATATTTTCCCAAGGCTCTTTTCATACTATTTGCACAAATTGAGGGATATATTCATCTCCTTCACCATTTGAGGGTTACAAAATAGGTTCTCTTACCTTATTGAAAGGCACAACCTAAAATAGTTAGGACAAGATCAAGTCCTATTTGAGTGCTATCCATCTCTCCAAAAATTTGAGTGCCTTATATCATATCCCCGGCTACAAAATGGCATACACCATGATCCATCTGTCTTCAAGATTCATGCCATATCTTTGATGTTGCTTAGACTGAAAAGGAGAACAAATTTGGGTACCAACACCAGTGGCTCCGTTGCTGGGGATGAAGAATGCAATATCTAGGCAAATTAGTTAATTTGATTCCAATTAATGTTCTTTTGAGCCTATCAACACACCAGTGGCATCATTTCTAGGGACATTATTAGTTCATATATGATCCATGTGCATACATATTTGAATGCTTATCAAACCCTGGTAATGTCTCTTGCATGTTTTGTTTACAAATATATTGTTAAAGCATCATTTTATACTCAGATTTGTAAGGTGTATGCAAAGGTTTCAAACTCTGTTAGTAATTTTATTAGTTTCTAGCAGTAGTTTGCACTTCATTTGCATTTTTGGTTGATAGATTCAAGAAAAGGAAGATCTGATCTATAAATTTTTGCAAGATTTTCAGTGCTGATAGGTATTTGATAGAGTATTTTATTGTAAATTTGCACAACTAGGGTGAAAGTCCTTAGTGGCGACTCCATAATGTTTTGATCTTGATAAATACCAGTGTATTAGCTTTCTGTCATTTGTTTTTTGGTTTTCCTAATCTCTATAAAACTAGAAGGAAGAAGATCTCTCTTCATTAGAGACTCTGCTAAGAAGTAGTTTTCAGATTCAAGGAAATCAAAGTTAGAAGGGAGAAGAGTTTGGAAGGTGGTTGGAAAGTAGAGCTCAAGGAAGGAAGTTCCCTTTGTTGAACTTGAGATTTATCAGCTTATCATTGAGGACTGCAGTTCTTTCAGGTAGATCTGAATTAGATAGTCCTCCTGAAAAATTCCATTCTCCATCTGGAGAGGGACCTTCATTTGTCTTTGAAAATATTGCTCCTCATTCTAGGCCCCTATTTTTTCCAAATCTGCTAGAGTTTATCAAGAAGTTGATCCTATAGGGGATATCCATTTTGAAGATTACATTTCTATTCCCCAAAGACCTCTCACTCCTCATCATTATGTTTCTCCTCCAAGATCACCACCTCAAAACAATATGGCTCAGCCTAGACCTCCATTTTTTGTTAACACCTTTGGTCCTATAAAATTTAGAGGAATGGATGGTTACCCAAATGCTATCCCACAAGATGTAAGGAATAGGTTGCCAAAGTTCCAAGGTACAATGCTATAACTGGTGATCAACATCTCAAATTTTTTTGTTAACATGATGGAGGATTTGAAATAGAGTTTAAAGATGTGTATGTCAAATTGTTCATTCATACACTAGAAGAGGATGTAAGGGATTGGTACAAGGATCTACCTGATAATTCTATTAAATCTTAGACTAAAATGAACAATGCATTTAGGTTGTATTATGGTGACAAGACTGAGCCTAGATTTCTTTTGTCTAAATTTTGAAAATATCAAGAAGAACCCCAATGAATTAGTTGCATGACTTTAACACAAGATTTAACAAAACTATTGAGAAGGCTTCCTGTTAATTTGAGGCCCTGTGATGAGTCTTGTTTAATCAAATATGCAGATGCATTTTATAAGAAGCAGCCTATTACTTAAGAGACAAAAACCTTACTAATTTGAGGCAGGCCTTCACCATGGCACTGTAGATTGAAAACAATATCAAAGAAATTGGGAAACCTCTCAAGAGAGATGGTGTAAAGTTGATAAACCCTAAAAAACCTCAAGCTAGCAAGGGTACTGATTTGGAGGAGGTTGTGAAAACTTTGGCAGGGGGTGTCAAAGAAATCTCATACAAGTTAGCCCGAGAAGAGAAGGGAATTAGGAAGACTTCACAAGGTCACCAAAAAGCACAAAACCATGAAATATTTTCCAATCATCCTAGGGGTGATCAGAGATCTAATGATAGAGGGAAAGGACCCATGGGGTCTGTAAATAGAAATCCTCAAGCACGTGAATGAAGAGAGTTACTTGATCCCCTAACTGCTAGGGTTGCTACTGTTGAGGAAGTTATTGATATTGATTGGTGTGATAAGTGTTTTCTACCCCATCCTCCATGTGAAATGGACCAGAAAGATGGTGAAGCTAATAATGATGATGGTACTGATGATGATATCTGCATGGTGGGCTAGTTCTTTAAGCTCACAAGAAGGAGCAACATCAACTAAGGTAATAAGTGTAACGAAAACTACAACCTTTTGGGATTGCATCAAATGGGTACAAGTCCTTCTTCCCTCTCATACTCTTGAGGTAGATGTAGTGCAAGCTTTTGTGATTCCTAACAATGACTTTGAATACTTAAGAGCTTTGATGATCAAGAAGTATGATGGAGGTATCCCTTCGGAGGAAGATAGACAATTGTTAATGAATGTTGTTGTGGCTCAAGAGAAAGAGTATAACACTAGGAGAAAGGTTGTTAAGGGAATTGGGCCTCAAGCCAAACCTAAAACACCCTTGCTTACAATTATTCCCAAAGAAG
The DNA here is from genome assembly GCA_019776745.2 of Taxus chinensis. Classification (NCBI taxonomy): domain Eukaryota; kingdom Viridiplantae; phylum Streptophyta; class Pinopsida; order Cupressales; family Taxaceae; genus Taxus; species Taxus chinensis. The sequence continues at coordinate 288,018,253 of CM034157.1, forward strand.
CTCCTAGAAGAGAAACACCTGCCAAAAGCTTTGTTGTCCCAAGCAAAAATTATAGTCCTCCTCATGCCCAAACTGCCAAGAATCCCATGCCATCTAATGAATCTCCTTGTCTCCATTCCAATGCTGCCTTGCCAAATATTGTTCCATATGACATAGCCCAGGTATTGAGACAAATCAAAGTGAGTGTTCCAATAATTGAGTTGCTTAGGATTCCTGAGCATAATAAGAGAGCATTTGAGTACTTGGGATTGAAAAAGGAGAAGAGTACCCCAAACAAAAATGTAAACATTGTTGAAAATCCTCCTCAAATTATTGCAGACCTTGAAACACCACCAGCATTATAGGATCTTGGAGAAACACCTGAGGTATACTCGGGCATCCTTGGTTGATTCCTCAATTGAATGTTGATCCATTCTTTACAACTTTGATCATAAAGGATAGACTACTTCACAATTGTATGTTTAATTCTAGTGCATCATGCAATGTCATGCCTCTAGAAGTCATGAATGAGTTGGATATCAAAGTGAAAATAGCCTATGGAAAGTGTACTGCCATGGACTCAAGAGAAGTGTCGGTAGTTGGTTGTGTGAAGGGTTTGGTGGTACAACTTGTAGCCTATCTGGGTAAGAATTTGAAACTTGATGTTGTGATTGTTGATTGCCCTGCCAAATGGGGTATGCTTTTATCAAGAAAGTGGGCTACAAGTGTTGGTGGGACTATTCAAATGGACATGTATTTTTCCACTATTCCCATTGAAGGTAGCCTTGTCAAGCTCAATGGAGAAAAGAAGATGTTACACCTTATTGAAGATCCCAACAATGCTTCCTATGAGGTGTTGTTTGCTGATGTTGATGCTGATAACTTTGTTGGGTTTTCTGATGACAAAGAGAACAAGATGGATCATTCAAAGTTCCTTGAATAGGTAGGTTCCCCTTGGACCTTGCTATTTAATGGAGCTTTCTCCAAATTTGGAAATGGTGCTGGTATAATTCTGATTTCTCCTAGCTTGGAAGAGTTTGTTTTTTCCTTCAAGCTTAATTTTGAATGTACTAACAACATTGCTGAGTATGAAGCCTTGTTATTGGGTCTAAGAAGTAGATAAAATTATGGTGTCAAGGACATCATTGTAAAAGGAGATTCAGAGCTAGTTTTCAAACAAATAAGAAAACTATATGCTACAAAAAATCAATGGATGAAACAGTATAAACATGTAGTTTGGGATCTAATTGAGATGTTTGATTCCTTCAACATTGTGCATCATGAAAAAAGTTTCAATGTTGATGTTGACAAGTTTCCAGTGTTGGGGTCAAGATTTGGAAATTGTACCATTTCACCTTATTGTGAGTACAATATTGAAGTGTTAACTAGGCCAGCTGTCCCTGATAACATCAAGCATTGGCAAGTGTTTAATGATGATGCTCAAGTGCAAAGGTTCTTACAAAATCAAGGTGAGTTTGTAAATTAGAATATTGATTGGGAACCAATGGTATGTGTGATTGAAGGAAGAGAGACTTTGTTTGGAAAGGATATCATCCAATTGAAAACTAACACCATTCCTAGAGGTCTTGTTGCACTTGAGTCAAATTTTAATAATGTTGATTGCATCATTAATAGAAACATGTCTACCTCAAGGGATGTGGAAGAGCACAACTTGGGCACTAATAATAAATAAAGACAATTTTGTTTGGGAAACAATCTAAACAAATAATAAAAATAGTTCTATGTTCAACTATTGAAGAAATATCAGGACTGTCTTGCTTGGTCTTATTCAGATATGAAAGCATACAGAGAGGACTTGTTTCAGCATGAGATTCCTCTTGAAAAAAATGCAAAGCCCTTCAGAAAAAACCAAGAGGCCTATTAATCCACTCCTCTCCATGAAAATTTGAGATGAATTAAAGAAACTGAAAGAGGGTGGGATCATTCAGACCATAAGGTATTCATCTTGGGTTGCAAACCTTGTGTCAGTCAGAAAGAAAAATGGAGATATCAGACTTTGTGTAGACTTCAAAAATCTAAATAGAGCTTCATTGAAAGACAATTATCCTTTGCCAAACATGGAAAATATGTTGTAGTTAGTGACTGGATCTGAATTTTTGTCCACCTTGGATGGTTTCTCTGGCTACAATCAAGTTATTGTCAAGGATTAGAAAGTTTTAAAACTACCTTTACCACTCCTTGGGGAACATATGTTTATGTAAGAATGCCTTTTGGTCTTATGAATGTTGGAGCTACTTTCCAAAGAGCAATGGATGTTGCTTTTACTGGTTACATAAATGACTTCATTGCAGTTTATCAAGATGATGTGATTGTGTTTTCAAGGAGCAGAAAAGATCACTTGCAACACTTGGAAATAATTGTTGATCAAATGTAGAGAATATGGCATTTCTCTCAATCCAAAGAAGTGTCATTTTGGGGTGCAAAAGGCCAAGTTGCTTGGTCATATTGTTTCAAAGGCTGGTGTCATGATTGACCCTGAGAGGGTAGAAGTAATCAACAAGGTTCCAATTCCAAGAACAAAGAAGGGCATCCAATCCTTCTTTAGGAAGATCAATTTCATTAGAAGGTTTTTGTCTAATTTTTCTGAATTGACTCTTCCTATTACATGCATGTTAAAGAAAGACCAAGTTATCAAATGGGAGGAGGCTGCTATTCAAGATTTTGAAGGAATTAAAGAAGCATTGAAACATGCACCTGTCTAGGTAGTTCTTAATTAAAAGAAGCCTTTGCAAATATTCTCCTTTGCTTCTGAAAATACCATTGCATCGGTTTTACTACAAAAGGATGAAGATGGGGCTGAGAGGCCTATTGCCTTCTTTAGCAAGACTTTACAAGCTGCTGAGTTAAAATACACAATCATGGAAAAACAAGCATTTTCCTTGGTGAAAGCAACAAAGGTTTTCAGGCCTTATATATTAAGTTCAAAAGTTGTTGCTTATGTTCCCCACACCATGGTAAAATAAATCCTATCAGAGATGGATATCTCAAGAAAAATATGTAGATGGGTGAAAAAATTATAGGAATATGACATGGACATCCAAACCACAAAGTTGGTAAGAGGTTTGGGTCTTGCTAAGCTCATGACTGAGAGCAAATTTACAGACTGTGGAAGTGAATGAAGTAGAGGAAGAAAGGGCAGATGTTTTTGAGAGGTTGACTAGTTCTAAGTAGTACAAAGATGTAATCTTTTACCTCATACACCTATGCTGCCCTGATCATTTAAATAAAAAGCAGAAAAGAGCCCTCAAATTGGCTTCTCAAAAATACATCATCACTGACTTTGGGTTGGCTTGGAAGAACCCTGAAGGTGTCCTGTTGAAATGTATAACTGAAGATGAAGCTCCCAAAATAGTTTCTGATTTCCATGGGGGAGTTTGTGGAGGACACTTTTTTGGAAGGGTTATAACACACAAAATTTTGAGAGTTGGTTATTGGTGGCCTACTCTCTTCAAAGATGTAACCCTATTGGTTAGAAAATGTGAAAGCTTCCAGTGTTTCTCTGGAATAATGAAATATTTAGGCTCCCTTCCTTTACAACTTGTATCAATTGAAGCTCCTTTCAAACAATGGGGAATGGACTTCATTGGTGAGATTTCAGACCCTTCTAGTTGGATCCATAAGTGGATCCTTGTAGCCACAAATTACTTCATCAAGTGGGTAGAAGCAATCCACACCAAGAAATCAACACACCAAGTTGTTATGGACTTCTTGTTGCATCACATCATATGTAGATTTGGTGTGCCAGTCAATATTGTAGCTAATAATGCCATGTTTTTTAGAGCTAAACCCTTGATGGCAATGTGCAAGGAGTATGGAACCAATATGACTTATGCTTCAAACTATAACCCTCAAGGGAATGGACAAGATGAGTCTAGTAATAAGAACTTGTTTAAGATCATTAGGAGAACCTTGGAGTTGAACAAGAGAAAATGGGGTGAACAACTGAAATTTACAGTTTGGGCTGATAGAATCACTGCCAAAAGAGCTACTGGTAAGAGCCCATTTGAGTTGGTGTATGGAACTCAAGCTATACTGCCCTTACATCTGCAATTATCTTCATTTCAGTTTTTCAACAACTTGAAGATCAAGAGGTCAGTCCATATGAATCAAGGATTAATCAGATTGTTGAGTTAGATGAAGAAAGAAGAGCATCCCACCAAAGGCATGTCAGATTTAGAGAGAAGTTGAAGAGGTTATTTGACAAGAAGGTCACTCCTAGGGCTTTCAATGTTGGAGATCTGGTTTTGTTGTGGGATAATAGGCATGAAGATAAGGGAAAACATGGTAAATTTGATGCATTTTGGATGGGCCCTTACTCCATTGATATTAGAATTGGTGAAAATACCTTTTTTCTCAAGGAATTATATGGGGAATTTATTGAATTCCCTGTTAATGGCAGGAATCTGAAGCATTTCTTGGATTAATCCCCAAATTTGAGGTATGCACCACTTGTATAGTGTATAGTCTTTATTTTTTGGCTCTGTTTTTGCTGTTTTTATCGGTTTGTGGTTTGCCCTGTTCTTAGCAGCCATTTTTTTGTCGATTGGGTCTAATTTTTATGCCCTAAATTTTTGACTCCTTTGCCCAATGGTTGTTTTTGGCACTTGGTCTACTTCTTTTATTCTTGTAGCACTTGCTGGGAGTGCCCATCCCTGAGAAGTAGCTGATGTTGGTGCCATTTTTGAGCTTGCACTATTTTGCCCTATTTTTTTCCTTCATTCTGCATGCTTTGAAATGTTTTTCCTTCAAATTGGTGGTCTGTAACTTTTCCCCTCTAGTTGAATGCTTGAAATGCTCACAAAATTGTTATTTTTCCCCATTTTGAAAGAAATATGCATGTGTGCCCTGTTTTGTGCCCTAATTTTTCCAAAATTTGTGGGCTCTGTCATTTTTCCTTTTTTTCCGATTATGGAAGTTTAAAATTGATCAATTTGCACTTGTATGCCATTAAAAATTCAATTCCATGATAAAAATGATTTAAAAACATGTTTCATTTTATTCAATTTCAAGAAATTTTTCATCCTTAGCGAAAAAATCAAATTCTAGGGCATCTCTGGCATTTTCTGTGTTTTGACAGTCAGACAGACGTCATTTTCCCGTCAATTTCTTCTTCAGCATTCATCAATAATGTGGCTTGTTCTAATTGGCTGAGGGAGGTCATGGAAAATTGTTTAAACTTATCACTTTTTGCTTTTTTGGCAAAAGGGAAGTTTGGTCCCATGGCTCCACTTTACTCTGATTGATTCTAATGTTGCTGACATGTTAAAAATTGTTTAAACTTATCACTTTTTGCTTTTTTGAAAAAGAGTTAAAGAGAAAAGAAAATGTTTAGGGCCCGCAATGAAGTAGAATGGAACACATGACGGCTTTAGATCCAAGGAGGGAATTGTAGGTGGTCAAAGTTCTTTTGAAGTTTTTTGACTTTATTTGGTTAAAATATTAAAGTCACAAAACAATCCAGAACTCTGCAGTGAATCATTGGTGGACACATGTCACATTTGCATCAAAGGGGAATGGGGGCTGATCCTGAAGACTTAGAAATATTTTTTTTTTTGGTGAAAGGGAACAAAAGTTATGAAAAGGGCCACGCGTCCACTAGGCCAATTAGGAGTAGACACGTGGTAGGGTTAGAGGCAGAACTTCGGGCCTCAAATGGGAAAAACTGAGATTTTTTTTCCATTTTTGGCATAAAGGCATAAAATTAAAAGGAGGAACGCAGGCCCATAGAAAATCAGCAATTGCCATGTGTCAAGGATAGATTCAGAGGTGTGGGTCTGTGGGGATAATTTGGAAAAAATTCCTTTTCCCAAAAAGGTGGAAATTTGTAGAATCAGTTCGTGATTCCAATGGGGCTGACTTTGGGACATGTGTCATGCCCATTTTCAAAGGGAAGAGGGGAAAAGAAAAATGTCAAATTTTTACATTTTTCCAAAAGTGTTAAACTGTCAAAAATTTATCCCAAACCCATTTCCAATCACATTGTGACACGTGGAGGGCTTAGATTAAAGGATAAAAGAAGATCAATGGTAACTGTACATTTTTCAATTTGGCCACCATTTGAGCTCCAGGAAACTTGGAGATATCATTTTTGCATCAATTTTAACCAATTTTTTCACAATTTCGTGTCATTTATCCCTGCAAGGACCAATGCAATCGATTTTAAGGATCAATTTGAAGATCAGAAATGTTTTTAAAATGAAGAAATACCATATCCAAAAGTTGCAGAGTCAAATTTTGGAGGGATAAGGATGAAATAATGAAAGGAAGGGGGTCTGCATGCTTTGAAGATAAAAAATGTGCCTCCATAATGGATAATGATGTGAATTTTACAATGATTCATCTATTTTTGAGATAACTGGTAACTTTATGGACATGTTCTATTAAATGTCCTGTTATCCAAATAAACCCCTACTTATTTGGCCAACTTTCTTTCATTCCTTGTGCCTGAGTCAATTTTTTTAACTTTTCAGGCACTCAAAATTATCTGGAAATGGCTTCATTACATAGATAATTTTCTCACCTTTCTAGAAAGGTAAAATTTTCCATCTAACTCCTTGTATTTTGTAAGTTATGGCTCGGCAGAGTTTTTGAGGGAAATTTTCCCTAGGAAGGCCCGTATCTAATAGGAATGTGCCACGTGGTAGCAAAGATCGGACCGGAGGGGCTAAGTTAAGAAAATTTCTAAAAAATGGCGCAATGAAATTTTTGGCCCAGAAGCCCCATAGCCAATAAGAATGTGCCACGTGTCCATGGAACTAGTGGGGGTAGGAGGGGCGAAGTGAATTTTGGTTTTTTGCCAAAATAGAAAAAGGCAAAAATGAAAAAACTGGTCTGTGGGCCCACCAAGGAGGAAATCGAAGTTTCATTTTAAACCCCCACTGACTAATAAGAAGATGCCACATGTCATGTTCATGGTGGAGGTCGAGGGTGCAGGGAGAATTTACAAATGTTGCAAAAGTGGTTGGAAGCACAAAAGAATAATTTTGAGTGCATGCCCATGGCGAATAGGAGGATGATACATGTCTTGAAGCGGCGGGGTGTAGAGAAATTTTGGAATTTTTTCCAAAATTCAAAAAAGGCGTAAAATTTGAACCCGTGGACCAATGGGAATGCACCACATGGCAGAAAAGTGGTGGGGCATAGATTTTTTGGGGAATTTTTCCCAAATTAAAAAAAAGGGAAAATTTTTAGGTTTCGGCCCACCAACATGATTTTTGCCCCTATTTTTCCCTAAATCTTCAGAGGGGCATATCTTTCATTCCAGAGCTTGAGTTTTCTTGATTTTGGTGTTATTGGAAATCTATTGAAGTCCTTTACATGATGGAATCTTCAATTTTTTTTTTTATGGAGTTTTATGAGAAAAAAAAAATGCCTTTGGCATGGGGAAAAGAGTAGAATCGACATTCAACCGCCATTTTTAATGTAGTATGGCTTCCATTCTTCTCCAGCATGGTAAAAAATCTTGGGGAATGAACTTTTAAGGGTACCCATGCTATTTTGATGGATTTGGTTGGTGGTTGAATCATTCATTTCAATTTTCCCATGTTTCTCCTACTTGAACTCAGGTTTTCATTGTTAAAAGCACAGATTTGATTCATTTGAAAATGGTTGGATGTTTTTATGTTCTACAGGCTCCCTCCTTCACCTTGGTAAGTGGATTTGTTGAATATCAAACCTTTTTTAGGACTGCAACATGTTTTCTACCTCCTTGCTATTGTAATGCACTGTATTTAAAAATGGAAATGACAATGCAAGCTCTGTGAATGAATTTTCAATCCTTTCTTGTGTTGTTTGCTCTATCTTGATCCTTTCATTACAATTTTAGCAATTTTTGCATGATTTGTGTTGAATTTTTATAATCTGTGTCAATCTACAAAAATAGATGTTCACCACTCCTTTGGTGTATCACCTTGTTAGTTTATTTTTATCTTCTTTTCTCTCTTCTATCCTTGTCTCCTTGGTAGAATTAGAGTAGGATTTTGAGTTAAACCTCTTGCAAATTCATGTATATATTTAATCAGAGGAGTAGAGGAACCAACCTTTAATCTGGAGAGTTTTTCGCTATTGTTGCAAGTCCCACACTTGGGGAAAAGATTCAATGTTGTGCAATCACGCTAAATGACACATTTATCACTTACAGATATGAAGGTCATTTAGGGGTGCTGATGATTTGCACTAACAAGTTTTGGCAGCCCCGGTGGGACCTTAGAGGTCTTCATCTTCATTACAACAAATTTGATGTGCATTTATTGTAACTTTCTTACTTAAAAAGATCCTTGATTTGCACATCAGGTGACTCCAAAGAGATAAAATCAACTGAGTTTAAATAGTCCAAGTTTGAAGATTCATGAGAAGGATCAAAACAAGGTCAAGGGCCAAAGAAGAGGGATTATCGGAGTATCTAAAATTATCCCTAGGAAGGAGAGAGAGGGGAAGAAGAATTCAAAGGTCTCCATCTCCACCAAATAGAACTCTATCAACTCCTCCACTTGGTAGACCTTTCACCCAATCAACAAGGGTTCTCAAGCCAATTAGAATGGCACAACACAACCCTTATGTCAACTTCACTTGCAGTAGCCCACTTTCTCTCAATGCACAAAATCCTAGTTCCAATTGTAGCATTGAAGAACATCTCGTACTTTACTAGGGAAAACCAGACCACTCTTGGTAATCATGTCAAAGACGTTGATAATGTTTGTACAATCCATGAGATTGTTGAGATGAAAATTATTGTCAAATTATTGGCATATTCATTCAAAGGGAAATCCTTGCAATGGTTCAGGAGTCGTGGGGTAGGCTCTATCCAAAATTGGAACCAATTGTGCATAGCTCTCCATGAGAAGTTTGGAGAAAATGGAGATAATTTGTCTCTATTGGAACAACTGGAAACTATCAAGAGAGATCCCAATGAGTAGCTAACAAACTTCAAATTCAAATTTCAAGGGACATGGGATAGAATCCCAGTGACAGTAAGGCTAACAGCTGAAGGTGCTTTCTTATACTATCTCAAAGATTTAAATTTTGATATTTCTATGTTAATCCAATCCATGGGAAGTGTAAATGTACCTACAGCTTATAACATCACCATTAGGGATGAGAAATGTTTGATCCAAGTTGGTAAAATGGTGCCTAGGCCTCCTATGCCATTATATCCAAACTTGGAAAACCCAAGGACTAGTCAAGTACCTACTTTAGCTCCTATTCCCACTCCTAGAAATCAAAGTTCAAATGAAACTTCTACTTCATCCTCTAGTGCCTCAAATGAACTTCAAGAAGTCATGAAACAATTACAAAATTTACTCAATGAGCTAGTTATGCTCAAGAGGTAGCAAGCCTAACATTTTAGACCTTCTTATCAGTCTCAAACTTAGCCTAATAGGAAACCATATCAGCCTAGTAGGCCTCCCAATCTAGCTACAAATCAAAATCAAGTAAAGTCTCCTCCCATTAGACCGTTTCAGCCCTATAACCCCAATGTTGTATGTACCTCTAAAGCCTTTGTGCCAGTGTAAAATAAAATAGCTCAAGAGTATGATCAGTGTTTCCCATGTAATGAACCTCATAACCAGTCTATATTCTTCAATGGTGCTTTGAACCAATCTTTGATGGTGACAAAAAATGGTGTAGAGAGCGAGGTGAGTCAAGAAACAAACCAACAACAAGGAACATCTCAGCAAAATACAACTCCAAATGAGACTACACTTGTGAATTGGCAAGCTGAAGATTTTTGTGGTATGAATCAAGCAATTTCCTAGAACGTAGCAGCTAACACATGGTCAAAGAAGAGAAATATTGGTGAAGGGCAGTCATTATCTCTAGGTGATCCACAACCTTCCATCACTCCACAAAGTGTTGGCAAGAAAAATGTAGTTCCAAATGTGCAAGGACAACCCAAGCCACCTTCTAGACCAGTTCAAATGCCATCGGTTGCATCCCATGTACAAGAAAAGAATATGCAAGCTAAGGGGAAACAAAGAGATGTTTCATCCCTACTTAACATCATTGAACAAATGAGGAAGACAAATGTGAATATATCTATGTGGGAATCGCTATCCATCCTAGGCCAAAGGGATCTACTACAAGCTTCCATGAAGAATTGGTCAACCTCAAATCAACAAGCTCATATGCAAGAGAAGGTACTAAAAAATGATTCTTAGCCTGAGGGGAAGCTTGGAGGACAGTGATGTAAAGTTTTGAAGCCCCCTCCATTCTATGTTTCATTGATCATTGGGGATAAACTAGTACATAATTATATGATTGATTCTGGGGCAAGTAGTTCTGTGATGCCCAAGCAAATAGCTGATTAGTTGGGCCTCCAATATGAAGTCACAAACAAAGGGGTGATGCAACTAGATGGGATAGCAGTAAAAATGGTGGGGGTAATTAAAGATTTGAGCCTCACTTTATATGCATGCCGTAATGTCACTATTTTGCAAGATGTGTCAATGATAAATTTACCACCACTTTTTTCCCTATGTTTGTCAAGGAATTTCATAGCTATAATTAGAGGCTATTTATATGTTGATTGGTCACACATGTTGTTTCGGACCGTATATGGAACCAAGGCCACAATCAGGTCTGAACCTATTGCAAACTTTCACATTGAAGATCATACTACAAGCCCAATCAATGCCAACTGTTCAGCATTTGATCGAGAGGATTATCTAGGCACTGATGAAGCTAACACCAAAGTTGGAACATCCCAAATTTAACTCTTGATGAATGGGAAATCAAGGTACATGATTTTTATCCCTACAAGGAAATAGAAGAATCTAAACTAGGAGTGTATTGCATGCATGAAGAAAATCAGCCTATTCCTAGCATCAACAAGTAAGACCATAAGGATGAAAATGAGGTATGGTAGTTGTTCTTTGATGGATCAAGAAGTAGACAAGGTGTAGGGGGAGCTATGTTTGTTTCACCTCAAGGCATTAAGTATTATTCAGCTTTTATATTTTATTTTACATGTTCTATCAACACTATTGAATATAAAGATTTGATACAAGGATTGAATTGGTCAAGAAAGAGAGGTATCAAAAACTTACAAGTCTTTAGTGATAGTGAGCTGATTGTTAATCAAGTTAAAGGACAACATGCTGAAAAAAATGACCTGTTCAAGAGTTATAAGAATATGTTATGGGACCTCATTGAGGATTTTGAAGGCTTTGGCATCAACTCCACACCTAGGAAAGAAAACCAAGCTGATGATAGGCTTGCAGTAGTTGGAGCAGCCTTTGATGTTGTGGAGAGTATCAAGGAAGATAAAGTGTAGCCAAACATTTATGTGATTGTAACATCATTAGTTCTAGACAATAATGTAAGTTGTCAAGTGTTTGAAAGTGACCAACAAATCATCAATTTCTTGCAAGAAGAAGTTGAGTTCTCAGCCAAAAATCAGGAAAAGTTAGAACAACAGTATGGTGATCAAGTGGTACAGCTGAGAACCAACAAACTACCAAAAGGACTTGTCACTTTGGAGTCCATCTTTAATCCTAATGAGAAATTTAGGAAAGAGAAAGAAAACATCCAAGTCAAGGGAGAAGATTCAGTGCCCATCTCGGTGGGAGAAGGAAAATCACTTCAAATTGGTAAAGTGGCAACCAAGCAAGAAAGGTATGAGTTCATGAAACTTTGCTAAGAGTTCCTAGATATATTTTCTTGGAGCTATGAATACTTGAGGGATTTCAATCCCAAGTTATCTCAACACACAATTAAATTAGATCCAAGTGCTAAACCCATCAGGAAAAAACAAATACCGGTCAATCCACACAAGGAGCCTCTCATGAAGAAGGAATTGAATAAGTTAATAGAGGCAAGTATCATATTTTCCATCAAGCATTCAAGATGAGTTGCAAACTTAGTTCTAGTTAGAAAGAAGAGTGGAGAAATCAGATTATGTGTAGACTTTAGAGATTTTAATAGAGAATCCCTCAAGGATCATTACCCACTTCCTTCTATGAAGTAGATTTTGCAAGTTGTTGCTAGCTCTGAGAGGTTTTCATCACTAGATGGTTATTTAAGGTATAATCAGATCATGGTAAAGGAGGATGATCAATTCAAAACAACCCTCACCACCAAATGGGGAACACATGCATATACGAAAATACCATTTGGGCTGTCTAACGCTAGAGCTACCTTCCAAAGGGTAATGGATATGGCGTTCAAGGGATTGATCAACAAAATAGTGTTGATATACCTAGATGATATTACTGTATTTTCTAAAAGTGCAATAGATCATCTCTTTCATTTGAGACAAGTGTTCCAAAGATGTAGAAGATTTGGGGTATCCTTGAATCCCAAAAAATGCATTTTCCTAGCTCATGAAGGAAAGCTCCTAGGCCACATTGTTTCCAAGGAGGGATTAGTAATTGATCCAGAGAGGGTTGAAGAAATAAAAGCACTTCCATTACCAAGTCACAAGAAGGCCCTTCAAATTTTCTTGGGAAGAATCAATTTTTTTTGAAGGTTTTTTCTAGACTTTATAGCCCTTGTCAAGTCAATAACTATGATGTTGAAGAAAAGTATGGATTTCAAATGGAAAGCTGAAGGTAGGGCAAGTTTTGAGGAAATAAAGGAGGCTATCTCACGAGCTCCATCTCTCATTAACCTATATTTCTCTAAAGATTTTATCCTTTATGCATTTGGCGGTGATGATACAATTTTTCCAATTTTAGTACAGTAGAACAAAGAAAATGTAGAGCAGCCAATTTCCTTCTTTAGCCAAAGCTTGGAGGACTATGAGGTGAGGTATTCCTTCATTGAGAAGAATGCAGTGATTCTTGAAGAAATTTAAGCATCTAGTTTCAAATAACATGGTTCAACTGCTGGTTTCCCATGTGGGAGTTAAGGACTTCCTCCTCAACAAAGACCTAAATGAAAAATGTGCAGGGTGGATTACTCGTGTCATGGAGTATGACATTGAGATCAAAGTCACCAAGCTGGTCTGAGGAAAGGGATTGTGTGAGCAGTTGGTCTTGAGAAAACCAATGGAAGCAAGCAATGGGAAGGATGCTATTTTCGAGTTACAAGACAACCAAGACCAAAGAGGTGTTCAAGATTATAATGGTGGTATGCTCACTCCTTGTTGGACCCAAGACATAATGCACTTCTTACAAACATACATATGCCCTCCAGAGATGAACAAAACAAAGAGAAGACACTTTAGATTGTAGGCTATTCCATATGCACTTGTTGATGGTATATTATTCAAAAAGGATATAAATGGAGTTCTGCTGAGATGTATTGGGACAAATCAAATTAAGAAAATGTTAGAAGAGTTCCATGGTGGATCAGTTGGGGGTCATTTTTCTCCAAGAGTGACAACCCTCAAGATTATGAAGGTTGGCTATTATTGGTCCAAGGTGTTTAGTGATTGTTATGCATGGATCAAGATGTGTAAAAATTGTGCATTCTTCACAGGAAACGAAAGATTAGGAGCCCTTCCATTGCACCCAATTTCATTTGACCAGCCATTCATGCAATGGGGTTTGGACTTCATTGGAGTCATTAACCCAAACTCAAGCCAAGGACACAAGTGGATTCTAATAGCAACAGACTACTTCACCAAATGGACTGAGGCGGTGGCACTCAAAGAGGAAAATGAATCTAGCATTCTAGACTTCTATGAGGGGATAGTAACTAGATTTGGTATACCTGCAACTATAATATCAGATAATGCATTGGCATTCATATGATCAAAGGTAACTGAATGGGCTATTAATAATGGGATCTATCTGAGAACTTTGTCAAATTATTACCCCCAAGGTAATGGCCAAGCTAAGTCTACCAAAAAGAACCTATTAAAGATCATCAAGAGGACTCTTGATGAAAATCAAAGGACTTGGCACACTAAGCTCAAATCAGCGTTATGGGCTGATAGGATAACTCCCAAGAGATCCACCAGTAACTCTCCATTAAGAATTTTTTATTGAAGAGAGGAAATCTTGCCTATGTCACTTGAGTTGCCAACATTCGAACTCATGAAGCAATTGGAATTGTTGAAGTTTGAACCCAAGGAGGTTAGATGTGTAGAATCAATAGAACTCTAAGAAATCAGAGAGCATGTAGTTCAAACAATGGAGGACCAAGCCTTGGTCAAGAGAACCTTTGATAGGAAAGCTAAGGCTAGAACCTTCCAAGTTGGAGATTTAGTGTTGAAATGTGATGCAGACCGAGAAAAGCCAGGAAGGCATTCAAAGTTTGATGCCATTTGGAGTGGCCCCTACATGGTCACAAAATGTAAGAAAAACAATGCCTTCCAATTGTCTACATTGGATGGTGAAGAACTGCAGATTCCAGTTAATGGAATCCATCTAAAGCATTTATACTAGAAGGGAAACTCCTCACCTTATACATATTAGCTTATATTTTCATTCCTCCAAGTGCTTCTGCACATTTTTTTGTTGTAGATTAGTTTTACATTTGCTTAAGTGCTTTGGTACAGGCCTTATTGTCCCAAGGATGCTTCTTTATATGCCATGTTCTAGATTAAGTGATGATCTACCCTCACAATCTTCTTTCTAGAAATTTTCTAATGAGCTAAGAGTACTAATTAGTTGAGTTGATGACTTCATTGCCCAATGGATTGCTTCAAGTAGCTTGTTACTTCATCCAGCAGGCAAATTACCCCTATGAGTCACCAAAATTGTTATCCAAATAAGCCCCCTACTTATTTGGCCAACTTTCTTTCATTCCTTCCTTGTGCTTCAGTCAATTTTTTTCACTTTTCAGGCACTCAAAATTATTTAGAAATGGCTTCATCAGATAGATAATTTTCTAAACTTCTAAAAAGGTAAAGTTTTCCTTCTAAATCCTTGTATTTTGTAAGTTATGGCTTGGTGGATTGTTTGAGTTAAATTTTCCCCGGGAAGGCCTACAGCCAATAGGAATGTGCCACGTGGTGGTGGAGATCGGATTGCGGGGGTAAGTGAAGAAAATTTCCAAAAAATGGCGCAGTGAATTTTTTGGCCCAGAAGCCCCACAGCCAATAAGAATGTGTCATGTGTCTATGGAAATGGTGGGGGTCAAAGGGGTGGAGTGAATTTTGATTTTTTGCCAAAATAGAAAAATGTGAAAATGAAAAAATCGGCCCACCAAGGAGGAAATGGAAGTTTTGTTTTAAACACCCACAGACTAATAAGAAGATGCCATGTGTCTTATTCACAGTGGAGGTCAGGGGCATGAGGAGAATTTGGCAATTTTACCAAAGTGGTCGGAAGTTCAAAGGAAGAATTTGGAGCACATGCCTGTGGTGAATAGGAGGATGACACGTGTCCCAGAACGGTGGGGCACAGAGAAGTTTTAGATTTTTTTTCCAAAATTCAAAAAAGATGTAAAATGGTGATTTGAACCCATGGAAAAATGGGAATGTGCCATGTGGTAGGGAAGTGGCGAGGTGTAGAGTTTTTGGGGATTTTTTCCCAAATTCAAAAAAAAGGGAAATTTTTTAGGTTTTGGCCCGCTGACCTGATTTTTGCCCCAGTTTTGCCCTAAATCTTTAGAGGGGCATATCTTTCAATCCAGAGCTTACGTTTTCAAAATTTTGGTGTCATTGGAAAGCTATTGAAGTCCTCTACACGATGGAATCTTAAATTTTGTTTTTTAGTGAAGTTTAGTGGGGAAAAAAATTTAAAAACGCCTTTGGCATGGGGAAAGAGGAGAACCGACATTTAACCACCATTTTTAATGCAGTATGGCTTCCATTCTTCTCCAGCATGGTCAAAAATCTTGGGGAATGAAATTTTAAGGGTAACCATGCTATTTTGATGGATTTGGTTGGTGGTTTACTCATTCATTTCAATTTTATCACATTTCTCCTTCCTAAACTCGGGTTTTCATTGTTAAAAGCCATATTTGGCTCATTTGAAAAGGGTTGGACATTTTTATGTTCTGTAGGCTCCCTCCTTCACCCTGGTAAGTGGATTTGTAGAATATCAGACATTTTTTAGAAGTGCAACATGTTTTTTAACTCCTTGTTGTTGTAATGCACTGTATTTAAAAATGGAAATGACAATGCAAGATCTGTGAATGAATTTTCAATCCTTTCTTTTATTGTTTTCCCTATCCTAATCCTTCATTACAATTTTAGCAATTTGCACATGATTTGTGTTGCATTTTTATAATCTATGTCAATCTGTAGAAATAGATGTTCACCACTCCTTTGGTGTATCACCTTGTTAGTTTATTTTTATCTTCTTTTCTCTCTTCTATCCTTGTCTCCTTAGCAGAATTAGAGTAGGATTTTGAGTTAAACCTCTAAAAATTTCATGTATACATATGATCAGAGGATTAGAGGAACTAGCCTTTAATCTGGAGAGTTTTTTCTCATTTTTACAAGTCCTACACTTTGGGAAAAGATTTAATGTGTTGCAATCACACTAAATGACCCATTTCTCACTTGTATATCTAAAGATCATTTAGGGGTGCTGCTGATTTGCACTAACACGTCCATTTCTTCAAATCATGAGGAATTTTCGTAACAAATTTGATCCTTCAACAAAATATTATTTTCTTGGGAAAGAAGGATCGAAGGTTGATTAAAAGATATATATTGCATGAATTTTTCATGCGAACTTTTGGAAGAGCCAATTTAAAAATCCTGATAAAACTGAAAAAAATTTCATGGGAAAATCTGAGGTGAAGAAGCCCATTCTCTAAGTGACCACTTAAGAAACTCATGTAACCCTCTCTATATCAGATTTAAAATCATATTAAGTTAGTTACACATGTATAGCCATTAACAAGCTCTAAGATTTTTTTCAAAATATTCCCCTTGTGATAAATTTGACTCATTTGCCAAGTTATTATGTGTTGTCTTTGGGAAAAATCTGTGAATGCTTGCATTTCAGAATGACCATTTAACAATTTGTGTTACTAAAATCTCTCTTGATGACTATACATTGTCTCATTTCTTTTGATATATCTGGTCACAATTTGCAATATCACATTCAGAAGAGCTTTCATCTTATAAAGAGTTATGGGACAATTTTAAAATCACTTTACCTTCTTTGACTTTAGAGATTGTTTGTAAACCTTTGGGTGCACTTTAGGTCATGATTAAATAGTGATCCTGCTAAATGCTTTCATTGGTTCATTCTGACGACAATATTTTTTGATGGGATGATCAAATACTTGTGTGGAAAAGTGGTTAGAGGTCTGGGCCTGCATTTGACTGCACATATCCACATGGTTGATCGTGGGATGCTTAACCATTTTGATTGTAGGAACTACCTGAAACTATTAAGTTTCTCCATAGTTAAACTAATATATCCTCAGTGAGCTGCCTAGCGTGAACCTTAATCCAGGAACAACTATACTCTCCCTGTTTGTCAACCCACTGTTTTGAATTTAATGCAATAGATAAAGATAAAAAAAATCCTATTGTAGTTAAAGTGATTTAGGTATCTCATCGTCTAAGGATATAATAAAATTCTTCAGTAACAGGCTAGGTTATGATTAGTATCTGGAAGGTCAAGGTAAGTAGTCAAGGATGCTGGAATTAGTCAAGGTCACAATTCGATAGTGGCTTGAATCATATTGGGTGGTGGTTATTAGGTTTTGATCTGTTTTCTGACTATTTACACAAATATGAGAGACTATCGTCGGTTTAGGTATAACCGGAACGATGGTTATGAGGTGACTGTCGACAGGTAAGGTCAGGTATAGGAAATTCTAATAAAACTTGGTTTTGAACTTTTTGAGGTACAGACCTGGGTAGTTAGGAAGGTGGATCAGGTTTGCAATGACGAGATTTGTAGTGGTATCCTGGATATCTCACAGGAAATGAAAGTATAGGATGATGCCATAGATTATGGTGTGATGGAAAATGGATGGATCCAAAACGAAGTTAACAATGGTGGGGATGAAAAATGTAAAGTAGAAACTTAATAAATAGAAATGATGCTACTCATAATCTGAACAAGGAATGTAATGATGCAGGTTAGACATACTTACTATTTGTACTGGAGCTTGATGATCTGGTTGGCTAATGGTTGGTGATGGTAAATCTATAGGAACTTGGTGTAGTGTCGTGACAGTGCTTCCTCGGATGCTCCTATGAAGGCAAATGGCTTGTGTGATTGCTTCAGGTGCTGGCTATGGGTGTTCTGATGTTTGTACGGATTCTAGTTTTAACATGCAGCTCTGTTTCTGTCACTTGCATGAAGATCTCTCTTCTTCTCTCTCTCTCTCAGAATGATGTACCAACCTCTCAAAATTAGGTTATTTTGGGGATTAAATGGTAACCGACGGTGTTTTTGGGTTGACCGTTGGCGGTTTAGGGTAACCGACATTGGTTAGGGCAGGATTTCCTAGGTTTTCTAAAATGGGAAGATCCCTTTGATTTTTTTGGATCTCGTCTATTTTTCTCCAAGGATTAGAATGGAAGATTCTCTTCTAATAATGTGGGAATGTGGTTAGAGGGAATGTAGGCCAATTGATTTTTAGGGTTTGGGTAGGTCTTAGTTAGTTATGGTAGGTAGAACTAAGTCTTAGTTAGTTATGGCGAGTGAATAGGTGAGTCCTAAAGGGGAAATATGCTAAAAATAGGTTTGTGATGAGGTTTCTAGGTGAGGTGGATATAGGTGGGCATTATCTTAATTAGGATATTTAAATAATAAATATGGTGAGGATAATGAATTAATTTAATTTAAATAATTAAATTAATATTATTGTGGGGTGAAAGGGGCCATGGTTAGGTGAGTGTGTTTAATTTGATTAATTAACAAGGGGCTAAGGGGAGCGTGACCTAATTTTGGTGTCTACATTTTCCCCTTTTTGTTGTGTAGCTTGTATTGGTAAGCGACGCTGACAAAAATAAGGTGTGGTTGCCCCATGTGTGGGTGAAGGTGTTCCCCCTCAAACCAGGAATTGATAAGGTAGTTCAAGAAGAAATCGGTGAGTGGTTTGATAAAAGGTGAATGTGATGAAGAAGAAGGTTGGGTATGAATGTGGGTAAAAAGGGAAAAAGGTCTACTTGGGTAATCTAGGTAATGGGTCAGGGTAAAAAGGTAGTAATAATCAAATACACGCACATGTATAATTGCAGCACGGTACTAGGTTTGAAGAGCAGGAAAAATCTACATTGTCTAAGGTCGATAGGTTTATCCAAACAAGGTTGAGGTGATTCTGGTATCCAAGGTATAGGATATGGTCAGGAAACATGATGCAGGTTAGGTAAAGGAACGTTTATGTATGTTTCGGTACACCAAAAGGTTGGGTCAAGATAAATGGTCAAGGCAAGAGGCAAGATAAGGTCAGTATGTCCATCATCACGGGTAACAGTTCCATAAGGTATAGTGAGCACATGAAGTCATAGGTCACATAACAATGTTCCAGGTCCAAGTAAATAGGTCATGGCATGGGTAGGGCCGAGGTATGGGTAAAATAATGAGTCCCCAAATGAGGATGAAGTTAGGTAGTAAATGATGAGGTCAGGAAGGTGAGGTGAAGTGTCCAGGGTAGGTGTGGGGTGAGGGATCAAAAGGATGTAGGTGATCAAATCGGTTGTAGGTAGTGAAAAAGGAAGCTTAGCAATGTAAAAATGAGCTTTAAATGAATAATTTCGGTCATGATCGACCGACCATAGTCAGCTAGGGCACATGACCGATGTCGGTTCCGAACGGAAAACCTTTGCGTCGGTCAAGTCAGGGTTGGGTTATAAAAATGAAAAATCCACATGAATTTGGAAAAAATGAAATCATTTGTCCTTTTGACCTTTCCAGAGAAAATGACACGAGAGAGAAAAGCAAATGTGTGAAAGGTCTAAGATGGAGACTAGATGAGTTGGCAAGCCAAATAGTGGGTGATTGGTAGTTGATCAGTGGGTCCACGAGAGTAGATTGATCGATTCGGTTGGGTGGAGGTGATACAGTTAATTGGGTGATGACATAGGTAGGGGAGGGGTTAGCTGGATCACGGGTGGAGTGGCCTGACGTGACACCATGGTGACGGTAGCGTGATGAGGTAAGTGTTAATCCTATGCTATGTTTTGTTTGTTAGATTTATTTAGATGTCGGGTGGGTAAACAGGGGTTTTTGGGGGAGGAATACATTTTGAATTGGTAGGAGGGAAAATTAGGGTAAATATGAATGGCGAGAGAGGTGGGGAAGGATGGAGGGGGGATTTGGGTAGGATTGGGTGGGTAGAAGGGAGTCAAAGGGAGTGTTGAGAAAGAATGTGGGTTCGGGCATCACGGTTTTTTGTAACAATAGACCAGCATCAGTTGAAGGGTAGCTAACATCAATGGTTTCGAACTGGTATCAGTCATGAAATAGGTGACAAATTCCAATTTAAGGGGGACCGCGTCAGTTAGGAGTAACTGATACTAGTCATGGTGTGGGGAAAAGGGGGCCAAAAGTGCTTGAGGTTGGGTGAATGAGGTAGGTAGGGGTAAGAGAAGTTGTTGTGGTGAATATCATAACATAGGTAAGGGGTAATACTAGGTAAGAGTGAATGATAGTGAATTAGGGTTGGCATGGGTAGAAAATGTGATACAAAGGTAAGGAGGTCTAGGGAAAGAGAGGTAGGGTGGTAGGTATAGGTGAGGTAATGAGTGAGATTTTGGTTATGATTAAGGTGAAATTAATATGATGTTTTGTTGGATGCAAGAAAGAGATCAGTTGAGGATGAGAGACAGGGTGTCACCTCTGCTATTGAGAGTTTGAGGCACGGTGACAATAGAGGAGTGGAGGCATGTTACAGATGTGGGCTTGATTGGGGTCTGACGCTACCAGAATGTAGTTCAGCATCTGATTTTGATGCTCGCTCTCATCGATAGATGGGATTGTACAACCAACACGTTCCACTTACCAATGGGAGAGATGACCGTCACCCTAGAGGATGTATAGAAGATCTTACAGTTACCCATATTGGGGATGTAGTTATACTCAATCTCCTCCAAGGCATCTGATGAGTTGATGTTGATGGAATTTGGTGAGGGACTTGAGGAGATGACATTCCACAGTGCCAGCTTGAGTTATGGAGAGATGTACCTATCCCATCTAGAGGAGACGAGGCTAGTAGTATTACTGATGGAGGCAATCTACTATTTTACACTACTGGATGTAGAGGGTGGAGGATTCCCATGATCATTGATGTGGGTATTACATGATATGATTATGGATATGACCTACTTCACATGGGCGTAAGAATTCTTGGTGCAACTATATAGAGAGCTATGGGCATATGGGTGGCTCTACAGGTTCATTCAATGCTACACATTTATTCTTAAATGTTGGGCCTATGAGAACATTATTTGTGTTAGTCCGATTGGTATGCCCCAGGCAGATGCATTTCAGCCTAGTTTTATTTGGGTGGGGTACAAGCAATGGGTGCCAGTGATGGGAGAGCATCGGGTAGGTAGGGTTACACATAATGTAGCCTATTACAGGTGGTTACTAGAGGGATTTTCTTGCATGGAAATTATTTGGACACTATATGTGGGTTATCCCTCACATATACATATGGTTGATGAGTTAGATGGTTTACAAATACTCAGATGGATTGAAGGGCATCGTGTAGGGGAGCATGAGATGATCCCAGTAGACAGGGTTAGACGGTAGTTTTGGTTACTACAGGATATACCTCCACCTTTCCCACAGTACCAGGAGAGATGATGTGGAGAGACCACAACCACTACCACACTTGATAGTACCTATAGGGTAGGAGGAGTAGGTGATAGACTAGTGGATTGATGATGTTAGGGTTACTGATAGATATAGACAGTGGTGGTTGGAAAATTTACGAGTAGTACCACCTAGGCCTGGGGCAACCAGCTACATTTAGCCACCATCATCAGTATGCAAAGGGACACCCTTTAGGGGTAGGTGGAAACCTTGATTACACAATTGGGGATGGTACAGGGGTAGCTTAGCAAGTTTAGAGGTGGAGGTGGCCATGTTGCATGCACATGTGACCAGTCTGTAGGCCTAGATGGGCCAAGGTGGAGATGGAGATGGAGATGATGAGTAGGTGGCTGCCTTATAGGCACATGTTACAGGTTTACAGGGCCAGTTGGGCACTACACAAGTGTAGATTGAGGCACTATAGGCTCAGGTATAGGGTCAAAGGCCGATGGGACCACCACAGGCACCGATATAGGGTCCTAGTTCACATGGAGGGGTGGGACAAGGTCCCACAGGATAGGTACAGGGGTATAGGCTGATGGGGCCACCATAGATGGTACCCATATCCAAGTTAGGGTATACCTTAGGTGAGGCCAGATATTATCAGGATTAGTTGATGGTAATGGGGATAGATTTTCTACCCTATGGATAGTACAGGGCATAATAGCTCTTGAGTGAGAGAACCAGACCCCATACCCACAACATGGAGAGCATAGGGGGCCATCGAGCTCCATAAGACAGGATTAGGGTGAGGCCACTAGTTTACGGAGGCCAGGTCCAGGTGATGTACTAGTAGGGGCCTGACCACGACCCTTAAAGGGTGGTGAGATGTTATCAGACTACCGGACATGAGCCAAGAGGGAGGAAGAGATAGGAGAGATAGATATGCAAGATTTCTAATAGGATGATGCCTAATGTACATCCCTCCATTTTGGTTTATTTTATTCATTTTTTATATATACCATCCTGCATGCCGAAGAGAGTGAGGATGTATACGAGATTTTCTGTACTTTTTTTCATATATTGACCTACGTGCCAAAGATGGTGAGGCTCTATATGAGAGTTTTGAGAGATTTTGTTATTTACCCCAGCCTACGTGCTGAAGATATTTGAGAGTTATGTATATGGATATACATTTTTGGATTTTTTTATTTATAGAGATCTGGTGTTTTTGGCATGATGTATTTGTGTTGATAGAATTTCATTATTATGCATAGATGGATTCATGATAGGTATGTTAGGAATGGTGGAGTTAGGTTATAGGCATGGATTGAGTCTGGTCATAGGCATAGATGTAGTCAGGTTTTGGTTTATGCATGGTGGGAGTCAGGTCATAGGCATGGATTGAGTCAGGTCATAAGCATGTATTGAGTCAGATTGGTTTATAGATGATTGAGTTAAAATGGGTTGAGTCTGGAATTCATCAATTTGTGTAATTAATGATGATATGGTTTTTTTTTGAGATGTTTTATAGTAACATGCATAATAATGGTAAAGAAATGGTAGACACCATGAATGTATGAATGATGATGACAAAAATATGAAGTAATCATTATTTTTGTTTATTTTAATTTCCAATTACTGATATTGAAATAAATCTAACTATGGTAGATTGCTAAATGTGAATTAGTTAGGGTAGAGAGTAGCTGAGCTAACCTCCAAGGGTCCCCTTCCCTCGGAGTGCTACCTACATAGTCCCAGTGAAAAGGGACCTCAGGCTGATGTAGTTCTCCCATAAGCTAGGGAAGAATGCGAGGAGGTATGAGCATGGGTTGGTAAGTTATAGGCATGATTGAGTCTAGGTATTTTAGGTATGGTTGAATTGTAGGAACATTGGTATGGGTGATTTTGAGTTGATTGTGGTGAAAGAGGAGAAATTACCCAAAGATAAGCATCGAGGATCTAGTCCTGTATAAAGTAATCAAGACGTAATGAAGAAGGTGAAAATACAAGAGAAGGAAAGGAAGCCACTTGATTGGTAAGGATCATAGTTAGTGGGTCATACCTTGGATAGGATGATGAACGTAAGAACCTAAAGACATTACATGATTGAGTATTCTAAAGGTGAGAAGTAGTCACATGATCACCAAATGTCACGGTTCTAGTATGTCCCTTGAGGCGGTAGGAAATGAAAGTGTAAATGGTGAGAGGGTGAAAAATGGTTAGTTTATATGGTATTTGGTAGCATGCGTTGTGGAAAGAGATCCAAGATCATGATGGGAAAGTCCATGATGATTTTTTTTTTCACTTGTATTGGAGGTAGACTAATCGATGTTGGAAGTCCATATGGGATGAAGAAATTCACTCCTTGAGGTCTTCATGAAGCTGATAGATGCGGGAAGCTTCAGATCTCTTTTTTTTAAAAAAAAAAGAGATTTTCATAG
Organism: Taxus chinensis; assembly: GCA_019776745.2. Lineage (NCBI taxonomy): Eukaryota > Viridiplantae > Streptophyta > Pinopsida > Cupressales > Taxaceae > Taxus > Taxus chinensis. The sequence goes on from CM034157.1 coordinate 288,042,260, forward strand.
TTGTCCTTTGAGGGAGCAGTCTATTTATAGTAGCGATGTGGAGAGAAAGATGTCCTTTTGAGGGAGTCATCTCTTATTGGAAGTTTGACTCAAGGAGTTGGATCCCATATGAGGGATTTTAAGTCATGGACAAGACTAAGGTGAAGAATTGGATTCTTGTTCAAAAAGAATGGGTGAAACGACCATGGGATCTCATCTAAAAGTAGATGAAAATTATCCTTGAGAATCATGCCATGTGCAGCGCCATGGTACACATATTTAAGAGAAGATAAAAGAGTGATGGGTAGAAACATAATTTTTGTTTAATCATTGGGGGAGGCATAGTGAAAGGAGGGAAGTGAAAAGAACTTAAGGGATGAGCATGGAAAGAGGCAAAAGGTGAGGTAGGACTAAAATTCAATAGTAGAATGGTACTAGATGTAAGACATTAAGGGGTTCAGGTTCGGGTTTACTGTTTAGTGAAGATAAACAATAAGAACTTGATCCATAAGTATGAGTCATGATGTATGGTCCAAGCTAATTAGGAGAAAAAATTCCCCATTTACCTTTTTCTACTTTGGTTATATGTTAATTTTCTTTCAGTTTCAGGTCACTGACTTGACAGGTTCATTCATGGACACATTTTTCATGGGCATGTTTGATACATTTTTGGTAAACTTGAAGATGGTCAAGAGTGTTAAGATGGTGTTTATTTAATAACTCAAGTTGTGCTAAACAGTCATGGCGAAAGTCATCATCATTGAGCATGTCATGGATAGAAATGTGAAGTGAGGGAATCTGGACTTCGAGAGGTAGAATAGCCTTTATACCATAGACCATAGAAAAATGTGTGGCAGCGGTGGAAGTGTGAATACTAGTGTGGTATGCCCACGGGGCAAAAGGAATGTGCGTATGCTAGTCCTTTCCATTATCATTAACCACTTTCATGAGAATTTTGTTTAAGGTTTTATTAGTGGATTCATCTTGGTCACTGGTTTGTGGGTAATAAGGTGACGAAAAACTAAGCTGAATGTCGAAGACATAGCAAAGTTTCCACAAGGTTTTATTTTTGAACTATTTTCTGTTATCAGTGATGAGGCGATGTGGGACACCAAAATGGAAGATGATGTGATGATTGATGAAATCACATATCTTCTCATATTTCATGGAGATGAGAGGTATGGCTTTAACCCATTTTGTGTAGTATTTGGTAGTGGTGATGATCCATTGATGTTGCTGGGAAGAATGGGGATTGATCTCTCCGATAAGATCCAAACCCCATTGAGAGAAGGGCTAAAGGTCACAGGCAACCTATAAGGCATGTCTGGGTGTATGATGAAGGTTGGCATGTTGTTGTCATTTTACACAATGCTTAATGTAGTCATAATTGCCATGGTTAAGGGTCAGCCAATAATATCCTAGGTGAAGAATATGCTTAGCAATAGCAAGGCCACTTAAGTGATCTCCACATCTACCATCATAAACTTTTGTAATGGTAAAAAGAATTTTAGAACTTGTAAGGAACTATAAGAGAATACCATCAAAGCCCTACTTATAGAGGAAGCCACCCATGATGACGTAATGAGAGACCTTTTTTAAGAAAGGTACGTTGTGCATTACAAGTGAGGTTAGGAGGCAAGATGGAGAGGGAAAGATAGTTTGAATATTATTTATACCAAAGTTCACTTGGGTCAGGAGCAGCGGTTCGGATAGAGTAAACTTCATGCGGTAAAAAATAAGGTGATTGGAGTCTTTGTACAATGAAAAATATTTTAGAGTCGATAGGTGAAGTGAGTATTTGAGAAGCCAAGCAGGCCATTGTATCTACAAATTTGTTGGTTAAACAGGGGACAGTCTGAAGGTCATAACGGTCAAAGGTGGTCAAATTTATGTCCACATGATGTTTATACTTTTGAAGTATCTCATTACAACATTGGTATACTCCATTAACTTGGTTTGCAACCAATTGAGAATCACCAAAGATGTTGATTGACTTAACATCTAAGGCATAGGAATCTTGGAGACCTAATACGAGCACTTCGTATTCAGAATTTTTTTTTGTACAATCAAAATTGAGTTTGAAAGAAAAAGGAATGGGTTCATCATCAAGTGGAATGAGGATAACACCAGCCCCACCCCCATGCTGACACTTGGAACCATCGAAGAAGAGTGTCATTTGGTAAGTGGGTTCATCTAGGGAAAGGGTAGTAATTGAATCATCTAGGAAGTCAAAGTTAGAGGGTTGATCCCAAAAAATAGGTGTGTCGTACAATTGGTCAATGATAGCTTTGCCCTTGATGGAATTTTGATGGATGAATTTGAGGTCATGGTTGGTCAAAATCATAATCTAGTGTGTGGCACATTAATTTTGGTAAGGTTTGGCATACATGAAGTGTAAGGGATTGGTGTTGGTCATAATATAGGTTTTATGGTTCAGTAGGTAATGGTGGAGATTTGTGGCAACAAAAACTAAGGCTAAGTAAAGTTTTTTGGCATGGGTGTATCAAGTTTCATATTCCAAAATAGTGAGGCTTATGTAATAAACCATCCGCTCTTTGTGTTGTTCATCGCGATGAGTGAGCATGGACCCTATGGAGTGATTGGTATAGATATGTATAGGTAGAAGGGTTGATTATATTTAGGTTAAATGAGTACGGGTGGTTGGAGAAGGTATTGTTTAAGGCCTCAAAATATTTGTGGTAGTCATTATCCCATTTAAAGGAGACATCTTTCCTGAGAAGATGATGAAATGGCCAACACTGATCAGACAATTATGAAATGAAATGGTGAATAGAATACAACTTACCTTGTAGGCTACAAATTTTTCTAAGATTAATGGGCGGAGGAATTTTGAGAATGGCCTTGAATTTAGTGGGGTTGACCACTATACCACGTAAGGAAATGATAAATCCTAGAAGCTTTCCTGAGAGAACCACGAAGACACACTTCTTGGGCTGAAGGAGCACACAATACTTCATGAGGTGGTCAAAGATGGTTTTTAGGATGGTGAGATGTTCAAAGCAGCATTTATATTTGGCAAGGAGATCATCCACCCAATCTTCCAATATATGATGCATGATATCATGGAAGATGTAAGTCATAGCCCAATGATATGTGGCACCAACATTTTTAAGGCCAAAAGGCATAAATCGATAGTAGAAGGTCCCCCAAGGGGTGATGAATGAGGTTTTGTGTTGATCCTCTGGGGCAAGAATGATTTGGTTATAACCCGAGAAGCCATACTTGAGTGATAGCATCTCGTAACCAACGGTAAGGTCAACCAGTTTGTTAATACCAGGAAGAGGAAATTCATCCTTCAGGTAAGCTAGGTTGAGGTCATAGAAATATATGCAAATGCAAAGTCCCCCTATTGCCTTAGTCATAGGGACAATGCTGAAATAAAAAAAGGATAATCAATGGTTAAGATGAAGGAAACTGAAAGGAGGAGCTAAATTTCTTCTTTAACCAGAAGAGAAATGTGAGGGTGCATTTTCCTCAACTTTTGTTTTACAGGTTTTGCATCGAAAATGGTTAGGATATTGTGGACCACTATGGTGGGGTCAATAACGGGCATATCTGTGTAAGACCAAGTGAAAGTGGGGTTATGGTTTTTGAGAAAAGAAGTGATGGCTTTCTATTCAGCCGTATATAAAGATTGACCGATCTTTTAAATGTCTAGATCGTCTTGAGTATGAATGTTGATTTCGATAGTCAATTCATTCAACATAGTTTTTATCTCATATGGTAACAATCAATGAATATATGAGTCTTTTGCACCAACGTAGGTGAGTATAGACTCATCATCTTGAAATTGAATGACTTTAATTGAATATGTATCATCATTGATCATTTTAGGATACAGGAAGGGCAAAGAGGAGGGAGCCTCACCCTCACGTTGATAAGTCAAAGACCCCAAGGAAATGGTGTTTATGAAAAAAAATGTTAGGAGTAATGGACTCTGGATCCATCGACTCTGTCGGTGAAGGTGAAGTGGGTGAAGAAGGTGGAGAAAGGCCAATGTCCTCAATGAGTTCAATGCAGGCCTTCTCTGTAGGTGGTTAAACAAAGCCGATACCACTATGGTCTTTATGTTTGTGGGTAGTACATGGAATAATAGTATGATGGCCTTTCTCATAAAATCCAAAATTGATACTTGTCCATACACATCGGTGTAGGAAGGTGTTGGCGAAATGGTGATTGGTGAGTGACTAGAGGTCGGTAGAAAATAGACAGGTTTGTGATGGTTGTTTAGGTGTATAAGTGGTAGTATCAACTCCCCCATAGGTGATATTGGTACAAAGGTGGGGAGGACCATAGAGGAGGTTCTCTCCTATACAATGATCATAGTGAGGGTGTTGGTGAAGACTTCTGTACTATTTTGGAGTAAGGAATGTGTTGACACAATATAGGAAATACTCTCCCATAGTGAGGCATTGAAAAATTCCTTCCAAGGGATCGGAGGTTGATATGTGGGTAGCTGGGATAGATGACATGTTAGAGGCAGACTCGAAGGTGGAGCCATCTAATTGGGAGGTTGACGATTCAGCCATGGAGGTTATGGAAGTGGTAGGAATGGAGGATGTAGGTGCTGTTGAGGTAGCGGTGGCACTGGTGAGTGGAGGTGTAGGTGAAGAGGTAGTAGTCGTGGAGGTCGATACTTTAATGGGAATAAGCACATCATTGGATCAGTAAAGCATGTTACAAGTTTTAAAAGGTGATGGGTCATCTAGAATGGTTTAGGTGTGTCCTTCAAGCTCAAACTTTACACAACGATGAAAAGTGGAAGGAACACAACCCATGACACAAATCCAGGGTCTACCAAGCAACATGTTGTATTGAAATTCCCCCTCCAAGATGTAAAATAACTCTAGAATAGTGTGGGGGCCCACGTGAACATGGAGGATGACGGTGCCAAGTGTAGAGGTGATAGCATCATTAAATGAATGCAACATGACAGGATGTTTATGCATGTAATTGTCAAGTATGCACATTTGGTCGAATGCATGGGAGGAGATGATATTAATGCTAGCACCCCCATCAATCATAACATGTCATACACAGATATCATCGATGTGGACATAGATGAAGAGAGTTGGATCTAGGTCAGCCATTTGGTGTGGTACGATCTCTTTGTCTAAGAAGCTAAGGGCGGCTACTTGCTGAGTATGTGGAGGTGTGGATGAAGGTGGTAATTTTGTGAGAGAGGCAACATGATGGGGTGTAATAATGGATGCCACGGGTGTAGGGTCATTGGGTAAGACCTCAATAGACTGAAGAACCTCCATGAGAGCTTGACGATGGGATTTTGAGGTTTGGATGAGGTCATATAGGGACATTTTGAGGGGGGATTGGTGTAATTGTTTGAGCATCGCGTGATGTGTAACCCCATTAGAAATAGGATATGTGGGGCCACAAATAGTGACTTTAGGTGTGGGTGTAGATGGTATGTTAGGTATAGGGTTGGTTGGTGGGTCAGTTGCCTTTTCCTTGTCTTTGTCCTTGTGAGCACGGGTAGCAACATGGATCATGTTTATTTGAGGCATAGAGGTAGGTGAAGTAGGTGAGCCATGAAAGGTATAAAGACAGGAAGGGAAAAATCCAAGTGGTGGAAAGGAACCTTGTGATATGAGTTGGGCACACCAACATTTGGGTGGAGGTTTGGTGATTTTCTCTGATGTGAACCATGTTAATTTCAAATCTTGGGGGTGGCTCTAAGAGTTGTGGGGGTGGAGGTCTTGGTTGTTGAGTAGGAAATGAGGGAAGAACTGTGGAAATGGGTGCTAGTGAAATGGGGTCCTCATCGAGAAGGTCATCATCGTCAAATTTTTCTTCAGGAGGACACAACTAGATAAGAACAGTTTTTAAAGCCTTATAGTCCTCTACATCATGTCCTAGCACACGATGGTAGGGGAAAATTTTAGTGTCGTCAAACCCCTTTGCTTTGGGTTTGAGTAGGTCATAAGGTATGAGAGGCAATAATGTGATGACAGAAGTTTCAAGGAGGTTGGTTAAGATTTTGGTATAGGATCCCACTAGTGGAACACAATGGGAAATGAATGTGGGTTTGGGTGTAGGTGTGGTTGATTGTATAGGAAGGGTTTTTGTAAGAGGGGCAGTGGGTCGAGCTATGGTTTTAGGTGCTGGTGTGGTCTTAGGTGTTGGTTGTGTCTACTTGGGTAGGGATGGTAGATGAACTAGCAAGAGAGTGTGTGGTTGGTTTGACTACCTTATTGGAGGGTAGCAGATTTTTGCCTCTGGGTTGCACCTTCTTGGGTAAAGGTGATATGGGGCATGAGATCTAGAGGGAAAAGTAGATGGTGGAAGAGGGCGAGTTACCCATAGGGATAACCAAGGTGGTGTGAAGGTAAATGGTGCGGGTCATGCAAGAGGTGTGAGGGAAAGAGACTGAAGTGTCATGGGTAGTGAAGAAGTTATCGATGGTATTAAAGGTATGGGTGGTAAAAATGTTGTAGGTGTGGGCAGAAGTCATGTTGGGTGCTTGGGTATGTTAGAGGTTTGCGAGGGAGGAATGGGCTGCTGTGTTTTTAGTTTACCGGTGGGTGGAGGTTTCTTAACCAGGCTAGAAGGGCAAGGTCCTAAGACAGACGGAAGGGGTGAAGGTGATGAAGGTGTGATCGGTGAGGTTGGGGTATGAGATCTATGGGATTGGTTCTTTTGTTTGGGTTTCGGATTAAGCTTGGTGTTAGCTTTGGAGTATATAGCTAATATAATTTGATGGGTGGATGAGTAAGGCTAGCCAGTTGGGATGACCCCTAAGGTAGTAATAGGTTTAGGCAAGGAAGATGATGTAGGTGTGGGTTTGGATGTAGATGCATGTTGGGTTATGGGTAGGGGTGTGAGTTGAGCCATGAGTGGTATCGTGGAAGAATTTGTGATAGTTGTGGTTGTGTTTGGTTTGATTGGCCAAAATATTTTTGGATAGATAGTGGAAGTGTCAGCAAGTGACATCTGCATTTGTGTTGAGACAGGAAGTAGAAGATGCCCCCAAAGTAAGGCTCTATCCACATAATCTAGGTGATTGGATAAGCATGAGAATGAATACTGCATTGTAGGTGAGGTTGATGAGGATCCAATGGTGATTCCCGTAAAATGTGTCTTAGAAATGGGGAATTTTCTAGCTTCAGCTTCTGTGGGTAAGAGAGCCGAAAGTAAGTCCACAGGATCTTGGGTAGCTGATGGAGAATGGTCACCTAGAGGAAAAGGAATTTCTACTAGATCTTTGATAGGTGGAGGAGATGATGGGTGCTCCCCTGTGGGTGGAGGAGATAAAAAAGTGTCTTCCGTGGGTCAGAGGGGTACCGTGGGTGATGGATCTCTAGGTGGAGAAGCCAAAGGTGAAATGGTCTCGATGTTAACAGGAGGCTCCTTCATAGGTGAGGGAGGAGATGAAGGGTGTTCCTCTATGGGTGGAGGAATAGGTGAAGTGGGTTCAAGTGTAGGTGGAGGAATTTGGGCTAGGATTTCCTCTATGGAAGGAATATGAGGTAATTGGGAAGCAATGGGTGCATCACTAAAAATAGCATGGACCTTGCGGGTATGGCTATCATGAGTTGAGGTCTCTCCAGTTTGATCAGAAGAAGGGGCATGATTAGGAAATGGTTTCTTGAAGATGTGTAGGTTTTGATTGGTAGGTGCATTAGGATTATCCAAGGTTAACTCACCTTTCTCGAGCATTTCCTGGACAATGTTTTTGAAAGTGATGCAATTTCCATCACTATGACCTTTTACCCGATGATAGTTGTAGAAGTCATGCTCTTTGTACCATGTGGGTGTGGGGTGAGCAGGATCAAAACTAGTGTGTGGTTTTATAGGAGGAAGGGTGATGGCCCCAACTTTAATGAGATTTTCTAAGATAGAAGAATAAGGCTCCCCAATTGGGGTGTATTTCCATTGTTCTCATCTGAATTGAAAGGTCTGGACAGGAGAAAGATTAGATGAGGGGTTAGCTTGATTTGATGGATGAGCTGGGCTAGCTTTGAGTACCACTACATTAGCGGTTCCCTTGGATTTTGAATAATTATTCTATGGTTTCGAAGAAGAAGAGGTATCATTTGACTTAAATGTTGAGTTCTTATTGCGTAGTTGAATTTTCTTTTCTTCAATGGCCGAATCTCTAGCTTTCATGCCATGGTGAATGCCTCATCAAAGGTTTAGAAAGTCTGCACCTGCAGGGTTGGTGAGATATGTCTAGCACAAGCCCATGTGAAGAGCTCTATGAGTTTGGTTTGTGGTAGTTGGAATGTGAGTTGATTGATCATGCTACGCCAATGAGTGACAAAATATGTGATAGATTCAGTCGTCATATTGACACGTAGAGTAGAGGTCAGTCATGGTAACCTTCTTAACAACATTGATGGAGAAGTGATCCAAGAAGGCTTGGGCTACCTAATTAAATGAGAAGATAGAATGTCTAGGCAACCCACTATACCAGTCTAATGCAGGCCCATTCAGAGACATGGGAAAGGTCCTCAGGAGTAAAGCATCATCATGGGTGATAAGATAACACCCATGTTTGAAAGACCACAAATGTTGTTGCGAGGTCCTCTTTGTTGTTGAAGTGAGTTAAATTTAGGCATTTCCCAATGCATGGGATATGGACAAATAGGAATGGATGGGTGGATAGGCTCATTACAAATCTCATCGTAGGTGAGAGATGTTTTGTGTGCTAGAAACTGATGCTTCCAGTGTCTGCATCTTGTCCATCATTAACTTGATTAGGTCATTGGTAGGTTGTGATGGATGGGTACCTCCTGTAGCATAAGGAGGTTGGTGTTGGACATATGATGGAGGTGGCATTCCAGTATATGGTGATGTCATATAGGTAGATTGAGAAGGAGGGAGTGAGATAGGGGGTACGTACCCAGAATGAATGATAGATGAAACAGGAGGCTATTGATAGTACATATATGGAGGTGGAAGGGTCATGGTGACCCTAGTAGCAATGGGGGCTAAGGACTGTGGAATAGAAAGGACAATGTTTTGAAAAGGGGTAGGGGTCACTGACACTGGGGGTGGTTGTGTAGCTATGGGTATATGTGAGACAATAGGCATGGATGAGGTTATGTTCTGGGTGGTTGGAAAAGGTATAGTGGATGTGGCTGGTGTAATAGATGTGGCAGAGACGTGGCGGTCATAGAAGGTATAGGGCCTAGCTGTGAAATGACTGGGGGAAAGGTAGATGCAGGTATGCACGGAGCTAGCAAGGGGCTGAGCAGAAGTAGGAACAAGTTTCGGGAGGATAAATATGGGCATGCCATATATCAACTGACCTGAGGCATCTCGAGTGGATGAGTGGGAAAGATAAAACTGCAAGGTAGCAGGGTTTTGGTCAAGGATTCATGTGAACTCCTCATCCCCTGTGGTGATAGTGATAGGTTGGGTAGGATCCATGGGTGATAAAATAGAAGGTGGTGAAGGACTAGGTGGGAGTGGTTGACAACTAGCATGGAATATGAGGGCATTTGATTGGCTATGTGCACGTCAGCACCATGTGAACAAGTATTGATGTGGTAGGACTACTTTCTATAAATGACACAAAAATACAAGAGATAGGAGAAACAGGTGGTGGTAGGTGGATTAGGTATAAAATGTCAGCTGGAAATTTGAACAGGCTAACCGATGCCGGTTAGGGTAAACTGACGCCAGTCACAGGTAACCACGGTCGGTCACTGTGGAAAATGGACAGTTTGTCAAAACAAGGAAAAAGGCTCCAATAATCTGCCAAGTAGATAAGATGCTGATAGAATTTACCTAGAAAGTGAATATGATGAGAGTGACAGAGACTCTGAACAGAAAAGAAGGTGAAGCAGGTGTCCTTTTGGGTAGGTTAACCAAAAGAACAGTAAACCGACACCGGTTGGGTAAAACTGATGATGGTCAGAGGGTAACCGATGATGGTCGCTGGACCGACACCGGTTACTGTGAAATTGAAACAGAGATGAAGAAAAGGTGGTTGTGAGTTAAAATAAATATGGAATCAAACCTAGAATTCTGAGAATGATGAAAATAGGGTCCAGGCACACTCAGATGAAGCTGGAATACACCAACTGTGATGAGGAGCATGCAAAGGGAAATAAGAAAATGAAGAATGTGTCCTCTCACCTCAAAATGCAAGCCAAATAGAAACACTAAGAAAAATACGATCCTAAGAGTGATTTTTCTATTATGTTTGTTTAGCTTATGCTATTTAAGGACTGACTCATGAACTTTAGAATAGAATTTTTGGTGAGGATGGCTTCCTACAAAGAAGGAGATCTACAAGGAGAGGTTTCAGGTATGTTATGGTGGGGGTGGGCCTTCCTTTGAAGTATGACTCGACAGAAGTAGCGAGCTGGGGAGTACCTACCAATCCTTTGATCAGTGTGATCATTGACAGCTTTCCCAGGAAAGATGTTGTTTAAGAATGTGTATATTTTTGAATTTTGTGTAGTTTGGTAAGACTCAGAGAGAGAGAGAATGTGCTTTCTACGATTCGTTTGTCAACCATCAGCTGGGAATGACTTCCAGCATATAGGTTGCCCTCAGTTAATGTGAGCTAATGCAAAAAAGTAGAATGAAATGAAGTTGATTTTAAACCCAAATCAAAATATTGAATTGATGACACAAAAAGGATGAACAGGAGAAGGGATGCTCTTTCACTAATGTGATACTAATGAAAGGAAAGAAATGTTCATTTTAAAGCACCAAAATATGATTGCTTTTAGACAATAGAAGAAGAGAAGATTCCAGGGGAGAAATTTTAATGTGAGAACCTTTTAGAAAGGAAACAAACATGTAGCTTTTCACCTAGAAATGAAGAAATGCAAAGAACCCCGAATGGGTCCCACCGGATGTGCCAAAATGTTTCACCTGATTCTAGAGCATTTCTTTGAATATTGATGAAATAGATAAGGGTAAAGAGCTAGGAGGAATACCTGTTAAAATGTTGGTTGTGGGTTGTTGTCCACATATGACTTCTTGATCCACAACTGATTGTGAGAGCTTCCTTTTGGCTAGGAGGAACTACCTGAAATAGAAAACAAGACCACCAAATAAAATTTAAACAGTATATGCAGTGGACTGCCTAGCGTATGCTAGATCCGGGAAGTGTGATACTCCCTAGATGGCTGTCAATCCACTATTTAAAACAACTCAATGTTAACAATAAAGGAAATCCTACTGTAGTTAAAATGATTTAGGTATCTCATTCGACTACAATAAGAAAATTCATTCACAACAGGCTAAGCTATGATTGAATCTAAAGGTCAAGGTCTCTGTCAGAGTACTGGTACTAGTTAGGGTTTGGTTCTGGGTTGTTTTGGGTATTTGGTGGAGGTTTTAAGCTCTGTTCTTGGTCTGAGGGTAAAAACATAGAGATCGACGTCGGTCTGGTATGACCGATGTCGGTTTAGGTTAACCTAGTGATGGTTGTGGGTAACCGGTGTCGGTATGGTCAAGGTATAGGAAACTCAATAAATCCTTGATGCAATGACAGATCTGAGGCTAAATGGAAATGGAAGGGAAATGACAAGGTCCGTGTGGGTCTTAGGTATACTCAGGGATCTCTAAAATCTAGGTATGGGTAGTTCAATGGTGTGGGTGAAGGAATGGTCAAGTTTGCATGGAGGTAAATGGTGGGGGAATGGGAATGGGAGTAGAAACTAATAACAGAAGTAAAAGAGTCTACTAAAATGACAATGGAAAAGTGTTGGTTAACAAAACACTTACTGTTGTATGAGCTTGATGTCTGGTTGGAAATGATGGGTGATCAAATGGAAGGAACTTGGTGTGGTGTTGGTGCTTCCCTAGATGCTCCCATGAAGGAAAATGGCTCTGTGATTACTTCTGGTGCTGGCTGTGGATGCTCTGATGCATGTACAAATGCTAGTTCTGCTTGCATGCAGCTCTAGTTTCATCTCTTGCTCTCAAAAATGTGCCAACCTTGAAATAAGGTTGTTTTGGGGATTAAATGGTAACTGATGGTGGTTCCGAGTTGACCGGTGGTGGTTTAGGGTAACCGGCATCCGTTAGGGCAAGATTTTCTAGGTTTACTAAAATGGGAAGATCTGCTTGATTTTCTTGGATCTCATTCATTTTTTCTCCATGGATTAGAATGGAAGCTTCCTTTCTAACAAGGCGGGAATGTGGTTAGAGGGAATGTAGGCTTTGATTTTTAGGGTTTAGGTAGGTCTTAGTTAGTTATGGCAACATACTAAGAATAGGTCTTAGGGTGAGGTGGCTAGATGAGGTGTATAGGTGAGGTGGATATGTGGGCATTATCTCAATTAGGATATTTAAATAATAGATATTATGAGATAATGAATTAATTTAATTAAATTAATATTAGAGTGGGGTGAAAGGGGCCATGGTTAGGTGAGTGTGTTCGAGGTGGTTATTTTTCGAGGGACCAAGGGGAGTATGACCCAATTTTTGTGTCTACAGTGTGATTTGGGTGAGTGCTCAGCTCAGGCTAAGTAATGTGCTAGTGTGCCTGAGTCAATCATAGTAAATTCTAGGTTGCATTAATGGTTCCATTATTGGGACCTCTTTTTTAGTTTTTTACAAAATGTTGCATGATGAATATGTAAGGGTTGACCTTGGAAAATTTTGAGGAGTGGATAGTAGATCTGGAAGAAGAGTACGCTCAAAGGTTTAGCACTAGATATGAGTTTTCCACGTGCACGTGGGTGGAAAAAAATCTATATGAATTCTTATATGAGAGATTCATTGTTATATTTCTAATAGAGTTATACGAGTGGCTTGTTGCTTACACGTCTAAAATGAATTAGAGGTTTCACATACTTGTCTGGATGTAGAAAGAATTTCAGGCCCTCTATGATTCTGATCTGATTTGGAAATGCGATGTGGATACATGGTTCTGTGGTGTTCTGAATAGTTACATTTTAGAGTACTCAATCTCCACATATTTTTTCCCAGAGGTAGTTGAGTTTCAATGTTTACATTATCCTAGGGGAGCATATCTGTAAGGAATTCCACTCGTGATCAATATCTTAATAGTAACCTTTAATTTAGAAGAGAATTCGATGCTTATCTAAACCCCACAACACATGTGGGCAGGAGTAGGTGTGGTGAAAGATGGCGGACCTAGTGACAAATAGGAAAAGAGAAGAAAGTAAAATTAAGTTCAATGAGTTGTTGTAGTCATTTTTATACACTTAGACCAATAGTCTAACCCCATGTGTGCCATCCTATCACCTAGTGGGTGCTGGGTGCTCACCCAAGGCATGCACGTGTGTTGAGTCGCTCCTTTATGTGAGTCTTGTGAGAATGCACCATCTTATGACAGGTAATCAAATGTAGAAGAATAGAAAATAACCATATAACATTCTACGAACTTAGAATGAGTTGTCACCCCATTACATAAAGAAAAGAGAAATAACAAGCATCATATCTAAATGACTCATTCATAAAGGAAACTCATAAGGATTGTACTTGTGAACACATATGTGATTTAGAATAGAGCCTTATATTCATATTAATATGTTAAATAATCACATTACATTCATTGAGGCCGTAATAGACCAATGTAATCATGCCAATCAAGGTCATGAACCAGAACTGGACTGTCCCTTATACCCAAAGTATAATCACAGACCCATCCCTCTAAACATGCCATCACTCCCAAAGTTCTCCTAATCCATAACCCCTAGATCCCTCCATTATATTTCTATAGAGCTTCACCTCTCTTCAACTGCTCTTTTCTTCTTTGTTTTTATTCTATCGGGTGCTTGTATTTATAACCTTGGCAACCACTGCCATGAATTTCTGAAGTTATAGATCAGTTTCCAAGTGTTGAAGTGGCCCTCCATGGAAGCATGCCTTCTCAAATCTATGCTCTCCACTCTTTGCAATAATATCTTTTTGGATCCTTCTACCGCATGGAATATTCCTTTCATGGCCACCAAGTTGCTAGGTTGGCACCTTATCCTTTCCGTATGTGCATTTGGATCTTGATTTTCTCGTGTGTTTCTAGGAACATTGAATATGACTAAGTCCCAGAACCATTCCTTTACCTTTTATATGTGTCAATGGTTTTGTTAAACCCTTCTAAAACCCTATCTTGCATGCCTTCACCTTACATACCCTTCTTTAATTATTCCTTGCATGCCCACGGGACTTCTTTTACTTAGCCAAATAATTTAGAGGTACAACATCACCCCAAACTATGCCTGTTCTCTGTCCTCGGAAATAATTTCTTCAATGAATAAAGAATGAATGGGATTTGAAAAGTTGAATAAAAAATGGAGTGAATAATTGGGGGAAATAATTAAAGAATGGGGGAAAATCACGATCATTGGTGAAGGAGGAGAGGGAAATCCTTCCTCAAATCTTCCTTCCATTTATCCCAAGCATCAACCTCATTTTTTGCTTGTTGACAAAGGTAACCTACTAGGGTTATTACCTCTTCAAAGATTAGCCCTTCTCCCTTGGCATTCATTTTCTCTATGATCCCCTCCAATTTTTTTCCAAAATCTTTGAGCGTGTCCATCCTTTGAGTGATTTGGGGGTACAATTATTCCAGTGGGTTTTTGATTTCTTCTCCACATTGGCTAGGATTTTGTCTTGCTCAACCTTGTTCCCCTTTTTATTTTCTTGGAACTCCTTGACTTCCATTCATGGGTGTCAACAAATATACTTGCCACTTTATCCCTATCTGTGTAATTATCATAGGTATCCTTAGAAACTTGCCCTGCGGATTTTACATCGGCGAGGATATTTTTGTACAAAGCAAAAATTTCTACAACCTTCATCTTATCCATTTTTTCTTGGCATGCCAACACCTCTTCTTGAGATTTTAAGGCAGGTTTCCACCTCTCAATAGTGAGTATAAGGTTCAATTCCTCTAAGAATTATAAGTTTGATCCATATTTTTGCACGAGCGGTGTTAAGTTTGGAAGCTTCAAGACAATGGAATCCGTGATCATCTCTATTTTGTTATATACCTCACACACCGTTGCCTTCTCATCTTTTAAATCATGCCTTAACTGAGTGATAATTATCTTCTCCTACTTCAGGGCATTCTTTTTCTCAGGGAGCTCCTCCTTTTTCTCTAGCTCTACTTCTAGGAACTTCACCCTGTCATTCCTTCCAAAGAGTCTCACTTCAACGTCAACTAAAACTTTGTTGAGTGTGTTGTAGATTTTCTCATATGATAATTATTGAGCATTCAAAAAGGGGTTTATACCTTTTGTTTTTGGAACCTTCATCAATGCTCCTCAGCTTATTTTAAATTCAGGTTCATCAATGTGGGACTCAAATACCCATGATAACATTTTCCTCGTTTGAGGGTATGCACCTTCCTCATCAAATGAATCCATGGCCAAGAGTTGTTCTATTGGTATGGTTCTCTAAAAGTGTGTGCACATACATCTTGTTTGGATCATCGATGTATCCCATTCCTTGACCTTGTGTTACTTCTGCGATCTTCCTCCTTATGCATGTAACCCTTGGGAATCTTACAACCAAATTGGGATCTCCCCCCATGCTGCCATATTCTTTTCCTATGCTTTTATCCTTAACTTCCTTTAGTACCTCATCCTCTTTGTGCTCTACTTATATTTCCATAAGTTCCTTAATGATTCCATCCACTTATCTCTCTATGACCTCTTCTACTTGTTCCTTCATGAGGCATGGGGTCCTTCGATCCTTTTTATCTACTTCTCTGCTCACCCCCTTACCTTGAACATCAACTTCTTCTTCATCATCCTTATTCTCATCCCCTTCTTCCTCATAATCATACACCTCATAGAATAGATGGTCTTCACCTCCTTGACGCTCATCATCATCATCCTTGTTGTTGATGTACCCATCTAGACTCTAAGTCTCTTCTGAGTCTACCTCATCTGTCACCTTTTACTTCTTTCTTACTGGGGATTCCAGTACATGAGATTCTTATTTTTCTTTCTTCTTGATAGGTGACCTCTTCATTAGTGATTCCTCATGGGTAAGGTTCTCTTCGTGCTCTGGCACCTCTACTTCTAGGGTCTTTTCCTTTATGGGAAATTTCTTTCTCTAGACGTAATTACTAGGCTTAGCGCTTTCTTTTGGCATGCCAACTGATTGTGTGGTTTGAACATTTGGTTCTTTCTTCTCTTGTAGCTCTTCTCTTTCTCTCTTCCTTAGCATGGCCTTCTTCCTTCCTATAGGGTCTTCAAGAATGGAGACATCATTCTCCAAGAAAGTTCCCTTTTCAAACTTAGGCCTTATATAAAGATACACCCTTGTTACGGTTCTCCATGAAATTGGTAGTGTTAAAGGATTCATCATTTTTACTTCATGCGAGACATATTTATCCATGTATTCTCACTTCTTTGGGTAGAATAGCTTCTGACGCAGCTCACAGTGGTCTAGATATACCTCAATAAGGTCAAACGTTAGTCTCTTGGCCTCCTTGAACCGATTGACTCTGTTTTAGAAGTATTACAAGGTGAAGGAGAAGGATAGCTGCACCATGGACTCATAGTCCCATCTGTCAATGTAAATCTGAAAATGTAGAAATGCTGATACAATGCAAAATCTACCTCTCCATACATGAGCATTGGTAACTACTTTGGGATCCTCCATTCTACTCTGTATGTGTTGTTGGTGCCATTTTTGAGCTTGCACCATTTTTCCCTAAATTTTTCCTTCATTCTACGTGCTCTGAAACATTTTTCTCTCAAATTGGTGGTCTGCAACTTTTCCCTCCAGTTAAATGCCTTGAAATGCTCACAAACTTGTTGTTTTCCCCCAATTTGAAAGAAATCTGCATGTGTGCCCTGTTTTGTGCCCTAATTTTTCCAAAATCTGTGGGCTCTACCATTTTTCCTTTTTTCCTGATCATGGAAGTTTAAAATTGATCGATTTGCACTTGTATGCCATTGAAAATCCAATTCCATGATCAAAAATGCTTTGAAAACATGTTTCAGTTGGTTCAATTTCGAGAAATTTTTCGTCCTTAGCGAAAAAATCAAATTCTAAGGCATCCCTGGCATTTTCTGTGTTTTGACGGTCAGACAGGCATCATTTTCCCATCAATTTCTTCTTCAGCATTCATCGGAAATGTGGCTTGTTCTAATTGGCCGAGGGATGGTGGAAAATTGTTTTAACTTATCGCTTTTTGCTTTTTTGGAAAAAAGGGTGAATTTGGTCCCATGACCCCGCTTTACTCTGATTAGTTCTAATATTGCTTACGTGGTGTGTTTTGATTGGAGGAGGAGTGGTGGGTCATTTTGAGAACTTGTTCTTTTTTAGCTACTTTGGCTAAAAGTTTCAAATTGCCCCATGGCCCCGCCAAGTGCTAATCTGCCTGAATTCAAGTGGCGGAGAAAATTTCTAAATTTTTCCCAAAAATGATGATGTGTCCTCTTTTGATTGGATGAGAAGTAGCGGGTCTTTTTGTGCCTTAAGGCATTTTGGAAAAAGAGTTAAAGTGCAAAGAAAATTCCTAGGGCCCGCAATGAATCAAGAGTGGACATGTGGCAGGATCAAGGGTAGAGGGGAGTGTGGGCCGCCGATGAGTTTTGAAAACTTTAAAATTTTGTGAAGGAGGTATGATGAAAAAAAATCACAAAGAGACATGTAGCAAGGTTAGAGGTGGAACTTTGGACCTCGAGGAAAAATTAAGATTTTTTCCCATTTTTTTACATAGAGGCATAAAATTAAAAGGAGGTGCCCGTAGTGAATCAGCAATCGCCACATGTCAGGGATAGAATCGAAGGTGCGGGTCCACGGGGATAATTTAGAAAAAATTCCTTTTTCCAAAAAAGGTGGAAATGTGTAGAATCGGTCTGTGATTCCAATGGGGCCCACTTTGAGGCATGTGTTAGGCTCGTTTTCATGAGGCAGAGGTGCGGGGAAAAATATCAAATTTTTCCAATTTTTCCCGAAATGTTTAAAAGGTAAAATGAAGCTCCTAGGTCTACATCCAATGGAATGGTGCCACATGGCCACTTAGAATAAAAAGGTTAAAAGAGTAAAAATGTGAAACCCATACCCATGCCAAATCAAATCTCACCACATGGATGTTTCTTTTTTTAAATGCCAAATGGAAAAAGTCACCTCCAAAGCCTGTCTGCAATGGTTTTTCTCCATGTAGAGGGTGCATATTAAAACTTGAATGTCAAATCAATGGTAGTTATGCATCATTTTTTGCTCTACCGCCATTTTTTCCCTAGAATGCTCCAGGAAGTTTGGAGATGCATTTTTTGCATCAATTTTCATCAAATTTTTGACAAATTCGTGTCGTTTGTGCCTACAAGGACCAATGCAATCAGTTTTGAGGATCAATTTGAAGATCTAAGATGCTTTTGAAATTATTTTTTTCCCTAACGCATCCAAAAACGTGAAATATCAGATCTAAAAGTTGCAAAGTAAAATTTTGGAGGAATAAGGATGAAATAATGAAAGGAAGGGGGTCTTCATGCTTTAAATATGAAAAACGTGCCTCCACAATAGATAATGATGCAAATTTTGCAATCATTCTTCTCTTTTTGAGACAACTCAATTTTTTTTGGATGTGTTTTATTAAACGTCCCTGTCTGCGAATCATGAGGAATTTTTGTAACAAATTTGATCCTTTGGCATATTCTTTTCTTGGGAAAGAAGGCTCGAAGGATATTGAATGCTATATATTGCATGAATTTGTCATGCAAAGGGTTGGAAGAGTTTTAAAAATTCCTGGAAAACTAAAAATTTCACGGGAAAATCTGGGAAGAAGCCCATTCTCTGAGTGACCACTTGAGAAACTCATGTAACTCTCTCTGTATTAGATTTCAAATCATGTTAAGTTGGTTACACATGTATAGCCATTAACAAGATCTGATATTGTTTTCAAAACATTTCCTTGCTGATAAATCTAATCAAGTTTGAGTTATTTGTGTTGTCTCTGGGAAAAATTTGTGAATGCCTACATTTCAAAATGCATTTCAAATTTGTGTTTCTTGTTTCCTATTGCAGTCTTGTGTTTAAAATCTCTCTTGATCATACATGGTCTCATTTCTTGTGATAGTTTAGTGGCATTTGTAATCTCACATTCAGAAGAGCTTTCATCTGATAAAGAGATAAACAAATTTAAAATCACTTTACCTTCCTTGACTTCAGAGATTGTTTGTAAACCTTTGGGTGCACCTTAGGTCATGATTAAATAGTGATTGCTAAATGCTTCATTGGTTCATTCTAACTCAATATTTTGTGATAGATGATCAAATATTGTGTGGAAAAGTGTAGATATGGGCCTCCATTTGATGCATATATCCCGGTTGAAGGGATGATTAACCATTTTGATACTTTCTACTGTTATGTTTCCCCATATTTCACTGAAATCCTCAAAGAGTCTGGCGGACCTTGGTTTGTCTTATCCAAACTCCCACCCAAAAAATCATTCAAAACAACTAATCCTACCCTGTTTTACCCCTGTTTTGACCTGTATACCCACAAAAGATCAAAATCCATTTGCTAAAGTATGCAGAAAAGATCAAGATTTCAAAATTTCTTCAGTAACCCTTGTCTTGCATTGAAAGTATCTCCATAATCTGGAAGTGACAACTTGTGAAAGTCATATTTGGAGTGTTGATCATATTTTCCCAAGGCCATTTTCATACTATTTGTACAAATTGAGGGATATCTTCATCTCCTTCACCATTTGAGGGTTACAAAATAGGTTCTCTTACCTTGGTTGAAAGGCACAACCTAAAACAGTTAGGACAAGATCAAGTCCTATTTGAGTGCTATCCATCTCTCCACAAATCTGAGTGCCAATTAGATCATATCCCCAGCTAAAAAATGACACACACCATGATCAATCTATCTTCAAGCTTCATGCCATATCTTTGATGCTTCTCAGACTGAAAAGAAGAACAAATTTGGGTACCAACACCAGTGGCACTGTTGTCGGGGACATTCTTAGTTCAATATGATCCATGTGCATACATATTTGAAATATTTGAATGCATATCAAACCTTGGTAATGTCTCTTGCAATTTATGTCTGCAAATATATTGTTAAAGCATCATTCTATACTCAAATTTGTAAGGTGTATGCAAAGGTTTCAAACTCTGTCTACAATTTTATCAGTTTCTAGTAGTAGTTGCACTTCATTTGCATTTGTGGTTGATAGATTCAAGAAAAGGAAGGTCTAATCTATAAAGTTTGGCAATATTTTTAGTGCTGATAGGTATTTGAAAGAGTATTTTAGTGCATTTGCACAACTAGGGTGAAAGTCCTTAGTGGCAACTCTATGTTGTTTTGATCTTGATAAATACAAGTGTCTTAGCTTTCTGTCATTTTTTTTTGGTGTTGCTAATCTCGGCAAAACTGGAAGGAAGAAGATCTCTATTCATTAGATACTTTGCTATGAAGTTTTTTCATATTATAGGAACTCAGAGTTAGAAGGGAGAAGAGTTTGGAAGGTGGTTGGAGATCATAGCTCAAGGAAGGAGGTTCCCTTTGTTGAACTTGAGATTGATCAGCTTGTCATTGAGGACTATAGTTCTTCTTCAGGTAAATCTGAATCAGATATTCCTCTTGAAAATTTACATTCTCCATCTGGAGAGGGACCTTCATTTGTCTTTGAAAATATTTCTCCTCATTTTTCCCCTGTTTTTTCCAAATCTGCTAGAGTTTATCAAGAAGTTGATCCTATAGGGGATATCCATTTTGAAGATTACATTTCTATTCCCCAAATACCTCTCACTCCTCATCATTCTATTTCTCCTCCAAGATCACCACCTCACAATAATATGGCTCAGCCTCCTCCTAGACCTCCATTTGTTGTTAGCACCTTTAGTCCTATAAAATTTAGAGGAATGAATGGTTATCCAAATGTTGTCCCTCAAGATGTGAGAAATAGATTGCCAAAATTCCAACGTAACAATGCAATAACTAGTGATCAACATCTCAAACTTTTTGTTAACATGATGGAGGATTTTAAAATAGATTTTGAAGATGTGTATGTAAAATTTTTCATTCATACACTAAAAGAGGATGGAAGGGATTGGTACAAGGCTATAACTGATAATTCTATTAATTCTTGGACTGAGATGAAAAATACATTTAGGTTGTAATATGGTGACAAAATTGATCTTAGGTTTCTATTTTCTGAATTTGAAAATATCAAGAAGAACCCCAATGAATTAGTGCATGACTTTAACACAATATTTAACAATACATTGAGAATAATTTCTATTCATCTGAGGCCTTGTGATGAATCTTGTTTAATCAAATATGTAGATGTATTTTACAAGAAAGTAGCCTATTACCGAAGAGACAAGAACCCTAACAATTTAAGGCATGCCTTTACCATGGCACTACAGATTGAAAATAACATTAAGGCCACTAGGAAAACTCTCAAGAGGGATGGTGTAAATTTGATAAACCCTAAAAAACCTCAAGCTAGAAAGGGTGATGATTTGGAGGAGGTTGTGAAAACTTTTGCAGGGGCTATCAAAGAAATCTCATACAAGCTAGCCCGGGTAGAGAATGGAATTGGACAGACTTCACAAGGTCAGAAAAAATCACAAAACCATGATATATTTTCCAATCATCCTTGGGGTAATAAAATATCTGATGATAGAGGGAAAGGATCCATGGGGTTTGCAAATAGACATCCTCAAGCACGTGAAGGAAGAGTGTTACCTGATCCCCTAACTACTAGGGTTACTGATGTTGAGGAAGTTGTTGATATTGATTGGTGTGATAGGTGTTTTCTACCCCATCCTCCATGTGAAGTGGATTAGAAAGATGGTGAAGCTAATAATGATGATGGTACTGATGATGATATCTACATGGTGGGTTGTTCTTTAGGCTCACAAGAAGGAGCAACATCAACTGAGGTAATAAGTGCAAGGACATCTGCAACCTTTTGGGATTGCATCAAATGGGTACAAGTCCTTCTTCCCTCTCATACTCTTGAGGTAGATGTAGTGCAAGATTTTGAGATTCCTAACAATGACTTTGAATACTTAAGAGATTTGATGATTAAGAAGTATGATGGTGGTATCCCTTTAGAGGAAGATAGACAATTGTTAATGAATGTTGTTGTGGCTCAAGAGAAAGAGTATAACACTAGGAGAAAGGTTGTTAAGGGAGTTGGGCCTCAAGCCAAACCTAAAACACCATTTCTTACAAGTATTCCCAAAGAAGATCCTAGAAGAGAAACAACTACAAAAAGCTCTACTGTCCCAAGTAAAAATTTCAGTCCTCCTCATGCCCAAGCTGCCAAGAATCCCATGCCATCTAATGAATTTGCTTGTCTCCATTCTAATGTTGCCTTGACAAAGAGTGTTCCATATGACATAGCCCAAGTATTGAGCCAAATCAAAGTGAGTGTTCCAATCATTGAGTTTTTTAGGATTCCTTAGCACAAGAAGAGAGCATTTGAGTACTTGGGATTGAAAGATGAGAAGAGTAACCCAAGGAGAAATGTAAACATTGTTGAAACTCATCCTCAAATAATTATAGACCTTTAAACACCACCAACATTTTAGGATCTTAGAGAAACACCTGAGGTATACTTGGGGACATCCTTGGTTGATTCCCAATTTAATGTTAATCCATTAATTAAAAATTTGATCATAAAGGATAGACTACTTATAAATTGTATATTTGATTTCGGTACATCATGCAATGTCATGCATCTAGAAGTCATGAACGAGTTGGATATCAAAGTGATAGCAACCTATGGAAAGTGTATTGTCATGGACTCAAGATAAGTGACAGTAGTTAGTTGTGTGAAGGTTTTGGTGGTAAAACTTGTAGTCTATCCATGTAAGAATTTGAAACTTGATGTTGTGATTGTTGATTACCCTATCTATCATGGTTTTGTGATTTTAAAATTTGACTTTCACAAGTTGTCACTCCCAGATTATGGAGATATTTTCAATGCAAGGAAAGGGTTACTGAAGACATTATATGATCCTAATTTGCTTTGTGCATTTTTGTAAATGGATTTTATTCTTTTGTTGACACAAAATGCAGATGTAGGGGTAGTATGGGTAGGATGGGTTGTTTAGAATGATTTTTTGGTGGGGTATTGATGAGACAAAATGAGATATATCAGGTCTTTGACAACCCCTACAATACTTGAAACAAATATAAGATAAAATGCTTCAAATAATAAATACATTATTTCAACCAGAAGAGGCATAAATGGAAGCCCATGTAGCACTCTTCACACAATCTTTGAGAACTCACCACAAAATCTTAAAGTAAAGAACTAAATTAAACATAAAAATCCTTGATCAAACCACACCTAAGGTTCCCCCAAAGGATTACAAGCAATTTCTATATTCAAGGAAGGTAAAGTGATTTTGAATTTGTTTATGTCTTTATCAGATGAAGGTTCTCCTAAACATGAGATTGCAAATGCCACTAAACTATCAACAAGAAATGGAGATTATGTGTGATTTCTAAAGAATTTCAATGCAAGATTGCAACAAGAACAATGAAAACTATTTGCAAGAATTTAAAAATGATAATAGACATCATATTGCCCAAAAAAACATAGATTAACTCAAAAGATTGTTAGATTCATCAGCAGTGGAGAGTTTCATGAACAATCTCAGAGCTGTGTGATGGCTATACATTGGTAACCAACTCACATACATGAAGATCCAACACAGAAGAAATTATTCTTCTTCTTTGGTGGGTCTCTCAAAAGATGAGCCTTATCTCAGAATTTCCTCATGATTTTCAACTTTTCTCAACCATTTTCATGTCTCAAAACATGCATTATATATCTCTTTCCGTATTTTATCCTTCTTTCCCAATAAAAGAATATGTCAACGGATCAATTCTGTTACAACAAATCTTCATGATTCAATGAAAATGACATCAAATAGGATAACACTCGCAGGTTGTTAGGTGTGACCAAAAACATTAAATCATTACAAATATCTAGATCATTATCCATCCTGGAGGCATGTTTTTCATCATTGAGGCATGAAAACACCTTTTACTCATAATTTTCACCTTTTTAGCTTTTCAAATTACCTCTGTAACTTTTGATTTTGACATTCCACGTGTTTGCTTGGGCTGGGGTAAAAAATTACTTCAAAAACATCCAAAATCAAATAATTAAGCCATGAAAGTGATGTCAATGATCCTGGAAGGCCAATCACTATAAATTGATGAATTTTGATGCAAAAATCATGATTCTAAGCTTCCTTGAGCTCCCATGGTGGTCAAAACAAATGGATGCATATCAATTGCTGATCTTATCCATCTTTTAATATTGGCCCTCCACATGGAATATGTGGATTTAGAAATAAGCCCGAGTTACCTTTTTAATCTTTGGATAAGGCAGGACACGTGGTAAAAAACGATAGGAAATCAATTCGGGCTTACTTTTTGTCTTTTCCACATTTTTTGAAAAAATGGAAATTTTTGACTTTTTTCTCCACCCCTCTACCTTTGAATTTTGGAGCTAATATGTGGCACATGGTGGGTCCCATTGAAATCACACTTCAATTCTACGCATTTTTACCTTTTTTGGAAATTGGGAAAATTTTCATTTTTTTCCTCGCAGGCCTGCACCTCCGATTTCTTCCTCACCATGTGTTTCCTTGTGATTCGTCGCGGGATAGCGCTCCATATTTCGATTTTCAAATATTTATTGAAAAAGGGAAAAAATTTGTTCCTACCTCTGTTGGACCTCTGACCCACCTAACTCTTTTGGACACGTGTTCACCAGTGGTTGGCTCACGGGGGCGCGCTAAATTTTTTTATTTTTAACTCCTTTGTAAAAAAGGGAAAAATCCCCTTTTACCACCATCGTCCTGCCATCCCACTCTACCCTACCATGCTACCATGTGTCCTCCTCTGATTGGAGTGGGGGAAAAACTGGTTTTGAAACTTTATAGAATTAGAGCAAAAAAAACTGTAAGTCCCCTGTCGGCCCGCTCCTTCGCCTTTAGATTTTTATGGACACGTGTCTATCCCTAATTGGCTAAAGGTTTACGGGCCAAATTTTGACTTTTAAAAATTTCACAAAATAAGGTCTAAAAACCATTAAGGAATCCACCCACCCATCATCCCCATGCCAATCATAACATTCCGCGTAGGTAATTTTGGAAAAAAATGGGGACTCAAGCCCGAAAATGCCCCATTTTCCAAAAAATAAAAAAATGACAAGTCACAACATTTTCCTGCCAATCCTCAGCCAATGAAAACTTTCCACGTCACCAATACTATCTGAGGATGAATTTGACATGCAAGTGACACCCGTATGACCCTCAAAATGCAAAAAATTCCAAGGATGCCCTAGAATTCAATTTTTTCACCAAGGATAGCAGATTTTCGATTTTGAATCAACTGAAACATGATTTCTAAATATTTTCGACCTTGAGATTGGATTATCAACTACAAACAAGTATGATTTGATCAATTTCTATATTTTCATGATCTAGCAAAGGGAAAAGTGACATAGCTCACAAATTTTGGAAAAAATAGGGCACAGAAAAGGGGCAAACTTGGAATATTCCTTCAAATTAGGGAAAAACAACAAGTTTGTGAGAATTTTAAAGCATTCAACTAGAGGGGAAGAATTTCAGACCATTAATTCAAAGGGTAAAATGTTTTTCGAGTAGATACAAATTTTAAAATTTAACACAACATGGTGCAAGCTCAAAAATGGCACCAACATCAGCTCTTGCTTGGGGATGGGCACTCCCAGTGAGTGCCACATGGACAAAACATAGACCAAGTGCCAAAATATCCATTGGGGAATGGAGTCAATATGCAAGGTAGTTAAGAAAAAATCAGAACCATCCTTAAGAAATGAACTGAGAAACTGACCAAAAATGGCTGCCACACAACAAGGTGAACCACAAACTAACAAAACACACAAAAAAAAGTGAAAAACCAAACACTATCCACTGTACATGTTGGTGCATACCTCAAATTTGGGGACTAATCCAAGAAATGCTTCATATACCTACCAGTAATAGGTAGTTCAAGAAATTCCCCATCTAAATGTTTGAGAAAAAAGGTATTCTCACCAATTCTGATATCAATGGCATAAGGGCCCATCTATAATACACCAAATTTTCCATGCTTGTCCTTGTCTTCATGCCTACTATCCCAAAACAAAACCAGATTTGCAACATTGAAGGCTCTAGAAGTGACCTTCTTGTCAAAAAATCTCTTCAATTTCTCTCTCAATTTGACATGTCTTTGGTGGGATGCTCTTCTCTCCTCATCAAGATCAATAATTTGGATAATCCTTGATTCATATGGGCCAAGCTCTTGATCTTCCAACTGTTGGGAAAACTGAAATGAAGATAATTGCAGGTGCAATGGCAAAAAATCCTAAGTTCCATACACCAATTCAAATGGGATTTTACTATTAGCTCTTTTAGGAGTTATCCTATCATCCCAAACTACAAATTTCAATTGTTCACCCCATTTCTTCTTGTTTTTCTCCAAGGTTATTCTAATGATTTTCAAAAAATTCTTATTGCTGGACTTAGCTTGTCTATTCCATTGGGGGTTATAGTTTGAAGAATAAGTCAGATTGGTTCCATATTCATTACACATTTCCATTAAAGGTTTGACTCTAAAGCACATGGAATTATTAGCTACAATATTGATTGGGACTCCAAATCTACATATGATTTGATTCAACAAGAAGTCCATAACTATTTAGTGTGTTGCTTTCTTGGTGGGGATTGCCTCTACCCACTTTATAAAATAATTAGTGGCTACAAGGATCCACTTATGGCCAGCATTAGAAGGATCTGAAATCTCACCAATGAAGTCCATCCCGAATTACTTGAAAGGAGATTCAATTGATACATGCTGCAAAGGAAGGGAGCCTGAAGCTTTCATTCTTCCAGAGAAACGTTGCCAACTATCACATTTTCTAACCAGCTAGGTTACATCTTTAAAGAGAGTAGGCCACCAATAACTAGTTCTCAAAATCTTATCTGTTGTTACTCTTCTAGCAAAGTGTCCTCCACAAACTCCCCCATGGAAATCAGAAACTATCTTGGGAGCTTCATCTTTAGTTATGCATTTCAAGAGGACACCTTCAAGGTTCTTTTAAGCCAACCCAAGGTCTGTGATGATATATTTTTGAGAAGCCAACTTGAGGGCTCTTTTCTAATTTTTATTTAAATGACTAGGACAGCAAAGGTGTCTGAGGTAAAATATTATATCCTTGCACCACTCAGAACTTACCAATTTCCCAAGAACACCTACCCTTTCTTCTTCTACTTCATTCACTTCCATAGTCTCTAGGTTGCTCTCATCCATGAGCTTAGCAAGACCCAAATGTCTTACTAGCTTTGTGGTTTGGATGTCCATATCATACTCCTGCAGTTTTTTCACCCATCTACACCTTTTACTTGATATCTCCATCTCTGATAAGATGTATTTCACCATGGTGTGGGGAACATAAGCAACAAATTTTGAACTCAATATATAAGGCCTAAATTTTTTTATTGCTTTCACCAAGGAAAATGCTTGTTTCTCCATGATTGTATACTTCAGCTCAGCTACTTGTAAAGAATTACTAAAGAAGGCAATAGGCCTCTCAGCCCCGTTCTCATCCTTTTGTAGCAAAACAAAAGCAATGGTATACTCAGAGGCAAAGGAAAAGATTTGGAAAGGGCTCTTATAGTTTTTAGCTGCTAAAATAGGTGCATGTTTAAGTGCATTCTTAATTCCTTCAAAAGCTTGAATGGTAGCCTCCTCCCACCTGATAACTTGGTCCTTCTTTAGCATGCTTGTGATTGGAAAAGTCAACTCAACAAAGTTGGAAACAAACCTTCTAATAAAATTAATTTTACCAAAGAAAGAATGGATGTCTTTCTTGGTTCTTAGGATAGGTACTTTTTTTATTACTTTCACTCTCGCAGGGTATATCATAACACCATATTTTGACATAACGTGACCAAGAAACTTGGCCTTTTACACACCAAAATGAAACTTATTTAGATTAAGAGAAATTCCATACTCACTACATCTGATCAACATCTTCTCCAAGTGCTGCAAATGATCACCTCTCTATCTTGAAAACACAGTCACATCATCTTGGTAAACTATAATGAACTCATTGATGTAACCAGTAAAAGAAACATCCATTTCTCTTTGAAAAGTGGCACCAGCATTCATCAAACAAAAGGGAATCCTAACAAAAACATATGTTCCCCAAGGAGTAGTGAATGTTGTCTTAAGTCTTTCTGATTCTTTCACAACCACTTGATTGTATCCAAAGAAACCAGCCAATGTAGAAAGTAATTCAGACCCTGTCACAAGCTACAACATATTTTCCATATTTGGAAAGGGATAGTTGTCCTTCATGGATGCTTTGTTTAGTTTTCTAAAATCCACAAAAATTTTGATGTCTTTATTCTTCCTTTTCACTGGCACAAGGTTTGCAACCCAAGATGAATATCTAGTGGGCTAAATAATACCTCCATCACTCAGCTTCTTTAACTCCTATTTCATTTTCATGGAGAGAAGTGGATTAATTGGCCTTTTCCTCTATCTCAGTGGCTTATTCTTTGCCTCAATAGGGATATCATGTTGAAACAAGTCTTCTCTATATGCTTTTAGCTCGAAATAGGACCAAGCAAGGTAGTCTTGATATTTTTTCAAGAGTTGGGCATATGACTATTTTTCCTCTTTACTTAAAGTGTTTCTGAACGAAATCTTCCTTAGTTTACCATTAGTGCCCAATTTATTCTCTTTCACATCCCTTGAGGTAGACATGTTTCTATTTATGATGTAATCAACATTGTTAAAATTTGACTCAAGTACAACAAGACCTCTAGGAATGGTGTTTTTTTTCAATTATATGATGTCTTTTCAAAACAAAGTCTCTCTTCCTTCACTCAAACACACCATTAGTTCTCAATCAATATGCTGATCTAAAAACTCACCTTGATTTTGCAAGAACCTTTTCACTTGAGAATCATCATCAAACACTTGTCAATGCTTGATGTTGTCAGGGACAGCTGGCCTAGTCAACACTTAAACATTGTACTCACAATAAGGTGAAAGGGTACAAACTCCAAATATTGACCCCACCACTGTCAACTTGTTAGTAGCAGCATTCAAACTCCTTTCATGGTGCATAATATTGAAGGAATCAAACATCTCAACTAGATCCCAAATTGCATGTTTATACTGCTTCATCTGATGATTTTTTGTAGCATACAGTTTTCTTATTTGTTTAACAACTAGCTTTGAATCCCCCTTTGCAATGATGTCCTTAACACCATACTTCCATGTAATTCTCAGACCCACAACAAGGCTTCATACTCAGTAATGTGTATTGTACATTCAAAATTAAGCTTGAAGGAAAAACAAATTCTTCCAAGCTAGGAGAAATTAGAATTACACCATGATCATTTCCAAATTTGGAGCAAGCTCCATAAAATAGCAAGGTCCATGGAGAACATACCTGTTCAAGGCACTTTTACTGGTCCATTTTGTGTTCTTTTCCATCAGCAAAACCAATAAAATTATCAACATCAACATTAGCAAATAATACTTCATAGGAAGCATTGTTGGCATATTCAATTAGATGCAACATTTTCTTTTCACCATAAAGTTTGAAAAAGTTACCCTCAATGGGAATGGTGGAAAAATACATATCCATTTGGAAACTCCCTCTAACACTTGTAGCCCACTTTCTTGACAAAATCATACCCCATTTGGCAGGGCAATCAACAATCACAACATCCAATTTTAAATTCCTCCCAGGATAAGATGCAAGCTATACAAACCTTTTACACAACCAACTACTGACACTTCTCTTGAGTCCATGGCAGTACACTTTCCATAGGCTACTGTCACTTTTATGTCCAACTCATTCATGACTTCTAGAGACATGACATTACATGATGCATTGGAATCAAGCATATAATTGTGAAGTAGCCTATCCTTTGGGAATAATGGATCAACATTCAATTGGGAATCAACCAAAGATGTCCCCAAATATACCTTAGGTGTCTCTCTAAGATCTTCTACTATTGGTGGTGCTTTAAGGTCAGAAATGATTTGAGGAGGAGTCTCAACAACATTTACATTTCTGCTTGGAGTGATCTTCTCTTCTTATGCTTAGGAATTCTAAGCAACTCAAGTATTGGAACACTCACTTTAATTTGGCTCAATACATGGGCTATGTCATAGGGGACACTCTTTCAAAAAATACCATTGGAAGGGAGACAAGAAGATTCATTAGATGGTAATGGACTCTTGGCAGCTTGGGCATGAGTAGGACTATAATTTTTGCTTGGGACAGTAGAACTTTTAGCAAGTGTTTCTTTCCTAGGATCCTCTTTTAGAATGATTGTGAGAAAGGTTGTTTTAGGTTTGGCTTGAGGCCCAACTCCCTTAACAACCTTACTTCTAGTGTTATAATATTTCTTTTGAGCTAAAACAACATTCATTAACAACTATCTATCTTCCTTCGAAGGTATACCACCATCATATTTCTCAATCATCAAAGCTCTTAAGTATTCAAATTCATTGTTAGGAATTTCAAAAGATTACACTACATCAAATTCAAGAGCATGAGGGGGAAGAAATACTTGTACGCATTTGATGCAATCCCAAAAACTTTCAGCTGTCCTAGCACTTATTACTTCAATAGATGTTGCTCCTCCTTGTGGGCTTCAAGAATATCCCACGATGTAAATATCCTCATCAGTACCATTATCATTATTAGCTTCACATTATTTCTGGTCCACTTCACATGGAGGATAAGGAAGAAAACATCTATCACACCAATCCATATCAGCAACTTCATCAACAGTAGTAACCCTAACAGTTACAGGGTTAGGAACCAATCTACTTTCACATGATTTGGGTTGTCTATTTCCCTCTCCCATAGGTCCTTTACCTCTATCATCTTGTCTTTGATCACCCCTAGGATTATTTCCAAATCTATCATGTGCTTGCTGCCTAGGCTGACCTTGTGAAGTCTACCCAATTCCTTTCTCATCTCTTGCTAACTTGTATGATATTTCTTTGATAGCCCCTATCAAATTTTTCACAACCTATTCTAAATCATTACGTTTGCTAGCTTGAGTTTTTTCAAGGTTTATCAATTTTACACCATCTCTCTTGAGATGTTTCCCAACATCGTTGATTTTTTTTTCAATTTGAAGTGCCATGGTGAAAGCTTGTCTTATATTGGTAGGGTTCTTGTCTCTTAGGTAATAGGCTTCCTTTTTATCAAATGCATCTGCATATTTGATTAAACAAGATTCAACACAAGGCCTCAAACCAACAGGAAGCCTTCTCAAAGTTTTGTTAATCCTTGTGTTAAAGTCATGGACTGATTCATTAGGGTTCTTCTTGATATTCTCAAACTTAGACAAAAGAAATATAGGATCAGTTTTTTCATTATATTATAACCTAAATGCATTTTTCATTTCAGTCCATTAATCAATAGAATTATCAAGTAGAGCCATGTACCAATCCCTAGCATATTCTTCTAGTGTATGAATGAATAATTTTACATACACATCCTTAAACTCTATCTAAAATATTTCATCATATTATCAAAAAGTTTGAGATGCTCATCTCCAGTCATAGCATTGTTACCTTGAAACTTTGGTAACCTATTCTTAACATCTTGTGGGACATCATTTGGGTAGCCATACATTCCTCTAAAATTTATGGTACCCAAGGTGTTAAAAACAAATGGAGGTCTAGGCTGAGCCATATTTTTTGACGGAGGTGATCTTGGAGGTGAAAGAAAATGATGAGGAGTGAGAGGTCTTTGGGGAATGGGAATGAAATCTTCAAAATAGATCTCTCTTAAGGGATCTCCTTTTTTATGATCCCTAGAAAATTTAGAAAATACGGTAGAATATTTAAGAGAAATCCTTTCAAATGCACAAGAAGGTCCCTCACCTGATGGGGAACTCAAATCAGCAATAGGATTGACTGAATCAAATCCTTTTAAAGAAGAATTGTAGTCCTCAATAATAGGTTTCTCACTTTCAGACTAAACAATAGGGATTTCCTTTCTTGCAGGCAAGTCTCCAACAACCTTCCACACCTTTCTCCCCTCTAGCTCTGAGTTTCTTGAATCTGTAAACAAATTCTTAGTAGAGTCCTTGATGAAGATAGATCTCCTTCCTTCAAGTTTTACAGATTTGAGCAACAAATTATAATCGACAGAAAGGTAAGACAATTGGTATTTTCAAGATCAAATCAGCATGGACTCGCCACTAAGGAATTTCACCTTAGTTGTGCAAGAATTCACTAAAATAATCCGTCAAATGTTTTATAGTACTGAAACCTTTGCAAGGATTTATAAATCAAACCTTCTTCTTCTTAAATCAATGAATCACAATGCACCTAAAGTGTATGAACTGCTAGGAAATGGAAAAAGGGAAGACAAAACTTGAAACCCTTGTTTAAAACATGCAGATCTAAAAAATGGAATGATATTTTAACAATGTAGTAGCTTAAATACTTGAATACACAAATGCTCAAACTCTTCAAACACTTCACAAAAACCAAGAAATTCCAAGAAGTCCCAAGAAATGGTGTAAGAAAGTGTTGGTACCCAAATCTGTTCTACTTTTCAGTCTGAGCAGCATCAGAGATATGGCATGAAGCTTGAAGTCAGATAGATCATGATGTGTGTCATTTTGTAGTCAGGGAGGTGATCTAACTAGCACTCAGATTTGTGAAGAGATGGATAGGAGTTTGAAAGGATGTGATCTGACCCTTACTATTTTAGGTTGTGAATTTCAACCAAGGTAAGAGAACCTATATTGTAACCCCCAAATGGTGAAGGAGATGAAGATATCCCTCAATTTATGCAAGTAGTATGAAAAGGCCTTGGGAAAATATGATCAACACTCTAAATATGACTTTCACAAGTTATCACTCCCAGATTATGGAGATATTTTCAATGCAAGGCAAGGGTTGCTAGAGACATTATATGATCCTAATTTTCTTTATGCATTTTTGTAAATGGATTGTATTCTTTTGTTGACACAAAATGTAGATGCACTGGTAGTATGGGTAGGATGGGTTGTTTAGAATGATTTTTTCATGGGGTGTTGATGAGACAAACTGAGATATATTAGGTCTTTGATAACCTCTACAATACTTGAAACAACTATCAGATAAAATGCTTCAAATAACCAAGACATTCTTTCTACCAGAAGAGGCATAAATGGAATCCCAGGCAGCACTCTTCACACAATCTTTGAGAACTCACCACAAAAGCTTGAAGTAAAGAACTCAATTAAACAAAAAAATCCTTGATCAAACCACGCCTAAGGTTCCTCGAAAGGCTTACAAGCAATTTCTACATTCAAGGAAGGAAAAGTGATTTTAAATTTGTTTATCTCTTTATCAGATGAAGGCTCTTATGAACATGAGATTTCAAATGCGACTAAGCTAACAAAAAGATATGGAGATTCTGTGTGATTTCTAAAGACTTTAAATGCAAGATTGCAACAAGAATAATAAATAATATTTATAGGCATTTAAAAATGATAACAGGCAACATATTGCTAATAAAAACACAAATTAACTAAAAATATTGTTAGATTCATCAACAAGGGAGAGTTTCATGAACAATCTCATAGTTGTGTGATGGCTATACACTGGTAACCAACTCACATACATGAAGATCCAACACAGAAGAAATTATTCTAGTTATTTGGTGGGTTTCTCAAAAAAATGAGGCTTCTTCCCAGATTTCTCTCAAGAATTTCCAATCTCTCTGCATGTCAAAAAACATGCATTATATATCTCTTGCCACATTTTATCCTTCTTTCCCAAGAAAATAATATGCCAAGGGATCAATTTTGTTACAACAATTCTTCATGATTCAATGAAAATGACATCAAATAGAAAAACATTCACAGGTTGCCAGGTGTGCCCAAAAAGATTAAATCATTACAAATATCTAGATCATTATCCATCCTGGAGGCATTTTTTTCATCATTGAGGCATGCAAACACCTTTTACTCATCATTTTCACCTTTTTACCTTTTCAAATTACCTCTGCAACTTTTGATTTTGACATTTCACATGTATTTTCTTGGGCTGGGGTAACAAATTACTTCAAAAACATCCAAAATCAAAGAATTAAGCCATGAAAGTGATGCCAATGATCTTGGAAGGCCAAGACAACACAAAATCACAATAAATTTGATGAATTTTGATGCAAAAATCATGATTCCAAGCTTCCTAGAGCTCTCATGGCGGTAAAAAAAATGGATGCACATCAACCGTCAATCTTATCCATCTTTCAATCCTGGCCCTCCACGTGGAAGATGCGGATTTAGAAATAAGCATGAGTTACCTTTTTAAATTTTGGATAAGGTTGTACACATGGCAAAAAATGATTGGAAATCAATTCGGGCTTACTTTTTGGATTTTCCACATTTTTAGAAAAAATGGAAAATTTGACTTTTTTCTCCGCCCCTCCACCTTTGAATTTTGGAGCTAACACGTGTGACATGGTGGGTCCCATTGAAATCATGCTTCAATTCTGTGCATTTTGACCTTTTTTGGAAATTGGGAAAATTTTCACTTTTTTCCCCGTGGGCCCGCACCTACAATTTCTCCCTCGCCACGTGTCTCCTTGTGATTAGTTGTGGGCCAGTGCTCCAAATTTTGATTTGTAAATATTGTGTGAAAAAGGGAAAAAATTCATTCCTACCTCCACTAGCCTGTCGACCCGCCTGACTTTGTTGGAAATGTGTCCACCTATGATTGGCTTGCAGGGGCGTTCTAAATTTTTTTAATTTTTAACTCCTTTGTAAAAAAGGAAAAAAATCCCCTTTTACCTTCGCCAACCCGCTCTGCCTTACCGTGTTGCCACGTGTCCTCCTTTGATTGGAGTGGGGACAAAACTGATTTTGAAACTTTATAGAATTAAAGGCAAAAAAACTCTAAGTCCCCCCTCAGCCTACTCCTCCACCTTTGGATTTTTATGGATATGTGTCTACCCCCGATTGGCTGCAGGGTTTCAGGCCAAATTTTTACTTTTAATTTTTTTTTAAAATAAGGTCTAAAAATAAGTTAGGGAATCCACCCACCCACCATCCCCTTGCCAATTAGAACATGCCACGTAGGAAATTTTTGAAAAAATGGGGCCTCGGGTTCGAAAATGCCCCATTTGCCAAAAACTTAAAAAATGACAAGTCACAACATTTTCCCACCTATCCTTGGCCAATGAAAACCCTCCATGTCTCTAATACCATATGAGGATGAATTTTATGGGAATGTGATGCCCGTATGACCATCAAAACACAAAAAATTCAAGGGATGCCCTAGAATTCAATTTTTTCACCAAGGATGGCATATTTTCGATTCTGAATCAACTGAAGCATGATTTCTGAACATTTTTGACCTTGGGATTGGTTTTTCAACTACAAACAAGTATGATTTGATCAATTTCATTTTTTTCATGATCTAGCAAAGGGAAAAATGATTCCCATTGAAGGCAACCTTGTTAAGCTCTATGGAGAAAAGAAGATGTTACACCTTATTGAAGATCCCAACAATGCTTCTTATGAGGTGTATTTTGCTGATGTAGATGCTGATAAATTTGTTGGGTTTGCTGATGGAAAAGAACACAAGATGGATCATTCAAAGTGCCTTGAATAGGTAGGTTCCCCTTGGACCTTGCTATTTGATGGAGCTTGCTCCAAATTTGGAAATGGTGCTGGTATAATTCTGATTTCTCCTAGCTTGGAAGAGTTTGTTTTTTCCTTCAAGCTTAATTTTGAATGTACTAACAACATTGCTGAGTATGAAGCCTTGTTGTTGGGTCTGAGAATTACATGGAGGTATGGTGTTCAAGGAAATCATTGCAAAAGGAGATTCAGAGCTAGTTGTCAAACAAATAAGAAAACTATATGCTACAAAAAATCAGCGGATGAAATAGTACAAACATGTAGTTTGGGATCTAATTGAGATGTTTGATTCCTTCAACATTGTGCATCATGATAGAAGTTTCAATGTTGCTGCTGACAAGTTGGCAGTGTTGGGGTCAAGATTTGGAAATTGCACCATTTCACCTTATTGTGAGTACAATATTGAAGTGTTAACTAGGCCAGTTGTCCCTGACAACATCAAGCATTGGCAAGTGTTTAATGATGATGCTCAAGTGCAAAGGTTCTTACAAAATCAAGGTGAGTTTGTAGATTAGAATATTGATTGGGAACCAATGGTGTGTGTGACTGAAGGAAGAGAGACTTTGTTTGGAAAGGATATTATCCAATTGAAAACTAACACCATTCCTAGAGGTCTTGTTGCACTTGAGTCAAATTTTGACAATGTTGATTACATCATCAATAGAAACATGTCTACCTCAAGGGATGTGGAAGAGCATAACTTGGGCACTAATGATAAACCAAGAAAATTTTGGTTGGGCAACAATCTAAACAAAGAGGAAAAACAGTCCTATGTTCAACTATTGAAGAAATATCAGGACTGTCTTGCTTGGTCTTATTCAGAGCTGAAAGCATACAGAGAGGACTTGTTTCAGCATGAGATTCCTCTTGAAACAAATGCCAAGCCCTTCAGAAAAAAGTAGAGGCCAATTAATCCACTCCTCTCCATGAAAATGCAAGATGAATTGAAGAAACTGAAAGAGGGAGGGATCATTCAGCCCACAAGGTATTCATCTTGGGTTGCAAACCTTGTGCCAGTCAGAAAGAAAAATGGAGATATCAGACTTTGTGTAGACTTCAGAAATCTAAATAGAGCTTCATTGAAAGAAAATTATCCTTTTCCAAACATGGAAAACATGTTGCAGTTAGTGACTGGATCTGAATTGTTGTCCACCTTGGATGGTTTCTCTGGCTACAATCAAGTTGTTGTCAAGGAGTCAGAAAGATTTAAAACTACCTTTACCACTCCTTGGGGAACATATGTCTATGTAAGAATGCCTTTTGGTCTTATGAATGTTGGAGCTACTTTCCAAAGAGAAATGGATGTTGCTTTTTCTGGTTACATAAATGACTTCATTGCAGTTTATCAGGATGATGTGACTGTGTTTTCAAGGAGCAGAAAAGATCACTTGCAGCACTTGGAAAGAATGTTGATCAGATGTAGAGAATATGGAATTTCTCTCAATCCAAAGAAGTGTCATTTTGGGGTGCAAAAGGCCAAGTTGCTTGGTCATATTGTTTCAAAGGCTGGTGTCATGATTGACCCTGAGAGGGTAGAAGCAATCAACAAGGTTCCAATTCCAAGAACAAAGAAGGGCATCCAATCCTTCTTTGGGAAGATCAATTTCATTAGAAGGTTTGTGTCTAATTTTTCTGAATTGACTCTTCCTATTACATGCATGTTAAAGAAAGACCAAGTTATCAAATGGGAGGAGGATGCTATTCAGGATTTTGAAGGAATCAAAGAAACACTTAAACATGCACCTATCTTGGCAGCTCTGAATTACAAGAATCCTTTCCAAATCTTCTCCTTTGCTTCTGAAAATACCATTGCATCTGTTTTGCTGCAGAAGGATGAAGATGGGGCTGAGAGGCCTATTTCCTTCTTTAGCAAGGCTTTACAAGCTGCTGAGTTAAAATACACAATCATGGAAAAACAAGCATTTTCCTTGGTGAAAGCAACAAAGGTTTTCAGGCCTTATATCTTAAGTTCAAAAGTTGTTGCTTATGTTCCCCACACCATGGTAAAAGACATCTTATCAGAGATGGAGATCTCAAGAAAAATATGTAGATGGGTGAACAAACTACAGGAATATGACATGGATATCCAAACCACAAAGTTGGTGAGAGGTTTGGGTCTTGCTAAGCTCATGGCTGAGAGCAACTTGCAGACTGTGGAAGTGAATGAAGTAGAGGAAGAAAGGGTAGATGTTCTTGAGAAGTTGGTAAGTTCTGAGTGGTACAAGGATGTAATATTTTACCTCAGACACCTATGCTGCCCTGATCATTTGAATAAAAATAGAAAAGAGCCCTCAAGCTGGCTTCTCAAAAATACATCATCACTGACTTTGGGCTGGCTTGGAAGAACCCTAAAGGTGTCCTCTTGAAATGTATAACTGAAGATGAAGCTCCCAAAATAGTTGCTGATTTCCATGGGGGAGTTTGTGGAGGACACTTTGCTGGAAGGGTTACAACACACAAAATTTTGAGAGTTGGTTATTGGTGGCCTACTCTCTTCAAAGATGCAACCCTGCTGGTTAGAAAATGTGAAAGCTGTCCAGCATTTCTCTGGAAGAATGAAAG
Source organism: Taxus chinensis (assembly GCA_019776745.2). Lineage (NCBI taxonomy): Eukaryota > Viridiplantae > Streptophyta > Pinopsida > Cupressales > Taxaceae > Taxus > Taxus chinensis. The sequence continues at coordinate 288,080,425 of CM034157.1, forward strand.
CTTCAGGATCCCTTCCTGTACAACCTGTATCAATTGAGGCTCCTTTCAAACAATGGGGAATAGAATTCATTGATGAGATTTCAGACCCTTCTAGTTCTAGACATAAGTGGATCCTTGTAGCCACATATTACTTCACCAAGTGGGTAGAAGCAATCCCCACCAAGAAAGCAACACACCAAGTTGTTATGGACTTCTTGTTGAATCACATCATATGTAGATTTGGTGTGCCAGTAAAGATTGTTGCTGATAATGCCATGTGTTTCAGAGCTAAGCCCTTGATGGCAATGTGCAAGGAGTATGGAACCAATCTGACTTATGCTTCAAACTATAACCCTCAAGGGAATGGACAAGCTGAGTCCAACAATAATAACTTGTTGAAGATCATTAGGAGAACCTTGGAGTTGAACAAGAGAAAATGGGGTGAACAACTGAAATTTGTAGTTTGGGCTGATAGAATCACTACCAAAAGAGCTACTGGTAAGAGCCCATTTGAGTTGGTGTATGGAACTCAAGCTCTGCTGCCCTTACATCTACAATTATCTTCATTTCAGTTTGTTCAACAACTTGAAGATCAAGAGGTCAGTCCATATGAAGCAAGGATTAATCAGATTGTTGAGCTGGATGAAGAAAGAAGAGCATCCCACCAAAGCCATGTCAGATTTAGAGAGAAGTTGAAGAGGTTGTTTGACAAGAAGGTCACTCCTAGGGATTTCAATGTTGGAGATATGGTTTTTTTGTGTGATAGCAGGCATGATGATAAGGGAAAATATGGTAAATTTGATGCATTGTGGATGGGCCTTTACTCCATTGATATCAGAATTGGTGAAAATACCTTTTTTCTCAAGGACTTAGATGGGGAATTGCTTGAACTACCTGTTAATGGTAGGCATCTGAAGCATTTCTTGGATTAATCCCCAAATTTGAGGTATGCACCACTTGTATAGTGTATAGTCTTTGTTTTTTGGCTCTGTTTTTGTTGGTTTGTGGTTTGCCCTGTTCTTGGCAGCCATTTTTTGTCGATTGGGTCTAGTTTTTCTACCCTACATTTTTGACTCCATTGCCCAATGGTTGTTTTTGGCACTTGGTCTACTTCTTTTGTTCTTGTGGCACTCGCTGGGAGTGCCCATCCCCGAGCAGGAGCCGATGTTGGTGCCATTTTTGAGCTTGCACCATTTTGCCCTAAATTTTTCCTTCATTCTGCATGCTCTGAAATGTTTTTCTCTCAAATTGGTGGTCTACAACTTTTCCCTCTAGTTGAATGCCTTGAAATGCTCACAAACTTGTTGTTTTTCCCCAATTTGAAAGAAATCTGCATGTGTGCCCTGTTTTGTGCCCTAATTTTTCCAAAATCTGTGGGCTCTGCCATTTTTCCTTTTTTGCCCGATCGTGGAAGTTTAAAATTGATCGATTTACACTTGTATGCCATTGAAAATCCAATTCCATGATAAAAAATGCTTTGAAAACATGTTTCAGTTGGTTCAATTTTGAGAAATTTGTCGTCCTTAGTGAAAAAATTGAATTCTAGGGCATCCCTGGCATTTTCTGTGTTTTGACGGTCAGACGGGCATCATTTTCCCATCAATTTCTTCTTCAGCATTCATCGGCAATGTGGCTTGTTCTAATTGGCTGAGGGATGGTGGAAAATTGTTTTAACTTATCACTTTTTGCTTTTTTGGCAAAAGGTGCAAATTTGGTCCCATGGCTCTGCTTTACTCTGATTGGTTCTAATGTTGCTTACGTGGTGTGTTTTGATTGGAGGAGGAGCAGCGGGTTTTTTGTGCCTTAAGCTACTTTGGAAAAAAGTTTCAAAGAAAATGGCCCTAGCCAAGGCTAATCAACCTGAATCAAGTGGCGGAGAAAATTTCTAAATTTTTCCTGAAAATGATGACGTGTCCTCTTTTGATGGATGGAAGCAACGGGTCTTTTTTGCCTTAAGGAATTTTTGAAAAAGAGTTAAAGTGTAAAGAAAATGCCTAGGGCTTTGCAACGAATCAGGGTGGACATGTGTAGGCATCAGACAGTGCGGGCCATCAGTGAGTTTTGGCAAAAGGTATGAAAAAAAAGGGAAGCAAGCCCGCAGTGAATCACAGAGAGACATGTGGCAGGGTCAGAGGTGGAACTTCAGGCCTCGGGGGAAAATTGAGATTTTTTCCCATTTTTTGGCATAAAAGTATAAAATTAAAAGGAGGAACACAAGCCCGCAGTGAATCAGCAATCGCCATGTGTCAGGGACAGAATCAGAGGTGTGGGTCCATGGGGATAATTTGGAAAATTTTCCTTTTTCCAAAAAAGGTGGAAATGTGTAGAATCAGCCGCGATTCCAATGGGGCCCACTTTGGGACATGTGTCAGGCCCGTTTTCATGAGGTGGAGGTGCGGGGAAAAATATCAAAATTTTCCAATTTTTCCTGAAAAGGTTTAAAAGGTAAAATGAAGCTCCTAGGTCCGCATCCAATGGAATGGTGCCACGTGGCCGTTCAGAATAAAAAGGTCAAAAGGGTAAAAATGTGAAACCCGTGCCCATGCCGAATCAAATCTCGCCACGTTTTTTCATTTTTAAAAATTAAAATGGAAAAAGGCACCTCCAAAGCCCGTCTCCAATGGTTTTTCTCCATGTGGAGGGCATAGATTAAAAGTTGAATGTCAAATCAATGGTAGCTGTGCATTTTTTTTGCTCTGCCACCATTTTTGCCCTAGAACTCTCCAGGAAGTTTGGAGATGCATTTTTTGCATCAATTTTCATCAAATTTTTGACAAATTCATGTCGTTTGTGCCTGCAAGGACCAATGCAATCGGTTTTGAGGATCAATTTGAAGATCAGAGATGTTTTTGAAATGAATTTTTTCCCTAACCCATCCAAAAACGTGAAATATCAGATCCAAAAGTTACAGAGTCAAATTTTGGAGGGATAAGGATGAAATAATGAAAAGAAGGGGGTCTGCATGCTTTGAAGATGAAAAATGTGCCTCCACAATGGATAATGATGTGAATTTTTCAATGATTCATATCTTTTTGAGACAACTGACAACTTTTTGGACGTGTTCTGTTAAACGTCCCTGTCTGCGAATCATGAGGAATTTTTGTAACAAATTTGATCCTTTGGCATATTATTTTCTTGGGAAAGAAGGCTCGAAGGAGATTGAAAGCTATATATTGCATGAATTTGTCATGCAAAGGGTTGGAAGAGTTTAAAAAATCCTGGAAAACTAAAAATTTCATGGGAAAATCTGGGAAGAAGCCCATTCTCTGAGTGACCACTTGAGAAACTCATGTAACTCTCTCTGTATCAGATTTCAAATCATGTTAAGTTGGTTGCACATGTATAGCCATTAACAAGCTCTGAGATTGTTTTTCAAAACATTCCCCTACTGATAAATCTGATCATTTTTGAGTTATTCTGTGTTGTCTTTGGGAAAAATCTGTGAATGCTTACATTTCAGAATGCATTTCAAATTTGTGTTTCTTGTTTCCTGTTGCAGTCTTGTGTTTAAAATCTCTCTTGATCATACATGGTCTCATTTCTTGTGATAGTTTAGTGGCATTTGCAATCTCACATTCAGAAGAGCTTTCATCTGATAAAGAGATAAACAAATTTAAAATCACTTTACCTTCCTTGACTTCAGAGATTGTTTGTAAACCTTTGGGTGCACCTTAGGTCATGATTAAATAGTGATTGCTAAATGCTTCATTGGTTCATTCTAACTCAAGATTTTGTGATAGATGATCAAAGATTGTGTGGAAAAGTGCAGATCTGGGCCTCCATTTGATGCACATATCCTGGTTGAAGGGATGATTAACCATTTTGATACTTTCTGCTGTTAAGTTTCTCCATATTTTTCTGAAATCCTCAAAGAGTCTGGCGGACCTTGGTTTGTCTTATCTAAACTCCCACCCAAAAAATCATTCAAAACAACTAATCCTACCCTGTTTTACCCCTGTTTTGACCTGTATACCCACAGAAGATCAAAATCCATTTGCTAAAGTATGCAGAACAGATCAGGATTTCAAAATGTCTTCAGTAACCCTTGCCTTGCATTGAAAGTATCTCCATAATCTGGAAGTGACAACTTGTGAAAGTCAGATTTGGAGTGTTGATCATATTTTCCCAAGGCCCTTTTCATACTATTTGCACAAATTGAGGGATATCTTCATCTCCTTCACCATTTGAGGGTTACAAAATAGGTTCTCTTACCTTGGTTGAAAGGCACAACCTAAAACAGTTAGGACAAGATCAAGTCCTATTTGAGTGCTATCCATCTCTCCACAAATCTGAGTGTCAGTTAGATCATATCCCCAGCTACAAAATGACACACACCATGATCCATCTGTCTTCAAGCTTCATGCCATATCTTTCTTTTTGCGGGTAAGGGATCTTCTTCTGGATACTCCCAAAAAAAAATTCTAGCCCATCTAGCACTCCAATCTCTGAAAATACAATGGTGAGGAGGACATTACAAAATAATATCTTTTCTCCCTCCTGCGCGTTGTTTATGATATCATCTATGATATGGTTCCATTTGATATCTTTCGGTATATATATTTAGCCATGTCTTGTTCACATGTGTCCATCATTCCTAATTATTGAGCTTGGTAACCAAGAGCACAACCATCCTCATAACAGGGTCTGGAATCTCAATGATGTCAAAGTATCATGACCTCTTCTTATAGTCATACATGGCTATAATCTCCTTGATAGCCTCATTGTCACTTAGATCATAATCTATGTTATCTCCTTCACAAATGAGGCCTGTGAACTTGGATATCAGCCATAGTGTTATGCACATCTTGTGTCCCACAAAATAAAAGTGATCTTTATTGACATGTGACATCAACCATTGATAAAGGTGCCCAGGCTTGCCAAAGTAAGGCAAATCATATAGTTACAATAATCCTACCTTATCCAACTTGACCTTCACCTCATCGCTGTTAATGGGCATCCCATCAGACATCCTTTTGTTTGCTAGGTCGGACCATAACTATAACACCATTTCCTTCTCATTCATGATCGTTTGATGGTTATAATCACTCACGGCCATCTTTTAAAAGTGTGACTTTAACTATTTTTCCTATAAATACCGCATCTGGGTACTGCATTTCCACATACTATTCTTCATTGGAGATCGCAAAGGAAGCTATTTTCTTTCCTTTAACCTTTCCCTTCTGTTTCTTAGGTGAAACGGTCACCTTCTTTAGGTGTCATTCTTCTAGTCGGGATAAACCTTAGAACTTCTTACTCTTACTCTTCTCTACTACTCTGCTTAACTCCCAAAGCTCAACTCCTGCGAATAAATCCTTCTATCTCTCATGCCCTAGCTATGTAAAACCCAAACTAGGAAAACCTTCCACAAGATGGACGCTTCTACAAACCTACCTTCCACTCATTCTTGTGTACTCCTTCCTCTTTGGTTTGTAGATCCACTCTTGTCACACACTTTATATTTATAGGATTGATTCTTTCTTCACACAAATATTTCTAGATGCCCTAGGTTGCAAGAGGACTTATTTCACTTTGTAATAGCAAGGTAGAATAATGACTTTCCTCGACCTTCAAATTTATAGTCTTTTATCCTTCCTTCCAACAATAAATGCTATACCACCTACTACTGTACTTTAACATTAAAAGAAGGATTTTTCCACTAAGGCCTAACTTTAAGATGCCCTTACCCATGTGCCATAATCATACACAAAAAACCTTCTGATAACCTTCTGACATGCGCAAAAATCCAAATCTGACTGTTAAGACTTTTACACACATGTCTACAACGTCGAAGGAAATTATTTTCTCATCTTTCATGATTTTTCCCCTCACCTACCTTATGTTATTCCTACGCACTCTTCATCCTTTGTACATGGTCTTTGTTACAGGGTTCTCCTGAAAAAAATTATTTCTATTATCCACCTGTCTTATCACATAATTTCTCAACCTTACGTGCTTCCTTCTAGTAGTCCACTCAATTTGTATTACAGGCCTATACTTTTCTTTTCCTTACTCCACTTCTACACTAAAATAGATGTGTGGTACTCTACAGATAGCACAACCTTGGAAAAATCATGTGTTTACCAATGCATAAGGTGTAAAATGAAACAAAAAGAAAGGAAAAAGCAATGAGATAGGGAAACACATTAGAAAATAAAATCATAAAAGGAAATTCTAAGACAAACTCGAAATACTACCTTATTTAAAAATACCAACAAGACTTATTTATAGTAGGGCTTTAGCCTACTCCCATTAAAATGATCTAGTAATCTTGTCCCATCTAGTCACTTGTAATTAGCAAGGGCCTGATTAAATAATGTACGAAATGATGTAAAGTACCTAACCAATGGACTTTTAACTTCCCAGGATGATGTAGATACTTGGAATCATATAACAACGCTATGTTCGCAACCTTAAACTAATTGTTCTTGATATGATGATCATGTCATGCCCTTTTGTCTTTCTTTTTCTATTTTCCAAATCCATCTAGACAAGTGATCGCCTTTCATATAAATGCATCAACCTATCAATCCTCTCTTCCAGTGAACTTACTCATCATCTAACCATCTTGTGCGTGCGTTATACGAAGCGATGGTAGCATCAGTTCAAGTGGAAAAAGAGGCTCCGTGCCAAACACTAATTGAAATGGTGTGGCCTTTTTTAACCTCTTGTAGTTTTTCCTGTATGCCCATGGAATGAGTTGATGCCTTATCATCCCAATATTTTCATTGAACGTCATAGATCTTAGTTAATGTGTGACTTAGTATTTTTTTAAATGGCCTCAGTAGTTCCATTCACTTAAGCGTGACAAAGGGTAGTCTTGTGATGGGCCACCATAAATTTTGCTAGTAGAATCCTGACTGTTTCATTGAGAAAATGTGTACCTTTATCATTTGTTAAGCTTAAAGGACAACAATACCTTGCTAATTATGTTCTCCCATGAAAATATAACAGTTTTCTATAACAGTTTAATCCTTCATAGGTACTACCTCTGCCCCCCATGTCAAGTAATCAGTGCAAGTGATGATATACCACAAACTAGTCCTTCGTGCAGCTGGTGTAATTAGCCTTACAAAGTTGATTTCCCATTTTTAAAATGGTTCAGCCCTAGCTATTGGTTGTAAGGGAATTTCATCTCTCTTTCCATGTCTTCCAAGGCGCTGGTAATGGTCACAGGTATTGAAAAACTCAATACAATCTTGGTAGATGGTTTCCCACCAAAGCCTTACTAATAAAATCTTCACATGGGGTAGTGCTGGCACAGTAGCGGATTAACGCGATGAGATCCCTCTCCCCTATCAGTTCGAGCTTTTGGTATGCCAATAAGTTTTGCAGCTCTGATACCATGAAAGATTTGACAAATCATATTGGAAACTATGCACCACGATGAATGTTGCACTCTAGTTGAATCGTAATGGATCCAACGTAATCAAAAGGAAGAATTTCGATCAACAACTAAATAACTTGTATAATAGAAAAAAGCTTTCACATGTAGAGAAAAGATAGACAGATGTGTCTTAGCATAGGCATAAATGTCAAATGATAGGGATACATATAGGGTGCTGAGTATCCATGAGTGCATGACTCAATAGAAAACACTAAACCTAACCCTAAACCTAACCCATGTGATATGACCCTCCTTATGTGAGTGGAGGAGACATAGGATAACTCACACCAACATGGTACCATTTCCTGCATAGTGTCCACTTGTAATCCCACCATGCGATTCCTCCATAATTTCCATGTGCTCATGTTCTAATACACATTGGTGTAAAATATCATCACAACCTAACTTATATAGATCCCCACTAATCAACATGTAGGGTGCGATGCGTATTGATAACTGATTCCTTTCCAGAGCGTTCATCCCTTTTTAGTACCATACCTATTTTCAATAACACGGTGATATCTTCCAAGTTTGAGGGAAGGCATCGCCACAACATAAATAGTTACACATCTGGATATGATATCCTTCAATGCTTTGTGCATGTCCTCCCCTGAGTTAGTACTTGATAAGTGGTAAGGTCATGAATCACTCTTTCCCTGGTTTTCCAATCACTGTAAACTAAAAATATTGGAATAAAAGAACCCAATGACATATGCACCCTTGTAGAACGGGATTTTTTAATAAGCTATTTTAATGTCATGTGGTCCATGTAGAATATAAATGGTGTTGCCAATAGATACTACCTCAACTTATGTAGCGTATAGATCATGGACAATGCTTCAGAACTCACTACTTGTGTAATTTTGTTCTGGATGGTGTCAACATTTCTACTTGATAAAACTCAAGGGATGATCAATAATTCCCTCACCAATTTGTGCTAGTACTTCTCCCATAGCTATCTCTGAGGAATCAACATACATATGGAAAGGATTATTCTAAGAAGGAAAATGCAGAATAGGTGTCGTGACAAGCCTATCCTTTAAAATGTCAAACACCCTCTGCTGTGCCTCTCCCCAATGGAAAGAAATCTTCTGTTTTAGCAATTCCTCTAAGGGTGCATGGTGATCTTGGTATACCCATTAATGAATTTTCATGTAGTACCCCATATGCCCAAGGAATTCACGCTCACTTCTCTTTGAATAATAGGCTCCCCTAATCCCACAATGAACCTGCAATTTTCCACATGATCTAGATGGGTCAGCACTTCTTCTGCATATAATGCTGTCCTAGACAGGGTGCAAAATATGAATAATTACGAAAACCTATCTCACCTTGTTCACGCATCGTGTGTTCTACAAAATCCTGTTAGAACCCTTCCCTACACGCTTTCACCCCACATACCCTTCTTCAAATAGGTCCTATACGCCCACGCACCTTCTTGTACTTAACAAATATTCTTAGTCCCAATAAAGAATGTATCTTCTGATGTTTCCTATGGACTCTATGTTGTCTTCATTGAAGGAAAGAGAGTCACCTGAGTCTTTTTTCCTCATTTAGTGGCAAAATTTGTATTTCTCTAGTCTTCCTTTACAATCCTGACTTGGTGATATCCTGAGAACACATCCATGAAAGAGTAGACTTCATGTCCAGTTATTCCCTCTAAAATTTCTTCAGTAAAGGGGGTTGGAAAAGGATTGATGACACATACTGCATTCAGATCCATGTAGTCTACATAGATTATTATCCTACCATCCTTCTTGATATTGATGACCATTAGGCTTATCCATTATGATTCTTTAACTACCTCAATGATCCTAGATGTCGTCATCTTGTTTATTTCTTCCTTGAACTGTATGCATAAATTTGGATTCATCTGATAAGGCCTCTTTCGAATCAGGAACACACCTTTCTTCAACTTTATTTTCATCTCCCCCAAGGAATGGTGGATTCCTTTGAGTTCATGATACCTGCAAGGAAATAAATCCTGAAACTCATGCAATAGATCAATAAACTTTGAAACTTATTTTTCCAACCAATATTCCCCGATGATAGCTTCCTTAGGTTTTGTTTCTTTCCCAATGTTAACCTTATTTTTTTAAGGGCTCATGGTAGGCACATGCTTTCTTATCAGTGTTATATATGACTTCACGCGTACCTTTCAAATGGTTAACATCCAAATTTTCCATCTCTTCATCGTCTACTACATAGACCATTTTTATTTTTTATTTTTCCATGCATGTATGATCAAGTTGTACTTCCTCTTATTCCTCTTCATTGAGGCACGTCTCTAAATAAGGCTCACCAAATAATTCCAGTAGCCTATCTTCTACCATAGCACTATCTCCCATTGTGAGGCACTTGATTACTTACAACGCCCTATCTACTGATGGCTTGGTACTCCTATACTCGAAAGCTTGAATGAGATCAGCCGCTAACTCCTTCTAATTACCTATTTGATGATGCATATACAAATGAATATACCATGTGCATGCACCAAATTGTAAGGTGGAATTCAAATTATGTACTCATAAAAAAGTTAGTAACGCTTCTTTGTTTCCCATCTAGGCATTCTCACACACCTGGATATGAAATGAGGTGGTCTCTTTACCATGGTAGTCTTGTATGACCATAGGAACGTTGCTCATGGAGAACCTAATGGAGAATGTGATTATTACCTCACACCATTCTAGGAGGTTCTCTATATGGTAGCCCACTAGCATGCTGCATTTCCAAGTATGTTGTAACTAAGCATTCCTCTTCTCTCACCATCATTCTTCCACTGATCTTCCATTTCCCACAAGAATATTTTAGGGTATGCTCCTCCAGAGTAACCTAGAAATTTATTTCCTCCTAGGAACTTGACTAAGCATGCCTTTATCACCCTATTTATAGATCCTTTTAACTATCACCCAATTAACTCATAAGTCGTATGCACCTAATTGTCACATGCCACAATAGTGGTATCACTCAAGGACTGAGCATCTTCAAACTAGATGACTCCTTTTGTGGGATGAATTATCTCAAGATCTTTGATGGAGAAAAAATAGATTTTTTCAAATAATTCTTCTCCTAAGGGCTTAGTATAGGGCGTTGACCTCCCATCTATCAAAGGAATGATCACCCTTTCTTCCTTGTTATCAAAGCTGATATACCATTTGTTAAACCGCAAGTCGGAATTGTTCTTGTAACACCACGGTGCCCAAGTAATGGTGGAAATTTGTCTGCCTTGATGAATACCAAGACTTCAAAGTCTCCAGTGAACTTGTCCCCTTGAATGGTGATAACTGCATCCTTTAGGACTCTAATTGGCATTAAATAGTCTTGTTTTCCATATACAACACATTCAAACATGGCTATAATGCGGGACTTCCCATTTGATGTCAAGCATGTACGGTAAGAATATTGACCTTTGCTCATGTGTCAATGAGAATATTGCTCAGAATCCATCAGTTAATAACTTCATTCAAATTAATCTCCTTATCATAGTCAAGGTTGTGGGGAGAAAGGTTTGTACTGTTGGTCCCATTATTGAATTTTCATAATGTGCCCTAACTTTTCATGTCCAAATTTTCTCAAAAACATTTCATTTTTTTATTTGGTGGTTTACAGTTTGTATTCCCCAATTGAATACCTTAGAAAATGCCTAAGTTGTTATTATTTTGCCCTAATTTGAAACAAAATCCATGTTTTCCCCCATTTGTGCCCTAAATTCTTCTTCTTTTTGGGTTATGTCATTTTCCTTTGCCAAATCGTGTAAAAAACTTGAATTTAATTGAATATCAAGTTTGTGCAAGTGTTTTCCCAATCCCATGCTCGAAAACAACATCAAAAATGATTCATTTGGTTCAAGATCAAGAAATCTACCTTCCTTGTAAAACAATTCAATTTCTAGGACATCTTCTACATTTTTTGATGTATTGACGGTCATACGGGCATATTCTACCCATCAAATTCATCATCTCAACATTATTGCATCATTTCGGGTTCCTATTAGCCGGGGGTGGTCAGGAAATATTTCTAACTTGTTAATTTTTAAAATTTTGGCTTAAGAAACAATTTAGTGCATGGCTCCGCTTGCTATAGTGAAGTGCCTATGTGGCACATTGTGATTGGCTAGAGGAAAGGTGGGTGGCGGGTTTGCCTTAAAAAAATTTCTTCTATTTTGTAAAAATTCCTAAGTTAAATTTTTTCCCGAAGGCCCACACCTAATGGCAGGTGGACACATGTTCTAGAGGAGTCAGCAGGAAGGGCGGAAGCACTGATGAATTTGACGTTTTTAACTTCAAAACTTTAAAGTACAAATTTAAGCCAAAATTCCACAGCAAATGAGAAGAAGACACGTGCAAAAAGGGAGCATGCAGATGGTGGGGGACTCAAAGAAATTTTTATGTTTTTGACTCAAGATGTCAAGGGGAAATTTTGACTTGGAGGCCCGCATCCAATGGCAGGTGGACATGTGTCTAGAAGAAGCCAATACGGGAGGGTGGGGTTTGTGAAGACTTTGAAGATTTTAACTTCAAAACGCTAAAAGGAAAATGAATCCCAAAATACCACATCAAATGAAAGGGGGAAGCAGGTTAGTGGGAATGTTTTGAATTTTTTCCTTTGGAGGAAAAGAGCTTAAAATCAAAAAAATTGTTTGCTTTTCCAAATACAAAGAAATGTGAATGGAGGGGTGGAGGTTCAAACTAGGGAGAAACTTTAGAACATTACAAATTTGGTAGGGAAGTTTGATGACAAGGTGGGAAGGCTTGGACTAGCGACGAATGGGAGAATGCCATGTGGCGAGGAGGAGAACGGGTGATCAGACCAGCAGAAATTTTTAAGAAAATTTTCCCTTTTTTGAAAAAGTGCCAAACTTCATAAGATGAGCAGGCGGTTTTCCTTGGGGCCCACATGTGGACACGTGGCAGGTTTGAGGGAGAAGCGGAGATTTTTTGCAAAATTTTCCCAAATTAAAAAGGGGTCGTAAATGCATTTCTAAAGCATGGGGGTTTGATCTAATGGTTTTTAGACATGTGTCCCTCCTTATCCAAAAGGTAAAAAGGAAACAACCTCGCTCCCCTTATCTACCTCTTGCACATATTTCTTGTAACATTCCCAATTTAGTACATTAGAACAAAATTTTTTTATTTTATTTTGATAAGTGCTTCCTAGTTCTAAATACATAATTTAGAACTCACAGATCATAACAATCATTCTTATAATAGATAACCATATGCAGCTGTAATGACTCGGTGTACCACTGATCTATTCATTCCATGACTCGGTGATCTACCGATCTATTCATGAGTATCATAGAGTTGGCATTTTTATTTTAACACTTCACTCTTGCGGTTCTCTTCCCTAATCTGGGATTTCAGAATGCTCTGTCCAAGGAACCTATCTGAATAATTGTTACCATTATTCATCGGCATCACATCCCTCAGACTAGGTGACATAGGACAATGCAATCAGCAGCTTGCGATACTTTGGCCAAAGATTTGAAACATACTGTTCATGTCTCATATTCCTTGATGGCATACTCATCAATCTAGAATTCTTCCTTCACCCCACTCCGATGTTAAATAGAATGTCTTATACTAACTTCTCTCAGCCTCCCCTGTCCCAAGTCATTCACTCAGAAACGGATTAATAACATGACAAATGTTATAAGGATGCTCTCGAGGACTAGGGTAAGCTGACATACTGGGTCAACCCCAGTTAACCCTGTGTGTCAAGGTACCCCAAGTCTCCAAGGGCAGCCTCATAACATGACCATGTTCCTAACTAGTCCCAGAGTAAAAACTTGTTCGAGTTTAAGGTGTAAATCTTCACGATCAATGCAAAGGGTGTCGCCATAGGTCACCTACATTATTGTATCCTCGTGAAGATCCTAATCTTCTCAAAGGTACAACCCTGCAGTTGACATGTGTCGACATCCTACAAACCACCTCGGAAAGATTTACATAACTACAAGGAGTTACTAAGTTGAGTTGAAATTAAATTTTAAGACTCTCCTATCTGGGTAGTCTTTTCCCAACCCCTAGGTTCCTCACCTTTGAGTTGCCTTACTTAATTAAGATCCATTTCACAGAGAGAAGTTTAATAAGATTTGAGATCTCGTCAAGGAGATCATTGATTCACAATAATCTTAATCAACGAGATTAGGTAGTAGCCCTAAGTCCTCTCATAAGGATGCTAACTATACCCATATGAGTTTATATCAGTTCTCAAAACTGAAATATATCTTACTTATTGTTATTAAGATATAGTGATTTAAAATCATCAGTTACGTTGTCTTGACTTAGATCATGGATAGGAAGTAATAGATTACTCTTCCTGTTTCAGCTACCTATTGAGATGTAGTTTAACCTTAACTTCTCGTAAACAGTGGACTAATTTCCAATTTTAGCCTTATTCAAAACATAAAAGAATTACTAATCATTCACGAAGTATTCAGGCACATAATCTTTACAAGGCCTACTTAGAGAATCCAAATAACTCTATGGTATAAAATAATAAAAATGCACTTAAAATCAATCGAACCTAAGAAGATCAATCCATCAATTAAAAATGCAGCCACACAAGTAACAATTTTCCCCTTTTCATTTATCTCCAAGCCATACAATTACAACTTATGCACTTCGGCATATTGGATACAATACTCAACAGTAAAAGAACAACTTTCTTACTATAGTACAATTAGAGATATCAAATAGGAATTCATCATAAAACTAGATTAAACAATCTGAGCATCATATCAGATCTGCGTGCCTTTATCACTTACAATGTCCATCTGTAAAAATTGCTAGCACAGGTCAGTTCTGTGAACTGAGCATGATAAGCACTAATTCTTAAAACAATTGCATTCTACCAATTGCTCTCATTAAACAACCTATTTAAATGAAATCATTTCTTCAAATCCTTAAACAAGAATCAGGCTAATCATCTTTCTACAATTCTAACATGACTTTAACATGGCATGACACATATTATAGCTGCCAATTAAACCTAAATATTTTTCAGATGATTCATCATATATATTAGAGACTAAGAAGAACAAAATGAATCCAAAACATCCATCCATCTGAATCCCAAGGACAACAATAATCCAACAAATAATTCCATTCAAAAAATGAATTCCTATCAGTTCGTGTATCCAACAGGTATATTTTTAACAATTCCACAAAGGTAGATTATAACATCCATCAAGCTCAACTGACAGGATTCCTTTATATTCATAACATTATTTCAATGGTATTGAAAAGTATATCTACTTATACTGCAATACGATTTTTTATAAAAGTGGATAACCAAACAACCCAAACAAGATATTATAACCATTAATAAAGCAGGAGACCCGGTCAAGATTCAGTACTTACCAATCTCTCCATACAATTTAACAGTCTATTCTTCTTATGCTCGTACCGTAGAGTTCACATAAAGGTACGAAAGAAGAAAGCACTCATAGTTTCTAGACAAGGAGGGAATATTTTCTTATTCCTACAGTTATATAACAACATATACTTTACAGCTTAGGAGAAAGAACAGAGGCAATCAGATTTCCATTCCAATCACGTTCAGGATTGTACCAACTTCTCAAGAGTAACGCATATACATTCAATCTTGAATTCAATAAGGAAGAAGAGAAGCCATGAAATTCAACACCCATCCCTTCCAAATAAAAACCTGATTTCCATCCATGCAGATCTAGGATTACCCATACGTTATTAAAAATCAGAGTTCCTCAAGCAAGATTTCTCTCAGTCAGGATGTGTTCCCATTAACCAAGCAAGGTCATAAAGAAAACAATAACTTCACTAATATTTCATCTTATACAGAACCTATATTAATTAACCATCCAGACCCTTTTCACAGAGGTGCAGGCTAAAATATAACATACATTATACACATGCAACTAAATCAGTTGAGCTCAAAAGAAGAAACTACAGTTTCCTCACAATTCAATTATAAAATCACATGTAGCTATTAAGCAATACAAGAGCTCTTGCGACCAAGTAATAATCAATAAACCAACCAAATTAGACACAACAATTCCATCCATGTCATTCTTCAAACATGAAATTATCCAATGCAATCATCTGACATGGTACAGTCAGGAACTCATTACCCCAGTCAAACAATAGACTGGGTAGCATCATGAACAGAAGTCGAAACCATATGCAATCACAACAACATTTCGACAGAGTCGAATCAATATGTATACACAGCAAGGACTTCAACAGAAGTTGAGCCAACATGCAAACACATCAAGGACTTCAACAGGAGTCGAGTTCACATGAGAACACTGCAAGGACTTCTACAGAAGTTGAACCAAAATGAAAACATAGTAAGGACTTCAACTAGAAGTTGAATCAACATGTATACATAGCAAGGTTTCAAAAAAGTTGAATTCATAAGAAAACACTGCTAGGACTTCAACAGAGTCGTGTTCATATATAATCCTTGCAAACATTTCAACAGAGTCAAACCAAAATGAAAACGTAGTAAGGACTTCAATAGAAGTCGTATCTATAACATAAACTCAGCAAAGACTTCAATAGAAGTCAAACCAATAGGAAAACACAGTAGGGACTCCAACAGAGTCGTGTTCGTATGTAATCCCAGCACACATTTCAACAGAGTCAAACCAAATGTAAACACAACAAGCATTTTAACAAAAGTCCAAAATATAAGTATACCCAGCAAAGATTCAACAAAATTTCAACAACATGCTAACACAGAAAGGTCTTCAACAGAAGATGAATCCAAAAAATAAATACAGCAAAACATTTCAACAGAGTCTTCGCATAACTAGGGATTCCTAAATCCACAAGAAAAGAAGAACCCAATACATTGCTTCAAACCAACTGTGCAAAGATCACCTGAACAGAGTTGTTTTAATGAAAGCATTTGAAGGAAAGCAATATTTTTAAAAGTTAGGGCCTATCATGCCTGATAGTGTCGCTTAAAAATCCAAAGAAGACCTCTGAATGTGCTCGCACCTTCTCTTCTTCTTCCACGATAGATTAAACAACAATAAATTGTTACCTTCATGCCTTATAAACTTTCCCCGACAGAGAAGGAAGCTAGAAATTCTCAAAGTTTCCATGCAACATAGAGTAGATGACTGGTTCGAAGAACCAGTGCTCAAGCAGAGCGAAAAACGGAATGCATGGAAAACCAAACAACCAAACAATATTAAATTTGCATGCCTTCCCAAGAAATCCACGCTCGGGAACCAAAGTTCATTAATTGCATTAACTCCCATCTTCCAGACTATTCTCCATTGCCACCGACCGCCAAATTTGGTGATTACCAAAAGAAAACAAACAACCATTCCTATATTTGGTGATACTACCACGTCAGGTCATATAGCCGTTTGCAACCTCCACCAAATCTGACAGCATCCCAAGTCCTTCCATCCTTATCTCCCTCATAAATGCCATGGAAACCACCGCCCATGACTCGCGCCCCTTCATAGGTCCCCCTCCATTCTTATCATTAGTTAAGATAGGTTAGAAACATAGGTTAGATCATAAGGTAAGACATTAGTCTTACTTCCATAGTGCTAGGTGTAGCTAACCTTAGGAGCATTAAGCTTATAGTTTAGGGCTAGGTTAGATTAACAATTATTTAACCAATAGGTTATAGTTTAGGTTAAGGTTATTAACCTTAATGAATCTAGTCTAGGTCTCTCAAGTAGGACCAATCAGTATTAGAGCCAAACAGGGTAAAACATTCCTATAAAGGATCCTATCTGGCATTGCTAATTAAGCTTACTGTATACCCAAGAACATCTTACCTGGCTTAAGGTCTAGGCCTTCCTGATGTTACGATATCTAGAACCAAATTTCATTTATCATGATCAACCTGAGTTAAACTCTGGAATTGTTCATTCAAACTCACTCAAACCTTGTAACTTTCGTAAGGTCCATAAATTTTGTTCATCCTGAATAAGCTAAAAACATTCCTTGGATCGATACAACTGATCCAAGGCTGAGTCAAAGATCTTCAAGAGCAAAGGAGATACAATCCATATCAAGCATGACTTCACAACCCAAAGGAACATGTCCTTATACAGAAGAAATCATATATCAACACTTGAATGCTCAGGAGGAAGTAACAATAGTTCAGGGTGTTACATGCTTCCCTCCTAAAAGATTCATCGTCCCGATGATTACATATTTTGATTTACCTTCAGGTCAACCAATTTATTAGTTCACAATACAAGAGACCAATTCCAACATGAATTATTTCTTGAATCAATGTCATGATACAATTTATTCAACCTGAATAATGTTTGCCTCAAGCTGGCTTTCATAAAGACATGAAAAAGATAAGTTCATAATAATTAAATTTTTTTTGTCAACAGATTCCATTCTGTTCAAAAAGAAAGGGAAAAGCAACTTTCATCTCTTCCAGATTTTCCCAAGTTGCACTCTCTTCATTAAACTGGTCCCACTGGACCTTACATTGTTGTATTTCATGATTTCTCAAATGCAATTGGTGAGTTTCCAGCACTCATGTGGGTTTAACCACAATTATTCCTGGGTCTTGGACCTGCAAGGAATTCCAATTTAAAACATGTGACAAGTCTGAAACGTATTTCTTAAGCAAAGAAATATGGAAAACATCATGCATGCGAGACAAAGCAGGTGGTAATGCTAATCGATAAGCTACATGATTGATTATTTCGACAATTTCGAAAGGTCCCACGTAACGAGGTGACAACTTGGCAGCCTTGCCAAAAGTTATAGAACTCTTTCTGGGTTTAACACGAAGAAAAACTTTTTCACCAAGTTCAAACTTTCGATCAACCCGCTTTAGGTCAGCATAGCTCTTCTGCCTATCTGCTACTTCCTTCAATCGTTCACGAATCATCTTAACTTGTTGTTCCATTTCAGTGAGGATTTCTGGCCCAATTACCATTCTGTCCTCAATACTATCCCAACTAACAGGGGTTCTGCACTTTCTCCCATAAAGTGCCTCAAAAGGTGCCATTTTAAGAGATGAGTGATAAGTGTTGTTGTATGCGAACTCAACTAATGGAAGATACTCTTCCCATTTATACTGTTGATCCATGCAATACATTCGCAACATATCTTCCAACACTTGATTTACTCTCTCAGTTTGTCCATCCGTTTCCGGATGATATGCAGAACTGAAGTTTAGTTTCGTTCCAAGAGCTGTATTAAGTGTTTGCCAAAATCTTGATGTCATTCTAGGATCCCTGTCAGATATAATTAATTCTGGTACTCCATGCAACCTAAAAATTTTATGCACGAATCTTTTTGCTAACACTGGAGAATCATCCTTCAGATTTCCAGCGATGAAATGAGCTACCTTTGTTAGTTTGTCTACAACTACCAAGATAACATCATGTTTATTTCTTGACATAGGCAACCCTTGTACAAAGTCCATGCTTATTACTTGCCATTTATACTGCGGTATGCTATGGGGATATAATAGTCCAGTAGGGTGCATGTGTTCTGCCTTAACCCACTGACATTCCAGACAATGAGTCACAAAATCAATAACATCCTTTTTCATACCTTTCCAAAAGTATTGTTGTTTTAGATCAACAAGCATTTTTGTGATACCCGGGTGTCCAGAGAAGGGTGAATTATGAAATTCAACTAACAATTTCTTTCTCAAATCATTTAACAAAGGTACATATACCCTGTTTTCATAACGTAAGATTCCTTCATTATCAAAATGAAAACCTTTATACCTTTCATCCTTTAGTTCTGTAGCAAGTGCTGCTTTTACTTGCTGAAAGTATATATCAGATTCTGAGGCACTTTTTACCTCATCTTTAAACTGAGTTCTTAATGTTATAAGAGCAGAAATGTGCTTCCTACGACTTAGAGCATCCGCTACTCTATTCTCTTTCCCTTTGATGTAGCTAATATCAAAATCATATTGAGATAAAAACTCTAACCACCTTCGTTATCTTGCATTTAGGTTAGGCTGAGTGAAAATATATTTCAGCCCTAAATGATCAGTTTTCAACTCAAAAGGTTTCCCAAGTAAATAGTGCCTCCATACTTGAAGCGCATGAACAATTGCAGCAAGCTCTAAATCATGAGGGGCATAATTCAGCTCATGTAACTTAACTTTTCTACTTTCATATGCTATGACTTGATCATTTTGTAATAGAACACCTCCAAGGCCTTCCCCAGAAGCATCTGTTACAACAGTAAAGTTCCCATTAGGGTCTGGTACTACCAATATAGGTGCTGAAATCAACTGGCTTTTCAAACTTTTGAAAGAAGTTTCACACTTATCATTCCAAATAAATTTCTTATCCTTCTTCTGCAATGAAGTTATCGGTGCAGCCACTTTAGAAAAATCCTTAACAAATTTTCTATAATAACCAGCAAGGCCCATGAAGCTTCTTACTTCATGTACATTCTTTGGTGCAGGCCACTCGGTTATTGCCACTATTTTTGAAGGATCTACTGCAATTCCCTCTTTACTAATAACATGACCCAAATAGTGAACTTCAGTATCAAAGAAAGAACATTTGGATAACTTACCGTACAACTTTCTTTTTCTCAATATTTCCAAAACTATCTTCAAATGCTCATTGTGCTCTTTGACACTTTTAGAATATATGAGAATATCATCCAAGAATACAAGCACAAATTTGTCCAAATATTCTTGAAAGATATTATTCATTAAGTTCATAAAAGTTGCGGGTGCATTAGTTAATCCAAAGGGTAAAACCGTGAACTCATAATGTCTGTACCTGGTTCAAAAAGTTGTTTTATGAATATCTCCTTCTCTAATCCTTAATTGATGATAACCAGATCGAAGATCTATCTTGGAATAAACTGCTGCTCCACGCATCTGATCAAATAGATCATCAATCCTTGGAAGTGGGTATCTGTTCTTAATTGTTGCTTTGTTCAACATCCGATAATCAATACATAGTCTAAGTGTTCCGTCTTTCTTTTTTACAAATATTACTGGCGCTCCCCAAGGTGAAACACTTGGTCTAATCAAGCCCTTAGACAAAAGTTCTTGCAATTGTGCCTTAAGCTCGACTAACTCTGTAGTAGTCATCCGATAAGGTGCCTTAGAAATAGGTTCCGTCCCTGGTTTGATTTCAATGGTGAAATCAAATTCCCTCTTGGGTGGTAAACCTGGTAATTCCTCCGGAAATACATCCTTGAAACTTTGCAACAGTGGAAATCGTTTCATGGAATCACCATCTTCTTCTGAAAATTCAGATATCTTTACTGCATATAAGGTACATCCTTTGTTTTTAGCCTTTTTAAGTTGCATAGCTGACAGTTTTCTAACTAAAATTTCCCGTTTCACACCTTGAATCTCTGCTGCTTTCAGCCGATCATCTAAACATCTTATATTCTTTTCAAAGCAGTCTACTTTTGCTTTATGGTCAGCTAACCAATTGACACCGATGACAATGTCATAGGATCCCAAAGGTGTAACATAGAGGTCAACTTCCGTGGAAAAGTTAGGTAAGTCAAGGACTGCCCCAAAAAGACACATACTCACTGTATGAACAGAGTTATTACCATACTGTACAGTCCAAGATTTATCCATTTTTCCATCTTTTCTTTTAAGTTTAGAAGCAAGTTTACTAGAAATAAAACATTCAGTAGCTCCTGTATCAAAAAGAATAGTGACAGGTATGCCAAATAACTTACCCGGAACTTCTATAGGTGTCACTTGCTTTTCAGCTTGCTTGTCTGCTACTGCAGCATGTATCTTATGCTGCTGATTACGATCATCCTTCTTCAAAGGGCACTGATTTGCGTAGTGGTCTTTGCCACAATTGTAGCAGCCTCCTACAGGTCCCTTTTTAGGCTCAAAATTACTTCCAGCCTTAAAATTATCACGTTGTCCTCCATAGGGCTTCTGCCCATTGTTATAATTTTTGGCAAAACTATCCCTTACATTTCCAGCAGGCTTATTCGCTATCGTTTTCTTACTATTATCCACTGGAAACTTACTTCTGTTTCCAAACTTTTTCCATGGCCCCTTCTTGGGTGCAAGTGAAGTTGAAGAAGGGTTTGCAATCTTCTTCCACACTTCCTCTTTATGAGCAGAAATAGCCTTTAATTTCTGTTCTTGCCTTATGGCCTTTTCAACAACCCCTTCCATAGTGGTTGGGCTGTGAACATCGACCTCTCCTCCTATCACGGGATTTAGTCCCATGATAAATTTCCGTATTCTGAACTTCTCGTCAGTTTGATATTGCGGTACGTACTTGAGGAGTTTCGTAAACCGCTCCCAGTATTCAGTTACCGTTAGCTTCCCTTGAGCTAAGTTCTAGAATTCTGTCATTTTCTGATCATAGAAAAGTTGTGGCAGCCAACGTTGCCTAAAATAGCCCTTAAATTGATCCCAAGTGATATTGGTCTCATCAATATTTAGCTCAGCTTTACGGCTGTCCCACCACGAAGATGCTTCGTGGGAAAGCTGATAGGCTCCCCAAATAGCTTTGGTTTCCTCAGAGAAGTTTCTTATTGCAAAGTACTTTTCCATTTCGCTGAGCCAGTTCTCAGCTCCATCTCCTAATGTGGTGCCATCATATTTAGGTGGACTTATCCTTTTTATATCATTAGTGAGTTCCGCTGCCAACCTGGCCTTTTTGTTTTCTGGTTGGACAGGTACATTTCTAGTGTTATTACCAACACCCATATTGGGGTTGTCCTCAGGAGGTAGCTGATTGTCGTTACCAGCTTCTTCATCCTCCTCATTTCCCATTACTTGTTGTTCAAGTACAGCCAAATGATCTCTTGTGTCCAATAGGGCAGCAAGGATCTCATCAAGTTTTTGGGTTGTTGCTGCCCCTTCCCCTGGTGGAGCATTATTCGCAATGTTCCCTCTTGTTCTAACCATTTTCTGTTACAAGAAAATTTAGGTTTTTATCAGATTATGGACACAATAGGTCCAAGAGCTGCAACCTTCAGCTCTGATACCAAGATGTAACATTCCCATTTTAACATATTAGAACAAGAATTTTTTATTTTATTTTTGGATAAGTGCTTTCTAGTTCTAAATACATAATTTAGAACTCACAGATCATAACAATCATTCTTATAACAGATAACCATATGCAGCTGTAATGACTCAGTGTACCACCGATCTATTCATTCCATGACTCGGTGATCTACCGATCTATTCATGAGTATCATAGAGTTGGCGTTTTTATTTTAACACTTCACTCTTGCGGTTCTCTTCCCTAATCTGGGATTTCAGAATGCTCTGTCCAAGGAACCTATCTGAATAATTGTTACCACTATTCATCGGCATCACGTCCCTCAGACTAGGTGACATAGGACAACGCAATCAGCAGCTTGCAATACTTTGGCCAAAGATTTGAAACATACTGTTCATGTCTCGTATTCCTTGATGGCATACTCGTCAATCTGGAATACGTCCTTCACCCCACTCCGATGTTAATTAGAATGTCTTATACTGACTTCTGTCAGCCTCCCCTGTCCCAAGTCATTCACTCAGGAATGGATTAATAACATGACAACGTTATAAGGATGCTCTCGAGGACTAGGGTAAGCTGACATACTGGGTCAACCCTAGTTAACCCTGTGTGTCAAGGTACCCCGAGTCTCCAAGGGCAGCCTCATAACATGACCATGCTCCTAACCAGTCCCAGAGTAAAAACTTGTTCGAGTTTAAGGTGTAAATCTTAACGATCAATGCAAAGGGTGTCGCCAAAGGACACCTGCATTATTGTATCCTCGTGAAGATCCTAATCTTCTCGAAGGTACAACCCTATAGTTGACATGTGTCGACATCCTACAAACCACCTCAGAAAGATTTACATAACTACAAGGAGTTACTAAGTTGAGTTGAAATTAAATTTTAAGACTCTCCTATCTGGGTAGTCTTTTCCCAACCCCTGGGTTCCTCACCTTTGAGTTGCCTTACTTAATTAAGATCCATTTCACAGAGAGAAGTTTAATAAGATTTGAGATCTCGTCAAGGAGATCATTGATTCACAATAATCTTAATCAAAAAGATTAGGCAGTAGCCCTAAGTCCTCTCATAAGGATGCTAACTATACCCATATGAGTTTATATCAGTTCTCAAAACTGAAAAATATCTTACTTATTGTTATTAAGATATAGTGATTTAAAATCATCAGTTACGTTGTCTTGACTTAGATCATGGATAGGAAGTAATAGATTACTCTTCCTGTTTCAGCTACCTATTGAGATGTAGTTTAACCTTAACTTCTCGTAAACAGTGGACTAATTTCCAATTTTAGCCTTATTCAAAACATAAAAGAATTACTAATCATTCACGAAGTATTCAGGCACATAATCTTTACAAGGCCTACTTAGAGAATCCAAATAACTCTATGGTATAAAATAATAAAAATGCACTTAAAATCAATCGAACCTAAGAAGATCAATCCATCAATTAAAAATGTAGCCACACAAGTAACAATTTTCCCCTTTTCATTTATCTCCAAGCCATACAATTACAACTTATGCACTTCAGAATATTGGATACAATAATCAACAGCAAAAGAACAACTTTCTTACTATAGTACAATTAGAGATATCAAATAGGAATTCATCATAAAACCAGATTAAACAATCTGAGCATCATATCAGATCTGCGTGCCTTTATCACTTACAATGTCCATCTGTAAAAATTGCTAGCACAGGTCAGTTCTGTGAACTGAGCATGATAAGCACTAATTCTTAAAACAATTGCATTCTACCAATTGCTCTCATTAAACAACCTGTTTAAATGAAATCATTTCTTCAAATCCTTAAACATGAATCAGGCTAATCATCTTTCTACAATTCTAATATGACTTTAACGCATGACTCATATTATAGCTGCCAATTAAACCTAAATATTTTTCAAATGATTCATCATATATATTAGAGACTAAGAAGAACAAAATGAATCCAAAACATCCATCCATCTGAATCCCAAGGACAGCAATAATCCAACAAATAATTCCATACAAAAAATAATTCCTATCAGTTCGAGTATCTAACAGGTATATTTTTAACAATTCCACAAAGGCAGATTATAACATCCAGCAAGCTCAACTGACGGGATTCCTTTATATTCATAACATTATTTCAATGGTATTGACAAGTATATCAACTTATACTGCAATACAATTTTTATAAAAGTGGATAACCAAACAACCCAAACAAGATATTATAACCGTCAATAAAGCAGGAGACCCGGTCAAGAGTCAGTACTTACCAGTCTCTCCATACAATTTAACAGTCTATTCTTCTTATGCCCGTACCGTAGAGTTCACATAAAGATACGAAAGAAGAAAGCACTCATAGTTTCTAGACAAGGAGAGAATATTTTCTTATTCCTACAGTTATATAACAACATATACTTTACAGCTTAGGAGAAAGAAACAGAGGCAATCAGATTTCCATTCCAATCACGTTCAGGACTGTACCAACTTCTCAAGAGTAACGCATATACATTCAATCTTGAATTCAATAAGGAAGAAGAGAAGGCAATGAAATTCAACACCCATCCCTTCCAAATACAAACCTGATTTCCATCCATGCAGATCCAGGATTACCCATACGTTATTAAAAATCAGAGTTCCTCAAGCAAGATTTCTCTCGGTCAGGATGTGTTCCCATTAACCAAGCAAGGTCGTAAAGAAAACAATAACTTCACTAATATTTCATCTTATACAGAACCTATATTCATTGACCATCCAGACCCTTTTCACAGAGGTGCAGGCTCAAATATAACATACATTATATGCATGCGACTAAATCAGTCGAGCTCAAAAGAAGAAACTACAGTTTCCTCACAATTCAATTATAAAATCACCTGTAGCTATTAAGCAATACAAGAGCTCTTGCGACCAAGTAATAATCAATAAACCAACCAAATTAGACACAACAATTCCATCCATGTCATTCTTCAAACATGAAATTATCCAATGTAATCATCTGACATGGCACAGTCAGGAACTCATTACCCCAGTCGAACAAGAGATTGGGTAGCATCATAAACAGAAGTCAAAACCATATGCAATCACAACAACATTTTGACAGAGTCGAATCAATATGTATACACAACAAGGACTTCAACAGAAGTTGAGCCAACACACAAACACATCAAGGACTTCAACAGGAGTCGAGTTCACATGAGAACACTACAAGGACTTCTACAAAAGTTGAACCAAAATGAAAACACAGTAAGGACTTCAACAGAAGTCGAATCAACATGTATACACAACAAGGTTTCAACAAAAGTTGAATTCATAAGAAAACACTGCTAGGACTTCAACAGAGTCATGTTCATATATAATCCTTGCAAACATTTCAACAGAGAACCAAAATCAGTAAGGACTTCAACAGAAGTCGTATCTATAACATAAACTCAGCAAAGACTTCAACAGAAATCGAACCAATATGAAAACACAGTAGGGACTCCAACAGAGTCCTGTTCGTATGTAATCCCAGCACACATTTCAACAGAGTCGAACCAAATGTAAACACAACAAGCATTTTAACAGAAGTCCAAAATCTATAAGTATACCCAGCAAAGATTCAACAAAAGTTCAAAAACATACTAAAATAGCAAGGTCTTCAACAGAAGATGAATCCAAAAAATAAATACAGCAAAACATTTCAACAGAGTCTTCGCATAACCAGGGATTCCTAAATCCACAAGAAAAGAAGAACCCAATACATTGCTTCAAACCAACTGTGCAAAGATCACCTGAACAGAGTTGTTTTAATGAAAGCATTTGAAGGAAAGCAAGATTTTTAAAAGTTAGGGCCTATCATGCCTGATAGTGTCACTTAAAAATCTGAAGAAGACCTCTGAATGTGCTCGCACCTTCTCTTCTTCTTCCACGATAGATTAAACAACAATAAATTGTTACCTTCATGCCTTATAAACTTTCCCCGACAGAGAAGGAAGCTAGAAATTCTCAAAGTTGCCATGCAACACAGAGTAGATGACTGGTTCGAAGAACCAGTGCTCAAGCAGAGAGAAAAATGGAATGCATGGAAAACCAAACAACCAAACAATTTTCCATTTGCATGCCTTCCCAAGCAATCCACGCTCGGGAACCAAAGTTCATTAATTGCATTAACTCCCATCTTCCCACCTATTCTCCATTGCCACCAACCGCCAAAGTTGGTGATTGCCAAAAGAAAACAAACAACCATTCCTATATTTGGTGATACTGCCACGTCAGGTCATATAGCCGTTTGCAACCTCCGCCAAATCTGACAGCATCCCAAGTCCTTCCATCCTTATCTCCCTCATAAATGCCATGGAAACCACCGCCCATGACTCGTGCCCCTTCATAGGTCCCCCTCCATTCTTATCATTAGTTAAGATAGGTTAGAAACATAGGTTAGATCATAAGGTAAGACATTAGTCTTACTTCCATAGTGCTAGGTGTAGCTAACCTTAGGAGCATTAAGCTTATAGTTTAGGGCTAGGTTAGATTAGCAATTATTTAACCAATAGGTTATAGTTTAGGTTAAGGTTATTAACCTTAACGAATCCAGTCTAGGTCTCCCAAGTAGGACCAATCAGTATTAGAGCCAAACAGGGTAAAACATTCCTGTAAAGGATCCTATCTGGCATTGCTAATTAAGCTTACTGTATACCCAAGAACATCTTACCTGGCTTAAGGTCTAGGCCTTCCTGATGTTACGATATCTGGAACCAAATTTCATTTATCATGATCAGCCTGAGTTAAACTCTGGAATTGTTCATTCAAACTCACTCAGACCTTGTAACTTTCGTAAGGTCCATAAATTTTGTTCATCCTGAATAAGCTAAAAACATTCCTTGGATCGATACAACTGATCCAAGGCTGAGTCAAAGATCTTCAAGAGCAAAGGAGATACAATCCATATCAAGCATGACTTCACAACCCTAAGGAACATGTCCTTATACAAAATAAATCATATATCAACACTTGAATGCTTAGGAGGAAGTAACAATAGTTCATGGTGTTACAGCTAGCATTAAAAGTTGACCAAAATCGATAGTTACTGTGTAATTTCATTTTTGGGTGCCATGGGAACTCCAAGGAGCTTGGAAATCTTGTTTCTTCATAAAAATTCATCAGACCTTATATGATTTTAAGTCCCTTCAGCCTTCTGAAAATAATGGCACCATTTTCATGAGCTAATTTGATGGTCTGTGATATTTTTGATGCATTTTTTCTTCGGCCTGATGTAAAAAATGTCAAAGGTGAAAATAAAAAATTGCAGAGGTAAAAATTGAAAGGGTAAAAGGTAAAGAATGACTGACAAAGCATGCTAGCATGCCTGAATGCCAAAAATGTGACCCTAGGATGGATAAGGATCCAAAATCATGCAATATTTTAAGATTTTTGTGCATCCCTGGTAATATGCGAGTTGTTTTACTGTTTGATGTCATTTTCATGAGATGATGAAGGGTTTTGTAACAAATTTTATCCCTTAAGCATATTCTTTTCTTGGGAAGCAAGGATCCAAGCTGTTATGAGATATAAAATGTATTTTTGAAGAATTTGATGGGGGAGATAGAAGAGAGAAAATGACTTAGAATTTTTCAAACAAAAGGTTGGAAGAAATCCATTTCTCTAGAGAAAACCACCTGAGAGCCATTTTCAATTCCATTTTGTATCATATTTCATCATGTTGAGTTGGTTTCAGTTGTAAATCCATCAACAAGCTCTGAGATTGTTCTTATAGCATTCCCCTATTGATGCATTTGATCAAATTTTGGGATATGTGGTGTTATCTCTTGGAAAAATTTGCATATGCTTGTGTTTTAGAATATTTTCAATTTGTGTTTCTTGCTCATGTTGCAATCTTGTGTTTAGGATCTCTTTAATCATATATGGTCTCATTTCTTGTTGATTGTTTGATGGCATCTTTCAATCTTATATTCAGAAGAGCCTTCATATGATAGAAGATAAAAAGATTTAAAATCATTTTACTATCCTTGAATCTTGAGATTATTTGTAAAACTTTGGGTGCACCTTAGGTCATGATTAAATAAGGATTTCTGGATACTTTTTTGATATTTTTCTTCAAGATTTTGTGGCAAGCTATCAAAGGTTGTGTGGAAGAGTGCATATCTGGGCCTCCATTTGTGCACATATCCTAGTTGAAGGAGCATTTTAAACCTCTTGGAAGCATTCTTGTTGTGTAGGTGTTACAAATTTCTTGCAAAGGTTCTCAAAGAAGTTGGTAATTCCCAGCTAGTCTTGTCTAAACATCTCCCCACAAATTTCATTCAAACTAACTCATCCTACCCATACTACCCCTGCATTACATTCTGTGTCAACAAAAGAATACAATCCATTTACAAAAATGCACAAAGCATATCAGGATTTTATTATGTCTCTAGCAACCTTAGCCTTGTCTTGAAAGCATTTCCATAATTTAGTAGTGACAACTCCTTTGAGTTTAAATAATGGATAATTGATCATGTTCTCCCAAGTCCATCTCCACACAATGTGTAAAATACAAGGATATCCCAATATCATTTACCATACAAGGGCTGCAATATAGCTTCTCTTTCCTTGGTTGATAGGCATAACCTAAAATAGTAAGGATCAGATCAAGGTCCTTTTGAAGGTGCTATCCACTCCCTCAAATATTGAGTGCTAACAAGCCAGATAGATGTGCTCCCTGGCTACAAATGACATACAAACCATATATCTACCCTTGAGTGTCTTGTGCAAATGCATGATGTTGTTCATGTTGTGAAGGAGATTAAATATGGATACCAACACCCGAGTGGCATCATTTTCAGGTATTTCTTGGCATTTCTCATTGTTTTTTGAATGTTTGAGGGGTTTGAGCATTTACATATTCAAGTGTCTGAGTTGTTGCATTCTTGGAATATTGTTTTGTACTTTAGATCTGTAAGTTTTAGGAAAAAATTTTAAACTCAAACTGCTCTTTTACATCTACCAGCACTTTATACAGCCTGGTTGCTTTGTCTGTGATTGATTTAAGAAGAGGAAGGTTTGATTTATGAGGCTTTGAAAACTTATCAATATTAGCAAGCATTTGATAGTATTATTTTAGTGCATTCTTGCACAACTGAGGTGAAAATCCTTAGTGGTGACTCCATGCTGATTTGATCTTGAAAGTACCAGTGTCTTGAGCCTTCTATCATTTATTTTTGTGCTGTTGATCTCTGAAAAATTGGAGGGAAGAAGATCTCTCTTCCTTAAAGACTCTACTAAAAAATTGTTCTCAGAATTAAAAAACTCAGAGTTGGAATGGAAGAGAGTTTAGAAAGTGGTTAAAGGTTAGACATCAGACAAAGATACAGTCATTGGTGAGAGAGATTGGCCTTTGGTAGAAGACTGTCATTCTTCTTCAATTGAGTCTGATTAAGGAAATCCTCTCATAACCTTGTTTGCCTCAGATGGTGAAGGTCCTTCTACTATACTTGGTAAGTTCCTTCTCTAATTTGCACCTTTGTATTTTAATTCAAATAAAACTTCCCAAGGAAATCAGCACTTAGAAGATACCAATCTTGTGAATCACATTCTTGAGCCCCAAGGATATTGTACTCCTCACCAATTTGTTTCACCTCTAAGATCACCCCCACCAAACAATATGGCTCAGCCTAGACCTCCATTTTTTGTTAACACTTTTGGTCCTATAAATTTTGGAGGAATGGATGGTTACCCAAATGTTGTCCCACAAGATGTCAGAAATAGGTTGCCAAAATTCCAAGGTAACAATGCCATTACTGGTGATCAGCATCTCAAACTATTTGATAATATGATGGAAGATTTTGAGATAGAATTTGAGGATGTGTATATCAAGTTGTTTATTCATACACTTGAAGAAGATGCTAGGGATTGGTACAAGGCTCTACCTGATAACTCTATTGATTCATGGACTGAAATGAAAAATGCATTTAGGTTGCAATATGGTGATAGGACTGATCCTAGATTTCTTTTGTCTGAATTTGAAAATATCAAGAAGAACCTGAATGAGACAGTCCATGACTTCAATACAAGATTTAATAAAACATTGAGAAGGTTTCCTGTCATTTTGAGGCCTTGTGATGAATCTTGTTTGATTAAATATGTAGATGCATTTGATAAAAAGGAAGCCTATTACTTGAGAGACAAAAATCCTACAAACTTAAGGAAATATTTCACCATGGCACTTCAAATTGAAAATAATATTAAAGCTATTAGTAAACCGCTTAAGAGGGATGGTGTGAAGTTGATAAACCCCGAGAAGCCTTAGGTTAGCAAGGGTGCTGATTTAGAATATGTTGTCAAGACTTTGGAAGGGGCTGTCAAAGAAATGTTAGGAATATCTTGATCAGTGCTTCACATTATAATATAGGTTTGTTATATTGTTTCAACAATATAATTTTGTTATACCCATAATGATATTAATAGGTTGTTTGGTTGTGTGACTTCCTGGTTTGTAGGAGAGTGGTTTTCTATTTCCATGGTTATTTATTAGCCTTAGTATTGATTGTAATGAGGTTGAATACAATATCATAATATTATTTCCTGTGTGACAATATTGTTGTTCCAATATTTGGTATCAGAGTGATTTTTGTGCACGTCATGGAGTCTTGAGATTTTTTACGGAGCAGAACAATTGTTGTTCATGATTTCCCCATCTCATGAAAAGAATATTTTGTAAAGAACTTACTGTATATCCTTAAGTGCCAGGCCAATCATTTTTCAAATTATGATGTAATTTTTCAGGTGGATCGTGATCGACATTTTACATGTGTATTTTTTTTGTTATTCTCCTTTATGCAACACGTGAGCAAGATGTAATTATCCTCACTCTTGTTAAGCTACATCTACATCCAATCTCCCTGCTCTAATGTCAATCTCCATGAGGGCAATCTGGACACAAATTTGGAGTTTCTGAAGCCATATGAATAACAGAGATAATTTTTTTCTTTTGTTTGCATTCAAATGTCTAGATCCAATCTCACATGCATCTCTTTGTCTAATTCACCCTTCCACATGCATTATTATCATTACTCGATTAATGTAATATAGTTTTATATTGAATTGTGATCTGCCATTGGGTGATTCAAAATTGCTAAATAATGGTAGGAGATTACGGTTTTTCCATTTAATTCCCGAGACATATATGCCATAGTTATCCAATGAAGAGTGATAAATAAATCAAGGTGAAAATGAATAGGTATTGTATTACATGGTCAATTCAGGCATTGCAATGGAGATTATTCTAGATGGTGTTTATTCAATGTGCATGGATGGGTTATGCTCCACAAAAACTCAACGCATTGAATTGATGAATATGATTTGATCTCCGTTGATCAAAATAGGATCCCACAAATTTTCTTTGCATGTGGTTTTAAGATTCAAATATAGAGACATGCGTATGTATTTACAGGCATTCATGTGTGGTGCATTGCATGCACAACTTTGAGAAAATTTTCATCTACGTAATTTCATTATGTTTGGCAGTCTTTTATTTCATCAAAGCCTATTGTATCAAATATCCTCTACTACGCTATTTCTCAATCTATTCAGCATGGGAATCTGATCAATTTTGTTAGATCACTTTGGGACCATGTACAAATTTTTTGAATCGGGAATCATACCTTGGATATCTCTGCATGCAGTAGATAAATTTTTTCAGAATCACCTCAGGCCATATTTCTTTGCCACATGTCTCCCACATTACACGTATCCCACTCAACACTAAAAGTTTTTACATGTGTGATCTACTGACTTACATTGGTACAACTATCTCACAGACGCTGTTACCCATTTTTCCATCAAAATAAAGTGTTTCACATTGCGGGAGAAAAGAATAAATCACAATGTGCAAACTATTGAGCTTCAACATCCAATTTTCTAAGTAAGCAACATCGTCTACTGGAGGACAGAGGCACAGGATGTTGCAGGTCATTCAGTGACCTCTCGTCAGTCACCAAGAATGGGGCTGCATGAAGCTATGGTGAAAGTGTGTGTGTGAGTTTGCTTTCTTTTTAGAGTTGCAGTTGATTTTAGTTGTGTGCAACATGATTTTTTTTAGAGTTCCTGTTATGGCTTGAATAAGTGAAATGTTCACATTGAGGGGGGGAACATGGTCTCAATGTTCCATTTTCTCTTTTTCATATTTGTTATTAGTGAGCAGTGTTTCCTACATAATTCCCTGAAGGAAAATCATAGTGGACAGATGAAAGCACAAGGAAAAGTAGTGTCATGATATTGAGGTTGTTGGTTGTCCTGTAAAACCATCCCTGTTGAGGTTCACGGCTGTCCTGTAAAACCATCCATGTTGAGGTTGTTGGCTATCCTATAAAACCAACCATGTTGAGGTTGTTGGTTATCCTGAAAATCCATTCAGATCATGAGCACACACGAGAAACACGTTGCAGAAGGAAGTGCAATTACTGTTCTCCCATGTTCGCACTAAGGGGGGGAATGTTAGGAATATCTTGATTAGTGCTTCACATTATAATATAGGTTTGTTATATTGTTTCAAAAATATAATTTTGTTATACCCGTAATGATATTATCGAGTTGTTTGGTTGTGTGACTTCCTGGTTTGTAGAAGGCCAGTTTTCTATTTCCGTGGCTATTTATTAGCCT
This sequence comes from Taxus chinensis, assembly GCA_019776745.2. Classification (NCBI taxonomy): domain Eukaryota; kingdom Viridiplantae; phylum Streptophyta; class Pinopsida; order Cupressales; family Taxaceae; genus Taxus; species Taxus chinensis. Next base: position 288,113,364 of record CM034157.1, read on the forward strand.
TAGTATTGATTGTAATGAGGTCAAATACAATATCATAATATTATTTCCTGTGTGACAATATTATTGTTCCAATAAGAAATTTCTTACAAATTAGCCTAGACTGAGAAATGAATTTGGAAAAGTTCACAAGGACAGCAAAGAACTCAAAACCATGATAGATTTGGCAATCATCCTAGTGGTGATCAAAGAAAAGATGATAGAGGTAAAGGGCCTATTGGATCTGTAAACAGACAACCCCAAGCATGTGAAAATAGAGTGGTGCCTGACCCTCTAACTGTAAGAGTTGCTTCTATTTAAGAAATTGATGATATGGATTGGTGTGATAGATGTTTTGTTCCTCATCCTCCATGTGAAATGGACTAGCAAGTTATTCAAGATGATAATGAAGATGAAATGGATGATGTCATTTATATCATGGGTATCTCTTGAAGCTCACAACTGGCAGCAACATCAACAGATGTAATAAGTGCAAGGACTGCTGTAACCTTTTGGGATTACATAAAGAGGGTACCATTTCTTTCTCTTCCTCAAACTCACAAGGTAGATGTTGTTTAAACTTTTAAAATCCCTAATAATGACTTTGAATATCTAAGAGCTTTAATGATCAATAAATACAATGGTGGTATTCCCTCAGAGGAAGATAGACAATTGTTAATGAATGATGTAGTTGGTCAAGAGAAAGAGTACAATACTAGAAGTAAAGTTGTTAGAGGATCTGGTCCTCAAGCCAAGCCAAAGAAACCCTTGCTCACAACCATTCCAAAGGATAATCCTAGAAAAGAAACAATTGCCAAGAACCATGTTGTCCCATGCAAAAATATCAGTCCTCTTCATGCCCAGGATGCCAAGAATACTTCTCCATCTGATGAACCTTCTTGTTTCCCTTCCAATGTTGTTTTACCAAAGAGTGTTCCATATGATATTGCCCAAGTATTGAGTCAAATCAAAGTAAGTGTTCCCATCATTGAGTTTCTTAGAATTCCTGAGCATAAGAAGAGAGCATTTGAGTACTTGGGATTGAAAGAAGAGAAGATTACCCCAAATAGGAATGTAAATGTTGTTGAGATTCCTCTTCAAATCATTGCTAGCCTTGAAACACCACCAGCAGTGGAAGACCTTGGATAGGCACCTGAGGTATATTTGGGGACATCCTTGGTTGATTCCCAATTGAATGTTGATCCATTTTTCACAACTTTGCTCATAAAAGATAGGTTGCTTCACAATTGCGTGTTTGATTCCAGTGCATCATCTAATGTCATGCCTCTAGAAGTCATGAATGAGTTGGATATCAAAGTGAAAACAAAATATGGGAAGTGTATAGCCATGGATTCAAGGGAAGTGTCACTTGTTGGTTGTGTGAAGGGTTTAGTAGTGCAACTTGCAGCCTATCCGGGTAAGAACTTGAAACTTGATGTTGTAATTGTTGACTGCCCTGCCAAATGGGGTATGATTTTGTCAAGAAAGTGGGCTGCAAGTGTTGGTGGTAGTGTTCAAATGGACATGTCCTTTGCCACCATTCCCATTGAGGGAATCCTTGTCAAACTCTATGGTGAAAAGAAGATGTTGCACTTGATTGAAGATCCCAACAATGATTCTTATGAAGTGTTGTTTGCTGATGTAGATGTTGACAACTTCATTGGTTTTGCTGATGGAAAAGAGAACAAGATGGATAAATCAGAATGCCTTGATATGATAGGTTCTCCTTGGACTTTTCTGTTTGATGGAGCTTGCTCCAAATTTGGAAATGGTGCTGGTATAGTTTTTCTTTCTCCTAGTTTGGAAGAGTTTCCTTTTTCCTTCAAACTTAATTTTGAATGCACTAACAATATTGCTGAGTATGAGGCATTGTTGTTGGGATTAAGGATTGCATGGAAATATGGAGTGAAGGATATTGTTTCCAAGGGGGATTTAGAGCTGGTTTTCAAGCAAGTAAAGAAGTTATATGCCATACAAAAAATCAGTGTATGAAACAATATAGGCATGTTGTTTGGGACTTGATTGAAATGTTTGATTCCTTTAACATTTTTAACCATGATAGAAGTCTTAATGCTGCTGCTGATAAGTTGGCTGTACTTTGCTCTAGATTTGACAATTGCACCATTTCACCCTTTTGTGAATATAACATTGAAGTGCTAACAAGGCCAGCTGTCCTGGATAATGTGAAACATTGGCAGATTTTTGATGATGATGCACAAGTGTTGAGATTCTTACAATGCCAAGGTGAGTTTTCTGGTCAGAACATTGATTGGGAGCCAATGGTATGCATGAATGAAGGGAGAGAAACTTTGTTTGACAAGGATATTATACAATTAAAAACAAATACCATTCCTAAAGGTCTTGTTGCACTTGAGGCAAATTTTAACAATGTTGATTGCATCATAAATAGAAAGATGTCTGCTTCAAGGGATGTGGAAGAGCACAACCTGGGAACCATGGATAAACTAAGGAAGATCTGGTTGGGTAGCAATTTAAGTAAAGAGGGAAAACAGTCCTATGCCCAACTCTTAAAGAAATATCAAGAGTGCCTTGCTTGGTATTATTCAGAGCTAAAGGCATATAGAGAAGATTTGTTCCAACATGAGATTCCTCTTGAGCCAAAACTAATCCATTCAGACAGAGAAAAAGGCCTATTAATCCACTTCTCTCCATGAAAATGTAGGAAGAGTTGAAGAAATTGAGAGATGGTGGTATCATTCAGCCTACTAGGTATTCATCTTGGGTTGCAAACCTTATGCCAGTCAGAAAGAAGAATGAATATATCCAACTTTGTGTGGATTTTAGAAATTTAAATAAAGCCTCCATAAAGGACAACTATCCCTTTCCAAATATAGAAAATATGTTGCATCTTGTGACAGGGTCAGAAATGCTTTCTACTTTGGATGGTTTCTCTAAATACAATTAGGTGGTTGTTAAAGAATTAGAAAGACTTAAGACAACCTTCACTATGCCTTGGGAACTTATGTTTTTGTAAGGATGCCCTTTGGATTGATGAATGCTGGTGCCACTTTTCAAAGAGTAATGGATGTTGCCTTAGCTGGTTACATCAATGAATTTATTACAGTTTACCAAGATGATGTGATTGTATTTTCAAGGCAGCAAGGAGACCATTTGCAACACCTAGAGAAGATGTTGATCAGATGTAGGGAGTATGGAATTTCTCTTAATCCAAAGAAGTGTCATTTTGGTGTGCAAAAGGCCAAGTTTCTAGAACATATTGTGTCTAAGGATGGTGTCATGATAGACCCTGAGAGAGTGGAGGCAATCAGTAAAGTACCTATCCCAAGAACCAAGAAAGGTATCCAATCTTTCTTTGGCCAAATCAATTTTATTAGAAGGTTTGTTTCCAATTTTGCTGAGCTAACTCTTCCAATCACAAGCATGCTAAGAAAGGATCAAGTTATCAAGTGGGAGGAGGTTTCCATTCAAGATTTTGAAGGAATAAAGGATGCACTTATGCATGCACTTGTTTTAGTAGCTCCAACCTATAAGAGGCCTTTCCAAATCTTTTCTTTTTCCTCTGAATTCACTATTGCTTCAGTTTTGTTACAAAAGGATGAGAATGGAGCTGAGAGGCCTATTTCCTTCTTTAGCAAGGCTTTACAAGTAGCTGAGTTGAAGTATACAATCATGGAAAAACAAGCATTTGCATTGGTAAAAGCAACAAATATTTTCAGGCCTTATATATTGAGTTCAAAAGTTGTTGCTTATGTTCCCCACACCATGGTTAAAGACATCTTATCAGTCATGGAGATATCAAGCAAGAGATGTAGATGGCTCAAAAAATGACAAGAATATGATATGGATATCCAAACAACAAAGCTAGTAAGAGGTTTGGGTCTTGCCAAGCTCATGGCTGAGAGCAATTTGCAAAATGTGGAAGTGAATCAGCTAGAGGAAGAAAGGATAGATGTTCTTGACAAATTGATGAATTATGAGTGGTACAAAGATGTGATCTTATACCTTAGACACCTATGTTGTCCTAGTCACTTGAATAAAAATTAGAAAAGAGCCCTCAAGCTGGCTTCTCAAAAATATATCATAACAGACCTTGGGCTGGCTTGGAAGAACCCTGAAGGTGTCCTCTTGAAATGCATAACTGAAGATGAAGCTCCCAAGTTGATTGCTGATTTCCATGGGGGAGTTTGTGGAGGAAATTTTTCTAGGAGAGTGACAACACATAAGATTTTAAGAGATGGTTATTGGTGGCCTACTCTTTTTAAAGATGCAACCCAGCTAGTTAGAAAGTGTGATAGTTGCCAACGTTTCTCTGGAAGACTGAAAGCTTCAGGCTCCCTTCCTTTGTAGCCTATATCAATTGAAGCCCCTTTCAAACAATGGGGAATGGATTTCATTGGTGAGATTTCAGATCCTTCTAGTGCTGGTCATAAATGGATCCTTGTAGCAACTGATTATTTTACAAAATGGGTTGAGGCAATTCCATCTAGAAAGGCAACACACCAAGTGGTAATGGATTTCTTATTGAATCATATCATATGCAGATTTGGAGTTCTAGTTAAGATTGTATCTGATAATGCCATGTGTTTTAGAGCCAAACCTTTGATGGCAATGTGTAATGAATATGGGATAAATCTGACTTATTCTTCAAACTACAATCCACAAGGCAATGGACAAGCTGAGTCCAGTAATAAGAACTTGCTCAAGATCATTAGAAGGACCTTGGAAATCAACAAGAAGAAGTGGGGAGAGTAATTGAAATTTGTAGTTTGGGCTGATAGAATAACTCCTAAAAGAGCAACTGGTAAGATCCCATTTGAATTGGTGTATGGAACTCAAGCTTTGCTGCCCTTACACCTACAATTATCCACTTTTCAGTTTTCCCAACAGTTGGAAGATCAAGAACATGGCCCATATGAATCAAGAATCAATCAGATCATTGAGTTGGATGAAGAGAGAAGAGTTTCCCATCAAAGACATGTCAGATTTAGAGAGAAATTGAAGAGGTTGTTTGATAAGAAGGTCACTCCTAGAGCCTTCAATGTTGGAGATCTGGTTTTGCTATGGGATAGTAGGCATGAAGACAAGGGCAAGCATGACAAGTTTGATGCATTATGGATGGGCCCTTATGCCATTGACATCAGAATTGGTGAGCATACCTTTTTCCTTAAAGATCTAGATGGGGATTTGCTGGAGCTACCTGTTAATGGCAGACATTTAAAACATTTCTTGGATTAAATCCCCTAATGAGGTATGCACAAGTTGTATATTTGTATAGTCTTTGTTTTTGCTTTGTTTTTTGTTGTTTTTTGGTGTGTGGTTTTCCCTTTTGTCCTTGGAAGCCTTTCTGGTGGTTTTCTTGGTCTAGTTTTTTGTGGAAATTCTGAGTTTTTGGGCTGCCCTGTGTTTTGACTCCTTTGCCCAATGGATTTTTAGCACTTGGTCTATGTTTTGATCTTTTGGCACTCACTAGGAGTGCCCATCACTAAGCAGGAGCCAATGTTTGTCCCATTATTGAATTTTCATAATGTGCCCTAATTTTTCATGTCTAAATTTGCTCACAAACATTTCATTTTTTGATTTGGTGGTCTACAATTCATATGCCCCAATTGAATACATTCAAAAATGCCTAAGTTGTTATTATTTTTTTCTAATTTGAAAAAAAATCCATGTTTGCCCCCATTTGTGCCCTAATTTCTTCTTTTTTCGGGCTGTGTCATTTTCCTTTGCTAAATCATGCAAAAAACTCAAATTTGATTGAATCCCGAGTTCGTGCAAGCATTTTCCCAATCCCATGCTCGAAAACAACATCAAAAATGATTAATTTGGTTCAAGATCAAGAAATTTGCCTTCCTTGTCAAAAAAATTTATTTCTAGGGCATCTTCTGCATTTTTTGATGTATTGACGGTCATACGGGCATATTCTACCCATAAAATTCATCATCACAACATTATTGCAATGTGGCGAGTTCCTATTGGCTAGGGGTGGTTGGGAAATATTTCTAACTTGTTATTTTTTAAAATTTTGGCTTAAGGAAAAATTTGGTCCATGGCTCTGCTTGCTACAGTGAAGTGCCTATGTGGTACATTGTGATTGGCTAGAGGAATGGCAGGTGACAGGTTTGCCTTAAAAATTTTGCTTCCATTTTGTAAAAATTCCTAAGTTAAATTTTTTCCCAAAGGCCCACATCTAATGGCAGGTGAACACGTGTCTTGGAGGAGTCAGCATGGAAGGGTAGAAGTGCCGATGAATTTGAAGTTTTTAACTTCAAAAATTTAAAGTAAAAATTTGAGCCAAAATTCTGCAACAAATGAGAAGAAGACACGTGGAAAAAGGGAGCATGCGGATGGCGGGGGAATAAGAGAAATATTGATGTTTTTGACTTGAGATGTTAAGGGGAAATTTTTACCTGTAGGCCAACATCCAATGGTAGGTGGACATGTGTCCAGAAGAAGCCAATACGTGAGAGCGGGGTTTGTGAAGACTTTGAAGTTTTTAACTTCAAAATGCTAAAAGGAAAATGAAGCCCAAAATCTTGCATCAAATAAAAGGAGGACACATGTAACAAAGAATGAAAGGGGGAAGCAGGTTGGTGGGAATGTTTTGAATTTTTTTCCTTTGGAGGAAAAGAACTTAAAATCAAAAAAATTGTCTGCTTTGCCAAATACAAAGGAATGTGATTGGAGGGGTAGAGGTTTGGACTGGGGAGAAATTTTAAAACTTTACAAATTTGGTAGGGAGGTTCGATGGCAAGGTGGGAAGGCTTGGACCCACGGCGAATGGGAGAACACCACGTGGCGAGGAGGAGAATGGGTGTTTGGACTGCGGAAATTTTCAAGAAAAATTTCCCTTTTTCGAAAAAGTGCCAAACTTCATAAAATGAGCCCACGGTTTTCCTTGGGGTCCACATGTGGACACATGGCGGGTTAGTGGGAGAAGTGGAGATTTTTTGCAAAATTTTCCCAAATTAAAAAGGGGCCGCAAATGCATTTTGAAAGCATGGAGATTCGATCCAATGGTTTTCAAACACATGTCCCTCCTTATCTAGAAGGGAAAAAGGGGAGTATTCAAGAATCTCATCCTCCACGTGGAGGGCTAGCATTAAAAGTTGACCAAAATTGATGGTTACTGTGCAATTTCATTTTTGGGCACCATGGGAACTCCAAGGAGCTTGGAAATCACATTTCTTCATCAAAATTCATCAGACCTTATATGATTTTGAGTCCCCTTGGCCTTCTGAGAACAATGGAACCATTTTCATGAGCTAATTTGATGATCTATGATGTTTTTGATGCATTTTTTCTTTGGCCCGATGTAAAAAATGTGAAAGGTGAAAATAAAAAATTGCAGAGGTAAAAATTGAAAAGGTAAAAGGTGAAAAATGATTGCTAAAGCATGCTGGCATGCCTGAATGCCAAAAACGTGACCCTGGGATGGATAAGGATCTGAATTCATGCAATATTTTAAACTTTTTGTGCATCCCTGGCAATATGCGAGCTGTTTTACAGTTTGATGTCATTTTCATGAAATGATGAAGGGTTTTGTAACAAATTTGATCCCTTAAGCATATTCTTTGCTTGGGAAGCAAGGTTCCAAGCTGGCATGAGATATAAAATGTATTTTTTAAGCATTTGAGGGGGGAGATAGAAGAGAGAAAAGGACTTAGAATTTTTCAAGCAAAAGGCTGGAAGAAATCCATTTCTCTGGAGAAAACCACCTGAGAGCCATTTTCAATTCCATTTTGTATCAGATTTCATCATGTTGAGTTGGTTTCAGTTGTAAATCCATCAACAAGCTCTGAGATTGTTCTTATAGCATTCCCCTGCTGATGTATTTGATCAAATTTTGGATTATGTGGTGTTATCTCTTGGCAAAATTTGCATATGCTTATGTCTCAGAATATTTTCAATTTGTGTTTCTTGCTCATGTTGCAATCTTGTGTTTAGGATCTCTTTGATCATACAGGGTCTCATTTCTTGTTGATGGTTTAATGGCATTTGCAATCTTATATTCAGAAGAGCCTTCATCTGATAGAAGATAAACAGATTTAAAATCATTTTACTATCCTTGAATATTGAGATTGTTTGTAAACCTTTGGGTGTACCTTAGGTCATGATTAAATAGGGATTCCTGGATACTTTGTTGGTATTTTTCTTCAAGATTTTGTGGCAGGTTATCAAAGGTTGTGTGGAAGAGCACAGATCTGGGCCTCCATTTGTGCACATATCCTAGTTGAAGGAGCATTTAAAACCTCTGGAAGTCATTCTTGTTGTGTAGGTGTTACAAATTTCTTGCAAAGGTTCTCAAAGAAGTTGGTAATTCCCAGCTAGTCTTGTCTAAACATCTCCCCACAAAATTTCATTCAAACTAACTCATCCTACCCATACTACCCCTGCATTGCATTGTGTGTCAACAAAAGAATACAACCCATTTACAAAAATGCACAAAGCATATCAGGATTTTATTATGTCTCTAGCAGCCTTAGCCTTGTCTTGAAAGCATTTCCATCATTTAGTAGTGACAACTCCTTTGAGTTTGAATAATGGATAATTGATCATGTTTTCCCAAGGCCATCTCCACACAATGTGCAAAAGGCAAGGATATCTCAATCTCCTTTACCATACAAGGGCTGCAATATAGGTTCTCTTGCCTTGGTTGATAGGCACAACCTAAAATAGTGAGGATCAGATCAAGATCCTTTTGAAGGTGCTATCCACTCCCTCAAATATTGAGTGCCAACAAGCTAGATAGATGTGCTCCCTGGCTACAAATGACATACAAATCATCTATCTACCCTTGAGTGTCTTGTGCAAATGCATGATGTTGTTCAAGTTGTGAAGGAGATTAAATCTTGATACCAACATGTACTATTTCCTTATTTTGTTTCCTTCCTTCTCATGTATCTTTATTTTTTATTTTTCTTTCTTGTCTTCTTTTATGGGTCTACTTCCTGAAGTAGTGACCCTCACAAATTTATCTTTCGCTATAGTCTCTTCATCCTAAGGGATTGTGGTGATGTGTTGCACTTTTCTTTGAGCATTGCTCCTAAAGATTTTGATTTCATTGATCCATTCCTATAAAACTCGGTGGCGTTAGGAAAATTAAATGCATCATGTCGTTTCTTATGAAAAAATATGTAGGAATCAAGTTTTGTATAGTTTCTTGTAAGTTTTCCATATTGTTTGCATTTATAAAAATTCATTGGTATTTTGTCCTGATATCCACCTCCTTGGTTATCCCTATAACCCCTATAGTAACCTTGGTCATTTTAACCTTGATATCCTCTACCACCATGCTAGTTATCATAGCCACCTCTATATCCACCTCTAGAATTTCCTCTATATCTGCCTTGGTACCCTCTGCGGTACCCTCCGTAATTTTAACCTTGATAGTTCAAGTTATAGTTACTTCCTTGATATCCACACCCAAACTAAGGTTGGCCACCTTTTGGATTTACATAATGCCGTGAAGTTATCATTTTTTGTAAAGGTGGTCAATTCACTTGTAGCATCTGTGGTTGATTAGGGGGAGGGTTTGGTGTTGCATTCTGTCTAACAGCCATTTCTCTCCTAGTAGAATAATCTTATAAGTTGTCTAATGAATCAATCGAGAGGCAAGTATGATAATAGTGATTATACAACATGCATGCAGTACAATAAATCAATTGATTTAGTAGGCAGGTGCTACTTCAGGTAAAGGGACAAGTTATCCTGACGTATGTACTAGTCCCAAATTCTACAAATACCACACCATGTCCTTTTTGATGTAGCTATATTACTAGATGATTCTTTTATGATGAATGTAATCTTACCATAGTTTCTCTTTTTGCATTTTCAAAGTATTGGCATTAAATTCTACTATTTCCTCCATTGTAACATACTTTACACCATATCTTAGGCCTCATATTACTCTTTTATAGGGAACTACTTCTTAATCCTCTGGTCCTCTGAATCTCCTGTTGTAATTTTAGCTTTGCTAGTTCTAACTACACCCTCTCTAGTTCAATCTTTACTGAAGTTTCACCCTCTCTTCTCCATGGCTTTGATTCTAGTTTAATTACCATCTCAATTTATTTTGATTATTCTTTGAAATGATGTGAATATAATGCTGCTCTAAGGTAAGGAAGTATGCCCGATGTGAACCACTCAATTCTCTACTTATCTATCAGGGGCTCTTCCAACTTTTTAGTAACATTTTTAAATATATGACTAAATTCCTTCACTGATTCCTCCATTCTGTATAGGGTATCTCATCTTTATTAATCCTTCTTCTGGTTCCTCTGGGAAATGGAATTCTATTTTAAATTCTCTTTTAATTTCAGCCCATGGTTTCGCTCCTTGAGAAATTATCTTCATGTACCAATGAATTACATCATCTCTTTATGAGTATGCCAAATATTGTATCTTAGTAGATTCATCTATGGTATTATTGTTCTTCAAGTAGGCTTCCAATAGAAACAAGTGTTCCAATGCATCACTAGAGTCCTCAAAAATTAGCATTTTGATCTTTTGAGCCATTATTGATCAATTTTTTGTTCTTGGCTGAAATAATAAGCTTGTTTCTTAACTTGTTTTACTTTCTTTGTTTGGTTATGAATTGGTTTTGAATTATTATTTCTTCCCTTATCTCTACTTAATTCAATATCAAAGTAAATTTTGCCCAATAGTTCTTATAATTATCTTATTGTTTCTTGTCTTCTCTGACTCTCTTCTCACAATATTTGATATCTTTCCTCCAAACTCTTTCCTTTTTCTAGATTCTCAAATGGTGTATTAAGTGGCACATGGAATGGCATCCACTCCGGGGGGTCATCTCCTTTGGGCTCGTGTGTTGGTTGGGGGGCACGTCTTTATTTGGTATCTTTTCATAACTAATATTTTCCATAACTACCTTTCTATCTTTATTATTTCTTAATATATATCTTTCTTCAAATCCCTCGTCACTTCCTCTCTTCTTATTTTCTTTTTCTTTTTCTTTTCCTTGGTTTTCATCTCTATATATTTCCTCATTTTTCACTTCTATTACCTCTATCTTTTATTTTTCCTGTTTATCTATGTTTTCTTCCATTTTATTCTCCTCATCTACTATTCTTATATTTTCTCCAAATTCCTCAAATAACTCCTTCATTCCAGTGACTTTTTCTTCTTCTTATCCTCTTTCTTTAATCATTAAAGGGGCTCTCGATTCCTATTCATTACACTATTCTACTTCTAATACTATTTTAAATGCTAGTTTTAATCCCTCTCTTAACTATTATATATCCCTCATTAAGATTGTTTGTTTTTTATTGCCTATTGAAATAAAATCTCTATAGTATATTGAACCACATGGTTCCATGGAGTGAAAAAATTTTGTTGGTCTCCGTAAGATGCAAGTATTATAGCTAGACTTGATATGTTTAGCTTCATTTTTGAGTGAGCCAATTTTTGGCCTCCACTTGACGTGGGTGATTCTACTTTCTCTAATTTATTTTCTTCTTTCTTAACTTTATTAAATTTTTCCTTCCTCTCATTTATTTTATTCTCTCTTTCCTCCCAAGCTATCCTTTGTTTCTCTAAACTTTTTCTCTACCTTCATTTTCCATGGATATCCTTGCTCTTTCTTCCATCCTCCTCATTTTAGTTACTCTTCTTAACTTAACTCCCCTTAATTCTCTTAATCTCCTCTTTGTTAGCTATTTGATTATTTTATTTTTCTTTTTCTTTTCCTCCATGTCATCCTATCTTTGCCACCCCAACTAGCATCCCATTAATTATGATGATTCATTTCTCTTGGATCGGCCCCCTTCACATTTTCCATCCCACAGTTCTTGTACCCCTCAAGAAAATTTTCTTCTTCTCTAATTTATCCCTTTTCAATCATTAACACTTTAATTAAAAATGGAATTGACAGAAGAAATTGACTATGGGCTCCTCTTAGTACTTATTGTTTCTTGTTATCAAAACTTGTCCAAACTTGAATTTCCCACATGATTATGTAAGAATCTAGAGTAGTTTTAGACCATTAATAGATTGCTTTGGTCCATGATTCATCAAGTTATTTTACTATGGTTAATTTTGCTACAGTCCACTCAAAATGTTGTCTCAACTAAATCCGCGACCATTATTTCCTTTTCACATGTGATAATAAATAGGGCCACAAAAGATGAGGAAAATGGGCCCAAAATTCTTCTCTGTACTCCCCAAAACAATTATTCTTTTTCTGGTCTATAAGTTATCTTCAACCATTTTTATTCTCCTTTTACAAATATGTTGATCTGTTTCTCCCACCACTTTTCAATTTCTAATAATGTGGGTTTCCAATACCCTGGTAGTGAAATATTTAATGACATCCACTTAACACAAGGAATTTAGGCTTAGACACCAAATTTTGACCTATAACCCAAAAAGATTTTTTTGAGGCTTAGGAATATTCAACCTTAGTTAAGGATGTACTCGAGAAATACACATCTACTATAAGAACAAAAATATAAATGAAAGCAAGTAACATATGTCATCCCAAAATCCAATATTTATTTATTTATAAATAATGATTACATCACACATTCTTCTCATTCTATTTCATATATTCTATCTCTCATAAAAATTATCTCAAGCTGGCACTCAAACATATATTTCTTGTGATGCACCCATATACAATACATTAGTTAAAATAAATATAATAAATACAATTGATTTTAAAAGACACTTCCTTTAATGTGTGCCTCTGTCAGCTTCTTTATCGTATTGATTTGAACTGTCTTTAATTTGTGGCTTGATGTTAGCTTCTGCATCTCTTTCTAATGTTACAAGGATTTCTCCATATATCATGGCTTTGTTCTTTATCAGACTCTTCTTCTAATCTTTGGCTAACATATTCTATCATCTACGACTTCTTTTAGTGTTTTTCATCTTTTCCCTTTTATATGTGGAACCTAGTTTATCGTGGCTTCCTCATTTATCCCTTTAGTTGCTACCTCTAGACTTTGGTAGATTTATATCTATCTTTGCAGCTTATGAAAAATTGATAAAGACACTATTATCAAAAATAAGCCCATGCTTTTTTAGGTTAACTTGCCTTCCTTCTTCCCTCCTTTTTTTGTAGGAATATTTTTTTCAAATTTAAAGCACTCAAAAGTTCTTGGAGATGGCTTCATCAGATAGTATTTTTCTTCCCCTTTCCAAAAAGGTAAAGAAGTCCTCCTAACTCCAAATATTTTGAAAGTTATCACTCGGAGGAGTTTTTGGGGAGAATTTTCCCTTGGAAGGTTTGTAACCAATGTAGCAATGCCATGTGTCATGGCAGAGCGGCGGGCATCGGGGGAAGTTCAATTTTTTGGTGCTCTGATCAAAAGGGGTAAGGGGAAAATTTTGGGCTGAAATCCCATGAGAAGATAATATGGTGCCATGTAGCAGGCTGGGGTTAGAGTGACAGAAGGACTTTGAACCTTTTGGCGTTGGGGTCAATGGGGGTCAAAGGAGAAAATATGAGTGGAAGCCCACCGAGAAATGAGAAGATGCCACGTGTCCTATCAGTGGTAGGTGTTGGAGCAGTGGAAAGAATTTGGAAATTTTTCCAAAGTGGCTAATGGCTAAAAGGTAAAAAGTAGAGCGCATCCCCACCAAGCAGCCAGGTGGTAACACGTAAACTAGAGTGCCGGATGCGTGGAGTAGTTTTGAAAAAACTTCCAATTGTGTCAAAGGGGAAAAATGACTATTTGAACCCATGGATCAATGACGTAGCACCACGTGGTAGCGGAGGTCAGGCTAGCAAAGTTTTTTGGTGATTTTTTCCAAAATTGAAAAAGGGGGAAAAATTCAAATTTTGAACATTCTTAACCCATCTTGACATGACTCCTAATTGTTTCTCTAAAGCTTCAGAGGGCCATATCTTTCAAAATAGACCTCAGTATATCATGAAATTTTGTGTCATTGGACAATTATCACCTTGAATATTTCTCATATCACTTATGGACTCCTACATTTTCATTATTCCTAGATTTTTGTGGGAGAAAATGCAAATCCAACCGCCATACCTGCAAATTTGATTTCTTCTAATGGCACTCTTTATCTTCTTGATCTTGTTCTTTCCCTTACTCTTGAAAAATCCTATCTATTGAAGGTTTTCTTATCTCATTTTACCACCTAGAGTCTCATATAGTGGTTGCTTCATCTAAAATCAATTTTCCTTGCATTTTTTACTTTCCCTTCATTTTGCTTGACCATTAAAAAACTAGTCTTGATCTTCATTTAGCTTAAGCCTTCCATCATTTTGTTCTTGTAACCTACGCACTTCCGAATAAACAAAATGAATTCAAAAAATTTTAAATCTTATTCATGGCTTCTATGACATATCATTATTCCTCTTTGCATAGCCTTTAATTCTCATGTTTTCAAATCTTCTTTGAATTGAAAAGACATGAAAATTGTCCATATCGCTCCTTTTATTGCTGGCATGCTTGCTTCTATCATTGTTTTCCATCTATCACAACTTACATTCTAGGCATGTATGCTATACTCGGTGTTACATATCTATGATTTGTGTTTATTCCCAAGACAAACTCTTCATCACTTCTTAGTTTTACTTTCATCCTTTCTTTCCTCATTCATCATACACAATAAATATTGTACAAAAATCATCCATCTCACCTATGGAATTTAAACTAATCATCATGTGCATTACCCAACTTTGTCTTTCTTATCTCATTTTCCATTTTCTTCCCAAATGCACTAATAGAATCTTTTTCCACAATTTATAGGAATTAACCTCATGAAATATCAATCTAAATCATCAAAAAAGTAAGTTTGGAGTCAATTTGGGGTTACATTGTCTTTCTCAAATACATTCATAACTTCTTTGTACTTGTTTCTCTGTCTCATCTTCACTTGCATTCACCTCATTCAAATTGGTTTCCTTCTTGGAAACATGAGGAAAAAATCATCAAGCACTTTATTTTCTTAATTTATCTTAAACTCATCCATTTCTCTATCATCTTCATCATGTATAGTCTTATCAAACCTGATTTCATATTCTTTTAGAGTATATACAAACAAGAAAAACTTCAAGAGGTACATAACTTGATTCACATACCTCATCGTCATACTGATTTTTTGTTACATATTCTTCTTTATCTTCACTTTCATCTACTAACTCATCCATGTAATCAAGTGACACTTCTTCCTCGGGGTAGTAGTAGATAACTTCTTTACTAAGTTATTTTTTCTTGTTGTTGTTCACTTTCCCATTCATACTCTTATTCTTCATCTGCATCTTCTTCTTATTCCATACTAAATATACATTCCTAAACCATGGATACATATTTCTTGAGTTCTCTCAGCTATTACTCAATCCACATATCCAACTTTCTAGCTTCCTCTTTCCTCTTGGCCTTGTCTATCTTATTTCTATCTTCTTGACTTTTCTTTATGTGGCTTAACATCCTCACTAGCTTTATTATTAGATCTTCGTTGTCCATCTCTCTCTATCTTCTTCTTTGGAACAAGTCTTTTTCACCTTTCTCTCCTCCACACCTCACCTAGGATTCAAACCTTGACTCTTGGTGTCTTCTTTATCTCTTATGTCCTTTCAATCTTTCAATTCTTCTCTTGTACCTGTAATCTCAAATTCACACTTACACTTTAAATATTATCCACAACAATAAATTCATGCCTCTCACTCTAATATCAAATTATGTAGATTCACATTCATATTCAATGCACAATAAAAAAAATTCAAGACTTGATCACTTCATTCATCATCTACCATGTTTTCAAGTTCTTGTCTATTAGTTTTTTAGACTCTATTAAAAAAATTTGACTCCATCATGTACTATCTAGCCTTCAAATCATGCATATACCATGATATTTCATCCCATTACATGCCCTCAAAACCATCATTATCACTACGATAAAGAAAATTTACCAATCTCCTTCTTTTTCCCTTATTACCTATTAGTACAAATTCACAGCACCCCAAATGAGTTAAGGATCTACTTTTCTAAGGCAAAGTCATTTGGTGTGATTACACAACATTGAGCTTTCCCAAAGTGTGGGACCTTTGGCAAATGGGGAAATATCTCTAGAGAAGGTTGGGTTCCTCTTCCTAAACTACCTTCCACAAGTTATTCCAGTGCAGGAAAGCTAATCTAACCTAATCTAACTTCCAAGGAGACACGGAAAGGAAGAAAACAAGGAAAAACAGAGCCTACACTAAAACAGTGATACACCAGAGAAGAAAAATGTTGATCCAATGTTGCATCTACCTCTAAAGCCTTAATTCTAGTATAAAATAATATAGCTCAATAGTATGATTGGTGTTTCCCATGCAGTGAACCTCATAACCAATCTATGTGCTTTAATGGTGCTTTGAACCAAGATTTGATGGTGATAAAAACTGGTGTAGAGAGTGAAATGAGTCGAGAAACAAACCAACAACAAGGGACATCTCAACAAGATACAACTCCGAACGAGACTACACTTGTGAATTGGCAGGCTGAATATTTGTGTGGTAAGAATCAAACACCTTCTCAGAGTGTAGTAGCTAACACATGGTCAAAGAAGAGGAATATTGGTGAAGGGCAGCCATTAGATCCAAGTGATTCATAACCTTCCATCACTCCACAAGGTGTTGGCAAGAAAAATGTAGTTTCAAATGTGTAAGGATAGCCCAAGCCACCTTCTAGACCAGCTCAAATTCCAATTGTTGTAGCCCATGTACAAGAAAAGAATGTGTAGAATAAAGGGCAACAAAGAGATGGTTCATCCTCATTTAACATAATTGAACAAATGAAGAAAACCAATTTGAACATATCTATGTGGGAGTCATTATCCATCCCAGGATAAAGGGATCTATTATAAGCCGCCATGAAGAATTGGTCAACCTCAAATCAACTAGCTCATATGCAAGAGAAGGCACTCACAAATACTACTTAGCCTGAGGGGAATCATGGAGGATAGTAAGGTAAACTTTTGAAGCCCCCTCCATTCTATGTTTTATTGATTATTGGGGATAAACTAGTACATAATTGTATGATTGATTCTGGGGCAAGTAGTTCCATGATGCCCAAGCAAATATCAGATCAGCTGGGCCTTCAATATGAATTCATAACCAAGGTGTGGTGCAATTAGATGTGACAACAGTAGCAAAAGTTGGGGTAATTAAATATTTGAGCCTTACTTTGCATGCATGTCGCAATGTCACTATTTTGCAAGATGTGTCAGTGATAGATTTTCCACCAATCTTTGCCATATGTTTGTTAAAGGATTTCACAGCTAGAATTTGAGGCTACCTATATGTTGATTGGTCACACATGTTGTTTAGTACAAGGTATGGAGCCATCAGGTCCGAACCTATTGCAAACTTTCTCATTAAGCTTATGTACCCAATCATTAATTCCAATTGTGCATGAAGAGGATATCAGCCAAAATTTCTTCCTACCATGGTAGAACCAAGCCGGACCCCCATGGAGGAATCTGAGACTAGGAGTTTACTATTTTCATGAGGAGAATCATGACATCATTAAGTCAGACCACAAAGATGACAATTATGGCAGTTTTTTTGTTGGATCAAGAAGTAGACAAGGTGTAGGAGGAGGAGCTATGCTTGTTTCACCTCAAGGCATTAAGTATTATTCAAATTTTATATTTCAGTTTGCATGTTCTAACAACATTGCTGAATATGAAGCTTTGATACATGGATTACATTGGTCAAGGAAGAGAGGCATAAAAAACTTACAATTCTTTGATGATAGTGAGTTGATTGTTAATCAAGTTAAAGGACAACATGCTGCCAAGAATGACCTGCTTAAAAGTTATAAGAATAGGGTGTGGGATCTCATTGAGGATTTTGAGGGCTTTGGCATTAACTCCATCCCTAGGAAAGAGAACCAAGCTACTGATAGGCTTGCAACAGTTGAAGTAACTTTTGATGTTGTGGAGAGTATGAAAAGAGATAAAATGTAGCCAAACATCCATGTGATTTTGAGGCCATCAGTGCCAGAAAATAATGCAAGTTGGAAAGTTTTTGAGAGTGACTAACAAATCAACAATCTCTTGCAAGAGGAAGCTAAGTTCTCAGCCAAAAATCAAGAAAAGTTGGGAGGAACAATACATTGATCAAGTGGTACAACTGAGAACCAACAAATTGATACCAAAAGGACTTGTTACTTTAGAGTCTATCTTCAATCCTAATGATCAATTTAGGAAGGAGAAATCAAAACATCCAAGTCAAGGGAAGAGGATTTAGAGCCCATCTCAGTTGGAGAAGGCAAGTCACTTCAAATTGGTAAAGTGGCAACTGAGCAAGACAGGTATGAATTCGTGTAACTTTTCCAAGAGTTCCCGGATGTATTTTCTTAGAGATATGAAGACTTGAAAGGTTTCAATCCCAAGCTAGCTCAACACAAAATTCAACTAGATCCAAGTGCTAAGCCCATCAGGGTAACAACAAAGACGGGTCAATCCACACATTGAGCCTCTCATGAAGAAGGAATTGAATAAGTTAATAGAGGCAAGTATCATATTCCCCATCAAGCATTCAAGCTGGGTTACAAACTTGGTTCCAGTTAGAAATAAGAGTGGAGAAATTAGGTTGTGTGTAGACTTTAGAGATTTGAACAGAGCATCCCTCAAGGGTCACTACCCACTTCCTTCTATGGAGCAGATTTTGCAAGTTATTGCTGGATCTGAGAGGTTTTCATTGCTAGATGATTACTCAGGGTATAATCAAATCATGGTAAAGGAAGATGATCAACTCAAAATAGCCTTCACCACCAAATGGGGAACCTATGCATATAAGAAAAATGTCATTTGGGTTGTCTAATGCTGGAGCTACTTTCCAAAGGGAAATGGATATGGCATTAAAGGGATTGATCAATAAAATAGTGTTGATATACCTAGATGATATCACCGTCTTCTCAAAAAATGTTGCAGACCATCTCTTCCACCTTGAGGCATAGGTATTTTAGAGGTGTAGAAGGTTCAACATGTCATTGAATCCCAACGAAATACATTGTGTGTTCTTGGCACATGAGGGAAAAGCTTTTGGGGCCACATTGTCTCCAAGAGAGGGGTTTACAAATTGATCCCTTAGAGAGGGTTTGAAGCCATAATCGAACACTATCCATTTCCACAGACACAAAAAGTCTCTCCAGAGTTTTCTTGGGGAGAATAAACTTTTGTTCGTAGGTTTGTGCCTAACTTTTGTGACTCTTGTGAATCCTTTAACAATCGATGTTCAAGAAGAGTTTTGCATTTAAATGGACAGAAGAAGGTAAGGAAATTTTTTTTTGAGGCCATAAAAGCTCGCAATGTCATGAGCCCCAAGTCTCATTAACCTAAACTTCTCAAAATAATTCATGCTGTATGCTTTTGGAGGTGATCAAACACCATCTCATGCCATCTTGGTCCATCCCTACATGAGGAAGGTTCAAGAGCAACCCATAGCCTTCTTCAGTCAGAGCTTGGAGGAATATGAAGATAAAGTCACTCCTTTCATTGAAAAACATGCTCTTGCAATGTTATTAGGAGCTTGAAGAAATTTAAGCATACTTGGTCTTCAAATAATAAGATTTTACTACTAGTTATCTCATGCTGGTAGTCAAAGGATTTTATTCTGAATGAAGGACTTGAATGATAAGAGATGTGCAGGTTGGATCACTCAGGTAATGGAATATGACATTGAGATCAAGGTGATCAAACTAGTATCGTGGCAAGGGATCTGTGTGAGATAGCTCCCCTCCAAGCCAAACAGGCTATGTTAGTGGATAAAGAGAAGAAGGTTGTCCTTTGGTGTTTCAAGACAACCATGATCAAAGAGCATGTTCTAGAATAAAATGATGGTGTGCTCATTCCATGTTGGACTCAAGCCTTGGTGCACATTATCTCCAAACAGATGCCTGTGCCCTCTAGAGATGGAAAAAAGCCAAAATAGGAGATACTTCAAATTGCAGGCTATCCCATATACACTTGTTGACCATGTTATGTTTAAAAGGGATATAAATGGATTGTTCTATTGAGGTGCATTGGGAACAAGATTAAATTCAGAGAATGTTGCATAAGAGTTCCATGATGGAGATCAGCAGGAGGTCAATTTTTCCCCTCGGGTAATGACAACTCTCAAGATCATGAAAGCTGGTTATTTTTGGCCTACAGTGTTCACCGTTACTACTACTGCATGGATCAAGAAGTGCAAGAAGTGTGCATAATTCATAGGGAAACAGAAAGATTAGCAACACTTTCCCCTTGCACCCAATTTAAGTGGATCTATCCATTCATGGAATGGGGACTAGAATTCATTGGGGTGATTAACCCAAATTCAAGCCAAGGCCACAAGTGGATACTTACAGGAACAAATTATTTCACTAAGTGGACTGAGGCAAGTGGCACTAAAAGAGGTAAATGAATATCAACATCTTGGATTTCTATGAAGGAATAACCACTAGGTTTGGTAGTCCCTACCACTATTATATCAGATTAATGAATTGGCATTCATTGGGATCAAAGGATCAACTGAATGGAAAGTTGGGAATGGTGATGTAACTCATCACTTCATCAAATTATTACCCTCAAGGTGATGGCCAAGCAGAGTCCACAAATAAGAACCTATTAAGGATTATCAAAAGGAATCTTGATGAAAATCAAAGAACTTGGCATACAAATCTCAAATCAGCTCTTATGGGCTGATAGGATCACATCCAAACAGATCCATAGACAACTCCCCATATCAAGCTTGTATATGGAAAAGAGGCAATATTGCCCATATCATTTGAGTTTGCAAACGTTTTTGAGCTCATGAAGCAGTTGGAACTAGCTGGAGTTTGAACCCATGGAAACCAAGATATGTAGAGCTAATGGAAGTCCAGGAGAAGCAATAGAGAATGCAGCTACAGAGCAATGCAGAACATGATCAAGGATTGATAAAGAGATAACTTTGATTAAGAAAGATAAGGATACGAGGACCTTTCTAGAAAGTTGGAGATTTAGTTGTTGAAAGTGGGATGTATATCGGGAAAAAGTATAGGAAGGCATTCCAAATTTGATACCATTTGGAGTGGCCCCCTACATGATCATAGGGTGAAAAATAAGCAAAAATGCATTCCATTTGGCTAAATTTGATGGTGAAGAATTGCAGATTCCATCTTAACGGGATCTATCTTAAAGCATTGCTACTAGAAAGGGAAGGGTTCTTACTCTTGTAAATATTAGCATAGAATTTTTTCATTTCCCCTAAGTGCATATGCACATAGTTGTTGTTTCAAAAATTTACATTTCCCAAAAGCTGCTTAGGCGGATAAGTTTTCATGTTCCAACTGGATGCATGTTTTTTCATTCCCTGTTTCTATGATCAAGGGATGTTCTACTATCATAATCTTCATTCTAGATAGTCTTCTTAATCATTATTATAGTAACAAACATGTTAAGTTCATGAATCCATTGCCTTTTTAATTAATTCCTAGGAAGCTGGACACTTCATCTAGTAGGCTAGATGACCTCTGACTAAGTCACCAAAATTGTTACGCAAAATCGCAGCCCTTGCAAAATTAGAAAATGTCAAAAATTGCCTTAGTCATTGATACCTACTTTTTCTACAGCCAGATTGGTTAAACTTTAAAGACTGTCAATGAGTCCCCTTCCTAAATCCACCAGTCGATTAGCTTTTAAAACCATCACACTCAGCGATTGTTAGTTAATCCATTGGCCAAAAAGTGTAAAGAAGTCCGCCAACATAAAACTCCATGAATTCTCCTTGGCGAAAGTCCAAAGGATTGAAGGGTTAGTGTTATGGTAGAAAATGATTGCGCGAAGCCTACAAAATAGATTGCAAGGATGCCACATTAGCAAATACCGGGTGTAGAGGAAGTTGCAAGTTTTTAGAAGTCTTCAAAAGGGGTAAGATGAAATTATGAGTACCTAAAAGTCCACAGAAGATAAGCCAGTGCCATGTAGTAGGTGTTCGTTGCACAGTGGTTCAAACTTAGACCTTTTGTCGTTGGGGACAACTCACGGAAAAACATCAAAGGAGCAAAAGCTCTCCGAGTGGAAGTACCCCATACATTGAAGAAATTGTGATTATAAACAGCTGCCATAGTGCCACCCTATTCGTGTCTCCTTGGTGCACTTTGACAAACGTATGGCTGGAAAGTACTGATGGAAATTTTTCCAAAGTGGGGCACGAGCTAAATGCAGGTCTCAGGTAAATGTCTTTCCTTAGACAAGATAGTTATTCTGAGTTCAAGGAACCTAGAGCTGGAATGCGGGGAGTGCCATGGAATATGTTCCCTTTGCATCGCACTTTGTGATTATTAGAATCGGACTGCTTTGAAAAGTTCACGGATAGCAGATGAGATGGTAGCCATATCTCAGTGCTCAAGGTTGGGCTTGCAGAGTTGCTCCTGAGGTGATTAAATCCAAAGGAATGACAAAAAGTGTGGCAGATTTTCAAATGAGTGTAGGCCCTCCATGTGTCCTTTGCCCTAATTTGGCAAATTTTTTACCCTAGATCTTGAAAGTTTGAGCCATGATCTATCGAACCAGCAGAAAACATGGTTTGTTTCTCATTCGGCGTTCCTTTGTGTCATGAAGCTGAAAAGATTTGTGGAAAATATCTCAGTAATGAGGAAATGTGGCGAATTCTTTATATTTTAGGGTCCGATAAAGTTGACCTGTGAATCCAAAGGAAATGAAGGAAAAGTAGCATGGGGAAACAAAGCAAGAAGCCGATCCCCCAACCACCATAATTTATGAAGTATGGCACTTGTTTCTTCTCCAGCATGGTCAAATACATAAAAAAATTGATCTTTGAAGGTACCCTTGCTATTTTAATGAGTCTTGTTGGTGGTTGGAGATCTAAAATCAATTTTCTCACATTTTTTGCTTTCCCTTTGTTCTGCTTCGCCATTAAAATCCATTTTTGGCTCATTTGTAAAGGGTTAGATGTTTTGTTCTTGCAGACTCTCCTCTTCTCCTTGACACATGAATTTGAGGAGGTTCAAACCTTCCATGGAGCCTATGACATGTTTTTCACCTTTCTACCAGTGTAATGGATTGTATCAAATTTGGGAATGGTAATACATGTTTTGTGAATGATCTTCTAATCCTCTCATGCATTTATCATTGTTTTCTGGTCTTTCATTACATTCTGGCAATATATGCATGCTTGGTGTTACATCTCTATGATTTTTGTTTATTTTCAAGAAAAAAATTCCTCACTCCTTTGGTGTATCACCATTTTTACTTAGTTTTATTTCTTTTTTACATCCTTTGTCTCTGTCTCCTTGAAATTTAGACTAGGATTTAACATTAAACCTCTACAAAATTCATGCATACACCTAAACAGAGGAGTAAGAACTAGATTTCTCTAGATATTTTTTTGATCTTGCAATGTCCCACACCTTGGAGAAAATTCAATGTTGTGTAATCACACTAAATGACCCAATTCTGGACTACAGATCTGAAGGTCATTTAGGGGGTGCTATAGATTTGCACTAATAGACACCTATCAAAAAATTCCTTAAAAATTAATTCATCACTTAAGTCCTTGATAGCTTTCATATTTTGTAGCATATCAGTCCAAATTAATTCCTTAGCTTCACATTTATCTGTTAGTGTGTTAGTTGTTTCTAATTTTTCAAATATATGGGAATAATGTTTTAAAGATTTCTGGATTATTGCTTAACCTATGGTGACCAGTTTGTTGGTACCCAAATTTGTTCTCATTTTCAGTCTAAGCAGCATCAGAGATATAACATGAAGCTTGAAGTCAGATAGACCATGATGTGTGTCATTTTGTATCCAGGGATGTGATCTAATTGATACTCAGATTTGTGGAGAGATGGATAGCACTTTGACAGGATTTGATCTGACCCTCACTATTTTAGGTTGTGCCTTTCAACCAAGGTAAGAGAACCTATATTGTAACCCCCAAATGGTGAAGGAGATGAAGATATCCCTTAATTTATGCAAATAGTATGAAAAGGCCTTGGGAAAATATGATCAACACTCCAAATCTGACTTTCACAAGTTGTCACTCCCAGATTATGGAGATATTTTCAATGCAAGGAAAGGGTTACTGAAGACATTGTATAATCCTGATTTTCCTTGTGCATTTTTGTAGATGGGTTGGATCCTTTTGTTGACACACAATGTAATTCAGGGGTAGTATGGGTAGGATTAGTTTGTTTGAATGAATTTTTTTGTGTGGTGTTGATAAAACAAATTGGGATATATCAGATCTTTGACAACCTCTATAATACATGAACAACTATCAGATAAAATACTTCAAATAATCAGGATATTCTCTCAACTAGAAGAGGCATAAATGGAAGCCCAGGTTGCACTCTTCACACAATATTTGAGAATTCACCACAAAATCTTGAAGTAAAGAACTCAATTAAACACAAAAATCCTTGATCAAACCACACCTAAGGTACCCCCAAAGGCTTACAAGCAATCTCTGCAGTCAAGGAAGGTAAAGTGATTTTAAATTTGTTTATCTCTTTATCAGATGAAGGCTCTTCTGAACATGAGATTGCAAATGCCACTAAACTATCAATAAGAAATAGATATTTTGTGTGATTTCTAAATACTTTCAATGCAAGATTACAACAAGAACAATGAAAACTATTTGTAGGCATTTAAAAATGATAACAAACATCATATTTCCCAGAAAAACGTAGATTAACTCAAAAGCTTGTTAGATTCATCAGCAGGGGAGAGTTTCATGAACAATCTCAGAGCTGTGTGATGGCTATACACTTGTAACCAAATCACATACATGAAGATCCAACATAGAAGAAATTATTCTAGTTCTTTGGTGGGTTTCTCAGAAAAAATGAACTTTCTCTCAGAATTTTCTCCTGATTTTCAACTTCCCAACCCATTTGCATTTCTCAAAAATGCATTATATATCTCTTGCCACATTTGATCCTTCTTTCCAAGAAAATAATATGCCAAGGGATCAATTCTGTTACAACAATTCTTCATGATTCACTGAAAATGACATTTAACAAGAATTTGCAACGAGAGTTGCCAGGTGTGCCCTAAAATATTAAATCATTGCAAATATTCAGATCATTATCCATCCTGGAGGCATTTTTTCATCATCAAGGCATGCAAATGCCTTTCCACTCATTATTTCACCTTTTTACCTTTCCAAATTACCTCTGCAACTTTTAATTTGACATTTCACATGTTTTCTCGGGCTAGGGAAAAAATTACTTCAAAAACATCTCAAATCAAAATATTGAGTCATGAAACCGATTCCAATGTTCCTAGAAGGCCAAAATGACCTGAATCACCAAAAAATTGATGAAATTTGATGCAAAATTCATGATCTCAAGCTTCCTGGAGACTCTCCAAAAATGGCAGCCAAAAATGAAAGTGCACAATTGCCCTTGATCTACCTTTTGTCCTTCAATCTGGGCCCTCCACGTGTCAAAGTATGATTGGAAATCAATTTGGGCTAATATTTGACTTTTTGACATTTTTGAAAAAATGGAAAATTTTGACTTTTTCTCCGCCCCTCCACCTTGGAATTTTGAAGCTGACACGTGGCACATAGTGGGTCCCATTGAAATCGTGCTTCAATTCTGCCCATTTTGACCCCTTTTAGAAATTGGGAAAAATTTCACTTTTTTCCCCACAGGCCGCACACCTGATTTCTCCCTCGCCACGTGTCACTTCCTCTATCGCTAAAATCCATGGGCCCAATTTTCATTTTAACTCCCCTTTTTTGCTAAGGGAAAATTTTCAATTTTCCTTTTGACTGGGCCTGCTGACCCGCTTTTCCTTTGCCACGTGTCTGTTGCTGATTCGCTACATGGGGTCATGCTCCAAAATTTTACCCTAGGTCTTTTTGATCAAAATGGAAAAATTTCCCTTTTCCTTCTGTGGCCTGCACTTCCCTTTGACTCTGTTGGACACATGTCCACCTATGATTGGTCACGAGGCCGTGCTCCAAACTTTCACTTTAACTAATTTTGCTTCCAAAGGCAAAAAACTTCAAAAACCTCTACCATCCATGCCCCTCTGACCTTGATTTCTGCCACGTGTCCTCCTCTGATTGGAGCAGGGGAAAAACTGATTTTGAAACTTTAGAAAAATAGAGCTAAAAAACTCTAAGTCCCCCATCGGCCCGCTCCTCCCTTTTTGGTCTTTAGGACACGTGTCCACTCTGGATTGGCTGCGGGGCTTCGGACCATTTTTTGACTTTAAAATTTTTACAAAATAAAGTCTAAAAATTCTAAGGGAATCCGACCACCCGCCATCCCCCTGCCAATCAGAACATGCCACGTAGGCAAATTTGGAAAAAAAATGGGTCCCTGGGCCCGAAAATGCCCCATTTGTCAAAAAGGTGAAAAATGAAAAGTTACAACACTTCCCCACTTTTCCTCAACCAATTAGAAGCCACCACATACCCACTGATATCTCAGTAATAATTTAATGGCTAAAATACACCCATCTGACCGTTAAAAAACATAAAATTTTTCTAGTTGTGCCCAGAATCTGATTTTTTCTTCGTGGGTGATGATTTTTTCATCACAAAGGATAAATGGAACAAGTTTTTAAACATTTTACGACCATGGGGAGGGGTTTTTTTAGGGTAGACATGTATGAATCGATCATTTTTAAGCTTTCACAATTGGAGAAATGGAAAAACATGGCATAGCCCATAGATTTGGAAAAATTAGGGCATAGAACATGGAAAACTTGGGGATTTCTTTCAAATGGGGCATGTCAAATGATTTTCAAATGGACTAAGGCATGGGAATAGAAATTAAGCAACTTCATTTAATCCATTCAAACTATAGAAAACATTTTAGCAATGCAGAAACAGAAGGAACTTTTAGGCAGAGTGAAAGGAAAAGAAAGCAATAATATCAAAATGGACACCAACATCGGCTCCTGCTCGGGGATGGGCACTCCTGGTGAGTGTCACAAGAACAATAAGTAGACCAAGTGCCAAAACAATCCATTGGGAAAAGGAGTCACGAGCCAAAATCACCAAAAACTAGCTAAGAACCTGACAAAAAATGGCTACCACATAGCAAGGCAAACCACAAACCAACAAAACACCAAAAACAGAGTGAAAAAACAAACACTATACACTGTACAAGTTAGTGCATACCTCAAATTTGGGGATTAATCCAAGAAATTCTTCAGATGCCTACCATTAACAGGTAGTTCAAGCAATTCCCCATCTAAATCTTTGAGAAAAAAGGTATTCTCACCAATTCTGATATCAATGGAGTAAGGGCCCATCCATAATGCATCAAATTTTCCATGTTTGCCCTTATCTTCATTTCTGTTATCCCACAGCAAAACCAGATCTCCAATATTGAAGGCCCTAGGAGTGACCTTCTTGTCAAACAATCTTTTCAACTTCTCTCTAAATCTGATATGCCTCTGGTGGGATGCTCTTCTCTCTTCATCTAGCTCCACAATCTGATTAATCCTTGCTTCATATGGATTGACCTCTTGATCTTCAAGTTGTTGAAAAAACTGAAATGAAGATAATTGCAAATGTAAGGGCAGAAAAGCTTGAGTTCCATACACTAACTCAAATGGGCTCTTACCAGTAGCTCTCTTGGTAGTGATTCTATCAGCCCAAACTACAAATTTTAGTTGTTCACCCCATTTTCTCTTGTTCAATTCCAAGGTCCTCTGAATGATCTTTAACAAATTATTATTGTTAGACTCGGCTTGTCCGTTCCCTTGGGGGTTATAGTTTGAAGAATAAGTCAGATTGGTTCCATACTCCTTGCACATTGCCATCAAAGGTTTAGCTCTAAAACACATGGCATTATCAGCCACAATCTTGACTGGTACACCAAATCTGCATATGATATTATTCAACAAGAAGTCCATAACAACTTGGTGTGTTTCTTTCTTGGTGGGGATTGCCTCTACCCACTTTGTAAAATAATCAGTGGCTACAAGAATCCACTTATGGCCAGCACTAGAAGGATCTGAAATCTCACCAATGAAGTCCATTCCCCATTGTTTGAAAGGAGCTTCAATTGATACAGGCTGCAAAGGAAGGGAGCCTGAAGCTTTCATTCTTCCAGAGAAACGCTGACAACTTTCACATTTTCTAATCAGCATGGTTGCATCTTTGAAAAGATTAGGTCACCAATAACCAGCTCTCAAAACCTTGTGTGTTGTAACCCTTCCAGCAAAGTTCCCTCCACAAACACCCCCATGGAAATCAGTAATTACTTTGGGAGCTTCATCTTCAGTTACACACTTTAAGAGGACACCTTCAGGGTTCTTCCAAGCCAGCCCAAAGTCAATGATGATGTATTTTTGAGAAGCCAGCTTGAGGGCTCTTTTCTAATTTTTATTTAAATGATCAGGACAGCAAAGGTGTCTGAGGTAAAATATTATATCCTTGTACCACTCAGAACTTACCAATTTCCCAAGAACATATGCCCTTTCTTCTTCTACTTCATTCACTTCCACAGTCTGCAGGTTGCTCTCAGCCATGAGCTTAGCAAGACCCAAACCTCTTACTAGCTTTGTGGTTTGGATGTCCATATCATACTCCTGTAGTTTTTCACCCATCTACATATTTTGCTTGAGATCTCCATCTCTGATAAGATGTCTTTTACCATGGTGTGGGGAACAAAAGCAACAACTTTTGAACTTAAAATATAAGGCCTGAAAACCTTTTTTTCTTGTACCAAGGCAAATGTTTGTTTTTCCATGATTGTTTACTTTAACTCGACAGCCTGTAAAGCCTTGCTAAAGAAGGTCAATAGGCCTCTCAGCCCCATCTTCATCCTTTTGGAGCAAAACAGATGCAATAGTATTTTTAGAAGCAAAGGAGAAGATTTGGAAAGGCTTCTTGTAATTCGGAGCTGCCAAGACAGGTGCATGTTTGAGTGCCTCTTTGATTCCTTCAAAAGCTTGAATAACAGCCTCCTCCCATTTGATAACTTGATCTTTCTTTAACATGCATGTGATAGGAAGAGTCAACTCAGCAAAATTGGACACAAACCTTCTAATGAAATTGATTTTCCCAAAGAAAGATTGGATGCCCTTCTTTGTTCTTGGAATTGGCACCTTGTTGATTGCTTCTATTCTCTCAGGGTCAATCATGACACCAGAATTTGAAACAATATGACCAAGTAGCTTGGCCTTTTACACCCCAAAGTGACACTTCTTTGGATTGAGAGAGATCCCAAACTCTCTACATCTGATCAACATCCTTTCCAAATGTTGTAAGTGATATTTTCTGCTCTTTGAAAATACAGTCACATCATCCTGATAAACTGCAATGAAGTCATTTATATAACCAGAAAAAGCAACATCCATTTCTCTTTGGAAGGTATCCCCAGCATTCATGAGACCAAAAGGCATTCTCACATAAACATATGTTCCCCAAGGAGTGGTAAAGGTAGTTTAAATCTTTCTGACTCCTTGACAATAACCTGATTGTAGCCAGAGAAACCATCCAAGGTGGACAGCAATTCAGATCTAGTTACTAACTGCAACATGTTCTCCATGTTTGGAAAAGGATAATTGTCTTTCAATGAAGCTCTATTCAGATTTTTGAAGTCTACACAAAGTCTGATATCTCCATTCTTCTTTCTGACTGGCACAAGGTTTGCAACCCAAGATGAATACCTTATGGGCTGAATGATCCCTCCCTCCTTCAGTTTCTTCAATTCATCTTGCATTTTCATGGAGAGGAGTGGATTAATTGGCCTTTTCTTCTATCTAAATGGTTTGGCTTTTGTTTCAAGAGGGATCTCATGCTAAAATAATTCTCTATATTCTTTCAGCTCTGAATATGACCAGACAAGGCAGTCTTGATATTGTTTCAACAATTGAAGATAGGACTGTTTTTCTTCCTTGCTTAAACTACTACCCAACCAAAATTTTCTTGGTTTTTCCTTTGTTCCCAAGTCATGCTCTTCCACATCCCTTGAGGTAGACATGTTTCTATTGATGATGCAATCAACATTGTTAAAATTAGACTCAAGAGTAACAAGGCCTCTAGGAATGGTGTTAGTTTTCAATTGGATAATATCTTTTCCAAACAAATTCTCTCTTCCTTTAGTCATACACACCATTGGTTCCCAATCAATATGCTGATCTACAAACTCACCTTGATTTTGCAAGAACCTTTGCACTTGAGAATCATCATCAAACACTTTCCAATGCTTGATGTTGTCAGGGACAACTGGCCTAGTCAACACTTCAACATTGTACTCACAATAAGGTGAAATAGTGCAAACTCCAAATCTTGACCCCAACACTACCAACTTGTTAGCAGCAGCATTCAAACTTCTGTCATGGTGCATAATATTGAAGGAATCAAACATCTCAACTAGATCCCAAACTGCATGTTTATACTGCTTCATCCACTGATTTTTTGTAGCATACAGTTTTCTTATTTGTTTGACAACTAGCTCTGAATCTCCCTTTACAATGATGTCCTTGACACCATACTTCCATGCAATTCTCAGACCCAACAACAAGGCTTCATACTCAGCAATGTTGTTAGTACATTCAAAATTAAGCTTGAAGGAAAAAACAAATTCTTCCAATCTAGGAGAAATCAGAATTACACCAGCACCATTTCCAAATTTGGAGCAAGCTCCATCAAATAGAAAGGTCCAAGGAGAACATACCTATTCAAGGAACTTTGACTGATCCATTTTGTGTTCTTTTCCATCAAGCAAAACCAATGAAATTATCAGCATCAACATCAGCAAATAATACTTCATAAGTAGCATTGTTTGGGTCCTCAATTAGATGCAACATTTTCTTTTCTCCATAGAGCTTGACTAGGCTGCCCTCAATGGGAATGGTGGAAAAATACATATCCATTTGGACACTCCCTCCAACACTTGCAGCCCACTTTCTTGACAAAATCATACCCCATTTGGTAGGGCAATCAACAATCACAACATCCAATTTTAAATTCCTCCCAGGATAAGATGCAAGCTGCACAACCAAACCTTTTACACAACCAACTACCTAGCACTTCTCTTGAGTCCATGGTAGTACACTTTCCATAGGCTATTGTCACTTTGATATCCAACTCATTCATGAC
Organism: Taxus chinensis; assembly: GCA_019776745.2. NCBI lineage: Eukaryota > Viridiplantae > Streptophyta > Pinopsida > Cupressales > Taxaceae > Taxus > Taxus chinensis. The sequence continues at coordinate 288,144,358 of CM034157.1, forward strand.
TTCTAGAGGCATGACATTACATGATGCACCAGAATCAAACATACAATTGTGAAGTAGCTTATCCTTTATGATCAAAGTTGTGAAGAATGGATCAACATTCAATTGGGAATCAACCAAAGATGTCCCCAAATATACCTCAGGTGTCTCTCCAAGATCTTCTACTGCTGGTGGTGTTTCAAGGTCAACAATGATTTGAGGAGGAGTCTCAACAACATTTACATTTCTTCCTGGAGTATTCTTCTCTTCTTTCAATCCCAAGTACTCAAATGCTCTCTTCTTATGCTCAGGAATTCTAAGCAACTCAATGATTGGAACACTCACTTTGATTTGGCTCAATACTTTGGCTATGTCTTAGGGAACACTCTTTGGAAAAGTAACATTGGAAGGGATACAAGAAGGTTCATTAGATGGAAATGGATTCTTGGCAGCTTGGGCATGAGGAGGACTGTAATTTTTTCTTGGGACAGTAGATCTTTTAGCAAGGTGTTTCTCTCCTAGGAGCTTCTTTTGGAATGCTTGTGAGCAAGGGTGTTTTAGGTTTGGCTTGAGGCCCAAATCCCTTAACAACTTTGTCTTCTAGTGTTATAGTCTTTCTCTTGAGCTACAACAACATTCATCAACAATTGTCTATCTTCCTCCTGAAGGGATACCACCATCATACTTCTTAATCATCAAAGCTCTTAAGTATTCAAAGTCATTGTTAGGAATTTCAAAATCTTGCACTACATCAACTTCAAGAGCATGAGGGGGAAGAAAGACTTGTACCCATTTGATGCAATCCCAAAAGGTTGTAGCAGTCCTAGCACTTATTACTTCAGTAGATGTTGCTCCTCCTTGTGAGCTTGAAGAACAACCCATCATGCAAATATCATCATCAGTACCATCATCATTATTAACTTCACCTTCTTGTTGGTCTGCTTCACATGGAGGATGGGGTAGAAAACACCTATCACACCAATCAATATCAGCAACTTCTTCAACAGCAGCAACCCTAATATTTAAGGGATTAGGAAACACTCTTCCTTCACGTGCTTGAGGATGTCTATTTGCAGACCCAACAGGCCCTTTACCTTTTTCATCAAACCTCTGCTCATTCCTATGGTGATTGCCAAATCTATCTTGTGCTTGCTACCTAGGCTGACCTTGTGAAGTCTACCCAATTCCCTTCTCAGCTCTTGCCAACTTGTATGAGATTTCTTTGACAGCCCCTACCAAAGTTTTCACAACCTCTTCTAAATCAGCACCTTTGCTAGCTTGAGGTTTTTCAGGGTTTATCAATTTTACACCATCTCTCTTGAGAGGTTTCCCAACTAGCTTTGATATTGTTTTCAATTTGAAGTGCCATGGTGAAAGCTTGTCTTAGATTGGTAGGGTTCTTGTCTCTTAGGTAATAGGCTGCCTTTTTATCAAATGCATCTGCATATTTGATTAAACAAGATTCATCACAAGGCCTCAAATTAACAGGAAGCCTTCTCAAAGTTTTGTTAAACCTTGTGTTGAAGTCATGGACTGATTCATTGGGTTCTTGTTGATATTCTCAAACTCAGACAAAAGAAATCTAGGATCAGTCTTGTCACCATATTGCAACCTAAATGCATTTTTCATTTAAGTCCATGAATCAATAGAATTATCAGGTAGAGCCTTGTACCAATCCCTAGCATCTTCTTCTAGTGTATGAATGAACAAATTAATATACACATCTTCAAACTCTATCTCAAAATATTCCATCATATTAACAAAGAGTTTGAGATGCTGATCACCAGTTATTGCATTGTTGCCTTGAAATTTTGGCAATCTATTTCTGACATCTTGTGGAACAGCATTCGGGTAACCATCCATTCCTCTAAAATCTATGGGACCAAAGGTGTTAACAACAAATGGAGGTCTAGGCTGAGCCATATTGTTTGGTGGAGGTGATCTTGGAGGTGAAACAAGCTGATGAGGAGTGCAAGATCTTTGGGGCTCAAGAATGTGATTCACAAGACTAGTATTCTCTAAGTGCTGATTTTCTTGGAAAGTTTTACTCGAATTAAAACACAGAGGTGCAGATTGGAGAAGGAACTTACCAGGTACAGCAGAAGGACCTTCACTAGCTGAGGAAAACAAGTTTATGAGAGGATTTCTTGAATCAGAATCACTTGAAGAAGAGTGATAATCCTCTACCAAAGGATGATCTCTCTCACCAATGGATATATCTTTGCCTGATGTCTGACCTTTAACCACTTTCCAAACTCTTCTCCCTTCCAACTCTGAGTTTCTTGAATCTGAGAACAATTTCTTAGCAGAGTCTCTAAGGAAGAGAGATCTTCTTCCTTCCAGTTTTGTAGAGATCAGCAACACAAAAATAAATGACAGAAAGCCAAGGCACTGGTATTTATCAAGATTTCAAATCAGCATGGAGTCACCACTAAGGAATTTCACCCTAGTTGTGCAAATGCACTAAAATACTCTGTCAAATATTTACCAGCACTGAAAATATTGCCAAACTTTACAAATCAGACCTTCCTTCTTCCTGAATTTATCAATCACAAATGCAAATGAAGTGCAACAACTACTGGAAACTGGTAAAATTGCAGGCAGAACTTATATCTTCACTCAATCCTTACAAATCTGATTATAAAATGATGCTTCAACAACGTATTTGCATGCAAAATTTGTAAAGGACTTTACCAAGGTTTGATATGCATTCAAATATCTCAAATATGCATGCACATGGATCATATTGAACTAACAGAATATCAAACTTAGCTCTACTTTTTATTCCAATCTTATAAATCTGATCAGAAGATGATACTCAGATTTGTAATTGCACATAAATCACACAAGAAGTATTACTAGGATCTGAAATACTACAAAATAATCTCCCTGGCAATGAAAAAGTTGATGGGATAAAAGATATCTCCAAATCACTCTCAGTAGTGTAAATTACGGAATTCAAAACAAGTCCCCAGTACCAAAAAAGTGTTGGTACCCAAATTTGTTCTCCTTTTCAATCTGAGCAGCATTAGAGATATGGCATGAAGCTTGAAGTCAAATAGATCTTGATGTGTGTCATTTGGTAGCTGGGAATGTGATCTAACTGACACTCATATTTGTGGAGAGATGGATAACACCTTGAAAGGATCTGATTTGACCCTCACTATTTTAGGTTGTGCCTTTCAACTAAGGTAAGAGAACCTATATTGTAACCCCCAAATGGTGAAGGAGATGAAGATATCCCTCAATTTATGCAAGTAGTATGAAAAGGCCTTGGGAAAATATGATCAACACTCCAAATCTGACTTTCACAAGTTGTCACTCCCAGATTATGGAGATATTTTCAATGCAAGGCAAGGGTTATTGAAGACATTGTATAATCCTGATTTTCCTTGTGCATTTTTGTAGATGGGTTAGATCCTTTTGTTGACACACAATGCAATGCAGGGGTAGTATGGGTAGGATTAGTTTGTTTGAATGAATTTTTTGGTGGGGTGTTGACAAGACAAACTGGGATATATCAGATCTTTGACAACCTCTACAATACTTGAACAACTATCAGATAAAATGCTTCAAATAATCAGGATATTCTTTCAACCAGAAGAGGCATAAATGGAAGCCCAGGTTGCACTCTTCACACAATCTTTGAGAACTCACCACAAAATCTTGAAGTAAAGAACTCAATTAAACACAAAAATCCATGATCAAACCACGCCTAAGGTACCCCCAAAGGCTTACAAGTAATCTCTACAGTCAAGGAAGGTAAAGTGATTTTAAATTTGTTTATCTCTTTATCAGATGAAGGCTCTTCTGAACATGAGATTGCAAATGCCACTAAACTATCAACAAGAAATGGAGATTCTATGTGATTCCTAAAGACTTTCAATGCAAGATTACAACAAGAACAATGAAAAATATTTGCAGGCATTTAAAAAATGATAACAAACATCATATTGCCCAGAAAAACATAGATTAACTCAAAATCTTGTTAGATTCATCAGCAGGGGAGAGTTTCATGAACAATCTCAGAGCTGTGTGATGGCTATACACTTGTAACCAACTCACATACATGAAGATCCAACATAGAAGAAATTATTCTGGTCCTTTGGTGGGTTTCTCAGAAAATGAGCTTTCTCTCATAATTTGCTTGTGATTTTCAACTTCCCAACCTCCTTTGCATTTCTCAAAAATGCATTATATATCTCTTGCCACATTTGATCCTTCTTTCCAAGAAAATAATATGCCAAGGGATCAATTCTGTTACAATAATTCTTCATGATTCACTGAAAATGACATTTAACAAATTTGCAACGAGAGTTGCCAGGTGTTTCTAAAATGGTGAATCATTGCAAATATTAGATCATTATCCTTCCTAGAGGCACATTTTTCATCATCAAGGCATGCAAATGCCTTTCCACTCATCATTTCATCTTTTCACCCTTTAAAACTACCTCTGCAACTTTTAATTTGGCATTTCACGTTTTTCTCGGGCTTGGGAAAAATTTATTACAAAAACACCTCAAATCAAAAATTGAGTCATGAAACTGATTCCAATGTTCCTAGAAGGCCAAAATGACATGGAATCACCAAAAATTTGATGAAATTTGATGCAAATTCACGATTCCAAGCCTCCTGGAGAAAAAATGGTGGCCAAAAATGAAAGTGCGCAGTTGCCCTTGATCTGCTCTTTGTCCTTCAATCTGGGCCCTCCACGTGTCAAAGTATGATTGGAAATCAATTTGGGCTTACTTTTTGTCTTTTTGACATTTTTGAAAAAATGGAAAAATTTGACTTTTTCTCCGCCCCTCCACCTTTGAATTTTGGAGCTGACACATGGCATATGGTGGGTCCCATTGAAATCATGCTTCAATTCTACACATTTTGACCCTTTTGGAAATTGGGAAAATTTCCACTTTTTTCCCAGTGGGCCCGTACACCCCGATTTCTCCCTTGTCACGTGTCACTTCTTCTAGCGCTAAAATCCGTGGACCCAATTCTCATTTTAACTCCCTTTTTTAATAAGGGAAAATTTTCAATTTTCCTTCCACCGGGCTGCCAACCCACTTTTCCTTCACCACGTGTCTGTTGTTGATTCACTGCAGGGCCACACTCCAAAATTTTACCTTTAACTTTTTGACCAAAAGGAAAAAATTTCCCTTTTCCTTCCATGGCCTGCACTTCCCTCTGACTCTTTATGGACATGTGTCCACCTATGAGTGGCCACGGGGCCATGCTCCAAAATTTTACTTTAATATTTTTTGCTTCCAAAGGCAAAAAACTTTAAAAACCTCTACCATCCGCATCCCCTCTTTGCCTTGATTTCTGCCACATGTCCTCCTCTGATTGGAGTGGGGGCAAAACTGATTTTGAAACTTTAGAAAAATAGAGCTAAAAAACTCTAAGTCCCCCATCGGCCCGCTCCTCCCTTTTTGGTCTTTAGGACACGTGTCCACTCCTGATTGGTTGTGGGGCTTCGGACCATTTTTTGACTTTAAAATTTTTGCAAAATAAAGTCTAAAAATTCTAAGGGAATCTAACCACCCACCATCCCCCTGCCAATCAGAACATGCCACGTAGGCAAATTTGGAAAAAATGGGTCCCTAGGCCCGAAAATGCCCCATTTGTCAAAAAGGTGAAAAATGAAAAGTTACAACACTTCCCCACTTTTCCTCAGCCAATTAGAAGCTGCCACGTACCCTCTGATATCTCAGCAATAATTTGACGGCTAAAATACACCCGTCTGACCGTCAAAAACATAGAATTTTTCCAGTTGTGCCCAGAATCTGATTTTTTCTTCATGGGTGATGAATTTTTTTGCACAAAGGATAAATGGAACAAGCTGTTAAACATTTTACGACCATGGGGAGGGGTTTTTTGAGGGCAGACATGTATGAATCGATCATTTTTAAGCTTTCATGATTGGAGAAATGGAAAAACACAACATAGCCCGTAGATTTGGAAAAATTAGGGCATAGAACATGGAAAACTTGGGGATTTCTTTCAAATGGGGCATGTCAAATGATTTTCAAATGGACTAAGGTTTTTAAACCCCTTGTAACATTTGAACAACTTGATAAAATTGAGTTTGGGCATTTTTTAGAGGGCATCAAGGGAGAATTTGAAAAATGCGTGGGTATAAAAAAAATCCATGAAATCATTTATGTATGTCATGGCTAAAGGCGGAATCCATCAAGGTTTGAATCATGTTAAAGAAGGAAAGAACAAGGCCATACACATTTTTGGCAAGCCGTGATACATTGAAATAGAAAGCCATGTGTAAAAGTAAATCTAAAGGAATGTCGATTGAAAGAAAAATGTATGTGGATGCTAACACAATCTGCGCCACATTAAATAGACCATGTGTTAAGTAGACAATTCAATAGTGCTATGAAATGAAGAAAAATAACCATGGAGGTTGAAATCCACGTGAAACTAAAAGGAGAAGGCCGTGTATCAAAGGAAAATGACAATTTTTTCCAGGAAACTAAAATTACCATATTTTTTTATCTAATGATCTATTTTTTTACAAACCTTATATTGATGGAAAGGTCTCAACATCCTCTGTTAAATGGAAACTAGATTTATTAAATTTATTGAGGTTAGATATGTGTAAAGGAGAAAGACTTATTCAACACGTAAAAGGTACTATTCCAGGTAGCATAACCACTAGAATTTAATGCAGTATGGGTCCCTAACAAGGAAAAAGACTTGTGGAAGTGGATAATAAGAGGCACCCAAATATTTCAAGGAATTTATTGCTTACTATTGGTGGTTGGAAATTTGTGTTCAAGTTTCCCTCTCTTTCTCCTCTTCTTCCTTCCTTCCTCATCTATAAATTTTAGAGCTCTGCTCATTAAAAAGGGATCGCTCTCTATTGTAAAGGAATCATGTGAAAATTTTAGCCAAATTCCCATGGGTTTCAAACCTTCAACTTGGTCTCAGTAATGTATTTTCACCTTCTTCCATGTATGTAAAAAATTGTGCATCCCTTAAGAAATACAATCAGATTTTGTTACTATCTCTCTGGCCTGGTCTCGCATGCATTTCTCCTTGCCTATTTGTTCACATTTCTTAGCATGTTGTGTGTTCTCCTTACTTGTATGCTCCATTGCATGGGTTATTCTCAATTAGGATTGTATGGTCTGTGTGGTTCTTGATTGTGGCATGCTCATCTACCCTCTCTCCTGTATTTTGATATTTCTTTCACCTTCATGGAGTGTGATTGACCCATCTCCCTAGTGTTATCGCCACCCATCTTAGCTTAGGATTTTCCATTTTCTACATCTCCTTATATCCCTGGTCCCTTTACACATTTAGGTTAGGATTTTATTTTAGTATTAGTAGTGTTAGCATTGGGATAGGTAGAGGAAGTTGGCCTTCTCCACTGGTTTGTCTCATTTTATAGGTCCCACAACTGAGAGAAAATCCGATATTGCCTCAAATCCCTAGATTCTTATGATTTGGGATGGGTGAAAATTTGAGCTCTAACATTTCTAACATGCCTAGTGGGACCAAAAATCAAAGTTATATATTTGAAAAGTGTTTATATTGGTCTACATCCTCATTTCATCAAGTTTGACATGATATTGGTGAAATATCATCCTTTGGATGTAGTTTCAAACATATCTGGTAAATCTAATAATTCAGGTAATCCATTATTTATGAGTTTCAAACCTTCCCCTTCCATTCCATTCACTCTTTCCATCCATTTATATCTATTTTACCTTCCATATCTTCCCATATCTTCCATTGATGAAGTTGTGCAATCATGGCTTCATTTGTTAGTTAGGATTCTTGTTTGTGGCAATAAAATCATTCCCATCCATCCTAACAGTTTAAAAAGCCTCCTCTAATTTTTTTTTATGAAACCCATCATGAAGAACATATATATAACCCACCCTTTACTAACCCATATGGTTTGATGGGTATCGTTATTCCCTTGATTTAATAAACTTCTTATTGATTTCATATCAAACCAGGGGTGTTGTCAAAGCTATATGCAACAAGAGTTCTTTAACTGATCTAATAGTTGACTGTAACTATTTTTATATTTTCTGGGGGATCTCTTTAATGTCTTAAGGACTTCTTGGTAAAACCTTAATCAAATCAAACTATGAAAACTTGTTGAGAATAAAACACACTGAAATCTTGTTGAAAGGAAACACACCATGTAAAAAGGAAACACACTTGTTGTTGGAAAATAAACAAACTTGCTTTTGAAAGTAAACACTCAGATAAAAATGCTTGAAAACAATTGCAAGAAATATATAAAGATTTTTCTAAACACCTGCAGGCACAAGTATGCAATAAAATTTAACTGAAAGAACTAAATCAATAAAAAATTAACAGATCTAAGCTAATTGTTAAAGAAATATAAATGCAAAATAAATGAATATCCTGGTTCTTTGGAAAGTGGGCCCTTGCTCCTCCTTGAATCAAGATTTTAACAAATCAGAATTATCTCAAATTAGAATGGCTATTTTATTGATGAAAACATTCAGTATTTCAAAATGTACTAGATCGGGATACTTAGTCTATTTCTCTTCTCTATTCTATATCTCTAATCTCCCTCTTTTTATATCTAATGCAGGTCTGCATTTATATACATTTTATAATCCTAGTTGTCTCAATGATTATGATGAAATCGAATCATGCCCAGAATAGATGTTGAGTTAGATGGTAGTTGATCAAATAGTTGTAGGATAACTCTTCTTGGATCTATGTTCAGAAATCTTTTCATCCTTCATGATTATAGATGCAAAATTTCTGGATGTGTTTTAAAATAGATAATTCCCATCGGTTCCAAAACTTTGGAAAAGTTCTAGAACCATAGGAAATTGGTAAGAACCAAAACCTATGAGAGTTCTAGAGCTATCACCAGGAGTTTCAAAACTAAATGATGACTGTGTGATGGAGTTCTAGAACTATCTTGGAATTTCCAAAACTAAGCTATGTAGGATCAGATGCTATTGAAAACATACTAAATTCCACCTGCTTCATTTCCTCAACTGATTAGACCTGCTTTACTACAAAACAAAATTTAAACACACACTTTGTTAGTAATTTCAGTTTTTTTAACATTAGGATCACAATTAATCAAAAGACAGATAGTTACATCCTAACTCATATCAGATCAACTAAAAGTCACACAATGCAATCAAACTTAATGAAAAGGTGAGTATGATGAGATCATATATTATACATTAATTGGACATATACTAGCCTCATCATTTTCCCTAGACTTACTTGTTTTCAAGTCCCTTTACAAACTCATTCTTCAAAAGTGGGATCATATGTTCTACATTCCATTTGATTACTCAGATCAAATGGCTGATACTGAATTTTCCAATGCTTAACCTTATATGTATTGTACCTAGCTCCTTTTCTTATTTTCCTCTCCCACTTTTCAAATTTAGCAGGGTCCTGAGGTTCCCTATTCTTCCAAGGAGACATGGGGGTGAGAAGTAGAGGTGGCCTCATTTGCATTCCTATCCATATTTGGTTGTAGGTTGCATTCACTTGGGGAGTTATTGTGCATAGTGCTTTGGCCCTCTCTAAACTCCATAACAAATTTTTAGGGTAAATTACTTCCCTTCTTTTCAAAGCAACAGTAAGGAGTTCCCACCTTTCTGAGCATCCTTCATAAATATCTTCAAATTTTTCCTCCTCATAGGAGGTGAAGGTATCAATACTCTTTTGTAGAATAACAAGGTAATGTGTCTTGAATCTCTTATCAAAGGAATGAGTTTTGAGATGTGTGAGGAAGGAATAAGGTTTACCATAATAAGCTCTCATGCAGAGGCCTATCGAGCTGGATTTCAATAAAAATTCAAATAATCTTTCCATCCATGCAATTTGGTTTTGCAAAAGAGAGACAAATGCATTGAGATGGCTCTCCCCTACATATAAGTTAATCATAAATCCTTTTTTTTATGTAGCATATAATTGCAAAGATAAAATTCACATAGGATATTTTTCTTTTCAGGGTTGGATAGAGAGTAAGCTGCCATGAATTAAGATTCATATTGTAGTTCACGTGGAAATTCCACATGTAATTCTTGACAACTGCTAGTGAATGAACTGCTCTTCCAAAAACCCACATTATATGCAGGAGAGGGTATCCTGTAGGAAAATCAATTACTCACTCATAATACAAACCATATGAACGTTTGAAAGACATTTATATTTATTTCCTTCCTCATAAATTTTTTCTTCCCATTCATTTCTTGGCTTCATCTCTTCCTCCATCTTGGTCTTTAATTCCTGATTTGATGTTTTGGATTCTCTGAGATCTTTGAAAATATCATCCCATTTCTATTTCAGTGGAAAATAGGTCAACTCAGTTTGTGCAAAGGCTGTGGACACAACACTCTATTTCCTGGAAGAAAAACTCTTCTTCTTTAAAAGATGTAGTTATCAGTTGCTAATAATTCTTTAGTTATGGTTGCGAGCTGAGTTATGAGTTCATCAATGAGCATTTCCCTTTGTTCCAATTTAAGTTTGAGGAAGTCAAATTCCTCATCTTTTTCTCTTATAATAATCTCTTCTCTGGATAAGAGCATAACCTATTTAACTTGCTATCTTTCCTCTTCCTCTGAAATTATTTGAGGAGTTTTGCATTATTCCTCTATTAAAGGAAAATTTCCTTTTCTTATCCTAGATGCCAACTCTTCTTCTTCATGTGGCACTGCTGAAGGTTCAGTGCCTCACTATTTGAAAATATTATCATCAATCCTTCTCTTTTCCTCTGTCCATTTCAACATGACTTGGCAATAGATGGATTCATGGCCATGCTGCCCAGAATTTTAACAACTTCTTCTTCCATCCTTTCTTACTCACCTCCTTACCTTTCAGTTCCCCTTGACCTTTAATGAATTTTTCTCCTCTGGGGAAGTTCAATATTCCCAGTAGAGAATTTCTCCCTAGACATTATTCTTACTGTTGTTTCTGGACTCTTGCACTGTAGGTGAGTTATCACCGTCAAAGACAAATATTAGTTCTTTTGAAGCTGCCGTGGAAGATGGAATTTCCTTCATACGTACAGAAGGCTTTGCTATTTTTATCTTCCTCACCGACCTTCTTTTCCTTGGTATGATTTCTCTTTCCATTTCCCTATGTTCTTCTATAATTGCATTTCAATTTCTAGTTTAGATGAAGGAGAGAATGGGGTTGGAATTGCCCTTCTGATAATATTTGGGTTTTTCTTGAACTTGCCAAGAAACTTGTCCCAAATTTCTTCTCCATTATTTTTGTTAAGAAATATAATATTTACATTGGCTAAATTAATTGACGTGTGATAACATAATCATTTACGCGTATGTTGAACAATACCGTATAGAGTGTGTATGGTTACGCGAGTAACAATAACACTTGTTATTAGTTTGGTATGTTCAGAGTTGTTAAAACAACTATATCATGAATAGGTTATAGTTCTGAGAGCTGTTGTAGGAGATTTCGTAGGGATTGGAAACTGTACTCCTTATATATTTGGAGTAGTCCCAGATCATTTTATATGCAGTATGGTTTGTGGAATAATGTAATATGAGAAGGATATTATTATTTTTGTGTTTTATATTATGTAACTCTGGTCTCATACTATTTTTGGTATCAACACGTAATGGTTCTTGTAATTGCTCCATGGAGTAGTTTTCTTGTAGGGGCAAACATTATTGTCTATTGAAGTTAGGAAATTTAATGAATTGGAAGATCATTGATGTTGCATTAGTAATTCCACCAATTATCTTCATGCAGTTTAGTGGTTATGAACGACTCTATCAACACTGACATTGCATTATCACACTGATAACTTGGAATTAGAATTTGCTGGTAATTTGTATTTTGATTCATTGTATTAATCTTTGGGATTCTACATCCATTTTTTGTGTATAGAGATTATTGTGTCCACCATAGATCCAAGAAAATTTGACATTGCAATAGGTGTTTAGATCATATATGATCTGTGAAACCTATGCAAGGAAAACGTGGAGTGTAAAAACTGTCAGTCAAGATTCCACAGATTTAATTATTTCTATTAATGTGTATAGTTCATTCCTATTTTGTTTGTTTTACCATGTTGAAACAAATAGTAAATTCCATAATAGTTTTCTTCTTGCAAGATTCGGCTTCATATAAAAGTAATTTCCATTGAATAGTCTTCTCCTTGCAAGTGAATATTACATGCATCAGAAAAACTATGGATCTGTGGATTCAGATTTGACATTGTTACATCACCTATATTTTGAGTGAGATAAGATGTATGAATTTTCATTAGTCAGAGATATGTTTTGCATGAGGGAGTCGAGATTACGGTGAATTGGACTCAAAAAGCTCATTTGCATACCAGACACCCTGACATGTATCTGTTTATCAATTACGTAGTTTTGAGTATTTATTCCACGTTGCATTTGTATTCACATCTGATGTCAATTCTGGATCTAAAAGTGTTGATGTTCTTGCATGCACTCATATCCTATATTTGGCAAATATTTATGTTCTGATATCTCTAGTGTATTTGAGTTCAACTTCCACGATCTCTACAAATATTAACTGCAAAAGACTGATTTAGGACAGGACATCACATGCAGATTCGACATGTGGTAAGTCAAAACTGTATGGCATGGATAAATCTAAGTCATATTCAAAATTTTGATCAAAATGATTTCCACACATGGCAAGTTCCTGAAATAACTATCTGAATCCCTATTTAGTTATCAATAAAGATTTGTGGGATATCATTGATTTGGAAAAATAAAGTGTATTGAATGGTTTGTCTGAAATTTTATAGTAAAAAAATGAGAGAAATTGTCCACAAAGCTCAAATATTAGACTGGGATGTATCTTATGCCTATTTGCATCATAGTAGATTTGTCTAAATTGTTCTAAAATTAAAGTTTGGTCAATTTCATTAAAAAATTGTTTGGTTCACAATAAAGAAGCACTTTGATAAGTTTAAGTCGTTATATTTGGTCTTAAAATGAAAGAGGTCAATTGTAGAGCTCATTAGTAAGTTTGATCCATCTCAAATCAGTTAGCTAGAATTATAATACTAGATCTTGTCTGATAATTGTCTCAAAGGTTGTTTTATTGAATAACAATCACATTTTGTTTATCTATTAAATATCCAATCTTTAATTGGATTAAAATTATGTCCTAGTTTAGAAGATATGTCATTTCTTCTTTATTGAATAAGAAAAAAGAATTATCGACTGTTGAACAAGAAGTCCTTGTCAAATATGGTAGAAACAAAAATAAAAATTGCCTTTAAGATATCACATTTTTCAACTATCTGAAAGGTCAAAGAAAATAATTGTACTTTCACAATGCGGGGGAGATCTAAAAAATAAAGTACAATGTGAAACTTGATGAGCTTCAAAGATATATTATTCTAAGTTAGCAGCATGAAAATGGAGGATGGAGGTCATTTAGTGACCTCTCGTCAGTCACCAATGACGGGGCCACATGAAGTTGTGGTGACAATGTGTGTGTGATTCTTATATTTGAGGATATTGCAAGGTTTGTTACGTGTAGAAAATGACTTTCGTGTTCTTGATGAATGAGTGAGGATGTTCACATTCATGGTCTCATTGCGTGGCATTTCCATTATGTGTGAATATGTCCAGTTTTGAAAGTAGTATTTAGTTGTTGATTCCCTGGTGTGGAGACATTATTTCAGATTTTCAAAAAGCATTTGTAGAAAATAAGAACAGATGTCAGGTTTTTAAAACCAAGAAAACCATTTGACATGTATTCCTTTGTAAACCTGTAAAAACAATTGTAGTAATATTGATCAAACCTGTATTGTAGCAATCATGATGTGAAGGTTTTTGGTAAACCTATAAAACCAATTGTGTAAGGTTTTTGGTGAACCTGCAAAACCAATTGTGAAAGGTGTTTTTGGTAAACCTATAAAACCAATTTTGAAAGGTTATTGGTACACCTGCAAAACCAATTTGGTAAGGTTGTTGGTAGAACCCGAGAAAACCATCAGTGGAAGAAATGTGCGTTGGCACATGTTTGAGTTTTGTGCAAGCCCAATGCTGCACATTTGTGGAGTTGATCATGAGCACACAGAGGTGGCATGCTACAATCAGTGAACGAGATATGTTGTACCATGTAAACATTAAGGGGGGGAATGTTAGGAAATATAATATTTACATTGGCTAAATTAATTGAGTTTTAATAACAACTCATATTACGATTTGTTTATAATATTATTATTTAGAGTGTGTATTGTTACGTGAGTAACAATAACACTATTCTAGGAGTATGTTGAGAGTTGTATTAACAACTCATCACTAATAGCTGGAGAAGTTATAAGAGGTTTCCTAGATAATAGGAAACTGTACTCTTATATATATTTGTAATATCCTAGATGATTTTTATGTAGTGTGGTTTTAATATATGTATAGAGAAGGATATTATTATTTTGTGATTTATATTATGTAAATATGGTCTCATACTATCAATTTTTTGATAGGAAATGGTGCTGGCATATTGAGTGAATTAGACCATGATGTCTAATTGTTCCAACACCCTAGGAATATCTATGAGCCATGGTCTGAATGGAATAAAAAAGAAACCTTGAGAGGTTTATTATGTATTCAGGATTTGTTGCTCCATACTTCAGATATATGAGCATTTTTAAGACCTCCTTTCCCATAGACCCAAACTGACCATCACAAGTTAAATATTTTACTATCTAGAATGCTACCTTGTCAAAGGGTTTGGAAAAACTATCCCTTCTAACCCCTTTAATTATTTTCTTTGTAATATAGATATACTGGGGTTCAACTTCTTCTTCTTGCAGCAAAACATCTACTAGTTCTTTCAAAGTCCCCTTTACAAGTTGTGGGACATGAATAATGGGTATTTCAAACACATTACATACAATATTTACAGAGAAAGGAATAAAGACATTTCTTACTTTTGTTCTAGATTGTTCTAGATTTATGATGAATTCTCTTACCAATTCGTCATTATGCCTTGAAAATTTCTTTAGGAATTCAAGCCATCCTGCATGCTCAAAGATGGATGCTACTTCTTCATCTGCGAGCAGCTGGGAATCATCCTCTGGTTCTAATTTCTTCTTAATCCCTATATCAGCTTGAGTTATGTCTTAAGTGATTTCATGAAAATTGGTTATAGGATTTCTCCTTAGCTTCAGAACTAATGTCTTGGTTGTACAGAACTTCTATGTTTAGTTGCGGAACCTTAGTTCTTAGCTACGGAACATCTGAATTCTTTGTTCTTTATTGCGGAAGACCAACTCAATTCACTACTCCTTCCTAAAGATACTTTTGCAATCTTTATCTCACTTGATTTTTGCAATATTGATTATTAATGATAACCATGCCACCACTTATTCCATCCAAATCCATATCATGATTACACACTTGTAATCATAATGTATAAATAAATGACTCATCATACATACTTTTTAAATTACGTCACATCACACATGCAAACATTTAATCAACCTTAAATAAGTTAAAAGACATAATTACCATTCTTAGTGATGTAAGCATTTTTCTATGATGACTTGTCATTCCTACAAGTGGAACAAAACATGATTAGATAAGAAAACTAGAATTCAAAAGAATTCCTTTATTTGAACTAGCCAAAAAGAGGTCAACCACCATTTGCTGGTTTTCAATTGACCTTGAGAATTTTTATTATTTTATTTTATTTTATTTTATTTGGGGGTAAGAAGATTCCATTTACTTGTTTTCATCTTCTTCCCTTTATTCTAGATATATCATCTAATTATTTGATCATTTTGGAAGAACTGAGTTCTTCCATATGATCAAATTCTTTGTCTGCTTCAATCTTCCTCAGAAATTCAATCTTAGTGGGAGGCTTCCTATAGACTTTCAGCCTATGTCCATTGACCAAGAGTGTTCTATTGCTGCCATCAATGGGAAGTAACTGAATAGAACCATTGTTAAAAATCTGATCAATCTGATAAGGTCCCAACCATCTAGTTCTCAATTTTCCCTTGAACTGTTGGTACTTAGAGTCAAACAGTAATGCCCAGTCTCCTACTTTGAATTTCCTTTTCTTGATATGTATGTCATGCCATTGCTTCCTTTTCTCTTGAATTATCTCTATTTGCTAAAGTTCTTCCATCCTTAATTCATCTAACTCGTTGAGTTGAAGGATTATTTCTTTTTGAGCTACATTTAATTCAATTCCCACCTTCACTACTATCGTCAATGTCTGAATTTAAAATTCTATAGGAAACAAGGGATTATTTCCATAGACTAATTCATATGGTGAAAACCCTGTTGTAGTTTTCCAAGTTATATTATATGCCCAGACAGCTTTAGGTAGTCTCTTTACCCAATCATTTCTCCCAGCTTCAACTATTTTGGTAAGGATGTTCTCTAATTCTCTATTTGTTACTTCAACTTTTCCATTTGACTATGGATGGTAAGGATATGACTTCCTATGATTGATTTGATAATACCTTGTGAAATCTTGGATCATATTAGACATGAATTGTGGTCCCTGATATGAAACTATGCTCCTTGGTGCTCCAAACTTGATCATAATTCTGTTCCAAAGGAAATCAACAACTGCTTCCTCAGTGGCATTTGTAAATGCCTGCACTTCTACCCATTTTTCACATAGTACATACAATAATATATTCCTTCCCTTGTGAAGGAGGATTAAAGGGACCAAAAAAATCCAATCCCCATCTCTCAAATGGTTTAACCACAACTTGAGGCTGAAGAGGCATTTCATTGGTGAAAGTTGGTTATCCCATCCTTTGACAAGGATCACACCTCTTGATATATCTTTTCACATCCTTGTACAAAGATGGCCAATAATAACCAATGCCAAGTATCTTATGAGATGTTCTTTTTACTGAATAGTGTCCTCCACTTGGTTCATCATGACATGCTCTAAGGATGTCAAATATTTCATCCTCTCTTACACACCTGTGCAAGACAAAATCAGGCCACACTTAAATAGAATTCCATTTAACCATTTGAATTGTGCACTAGTTTTTAATTAACTTCTTTATTTGTTTCTTAGTGAAAAAGGAGGGAACTTCCCCTGTTGCAAGATAATTTGCAATATCAACAAACCATGGTTTACTTTTCGAGATTGCAAATAGTTGTTCATCTGGAAATTTATCCTTGACTGGATCTTGTTCCCTTATGGTGGTTAGTCTTGACAGAAAATCAGCTACCACATTAGATTTACCTGGATTGTCCAAAATGGTATAATCAAATTCTTGCAAAAGTAATAACCATCTAATGACTCTTCCTCCAATCACTGGTTTGTTCATTAAATAATTAATTGATAAATAATTTATGTGTACAAATATCTTGTACCCTGTAATATAATGTCTGAATTTATTGATTGCATAAATTACAACAAGAAATTCCTTTTCAGTGGTGGTGTAATTCTTTTCAGTGGGAGTAAGATTATTGCTAAGATAGTAAATGGCATACATCTTTCCTTCTTCATCTTTTTGTCCCAATACTGCACCAATGGAATAATTTGAGGCATCTGTTTGGATATGAAATGGATTTTCCCAATTAGGACCTCTCAATATTGGGGCATTGATTAATTTTTTTTTAATTTCTTCAAAAGCATGTTGACACTTTTCATCCCAAAGAAATTCACAGTCCTTGGTTAGTAAATTAAACATGGGGGCAGCTATTTTACTGAAATATTTTATAAAGCATCTATAGTACCCAACATGTCCTAGAAATGATTTGATATTTGTGGGAGTTTGAGGGATAGGTAAATCTGAAATGATCCTAATTTTGTTTTGATCCACCTGAATTCCTCTTTTGTGAAATATGGTGTCCTAACACAATTCTCTCATCCACCATCATCAAACATTTTTCATCACTAAGAGACAGGTTGTGTTGTTCACATCTTGTTAACACTCTGTCCAAATTTCTCAAAGCATCTTCAAATGTATCTCCATGTATAGTGAAGTCATCCATATATACTTCAACACAATCATTTGTTATATCAACAAAGATTGCAAGTACAACTCTCTGGAAAGTTGCAGGAGCATTGCATAAACCAAATGGTAACACTCTATAGGAAAAGGTTCCCCATGGACATGTAAATGTAGTTTTTTCCTGATCCTAAAAAACAAATCTGATCTGATTATACCCACTAAATCCATCCAAGAAAGAAAATTATTGTTTACCTGAAAGGTTATCTAGGACTTGATCTATGAATGGTAAGGGAAAATAATCTCTCATTGTAGATTTGTTTAGTTCCCTATAGTTCAACACATATTCTCCATTTTCCATTATTTTTGGGAAAAATTACAAGAGGAGATACCCACTGACTATCTGAGATAGGGTAGATGAAACCTACTTGTAATAGTTTTTCAATTTCTTGTTTGACTATATCCCTTAAAGTTGGGTTAATCCTTCTTTGAGGCTGCCTAACTGGTTTAGTGTTTTCAGTATATATGTGATGAGTGTAGATACTTGGATGAATCCCCTTCATATCTTTGTAATCCCAAGCAAAAGCTTTAGTATGATTTTTTAGAACATCAAACAATTTATCTTCTTCATCCTCTTTCAACTAGCTATTGATGTTTAAAGTTTTTCCTAGTTGAATTTCAACATGCTTGGTTCCGATATGTGATGAAATGATTTGTGGAAAGGGTTTCATTAAATTATTTAATGGACATGCATGTGGTAACAACATATGGTATGTAGTAACATCTCAAAAAATTTCTTGAGACAGAATACTAGAAAAAGGATAGTAATGAGAATTATGATACTTATCTCTTTGTAGGCCAAATTCCTTGTCACTGCTACTTCCCAGACATTATTCACCACTTCTTGATGTACTTGAAATTGAAGCTACCAATTCATCCTCTCCCAATGATAAATATCATTCCTCCAGAGTGAAATCATTTTCAATCAAAAATATTTGTTGTTGTAGTGCTTCAGGAACTAACTATAGTGGTTCCAGAACTATAGCCGTATGTTCTGGAACTAAGTTCGCATGGGTTCTAGAACTAAGTTCATGGGTTCCAAAACTATTTCTGATTGCATTGTAGACAACAGGATCTCATCCAATGGTGGATTAATCATCTCTTCTACTTCTCTTACATGATCCTATAATGTGATCATAGCCAAAGAAGACAAATTTTTCTTATTAGTTTCAGGAGAATCAACCCACAATTGTTCATGACTATCAGTAAAAGGTTGTGTGGTAGGATATAAGGAAATTTGTTTAGATTTCTTACCATTCAGAGATTGTCATATCATCTGACCTATAATCTATCAAAGAAGCAACTGTAGATAACCATGGTCTACCCAAAATAATGGGATAACCCAATGTTTTACCTTTTGGCTGCAATATAAGAAAGTCAACTGGATATTCCCATGACTCTACCATCACCGCCATGTCTTCAATAATTCCTTCTGGTTTTGCTATAGACTAATCTACCATCTGCAATATGGTATTAGTAGGTTGTATACCTATTAATGGTAATGTTTTCAGAGTATCCACTTTCATTACATTAATAGCAGCTCCCAAATCTATCAAAACATTATGTACATCCTTATTTCCTATAGAGACAGAAATAACAGGACTTCTAGGATCTCTGTATTTGGGAAGTAATAGTTTTCCTTCTAATAAATCAGCAAGTTTCCCATCTACTTTGATAGTCTTGGGATATTGTCTCTTTCTTCCAGGATTTTTCATGCATAATATTTTGATCAATTTGTTCAATTCTGGAATATCTTTAATTTCTTGTAACAGTGGTATTTCAATATTCAGTTTCCTTAATTCCTGAACTAATTCAGACTCCTTGATTTCTATATCTTCTTTGAATCTCTCAGGAAATGGAGTCTCAGTAGTGTTGCTATCTGGCTCCTTTTCTTTTCTTTCTATATCCTCTTTTGGAATAGAAATACTAGGGTTCTCATTTTCTTCTGTCATTTCAGTGATTATAAGGGGTGGACTGTTAAGAATTTTCCAGATCTAGTTTGAATATCCTTACAATCCATAACATGTAAATCAACTAATTTTTTTAGGTTCTGTTCCATAAACAGGAGTTGTTTGTTTGTTTCTGGGGTTTGCTACTAGTTGTGCTGGCATTTGTGTTTGGACAACATTCTCAGTTTGTGAGTTCTATTGTACAAGGGATCCCATGATGGCCTGTTGATTGTGATTTGGATATGTTCTTCCTTGTGGAATAATTAGGATTCCATCTAGGTTGTGACTAAGCATAAGGATTTCCTTGACCAGCCCATGGTTGTTGATGTCCCTAAGCATACCAGGCTTGATTTGACCAATCTTGAGGGTTCCAAGTTGGTTGAGGTACCCAAGGTGGTTGTCCCCAATTTTGTGGTACTAGCCTGAGTAGCCCATGGCATTGTCCATGGATTAGGAGCTGATCTTGGCACAAAATTCCCTTGGTTAGGTTGTCTCTGAACAAAATTCAATTCTTCAGTTGTAGATGTGGCACTGGTTTGTTTAAGCTGATTTTTAATGACAGGAAGCAAAGAACAAACATCAATATCATGTTATTTAGATTCACAGATAAGACACATTTCTATTTTATCTAAAGGATAATCTCTTAATGCATGCTTCTTCCTGCATCTAGGACAATACATAGCCAATGGTTCAGTTTTGGAATTTGTTTTAGCTTGTAATCCATCCATAGTATAGGTTAATTACACTAAAATGTCCTGTTTTAAAGTTTTCCAAATCATCCATTAGTTTGTTCATATCTGGATTCAGAATTTTTACTGATTTTCCTTTTTTAGGTCCACCTATTATTCTGGAATAACTTCTACAAATCTATTTTATTCCATTCATTCTTATCTGATCAATATCTCACCCTCCTATCAAGTTAAAGGATTCTCTAGATTCGTCATCCAAACCTTTGAGAAAGATGGTTTTACTTAATTCCTCTATAAGCACAAATCCACATCTTTTGCTAACAAAGAGGAATCTATCTAAATATTCTTCTATGTTCTCATCCTCTTCCTACTTGATTTTGAAGAACTCTTCCTTCCTATTTCTTCCTCTGTAATAATCCTGGTATTTATCTAGGAAGGTAGTCTCCATTTGTGCCCAAGTGCTAATAGAGTTGGATGTTAATCCCATGAACCACCTCATTGCTGCATCCTTCAAGGTGGATGGAAACAACTTGATTTTTTATTATCTATTTTATAATCATAGGTCTGACATAGCACCTTGAATTCAAATAGAAATTGGTCAGGATCTTCAGATGACATCCCTCTAAAAGTGGGTAAATGTGCAGGTGATATATTTTTCATTTATGTGTCATCATCTCCCAATTGGATTGGATAGGTAAAGGTCCTATCAGGTACTCCCTTAGCTTCTCATGCCATTTCAAAAATATTTTTTGAAGTTTCCTCCCAATCAATGTGGTAAGCCGTATGCTTTGGGGAAGGTGAAAAATCAGGAGTATGAGTTTGACTACTTAATTGAGAATCAAAACTTAGCCTCAATGAATCTTGGGTAATAATCCTTTTCCTAAAATTTCCACTCCCTTTTGGTGACTGATCTAAGAATTCCAAAAATGGAAATTCTATTTTTTGTCTGACAGGGGATGGTGGTGCCTCCAATTCTTGATCAATTTCCTTACTTTGACTAGAAGATGTTATGAATTCTTGCGAAGATTTTTTTTTGGAAGGAATCTACCCTATGAGTCTCTTGGTCTACGCATATATTTTGTGATATAGTAGGGAAGATTCTTCAACTACTAGATGTATTTTTTTTTTCTCTTGTTATAACTTAATTAGAACATTCCAACTGGTGTCCCCAGGAATGACACCAAAAATGATGGGTGTCATTACTCCCTTCATTTAATCAAATATTTGTTTATGTCATATCAAACCAGGGGTGTGTCCAAAGCTATATGCAACAAGAGTACTTTAAAAGATCTAATATTTGACTGTAACTATTTTTATATTTTTTGGGGGATCTCTTTAATGTCTTAAGGACTTCTTGGTAAAACCTTATTCAAATCAAACTATGAAAACTTGCTGAGAATAAAACACATTGAAAGCTTGGTGAAAGGAAACACACCGTGCAAAAAGGAAACACACTTTCTGTTGGAAAATAAACACACTTGCTTTTGAAAGTAAACACTCAGATTAAAATTCTTGAAAACAATTGCAAGAAATATAAAGATTTATCTAAACACTTGTAGGCACAAGTATGCAATAGAATTTAACTGAAAGAACTAAAGCAATACAAAATTAATAGATCTAAGCTACTTGCTGAAGAAATATAAATACCAAATAAATGAATATCCTGGTCCTTGGGGGAGTGGGCCCTTGCTCCTCCTTGAATCAGGGTTTTAACAACTCAGAATTCTCTCAAATCATAATGGCTATTTTATTGATGAAAACATTCAGTATTACAAAACGTACTAGATCTGGTTACTTAGTCTATTTCTCTTCTTTGTTCAATATCTCTAATCTTCTATATATATAATCTAATGCAGGTATGCATTTATATACATTTTACAATCCTAGATGTCTCAATGATTCTAATGAAATCGAATCATGCCCAGAATAGATGCTAAGTGGGATGGCACGGTTGATCAGATCAGCTGTAGGATAACTCTTCATGGATCTACGTTCAGAAATCTTCTCGTCCTTTATGATTGTAGATGTAAAATTTATAGATGTGGTTTAAAATAGATAACTCCCATCGGTTTTGAAACTTTGGAAAAGTTCCAGAACCATAGGAAATTATTAAGAACCAAAACCTGTGAGAGTTCTGGAGCTGTCACCAGGAGTTCCGGAACTAAGTCCAAAAATTCTGGAACTAAATTCTAGAGTTTCGGAACTAAGTCTGAAAGTTTCAGAACTAAATGATGACTATGTGATGGAGTTTCTTGAACTAGCTTGGAAGTTCCAAAACTAAGCTATGTAGGATCAGATGCTATAAAAAACATACTGAATGCCACCTGCTTCATTTCCTTGACTGATTAGACCTACTTTATTACAAAACTGAATTTAAACACACACTATGTTAGGAATTTCAGATTTTTAACATTAGGATCACAATCAATCAAAAGATAGATAGTTACATCCTAACTCATATCAGATCAACTAAAAGTCACACAATTTAATCAAACTTAATAGAAAGGAGAGTATGATGAGATCATATATTATACATTAATCAGACATATATTGGCCTCATCATTTGGCTTGGTCAGCTAACAAAAAAGCCTTTATTATCAAGTACAATCTTATAGAACTGGAGTGTTTTGAGGATATTGGTCAAAGGAACGTGCTGATTTCTAAAGTTTTTTTAATGACATGGAGTCATGACCCTGACATAGGCCATTCTTACTTCAATAGGTTATAGTTCATCCACGATTGAGCCACAACAACATTCATCAATATACTTCCTATCTTCCTCAGAAGTGGAATAACCCTCAACAAAAGTCTATATTTTTTAATCATTAAAGCCCTTAGATATTGTAAATTGCATACTGGTTTGGAAACTCAAAATGGAAGATTGGACCATATATAGTATCAACATTACCCTGAGAATGGGGTAACCCTACACTTAAATCCTATAACCCTCCCATTCCAAACAACTCTAAAAAGGAATCCATATCAGTTTGAGTTTCACATCCCTATATTTTTGCCTACTTTCCCAATTGAGAATCCATCTTCTACCCTACAAAATCAACATCATTCTCATCATGCAAAAATCCATTCAAAAAAAGATTCCCATCCAGTAGGAATCATAAATTCAATGTTGGGGTCACAAGTATAACTCTGGTTAGAAATTATTTATCACCCCAGTTCATTGACATGATCTTATTCAATTCCAAAGATCACTTTAGGGAAGTCAGTAAAATCATGTCAACTAGGGAATTATTTTTCCTAGGGAAAAATTTGTTTTCTTCCTGACCCAATAAGAATTGGGATGCCAAATTCAATTTCGATCAAATGCCACTAGTGACTATGCCTTCTAAAGAGGTTGGAGTTCAAGAAAAAAATGTTGAAGATGAATTTGCAAAAGAAAAAACATAAGAAGAAGATGATGACCATTATATATGTCATCAATGTAGTGTGCATGATGTCACCATATTCATGGAGGCTATTTTTTTTCTCCACAAGAGTCAGCAAGCAAAGAGAGGCTCCCAAGTTTGCAATATGTTTCAAGGGAATGCAGTGCTACTCATTTCTCTACATGTTTATAACTTGTTATACTTTTAGAAGGTTACATTTATTTTCCAAGAATGTCCTCAAATTCTACAACCATTCACAAGGAGCTTCATGCCATAGAGGTGGAAAAATCATATTCTGAAGCCTTGGATGAAGAAGAGATCATGGGAAGCTTCTTGCTTTCTTTTAATGGTGAAATTTCATATCCTTCTTTCTCTCCATCCTTACTTGAATCAGATTTTATAGATAAGTCTGAAGTTTCAAACTTCATTCTTGTGGAGGAAGTGAATAAATATGATGACACCATTTCTAAATCATTCATCATGGAAAAGTTTTGAAGAAGAAAAAGTTGTTTATAGAGGCAGAGAAACATTCAAATCATCTTCCAAACAATCACCTTCTTAAGGAAAGTTAGGATGATGACTCCATTCATGGAGTTGAGATTCAAAGATATGGGAAAATAAAAATGATCAATCCTTTCCCAATCAATTATTTGGGTTCTTTATAATCAAATATAGAGTTACCACTTGTCATGTTTAGTTCAGAGCATGGGGATGAGATTCAAAGTATCAAAGATAAGCTCCAACACCTTCTTGAGCTTAATGTGAATCAGCCAAAGGAAGTATTTCTCTTATTTGTTACCCGTAATTTAGGTTTTAAGATGGAAAACAAAATTTGGGACAATTTTCTATTGTTTTCAAGAGGCATTTCCATTACAAAATCATCTACATGGTCTCAAATTATGCGGAATGACAGCTACTTCTCCCTGCTTGTTGCAGGATTCATTTAGCTTCTCTTTATATCGGGTTAGGGTTGAATAGGAGTAGGTTTAATTTATGCAGAAGAAGTTCTTGTGCACACTCTACATGCTCCACTTGGGGTATGTATTATTTTCTCCTTTGTACATAGTTTTTGGCTTCATTGTTGTTCTTGCACAATGTATTCCAGAAGTGACAATGTTTCTAAGGGAAATCAGGTTTAGGACAATTTTAGATGCTTTCATTCAGCCCCAATGGATCATTTCCAAAGGAAAGAAGTGAAATTTTAGAGTTAAATAATATTCTAGTCTAATAAAATTCATTTCAAAAAATTCTTACAAAGAGTTAGAAGATTGGAGCAATGAGAGACTAGCTTCAAGTTCGGCAGTGCGTCAAGCGGATTCAAGGGTATGTTATTTTGAATTCAGATCAAATTTCATTGTTATTAGGGTGACTCCATGCTCAATAGATGCTTCAAGGATACTGATCAATTCATCCAAGAGGAAGATGGCCCTTGTGAGTCACCAAAAATTTTATCCATGTTTTTGTACCCCTTGAAAAAATTAGACAACTTGATAAAATTGAGCTTGGGTAGTTTTCATGGGGCTTTAAGAGAAAATTTGAAAAATCTTCGGGTACGAAAAAATTCCATGGAAGCATTTAATTATGTCACGAATAGAGGAGGAAGCCACCAAGGTCTGAATCATGCCATAGAAGAAAAGAAAAAATATGTGGATGTGTTTGGTAAGATGTGATACATTGAAATAGAAATTCATTGGTAAAAACAAATCTAAAGGACCACATATTGAAAGAAAAAGGTATGCGGATGTTAACACAAGCTGCGCCACATTAGATTTATCATAGGTCAAGTAGAGAAGTTATTATTTCCATGGAATGAAGAAAAATAACCATCAAGGTTCAAAGTCATGTAAAACTAAAAGGAGAAAGCCACATATCGAAGGAAAATGATAGTTTTCCATGGGAGACTAAAATCACTATATTTTTTGATCTAATGATCTAGTTTATTGCAAACCTTATATCGATGGTAAGGTCTTAGCGTCCTCTATTCAATAGAAACTCAATTTATTAATTTTATTTAGGTTAGATATGCATAAAGGTGAAATACTTCTCCAAAACGGAAAAGGTATCATTATAGGTAGCTTAACCACCAGAATTTAATGTAGTATGGGCACGCAATAAGGAAAAATGTGTGTGGCAATGGCTAATCAGAGGCACCCAGATATTTCAGGGAATTTATTTCTTACTATTGGTGGTTGGAAATGTTCATTCAATTTTCCCTCTCTTTCTTGTCTTCTTCTTTCCTTTTTCTTCTATAAATTATAGAGCTTTGTTCATTAAAAAGGGGTCCCTCTCCATTATAACAACACCATGCCAAAATGGTGGCCGAATTCCCATGGGTTTCAAAATTTTGACTTTTTCTCTGCAATGTATTTTCACCTTCTGACATAAATGTAAATGATTGTGCATCCCTTAAGCAATAAAATCTGATTTTGTGGCTATATCTCTTCCCTGGTCTCATGTTTATTTCTTCTTTCCTCTTTGTTCACATTTCTTGACATGTTGTGTGTTATCCTTACTTGCAGGCTCCATTTTATGCTTTGTTCATGTGTGGGAATGCATAGTATGTGTTATTATTGAATGTGGTGTGCTCTTCCTCCCTCTCTTCTATGTTTCCATTATTCTTTTGTCTTCATGGAGAGTGATCGATGGTTTTCCCTAGTTCTATCATCACCTCTCTTAACTTAGGATTTACCATTTTCTACATTTCCTTCTATCCCTGGTCCCTTGGCACGTTAACGTTAGGATTTTATTTTAGTATTAAGAGTAGTGTTAGCATTGAGATAGGTAGAGGAATTCAACCTTCTCTAGAGGTCTGCCTCGGTTCATAGGTCCCACAACTCAGAGACAATCCCATGGTACCTCAAATCCCTAGATTCTTATGATTTAGGATAGTTGCAAATTTGAGCTCCAACACTAACCAAGATGGATAATGCTTCATTCTTTGCCTTTAAGTCCTTTTTGGTTTTTCTGAACTCATAAATCCTTTGGAACACTCTTAATACCAAAAAAAATCATGTTTCATTTCTTTAGTAGAAGGCTTACCTAATGAGATCCTGGAGACCTGAAAATCATAAAGGGATGCTTCTTCCTAGGGTACATCAGTTTTGGGAGTTGTAAAATCTATGAATCATTATCCTTTCTTATTCAAAGTTAACCTATAAATAGCTCTTTTCTTTTTGGGTTGTATTTTAGGATTGAAGAGAGCCAGGATTTGTAAATCATCATCATTCAACTGTATCTCCACCTTTTTATTATTCGGGAGAGTACTATCTATCTTGTCCATTATGGGGGACTCATGTTCATCAAGTGATTGTAAAACTGGAGTTACAAGTATGAATGCAAGGGATTCAAAATATGAATAAGGAATAGACATACCTTCTAGAGCTGCATAGATTGGTTCTTCTTTAGAACTTGGTTCTATAAGCCCACCCTCATCTACAATTCCATCCATAGACTCATATTGATCTCCTAATTCTTCAACTACCAAGGGGATTTTGTCAAGAACTTGATTTTGTATCTATACCAAATCCTCACCCATTTTCTTATTGGAAGTAAGGACCATCTCACAAATTTCATGGGGAATAAATTCAATTGTGGTAATGTGAGATTCAAGAATTTTTGCAATCACTTCAGTGTCTTTAGGTGTTACTTTAATTGTGACACCTGAAGTTTCTCCACTTGTTTTTTATATGAGAATCCTTCTCCTTGTGAGTTTGTACTTCATGATCAATAGTTTTCTCCTCTTCTTCCAACACACTACTTCAAATTTTCTCTATGGTTATCTTAGTATGCTTTTTTGGAAGAGTTAAGACATCATGCACATGAGCATCCACAATGTGTTGTTTCTTGATGGTTGAAGAAATAAGAGATATTAGAAAAAAAAGGTTTTTCATCATAGGTATTGGTTTCTCAATGAGAAGATTTGGAGGAGACTAGGTGAAAGAATATGAAAAGACAAGGACATCAAGATCTACTATTTGTTTAGTGGTCTCTGCCTCATCTAAATCAACCCACTCCGACACCTTAGTTAATATCTTCCAAAGGTGTACCTGTTTCTCCTCCTCTGATCCTTGTAGACCAGTCTTTGGTGTTTAAAATTCATGAGGTTTTTCAGACAAAATTTCTTCCTTAGGCTTCCTCAGAGTGAATTTCATTATTTTATCCTTTCCTTTGGATCCAGAAAAATATGTTGGAACAACCTGTATGACATAGAATGAAAAATATGTCCCTCAACCATACCTCTCAAAAGAATTTATCCACTTCTTCTTTTTGTTTACGAAAGGTAAGTTCCAATTATGTAGGTTCTAGCACTTACATCATCCATTACTGGCATGGATTCCAACTTCTTATAAGAAATCTTAATCTTCTGGCTCCATGAAATATCCCTAGTGGAATATACTTTCTAATATGGGGAAGAACATCATCAAGAAGCATGCCAACCATATACTCCCTTAATCATGTGGTACTTTGGTAACTTACATCCAATCCCTTTGAGAATAAGCACCTCAAGGAAAGTAGGATGATATTTGCAATTTTTTCATGATTATATTTTTTGGCATTAGCCTCACAGTTAATTAGTAGTAGAGGCTGAGAGGAAATATTATCCAAAATGTAATCTTCACTAATCACATTACAATCATCTTCTAACCCTTAAGAGGCTTGGATAACCCCAAAATCAATCATCTAGGACAATGTCACTATTGAATGTTCTCTTCGTCTAACTTCACTCTCATCTTCACAATTCATCCAAAAATATGCATAATGAGGTTTATGCTCTATCTAAGTGAGCACAACACTGTGTAAAATATGATTTATATTGCAATGTTTCCTTTCCTCAAATCTATCCAATATGCATTTTTTCATTTCTCCTTCCAATGTTTTTTCCTTCTGGATGTTTGGGAAAGTGTAATTCCTAATGATCGTGGGGAAATTGATAGGGGATGTTAGATGCTTGTTGGAAATGAACTGGTGTACTGATAACAATTTCCTGACCAATTCCATCAGTGCCTACTTTTCATTTACACACCTGGGAGAAAGTAGGGTTTCCCATTAAAATCATTGACCCTGATATATGAATAGGTCCTGAACTAGCTAAAATAACCCCCATATTGACTAATAAATCTCTTGGCATCAAGGTAAAATTTCTCAATCTTCTATTCAAGTTGGTATAAAAAAATTGTGGGCGTAAATAAGTGATTAGAAATGTTTATGTAATGAATTTTAGAATTTTCCAACTTCGTATGATAGAAGACATCATACACCTTGGAGCTGCTAAGATCACCATCCATCAATAATTCTGGAAAGACCCTAAGAAAATCAATGTTATAAACCAAGTAAGAAGTCATAAAAAATTATATGTCAACCTTTTCTCCTCTTGTAATATGAGAAACTCCCATCATTTGTTCATGAATGCAGCTACTTATTATCTCATCCCAAGGGAGATTATTTTTATTTGTAAATATCACTTAAATGAACTTAAACATCCATTCTTGGAAAAAATTAGTATATTTTATACCCAGTACTTGGTTTAGAAATATAATCACATCTCCAATTTCCTCAATAAATTTATTTATCTTCAAATTATTTTTCATTATGGGAGTGGAAGTTTGTGAATTGGTCAACCAATAGATATTAGATGTAGCCTATAATTCACTACAAATAACCCAAGGCGTGTTGGCACATAACTTAGCGTTCACCCAAAGCACACAAGGGTACCAGATCCCTCTTTAGAGTTACTTGTCCAAAATGTTAGCATGATTACATATGTATATATCTAGTTTTATAACAAATGGTAAATAATCCACAATGCATAAGCTAGATCTAAATCTAAACCATATGAAAAATTAACTTAAATAATGATTATAATGAGATTTACCATGTAAGAACCATATTCAGTCACATCTAACATCAATATCCCACTAATATGATCCATTATATTAAATACTATAAAACACAGAACCTTCATACATCAAGATCCAGTTTCCATATTCACACACACTAAAAAATCTGCAACATAACTCTACAATAATTAGGACTGTCTAAACTACAAAAATCAATATATATATATGGGGAGTTTCCCTTTACCACTTATGCACCTTTCAAAAATAGACTACATGCTAAGAATAGCCATGCACATTTACAAGAAAATTAAAAAGCATGCAAGTGATAATAATAAATCTTCTATTAGTTAACTCCTAAAATAGATCCTATTATTAGACTAAGAATATGTATGGCACTCAAATTGATGCAAAACCCAAAATAGCCTTGCATGAAATGCAAGTCTTCATATCTTTGCATTCTCCACACTCTATCTCCAAAAATATCCCAAATATTCAAAAGTGGCTAAGTCTTGTGTACACTTGTCATATGTGCATGTTGTTATGATATAGTTCCGCATCCTTCTATGTGTAATTTGTCCACGTGCTTAATCCTTATGCACCTTCATAGTTGAACTATATTTTATCTTCTCAACATTACCCCACACTAAATGAATTACCACCCCTATGAATGGGTAATCTTAACTTATATATCGAAAGTAAAGAATAATGAATGAAAGAATGAATATTTGTTTAAAAAAAAGAATGAGATATCATTCAGTGCTCTCCTTCATAACATGCAATATTAATTCTGAAAACTCATTCTTAACTTCTACCTCCAATGCTTTCCAATCACTTGATGCCTCACTTGTTTTGTATGGGATATCTGTGACTATGATATCTAGTTCATCTTGATTCATGTTATCTTTTCCATTTAGTAAGATTCTACAAATATTTTCCATAATATAAATCATGCCCGTCATATAGTCCATCTTCCCAGTAATATAGTTGCCTATCTCCTTCAGCCTATTTTCATGTGGTTCTTGGGAACTTGTAAGAACTTTTCACTTCTCTTCCACCAAAGCAAGTATCTCCATGTGCCCAAGTGTCTCATTATTCATGGATTTAAGGACTTCATTATCTTATGAAAATTTTCTCTTCCTAACAATTACAACAGGTGTCATGTGCATGTTCAAGGCCTGATCTACCTTCTTTAATTCATCTCCCAAGGCTTGTAAAAATGACTCAGAACTTGAAATTTTTATGGTAATGGCATATTTTACCCTTTTTTCTTCCCCGGCAGGGTCTTTTGGTGTGGACATACGCACAGGCCCTTCCTCTATGACCAATTTTACAAGTTTACATATATAGTGCATTACAGATGGAAATTTTTCTTTAACTTGAGATTCCAGATGTGGCCTTATGTTAATAATATAATCAATAATCTCCTCAGCCATACTGATCAATTCTTACATCTTTATCTTGGACTTTTCCTTCTCTTTTTTGAGGTGCTTTATTTATGCATCCCTATCCTTGTTGTCATCTATCAACACCTTAATTTTTTATTCTTTGTCTATGTTCTTGCACACAACCTTTACAGATAAATTTATTGAGGAATTTCTCACTTTTTCATCTAACATAACATTTGGCTTACCATTTATGTGTCAGATTTGAGGTGATTTTTTCATTCTACGTGAGACGCATGATTCTTTACACACATCAAAGTAAGGTTCATCCATATGATTCTACATTGACCATGAAAACTACTTCCATTTGTGTGCATTCACCATCTATGTATCCATAAAATATAAACCATACAAGTCCTTAGCTTCCACAATAATCTTGAAGCACACATAAATTATCTTGCTGATATCATCCACATATCCAACTGTGGGATTTACACAGTTTTTTCCTTCTTTTTTATCCCTTATTCTTTTGATTTTAGGAACCTAGACACCTGAATCTAGAATTGGGCCTTCACTCTTTTTTGCTTCAGTTTATTTCAGCCTCTCGACATCATTATTCATCTCCTCATCATGAGGCTCATTTGTAACCTCAGGATACACTGGTGTTCCTGGTGTGCTTTCTATGGACTCATCCTCCTCTTCGTCCTTAAGGTTTAGCTTGTGCCTTATTTAGTTCTTAAGATCTCCCTTTTGAGGTGAAATCCTTGGTGAACTCCTTAATGGTTGTGATGATCCTATTCCCTAAACCCTTGTCCTCCTAAACACTTTATTGAAGTGTAGCTCTTTGGATGTCTACTCCACATTGATTTCTATTATGTTTGTCTCAAACACTTCATCCTATTTCTCCTATGATTGGTGCGTCACCTTGCACTCTTTCTTTTCTCCATCCGTAGGCTATATTTTGTCACTATGGTCCAACCCACCACTATCTTCATGAATTTATTCTTCTTCTTTATCTTGAATGGATGAAGTAGGAGTTTTAGCTACTAATGTGCCAACTATGTTCTTCCCTTTAAACAAGATTGGTAGTTTGAACTCATTCTCTGGATAATTTCCATTCTCTAGCCTAGGCTTAAGTTGGATGTATACCAATGCTTCTCCACTGTTATGTATTTTCAAGCTCATAGGCTTCATATGTATGTCATCCAAAATGTATCTTTCAATATAACAAGACTTACTAGGATAGATGTAAGTTTTTTGTAGAGTGTGGTAGTCATAATGCACCTTATCAGCATTGTAGATTAACCTGCACATGTCTGAGAGTCTTTGGAAAATTGCCTGAAAGAACCACATAATGAAAGCATAGGGAATTTTACACTACTTACTCCATGTCCTATCCTTTATCAAAAAACACATGATGTAAAAGTGTTGATAGACTGAAAATTATACTAACTTTCCTACCACAGCGGGAAGCTCCTTAGGTATTCACCACTCTTCTTTAAATGTGTGGCATAGTATTGCACACCACATTTATACCCTTCATTTGAATGGACCACTCATGGTCCCCTCAAAAAGATAATTTTTGAATATTTTTGTGAGAGATTTATTTTTTACAGGGTACTCCCGCATTTTGTTCTTCGACCTATCGTGAAATCCAATATCCACAAACACAAGGGAGAATAGAATAACACCATAGCTAATTTTCTCACATGTACATGCCTCTTCAATGATCATCTAAAAAATGTATCCATCTAAGTTGTAAGTCTCCCCTTGTGATATTTTCTTTGCAATATGCAGCAACAAAGTGTTCACCTATGACCATCTCTCTTGGGCATTCAATTTTTTCAACAAGTGTGAGGCTACCTATATGACCAGATACTTCCTTAACTTTTAAATATCCATACCGCACCCACCTTTTATATAACCCAACTCCTTGTTGCTAGAATTGTTTCTTTATCAATTAGGTCGCCACTCACCTATGTGTATGTGCTTTTCAAACATGTCAAAGAGTTGATCAAGGATGTGGTGATCCTCATTCGTTGCCCAATAAAATAGAAAAATTCCACATAGAATCTACTCATTAGCCACTATTATAAGTTTTCAATATTTTTGAAATAAGTAAGTTCTCTTCAAACCCCAAATGTTAGTATATCACCCAGCCTAACTGGGAGCTCACCCGAGGTGTGTACAGGCACTGAGAACCTCCTTTATATGACATTTGCAAGAATATTCATCACCATTAGAGAGAGACAATGCACAGATATGACTGTATGCATTCTAAGACAGAAAGAAGGAGACTAGATCTAAGTATAAATGCACCATACTATAGATGTGAACATCACTATAACAAGGAAGAATCAGATCTCAGCCATGAGCATTACTAAGAACACAAGGGTTTGGATCCATAAACATGAAAGAAAAATGTATAGATCAAGACCATAACATAGATATTCAGAACCTCTTCATTATCTATATATTCATCACATTACAGTAGCCAATGATACATTAAAGATTCCATGAATGGAGATCATACAACAACAGAGTCTCACCATGCTTCCATAGTAACTTCATTACAGAGCTTACAATTTTTCATTACATTCTATCTATCTCATCTTACTATCTACCCTCTCAGGTGTCATGCAAATCAATACATAAGAGAGAACATGGAAGGAATCTCCCCTAACCAAATCATCATTACCCACAAAACATGCCAAATGTCATCATGTCTTTCCCTAATTGAGTATCCTTAGCATGCAAGTGCCAGCTAGCCCATAACAACCTTGACTCCTTATCTGGTTATGATAACCATAATGATGCCTTGGGATATGCTTTCTTGAGCTGCAAGCCTCCATAACCTATCATTATCAATAACTGTACCTGGTCACTTTTCCATTTTCTCCCTTAACGTAACTTCATTCATAGTCTAAAATGACTAAGTCCCAGATCCATCCTTCCTGGGGCGAGCCCTCACACATCCCCAAAATCTACTTCCACGTGCCTCTATGCCTTGTTCCTATGTGCCACATTCCTGTGCCCTAGGTACTTGGTCATTTTAGGGGCTCAACATCACCCCACACTAATGTGATTTCCACCCATGGCAATCCTCCATGCCCCTTGAACAAAACTTTGACGACCAAAAAATATGTCAAGGAAAAATTTGTTGCATGGTTTAACCACTAAACGCATGACTGGAAGAGTTCAGGGAAATATGCATCTATTTCATCATTTAACTTCCCCCATGCCTTCAACTCTGCTAATTCCTTCCCTGGCACTTCCCCTACAATGTTGGGCACTTGATCTAGGGTGACTTCCTCCACTTTCCCCTT
Source organism: Taxus chinensis (assembly GCA_019776745.2). NCBI lineage: Eukaryota > Viridiplantae > Streptophyta > Pinopsida > Cupressales > Taxaceae > Taxus > Taxus chinensis. The sequence continues at coordinate 288,178,880 of CM034157.1, forward strand.
GAGCTCATTTATAGCCACCAATAGCTCTGTGTAGATACCTTCAAACTCATCCATCCACTCAGTGATGGAATCCCAGAGCTCACCAATCTTGTAATCCATTTTCTCATGCTTTTTTTTTATCTTATCTTTCTGAGTTGTGGTATCAACAATCAACTGTGTGTGCTCAGACTTGTTAGTAGGGATCTTCTCCTACAAGGCTTTAAGAGTGGCCTCCTCCTCTATCACTCATGCATCAATGATTGGCTCACACTTCCTGCAACTGTTAAAGCCCCTATCTACCAATGTGTTTTCTTCCTTGAGTTGGGTAAGTAAATCCTCCAACTCAGTGATCTGGGCTTCAATGATTTTGTTCTCTTCTTTTTCCTTGGTGAGCTCTGTAGCTATTGGTCCCGTGCCATCCTTGACATTTGCAAGCAACATCCCTACAAGGTCCTTGAGATACTCCATCTCATCCCCATAATTTGTCCTGGCCTGGCTTACCATGGTTAGAAATTATCCAAAAATTCCTTTAATGAGGGCATCAAATCAAGCATAGTCCTCCTTGGTTCTTCTCGCCCTTTAGTCCATGGTACAATCTTTCTACTTCCTTTTCTTTTTCCTTCTTCACCATGACTAAGGTCCAAATAGTGGCCCCTGCATCCAAGCTACATCGAATCACCTTCAAGGACATATTTTGAAGTGTGTTGCATGCCTGCTCATCTGTTAGGTGGCTAGGATCCACCACTTTATATGTCTCTCCTCCCTTCTTCTTCAAATGAATGGTCTCGATCACGTGATCATTGACCTCAAATTCAGGTTCTTCAGAGTGGCAATGCAGGTTCCAGCTTAGCATTTTTCTAGTTCTGGGCATGCCTCCTTCCTCCTCCATAAGATCCCAACTATGTAGCTTCTCTGGGGGGAGTGTACCTTGAAATATTGTGTGCAACACCTTTTTGGGATCATCCATGAAATCCATATGAGGAGACATGGGTGTCCACTTTCTCCTTGTTTCCTTGTGCTTCGATGATTTTTGCTTCTTCGATCCCAGAGTGAACCCCTTGTCCTCCTTTATGAAAAATGAGTCCCCCTTCTCTTTCTTTGTGTCACTGGTGGTATGGATGGGTGAAGCTTGACACACTGGACTCTTTTTTGACCCTTCTGTAGCATGTTCCTTTTCTTTGTTACGTGCCTCTCCTATTTCCTTGGCCTTTTCTTTGGCCCTTCTCTTCTCTTGCTCCTCGAGCTCTGCCTCTAGCTCCTCCCTGAAAGTAGTGTGGTCCTACTCCTCTTCTTTTGAGCCTGTCATGGAACTTGATACATTGTGTACCTTATGTTTCTTCTGTTCCATCTCCTCTTCCTCCTACTCCTCCTCTCCCTCACACTCTGGATATGAATCCTCAGTGCTACCTTGCTGTGAAGTACTCACACCCTTGTTACCATTGTGTCACATGTAATACTTCCTCTTCTTGGAGGTGTCCAGCTCCCCAACCCATTCTTCTTCTTCTTTCTTCTTCTTCACCCTGTACTACTTTCATTGGTGGGATTGGCACCTCCCATGGTTTTGGAAAGGGGGAGTCTGTAATCTCCACTTCAATACCCCCTTTAGTCTTGGGGTGTAACTACATAAATACTCGATGGACATATCCTTTGATGGTGACATTGAATTGTGGCTGCAAGTCCAGGAAATACGACTCCAAAACCTTGACATATGTGGGTTGGGTACCATACTTATATGTAGTGTGAAGGGTATGGACATCAACATCCACTTTATCTACATCAAAGGTCAGCTTCTGCACATCCTTTAATCAGTTGATGGAGTACTTCAAGTATCTAGTAGTGAATGTGAATGGGAGCTTGCACCATGGCCCCATCTCTCCTTTGGCCATCATAAATCTTGCTAAGCAGAAATGTTATGTGATGTGAATTTGACCTAGTCTCCAACAACTCATGGTAGTTCATGGGGGATACGCCATTCATTCTCAAAAGCCTCACGTAACCATTAATACCATAAGTTCACTTGTGCCTTGTAGGCAATCGAGATGGTCCCATCACAAGTGAATTGTGCAAACTGTACTACAGGAGATGAGTGCACTGGTGGGTGAACCCATATGTTTCCATCTGGCCCATCTGGGACAAAAATTTCCCATAATATGATTAACATAAAGTATGGATCCCCATGTGATCTTTACACCAACCTCATTCTGCACTCGTGCCTCCTCAATAATGTTGTTTGCAATAAACTCTACAAAACTGTAATGTGCCATTTTTGACACTCTGTAGGCCTCATACAAGAATATCCTATTGATGTCTATCCATCTTTTTTATGCTCCCAATTTTCAACTAATGAGTTGGGAAGTGACACTTAAAGCCAGGTCTAGAAGATCCACAATCACCTAAGCCCTTCCCCCTTTCTCATAGTTCAGTTGTTTTGCTAACTCTTCAATTTTTGCAGTGGCACATAAATCAAGTGCCATATTCTCACCAGTGTTTCACAGGCATGTTACTATTCTAATTAAATGGCCTGTAATCCTCATTCTTCTCCCCATAAAGTAGAAGAAGTCCTCGTGTACCCGTGACATCAACCACCTGAACAGTGGGGTGGGTTTTGCAAAGAATGACAGCTCCCATAGCTGCAGGACTCCAGTTTTCTGCAATTCTTGTTGTACTGAGTTGTCAACCTTAGGGTTTCTGAGCTCATCTACTGTGGGAGTGTCTGAAACTAAATCCGCCCACATCAGCTTCTCATTGTCACTCGTTTGGTGGTTATATTCATTGATCTTGCACCTGTAAAGCTTCAAACTCCATTTTTTGGTCTTAATCACACTCGAGGGGTATTGCATCTCTGAGTATACCTCAACGGGTTCCTCCTTCTCCACCTCTGGTCTCTTTGTTTGAGGTTTCTTGGGTGCCATTTCTATTTTTCTCTTTCACTCTTTCATGCCCTAGGTGCTTTCTACTTTTATTTCGTCTACCCACCCATGGTGACTTCCATAATTCTCTCTCATGCAACCCCTTCTTGCTCTGATGTATTATTTCCTTCTTTCTATGCCACAAGATCACACCACAACTCGTTCAACTCAATTAGTTTGTTACAAGTACCTCACTTTCTTCTCAAAACCCTCATCACACTTTAAGCTGGGAGCACAAAAAAATTCTGTAAGGAAAGTAGTTTAAATGACTACCTTTACCCTCTATTTATACTTTTTCAACACCTTAAAGTTCCTTGAACCACGTGTCTTAATTTCTCTTTTTAATAAAACACTTTTTACTTAAGTTAACTTCTGTGACTTCCCTCCTTGCACTGCAGTCATAACCTTCTGGTGTGCCAACACTACTTTACTGCCACATACCTCCTTCGTGTGCCTCACCATGTTGAAGTACATAACCTCTGTACTATCCACCAAGTAGTTCCCCATGGTGCCACCTACCTCATGTTGCATTATGCAATCATTTTTCCCCTTCTGCGTGGTCTTTTCTCAATTCAGTTGTTTCTTCCCCAAGACACCTTTATACCCACATGAACTTGAACACCTTATACACCGTACCACTCGATCTTCTACCTTTGCGCTCATCATCCCAGAATGAGTTCTCCAACAGTTTATCTTCACAAAGAATTTTTCAACCATATCCAAAACATATCTTCCTAGTCCACCCCACACTAAAAGTATGTGTGGTCCTCTATGCATGGAATCACTTATAATGCAATTAGCTACTGGTGCACCAATGTGCAACACAACACCGGAAATAAAATTAAAAAAAAAAATGAAGAGGAAAGGAAACACATACAAAATAAAATGCAGGAAGGGAAATCCTAAGCTAATTGGCACTACTACCTTATTTACAAACACCAAGAAGACTTATTTATAGTAGGGCTTCAACCTACTCCCATTAAAGAAACCAGGAAACCATGTGCCATTTAGCACTTCTAACTGGAAAGCACCTGAATCAAGTATATACGTGATAATGTATGGTCCCAACCAATGGAATTTAAACTTCCTAGGGTGGTGCAGAAACTTTGAATCCTACAAGAGAACTATCTACCCCACCTCAAGCTTCTTATTCTTGATATGTCTATCATGTCATGCCTTCTGTGTGGAGTTTGTCATTTTTTGAGTCCAGCGAGCCATGGCTTACCTCTCATCCAATTGCATCAATTTTTCAATATGTTCCTCAAGCGCTTGTTCGTTAACTAATCCTTCTCCATGTGTAATACGTAGAGAAGGTAACATGAATTCAATAGGTAATACTACCTCTGTGCCAAACACCAACTGAAAGGGTGTTGCTTTGTTCAACCTCTTGTAAGTGGTCTGATACAACCATAACATGGCAGAGACTTTTTCATCCCAATATTTTCTTCCCACATCACAAATCTTGGTCAATGTGTGACTCAAAATTTTGTTAAAGGCCTCAGTAATCCCATTGGCTCGTGGGTGATAGGGTGTGGTCTTGTGATGCGCCACCATAAATTCAACTAATAATATCTGAATGATTTCATTCAAGAAGTGTGTTCCCCTATCACTTGTTAAGCTCAACGGACATCCATACCTGGTTATTATGTTCTCCCATAGAAATCTTGTTGTTGTAGCCATGGTATAATCTTTCATATGTGTCACTTCTACCCACCTTGTAAGATAATCAATACAAGTAATAACATAGCGCAAACCTACCCTATGTGTCGGTGGGGAAATTGGGCCTACAAATTCAATTTCCCACTTCTTGAATGGTTCTGCACTAGTAATTGATCTCAAATTAATTTCATCTTGACACCCAGGCTTTCCAAGGAACTGAAAATTATCACAACCTTTTACATACTCCGTGCAATCCTTATATAATGTCTCCCACCATAAGCCAACCATTAAAACCTTGCACATGGTGGCCCTCCCAGCATAATGTCCACCTGTAATACCACCATGAGATTCCTCCATAATAGCTCCAGGCTCATGTTCAAGTACACACCAACACAAAATTTCATCCTGACCTAGTTTATACAAGTCTCCACTAATCAACATGTAGGGTGCGATGCGAATGACAAGTTGTTTCTTCTCTATGCTCTTCATTCCTTTGGGTGCCACACCCATTCACAAAAAGATAACAATGTCTTCCAAATCAGAGGGTGCGCTACAGTCTGAACAACTGAGCATCTGGCATTGTGTCCTCAATGCTCTGCACATCCTCACCTGAATTAATCCTCGACAAATGATCAGGTCCTAAATTACTCTTCCCTGGTTTTACCACAACCGTAAATTCAAACTCCTGAAACAATAATACCCAATGACATATGTGCCCTTGTAAAATGGGATTGTTTACCAAATACTTCAAAGCCATATGGTCTGTGTAGAAGATAAAAGGTGTTTCCAGCAAATACTGTCTAAATTTATGCAGTAGGTAGATCATGGACAATGCTTCACGCTCTGTGGTAGTATAATTATGTTCATCTGGAGTTAGCTTCCTACTGGAAAAACATAAGGGGTGATCAAAAATTCCCTCTCCAGGTTGTGCTAACACCACTCCAATCACCATACCTGAAGCATCCATGTGTACATGAAATGTCTTACCCCACGAGGGAAAGTGCAGGATGGGCACAGTAGTAAGTTTTTCCTTCAAAGTGTCAAATTCCACCTGTTGTGCCTCACCCCAGTGAAATGTTCCTTTATGCTTCAACAACTCCTCTAATGGTGTGGAAATTTTGGCATACCCCCTAATGAATTTTCTGTAGTACCCCATATGCCCTAGAAACCCATGTACTGTGCTCTGATTGGTGGGTTCCTTTAAGCCCAAAATTACAGCAACCTTGGCAAGATCCACCAACAACCCTTCTTTGCAAATGATATGACCAAGTAGCATGCCAAAAGGAGTGGAAAAAATACACTTCTTAATATTGAGAGAGATGCTCAATTTCCTGCACCTCTTGAACATCATCCTCAGATTTTCACAATGATCCTTCACTAGCCCATACACCATCCAATCATCCAGGTAGACTTGAAGAAACTTGTGAATGAAATCCTGAAATGCTTGTACTACAATGTGTGAAAAGACAACAGGTGCATTCTTTAGCCTGAATGACATAACTGTGTAAGAAAAATTTCCCCATTCAGTGGTGAAAGTCATTTTCTCCTGGTCTTCCTTCACAATCCTTACCTAGTGATAACCCAAAAATCCATCTGTGAAAGAATAGATCTCATGCCCCACAACTCCTTCTAGAATCTCTTCAGTAAAGGGCATTGGAAATGGATCTATAACACAAGCAACATTCAAATCTCTATAGTCTACACATATCTGTATCCTTCCATCCTTCTTAATAATGATTACCATGGGGCTAACCCATTCAGATTCCTCAATGGCCTCAATAATCCCAGACTCCAACATCTTGTTAATTTCTTCCTTCACTTTCACACAAGTTAGGATTCATCCTGTAGGGCCTCTTTCTGACTGGTCGTGCCCCTTCCTTCAGCTTGATCCACATTTCTCCAAGAGAGTGATGGACCCCTTTTAACTCATGGTACACATGAGAGGGATCATTCTTGTCTAAGTGAGAAACGACCATGTCCCTTGGAATGTCTGAATCCCAAATGGCAGCTAGAATGTCACTAAGAATTGAAACACTTTTGACATGCTATTCCATAAATTTGTAGATAGCTTTAAGCACAAAAATGGTACAATCATATCACCCTTTAGAATTTCCCAGTCTATTATCCATAAAATGGAGTTTCTTGAAAATTTGCTCAACTTGCTCATCATCCATAGTAGGTTCAACATGCGATTTCCTTTTACCTGCACTTTTACCAATTTATTTGAGTTCATCTTTGAGGTCCAAAACCTCCCTTTCCAATGTTGGAACATAATGATTAAGTAATTTGGCCAACCCTTAATTAATATGGGTCCATCACTATTATATAGGTTAAATATTTAATAATATGAAATACTTTTCTATTATTAAATATTCATACCTAGGTAATATACATTAGGTAAGTATTTAATAATGTGAATAATTTATGTTTATATTTATTAAATATACTAACCTAGGTATATGTGTCAACCATTTAGGTTAAAAAGGTGGGTGGGGAGGCATACCCGATCACCTTATATAAAAAGGAATTTAGGTCCTCATTTGATATATTCAGGAAATATATCAAAGGTGTGTGTAGACACCAAATTTGGGTCTTACGACACCCTGTGTCCCGCATCTCGTCTCGCAACCTAACCCTACCTCACCACCTAAACCTTACACACTTAATTATTTATTAATTACCTTATAATTAATAAATAAACATCTCCAACCCTGCCACCTCACCTCGCCACCTAACCATGACCTAGCCCTAACCCTAAACTAACCTAATTAAGACCTATAACTTGGTCTAAACCCACACCCATGACTCGTCACCCCTCACACGCACCAAAACGAACCTAATAATGACTTGACCAACCCCACAACTGACTCCTCAGGAGAAAAGGAGGGAAAGTTGGCTATTTTACTAAAAATAGCCAAATTTGATCTAACCGACAGCCAGTACCTACTGCAACCGGCATCCGTTAGGCAACCACCATTGGTTCCTTGTAAATGACCTCTCCCAACCAAAACAAAAGGATCTGAATTCATTTGCAAGGATCCAAATTCATTTGCAAGAGAGAGACAAGTGAGAGAGAGAAGAGGTTGCAGAGAGGAGTATTGAGCCCAAGACTGTAACTGAGAAACTAGATCACTGTCACACTCATCGAAACATTGGGAGAGTCAGAGGATAGCTTCATCAGCTCACTTCTGATTGCCGGATCATCCCAACTGAGCCTTGCCTTCACCACTACATTCCTTGGACCTACATCTGCATCAAAAACTAGTAAGTAGTCTCTTTTATTACCTTGTATGCTTCTAGACACTACTTTGTGAACTTTTGATTCATAGTGATTATAAGATCACTCCTGGATCTACCACCCGGCAGCACCCTACACCTAACCTCCATTCATCCATCTCTATATTGCCCCAAAGACAACATTCTCACTCTTCGAGTCTTCTCTATCACCCTACTACTCCCCTCAACCATCTCTATATTGCCCCAAAGACAACTTTCTCACTCTTCGAGTCTTCTCTATCACCCTACTACTCCCCTCAACCATCTACCAACCTTCTAAACCCCATAACCTCCTTACAACCAACCTCCATTTAAAATCCCCTAAATCACTGCCCCTACCAATATCGGTTATCCCCTACCAGTATCAGTTTTATAACCGCGGTCGGTTATCCAGTGACCGACATCGGTCACTGTGACTTATACCAAAAACAAATCTTTCACCTATTTACCTCCAAACAATATCATATCCAGCCTTGTCTATCCCTTTAACCTCGATCTGAACTTATCAATAACCAGTGACCAAACAAACATAGCATGACATTTTATTGTTGGTAGTTTAGTCTTTATTGCTTTTAGTAACGAGGTACCTAAATCATGATTTCACAATAGATTCTTTATTATCATTTGCATTAATTTTTATTAAAAGGGAACTGACCACCTTTGAAAGGAAGTCTAATATTTCCTAGACCCAAGGTAGTTCCCTCACTTATTGTTTAACGAAAATCTGGTGGTCTTGCATTCTTATTCACAGGTAGTCCTTCCTTGACAAAAAGGAGCTCCTCACAATCGGTCTGATCTCTCGACGGTACGTGCACACCTTCCCAACACTCAACAGGTATTCCTCCTAGCCCTAACCCTTATTTGTTTCTCAAGAGAATGAAAAGATAGAAATAACTCTATTCTGGAACAAAATTCTGTGTGAAACATTTTGGCACGCCCGGTGGGACCCTTCTCGGGTTTCTTTCTTTCTTACTTGTTTTCATGTAGGGAGCACACTTGTTGTTTATTTCTTCTAAATATTTGCAAAATATTTTATCATTTTGGTAAAACAACTTGTCTTTCTTTCACATCTTTGCATTAGTGAAAGTCATCTTCTTGACCTCTTCTCTTTCTTTGCTTCATCGAATATCATTTTCGATTTGGGTTTAAAACATGTGCATCACATTATTGCCTGTTGTTTTTAATTATAGTAAACATATATTAAGTAACAGGTGGTACACATGGGGTTTATATCAATGGTATTGACAAGAAATTAATCTTACTCTCACTGCACAACACATACTAAATCACATCATAATCTACACAACATCTCAAACATCCTTCCTTTCTGCAGTATTCCTCCGCCCGACTGAGGTAGCATTACAATCCAAAAAAAAGTTAACATCTCCCTTAGGTATTTTTTTTATGATTGACATCATCTTACATCTAAGGCATAAGCCCAAATTTATTAAAACTAATCCTAGGGTTAGTCTCTTGATTTGCTTGTGTATCTTGCTTTTTTTATTTTTTTTCTTTTTTTCTTTCAATTATGTTTCTCTGTTATACCCTGTCTAAGTGATCACTTCAGACAGTTTGGTGGATATACTAAGCCTTGTTATCCCTAAACCAGTAGCCTTTTACATTCCCTCTTTGCCTTCACAGTGACCGACACCGGTGCTCTTCTACCGACATTGGTTACACTAACCAATGCCGGCTACTGTCTGACTGACATCGGTTACCAGACCGATATCAGTTACTATGTTTCACAGTTCCTGAAAAACTAACAACCTATCAATTCAAACATTTTGTTGTTGTTTCTATTCCTAATTGACTAATTCCCTGCTATATCCTCTTGTCGATGGTTTTTATCACCCGGAAACAAGCTCTAGCCATGGTTTCACATGCTTGTTCTCTATCTTTGCCTGATGTCACCCCCTTCAGATGGTATGCCGGAATCCTACGGACACCAATGCTGTAACCAAGATGTCGGTAGAAGAGGATCTAGATTTTGTTAAATTTTTGGATGCTAATCTTGGTGCTATAGGCAATATTATTTGTCTCAGAACCCCTGACCATACACCTGACGGCTCAGCTCCTCTTTGGTATGCCTATTAGTATAGCCACTCAGGCTTAGCTCCTTACCCACCTAATAAATCTGTCCTGATTGTGATCATCCTGAGCCCCAGGGTCCTAGCTCAGCAGAAACGGTGATTCATACTGCACCAATTGGCCTTCCTTTGAAAAAAAAGGAGGCCCCAAGATGTCACTAAGCAAATCCACTACCCCTACCTCATCTCTCTAGCAGATTACCTCTTTAATCACTTTGGGCTCTATGCACTTAGACGCAAGATGATGTCAATCCCTAAACAAAAGACTCTAAGGCCACCTTGTCAAGTTTCCTCAAACTCATCTGGTGGCCTCAACATCTTGTATAGGACTATCCTCAATCAGGCTGCCCCAGGACATACATCATGGGATAGGGGGGATGTTTCCCCATGGTTGTTTCCGGCCACCACGTCATATGATGGCCTCGTCATCTAACTAGGTAAACATGTGTTGTACACAGAAGAAGCCATGCCTAAGATTAATTTCAATCATCAATATCCGTGGATATAAACCCCCATCGTGTACGAACCACTGTGTACTTAATCTACATTCACTAGAATTAAAAATCAGATTATCTCAAGAATAGCCTGATCTGCATCGTGAATTTTAAACCCAAATTAAAGGATGATATTCGCCATGAAGCAAAGATAAGTTGGAAGGAGGATGTAAGAAGATTGACTTACCCCCACTCAAACTCTATGATCCATCTAGATGTCGACCTATAGGAAATGATGAATCTAAAATCTGTGCCTACCAACGCACACCAGGACACAAAATATTTTGATGCAATAGCTTTAGAAGAAAGCCAAACTTCACAAGTGTGCTCCCTATCTCGGATGGAAAAACTAAAAGCCAGACAACTTATGGAAAGAAAATCCCTTAGCTCCGATCCCTTCTCCTATACCACCTATCCCCGGTGCTCACCAAAATCTTTCATCATTGCAACCCCACCTCTCGAGAACAATGACTTATCCCTGTCATCTTCCTCATCTTGTATTCACGAGATCAACATGATTAGCATTGCTACTCGAGGTCAGAAAAAACAATGGAAAAAGCTAAAGAGAGCACACCTTCAGACCTCTCTTTCTCCTTCCACCATTCCGATCGCACCACCACCTAAAGTGGTTATTCATGGACCTTCCTATCTAGTCTCTGATGGAGTTTCCCATCGCACCATGATAAAAAAACTTCACCAATCTCCTATAAAAAATGACACTCTATGATCTCATTCAAACATCTGAATCTCATCGAAAAGCTCTAATTGAGATCCTCCAAGGGATACAGGTCCTACCTAACAAAACCCTACCCGTCACCTCCATCTTAACACCCAACCACGTCGCTTCTCTCACCAAACAACCTACCTCCACAACCACCTCTGTGCCTGTACAGCAAGCCACTGCTGTCAGTTTTTCTAAAGAAGAAATTATCGTCTTTGGTGTAGAAGATCCTGACCCTGCTCTTTTCATCTCGGATTACGTCTAGGACATCTAGGTACGTCGTTTTATGATCGACGGGGGTGATAGCCTAAACATCGTCTCTTCCAAATCCTTCCAATAGATGAATATCCCCTCCTAGTTACATGTGTGCCAACCCCACCATGGTTGCGTTCATTCAACGATGCTATTACTTCTACCCTAGGCATTGTGATCCTTAACATTCATGTAGTGCCATGTACCTTTCCTGAAACTCTTCTTTGTACTTTGAGGGAGAGTTCCAATACAACATGTTGTTAGGCCGTCCCTTAGATCTGGGCTATGGGATGCATTCCCTCCACCTTACATAGATGCATAAAATTCGAGTATGAGGGGAAGTCATACATCTATCGCAGCTGACGCTCTCCCCCTTCAAAACCTGCAATATGTTATACCACCCTAATGATGTGCTTTTACCAGTCAAGGCACCCATTGATCTAATACAACCATCTACTTCAACCACGCCTCAACCATCCACCTTAGCCACACCCACACCTTACAACCAATGAAACCACCGACGCGAATACCTCTTCCTTCCTCGTGGACAACATTCGAACCTCGGATCCCTTGATAGGTGTTTTTTCAATGCCTTATGCTTGGGGGAGTACCACCTATACAACATTAGTCACCTTCCATACCCCACAATAGTATGGATAGTTACATGCGCATCCTACCTACGACCATCGTGTGGGGGAGGTGATCTCCTATGAACTCACCTAGTTACCGCACCAACCTAATGTATGGGGGTTTCGACACATCCTCTGTCACCCCTGAACCTCCCCTTGGTGTGGTTCCCTTCTAATCTGATTTCCAATATCTAACCAACCGTCGTTTCACCCTCACCTTCCTAACTCACTATGCTTGGAAAGAGTTTTGGTTTCGGTCTTTATGAACAAGGCCGACATACAATCATTCCCATGGACTACACGCAAACACAAAGATCATAGTGGTCTTAGATTTTCTTGAACCACCTACACCGAAGAAACCTCATGTCAATTGTATCCAGGAAGACGACAAATTCACCCCTTTCTAAACCATCATCACCCATTTTTCCATCTTCACCCACGGAGTCGATAAACCCGGAATCTATCCCTCCTAACTTTTTTTTCATGAATGCTATCTTCCTAGGTCCTCTCACTTATCAAAACGATGGTGAAGACCCATATTCTCTCCCTGTTTTGTATACATACATGATCGACGAATAATCCCCTTCGATTAATGTTGTGGAGTGCTAGGATGATGATTCCATCATCACCTACCTTGGTGTAGATGACTCTTATATTCAATGCACCTTACCATCTAAAACCAAAACCATGTTGAATGAGTCGACTATAGAAATCAACATCCACATGGAGGACGATCCTCACACTGTAAAGATCAGACAATCTCTCGACGCATCAGAACAAGCCACCTTCACTACCTTCCTCTGTGCCCGTAATCAAGATTTCACTTGGTCCTACGCCGACATGCCAGGAATCGATCCTGACATTGTTGTCCATAACATCACTCTAAAACCAAATACAAATCCCTTCCCTTAGAATATCTCTCTAGGATATTCTCACCAATGATGACTTCCACCAAGAGCGGTTAGCCCAATTGGAGCTTCTTGACGAGTGTCGTCTTACAGCTCTTGACCACCTTCAAATTTATCAAAAGCACATCAAGTGTGCTTATGATAAGTGAATTCATGAGTGTACCTTTAAGATTGGTGATCTTATCCTCAAAGAGAATCAACATGTAACCAAAATAGAAAAGAGAAAACGTGGAAAATTTGCTCCTAATTGGATTGGGCCTTACATTATCACTCACACTTATGGATTAGGTACTTATTGTTTAGCTTCTCTTAATGGTAAACTTGAGCCTGAACCCCTTAATGCCTTGCATCTCCGACCATTCTACTATTGAATTTAGTGTTACATCACTTCTTATCTACCTTACGCTCATCCCTTGAGCTCATTTACCACCTCATACACCTTGTTTCATGCATCTCAAAGTAGAATCAAACTCACATGGTTTGATCATCACCTCCTCTTAAAGATGCCTTCCCCTTTTTAGTCTGGTCCATGACTTAAAAGTATCAAAATAACAAGTTCTCAATTATACAATTATGGGATGTTCTTGAGCCAAACTTGTTGCAAAACTAGATGCTTCATGCCAAACGGACATCTAGACCTCTAAGCTATAAACTAGACTGCTCCCTCAAAGGACAACTATGTGCAAAAGCCACATCTATTATTATTAACTAGATTGCTCCCTCAAAGGATAGCTATGTGCAAAATCCGCATCATGCTACTATAAGTAGACTGTTCCCTTGAAGGACAGCTATATAAAGTCAGCCTCTATCAAAAGCTTCTCGCATTGATCAGCTTCGTGAAGACCTCAAGAACAACAAAATGCATATCCCATATAGACTTCCCACATCGATCAGTCTATATACAGAAAAATAAAAGCAGTATTCAAAAGAACTTTTGAGTCATGGACTTGTCTATTTAGGTTTGGTTATCTTTCGTCAGAATAATCACCTTATAACAAGTTCTCTACGCCCCAGCTATACCATCCACCTCACCTCACCATTCTTCAAAACAACAAAACTCAAGGGACGTGACGTATATCCGATATATTGTGATTATACAACTCTTTTCACCTATCAACTTCTCACCTATGCAAGGTACCTAGGGATTCAAGCTCATCCTATGATAATACGTGGTTTGTTTAGCTCTTTCCAACTATGGGACACTTTTGCCTCTTTTACCCGAATCTAGGATTATGTGTTGACCTTAATCAGGACACGGTTTCCTATGCTTGGGTAAGCTAACCCTCGCTTCACCTATACCCACACCAACTCCAACAACATTACCCTACCAACATCAAACTTTTACCAACCAACCAAATTTCCTAACCACAACCAAATTTCCTAAATTCACCTCTCCCTGGTCCTAAGGGAGAACTACATCGGTCTGAGGCCCCTCCTTTCTTTGTGCAATGGGCTATGTAGGTAGCACTTAGGAGACATGGGGTCTCCCAAGGTTAGCTCGACCATCCCCTACCATAACCTATCATGTGTTGTGTTTTGCTTAAAAATATAAATGTTTTTACATATTTATATTGATAACACTCACCTTTGTCCTTTATCAAATCTAAACATTCAAAACATAAACCATTTCTTACTATTATCATCAACTCAAAATCAACATACATATTCAGTTTTATTTAGATGTTAAAAAAATATATCTTCTCTATCATCAACGCGCAGGTCAGAGTTTCCTCATTTATTCTTCTACTCCTCTATATGAAATTCACGTCGGTCCTCGCGCCTCATCTCCGAACTAGGTAGTGATGGTGATCATCGACACCGCTCACCTGGCCTCTCCACCCTCAAAAGGGCCACTACTATTGGATCCTCCCACTGATTCACAAATCTCTCCTGTAACATACGAATACACCCTCTCGCATGGTGGAATCTTGCATCTTGCCTCTCCACACATGACTGCAAAACCTCTAACAATCCTGTTGTCTCATTCACCTGTGTTTGATAGTTGGTGAACTAAACCCTACATGTGGTCTCTCTCCACTGTAATCACAGACTATGTCAGGATGATCAACCCTCTCATGTGTACCTCATAGCTTTTCTACCCACCATAATCTATAAGACTCTATCACACCTAAACCCATTACACTCTATGATCAACTGCAATCAGCTTCTGGTCCTTCTAGAAGTGTTGGTCATGGAGGTGACCAATCGGCCCAACCCAAGTGCTATAACCACTCCAATATGGTCTATGATCCATGGGTATATCCACAACCAATCCAACTTGGCCTGACCCAAGTGATCCAGAATAAACCAATCTCGTACCCGACCTGGCAAGTGTCTTGTGAACAAACTCAATTGGCTTGACACCAAGGCCACAACAAACCAATCGGCTATGTTCACCGACACCATGTAGTTCCCGTCAGGCAAACTCCAACTGGCCCGATCTGCAATCGCCGCACCGTCAATCTAACATCTGGCCTATAATACCAAGGCCGTCAACTAACACTAGTCTCAGCTCTGACCGCATGGCTGCACTAATTAAGTACCCTTCGCCTGAAGCCCAAAAATCTACAATTCTTATCTCACCCACCTAGATTGGTCAGCCTTTTTGTCGCACACACATAATGTGCTCACTAATCCCAACAATGTAATAAGTATGTATGATCTAGTGTAGTACTGTGAATTGATCAACTGCATGCCCATAATTTTCTGTAGAGCTCCGCTAGACCATGCACGTGCCCATCTCAACCAGTAACGCAAACCATTCTGGTCATCTACACGAATAATGCACATAAATGATTTCTAGAAACCTTCCCCCGTTATATCCACTCTAGGTAATGCATACTACCCTATGCCTTGGATACCAGGATTAATATCACGGCCAACCTTGTTACCTCAGGATAAACTATCGACCTTATTCCATAAGTGAATGTCAAGCTTCACTGCTCTTCAAATCTCGTGTATCCTAGTCGCAACTACTACCGTTATTGCTGCCAACATGCGTCTTGGGCCCTGCCTTGAGACTTACTCCAGTCATCCCTGTACCATTGGAATCTCATCATAATTCAAAACACCTTTATCTAATCCTATCCCTGATTTCACGTCTCCTCAATCTATGATAGATTGGAGGGGGATTATTTTTCTAGATACCATCTTTCAATCTGGGGCAACCACTTTTGCATTTTTGTCGTGTGCAACTTCGTGAATAATAGCAGATTCCTCTTAACGACCAACAAGGTTTATTAATGTAGACACTCAGCAGGTGTTATGTCTTGATCGACACCCTTTACAAAATATCTGGCATCCCTATCATTCATCCTAAACCCTACCTCTTCCTGCACCTATCAAACCAACTTACAAAAAATCAATCCCTAAGTGATTTATTATCATTACCTGCATACTTTACACAGTAAATCCGACATCGGTCACTATCAATTCCATCCACCTCATACTCGTCACCTCAACCTATGATAACCTATTCTCCTATTTACCCCTTTCTATACCAAAAACCTATATCCGAAATACCTGATGACCTTGGTCATAGACACTCACCCCAGCCCATGACCCTTTCCTATCACCTTTATTTTTATCTCTCACCCGCTTACCTTAGCAAATGAGCCTATTCATAACCATGCAAACTCTGATTCCAAGCCCATAACTGATACCTTTCAGGATGCAGCAAAATGAGGTGAAAGATGTCTATCCCTCTCCTCTCTACCCACTAAATGCTTCTCATTGTTGAGCCATGTTAACCGACATTGGTTCACTATAACTTGCCTTTACACCTTCTTAATCCAAGCCCACGATAACTTTACCTATCTCTTTCCTCCTTGTCACTCAATGATCCCATGCAACTAACCTCTATGGATTGTCAAAAAGAGAGTATCCTCAGAATTAACATGTTGCATGACTATGAAGAGAAGAATTGAAGTTACAGCAGAAGAGGTTGCTATTTTAGAAGAGCATCGTTTTAGCATGAACGATATCGGTTACCTAACTGAGTAACTGATCACATAGTCACCGACATCGGTTTATCTAAGCTGATTTAAAAATCACCTGTCTCCTTTAGCTTCATACCTAGGCCTTTTCTTTGTTTTTTTGTAAAATTTATGGCGTAGCACCACCTCTTTCCCCTAGCATAACGACCTTACTTTCACCATCCATCATTCCTAATGGACATGTATCATTCATCAGGAACTAGTGAGTATGCATATCTTCAAAACAGTTATTTTTTATCATCTATATTCATTTAATTCATATTACCATGGTGAACTGACCACCCTTCGAAACGAATTCTAATATATGCATCTGGGCACTAAGGTAGTTCCCTCACCTGGATTTTCTAACTAATCATCTGGTGGTATTGTCAAATAAATGTACGAAATAGGTACTCCTTGACCAGACAAAAAGGAGTCTCTAATCTACAATACGACATCTGCATGCCAGGCCGTTGTATGGTATGCAAAATCACGGACTTCCCAACATAGTGTAGACACCAAATTTGGGTCTTACGATGCCCTGTACCCCATATCACCTCGCAACCTAACCATACCTCACCACCTAAACCTTACACACTTAATTATTTATTAATTACCATATAATTAATAAATCCACATCTCCACCCCTCACCTTGCCACCTCATCATGACCTAGCCCTAACCCTAAACCAACCTAATTAAGACCTATGACTTGGTCCAGACTCACACCCATGACTCATCACCCCTCACCCACATCAAAACAAACCTAATAATAACTTGACCAAGCCCACAACTGATCCCTCGGGAGAAAAGGAGGGAAAGATGGCTGTTTTACTAAAAATAGCCACTTTGACCTAACCGACATCGGTTCCTACTCGACCGCCGTCGGTTACGTAACCGCCATCGGTTCCCTGTTAATGACCTCCCCCAACCAAAAAGAAAGGATCCGGAATTCATTTGCAAGACAGAGACAAGTGAAGAAAAGAGAAGAGTTTGCAGAGAAGGACGTCGAGCCCAAGATTGCAACTGAGTAACTGGATCACCTTCACACTCGTCCAAGCACCGGAAAAGTCAGAGGATAGCTTCATCAGCTCACTTTTGATTGTCAGATCATCCCACCTGAATCTGACATTCGTCACTGCATTCCTCAGACCTGAATCTTCATCAAGAATGAGTAAGTAGTGTCTTGTATGTTTCTAAACACCATTTCTTGAATTTTTTGATTCATAGTAATTATAAGCTCACTCCTAGATCTACCACCTGCCAACACCCTGCACCTAACCTTCATCCATACATCCTTGTATTGCCCAGAAGATAGCTTTATCACTCTCTGAGTCTTCCCCATCATATCACTACTCCCCTCAACCATCCACCAATCTTAAAAACCCCACAATCACCCTACAATCAACCTCTACCTAGAAGCACCTAATGACTAACCCTACTGGTGTCGGTTATCCCCTACCGGTAGCGGTTCTCTAACCGTGGTTGGTTATCCAGTGACCGGCATCGGTCACTGTGACTTATGCCCAAAACCTTCCTTTCACCTATTTGTCTCCTAACAACCTCAGATCCAGCCTGGTCTATCCCCGTAACTTGACCTAAACGTATCAATAACCAGTGACCAAACAAACAACATGACATACTATTATTGGTAGTCTAGTCTCTATTGCTTTTTAAGGAGGTACCTAAATCGTGATTTCGCAATAGCTTCTTTATTACCATTTGCATCAATTTGTATTGAAAGGGAGATGACCACCTTCGAAAGGAAGTCTAATATTTCCTGGGCCCAAGGCAGTTCCCTCACTTATTGTCTAACTAAAATCTAGTGGTCTTGTATTCTTATTTACAGGTAGTCCTTCCCAGACAAAAAGGAGTTCTCCACAATCAGTCTGATCTCTCTACGGTACGTGCACACCTTCCCAACACTCAATAGGTATTCCTCCTAGCCCTAACCCCTTATCTGTTTCTCAAGAGAATGAAAGGATAGAAGCAACTCTATTCTGGAATGGAAACATTCTGTGTGAAACATTTTGGCACGCCGGTGGGACCCATTTCGGGTTTCTTTCTTTCTTGCTTGCTTTCATATAGGAAGCATACTTGCTGTTTGTGAAATGCTAAATATTCACAAAATATTTTGTCATTTTGGTAAAAGAATTTGTCTTGCTTTCATCTTTGCATTTAGTGAAAGTCATCTTCTTTGCTTCATCGAATATCATTTTCGATTTGGGTTTAAAACACGTGCATCACATTCTTGCTTGCTGTTTTTAATTCTAGTGAACGTAGATTAAGTAACAGGTCGTACACGTGGGGGTGATATCCATGGTATTGACAAGAAATTAATCTTACTCTCACTGCACAACACATACCAAATCACATCATAATCAACACAACAGCTCAAACATCCCCCCTTTTGCGGTATTCCTCCACCCGATTGAGGTAGCCTTATGAGCCAAAACAAACTTGACATCTCCCTTAGGTCTTTCGTTTAGGATTGACATCATCTGGCATCTAAGGCATAAGCCCAAAGTGATTAAAACTAATTCTAGGGTTAGTCTATTGGTTTGCATGTGCATCTTGCTTGTTTTTAGTTCTATTTCTCTGTCATACACTGTTTCAGTGATCACTTCAAGATAGTTTGGTAGGTATATTAAGCATTGTTATCCCCAAACCAACAGCTTCTTACATCCTCTCTTTGCTTTCACAGTGACCGACACCGGTCCCATACTACCGACATCGGTTAACTGACCGACGCTGGCTACATTCTGACCAACATCGGTTATCAGACCGATATCGGTTACTGTGTTTAACAGTTCTTGACAAACCAGCAACCTATCAATTCCAACATTTTGTTGTTTTTCATTCCGGATTGATTAAATCCCTGCTGTGTCCTCTTTTCCATGGTTGTTATCACCCAGAAACAAGCAGCAGCCATGGTTTCACATGCCTGTTCCGTGCCTTTGCTTGAGTCACCCCCTTCGCATCCTATGGGGAATCCTACGGATACCAGCAATTTTCCTAAGATCCCTGTAGGAGATAAGGAATTTGCCAAATTTTTGGATGCTAATCCTAGCGCTGTACAACATTATTTGGCTCATACCCCTGACCGTACACCCGACGGTCAGCTCCTCATTGGTATGCCTATTAGTATCGCCGCTCACTTAGCCCCTTCCCCACCTAATAACTCCACCTCACCATCTTCATCCTTAGTCCCGTCTCCCAGCTCAGTAGCTTCGGTAGTTCATACTACACCGATTGGTTTTCCTTTCGTTAATCTGGGACCCCACATATCACTACCGTCCACTAACCCTACCTCATCTCTCTCATAGACTGTCTCTTTCATAACTTGCTCCCTGCCACCTATACACACGAGCTTTCCCTCACAAGCTCCGCCCACCTTTTCATTTCCACACACTCATCCGGTGGCCTCAACCTCTTATATAGGACACCCTTATTCGCTACCCCAACACATTCATCACCATTATCTTATCAACATTTAATCCCACCATTGTCTAGTAGCGGCTCTTGGACCAATCCTCCCCTGTTTACAATGACAGCGCCATCATCTAACCCAACCAATGATTTAATCAAACAGATGATGGACAAGATGCAAAATCTTGAGGCTTCTGTTTCAGGAAGTCGTAACACCCTGACATATGAGCAAGTTTGTCGGGAGCCTATTCATCCTTCTGTCCCCCTTCATACATATCCTCCTCAATGGGAATTACCAAAATTTACTCGCTTTAATAGTAAGGAGGACCTCCAACAACACTTGCGATTTTTTAGACATGCCTGCTATCTGATTGCTCATGACGATGCCTTACTACTCCGTACCTTTCCCATGTCCTTATCAGGACCTGCCTTGGAGTGGTACAGTGCTCTAGCCCAGCATTCAATTTTCTCCTTTAACCAGTTAGCCCAATCTTTCTTGGATCACTTCTCCATCAATATTGCCAAGAAAGTATCCATTACCGACCTCTATGCCATCCGACAATTTGAAGACGAATCTATCGCAGATTTCGTTGGACGATGGCGGGGCCTCATCAACCAACTTACTTATGCCTTACCTCAGGCCGAACTCATCGAACTCTTTACGCGGGCCTGCACTAAGCACATTTCTCCCACCCTCCAAATTCAAACTTTCTGCACCTTTGATGAGGCCTTTACTATGGCTCGGAAACTAGAGATTCGAGCCTTAGAGGAGGAGAAATTGAGGTTGCGCAACAAAAACTCCAATTTCCGAACCCAAGACTCCACCAACAAACCCAACACCACCAATTCTCATGCATCGACTGCTTTGAAATCAAAAGGAGCTGTACACGTGGTGATGGTCAAATCCCAAGCACCGTCTAATACCCCGCCAAAATCCACCTATAAGTATAAAGCCGAGCCCATCAATTACACTCCCTTGGGAGAAACTTATGGTGTGATCTTGGACATATTGCTCAAAGCAGGAGCTATCACCTTGCCTCCTATTAAACCTCACTCCGGGTTTGATTCCACCCACGCTATACCTTCTTGGTACAAATAAAATGACTTCTGTAACTTCCACCGCGTGAAGGGACACAGTCACGAAAACTGCAAGATGTTGAAAAACATAGTGCAGGAAATGGTTGATGTAGGGGATATAACCCTCGATAATCCTAATGCCCCTGCTAATCAAAATTTGAAAATCTTCAACAAACCATTCCCAAATCATTCATCTAACAGTAACATAAACCAAGACACCTTAGCCGAGGAGAAGAGTGTTCATGAAATCCATGCAGTTTTCAACTCCCAACCAAAAGCTTCTATTGAGGAAATTCTGAATCAGGCCTCTTCACTAACGCAGGGATCCACACCCCCTACACCACCATCAAGACAAGATGATAACCTTTCCATTCCTTTACCCATAAAGGAATTAACCACCCAAAGTTCTCTTCTCACGAATGAGTCTTCTTACACCACATCCCTGCAAGACTGTGAGCGGATGTTATCTAACTTATCTATTTCCCAAACATCTCCTTCCACCACTCTTTCTGCAACAGAAGAAGGTTTGCCACTTTTTCTGTCATCCTTAGAAGAGAAACCTCTTGAACCGACATCACAAAACTCCTTAATCATGACGGATCCCCTCAAACATGCCTTCCTACCTATTAGTTCTTCATCACCTAAATTTTTTCAGCAACCGGTAGACCTCTTAACACCCATTGATACAGCGCCTCATTTACCCCCCGTATCACCCCCACAGTGGACCGGAATCACAACCCACCTCTATTCCATACAAAATTTCTTCTTCACATGTGAAGATTGTCATCCCTCAGAAGATAGACGAGTCCTATGGGAGCGTTTGAGTACACCATGCTCTACTCAAATGCAGATGACTAATCCAGACACCTCTACCATATACCCGAGGTGTTTACAAAAGCTCAAAATGCCTATGTCCT
This sequence comes from Taxus chinensis, assembly GCA_019776745.2. Classification (NCBI taxonomy): domain Eukaryota; kingdom Viridiplantae; phylum Streptophyta; class Pinopsida; order Cupressales; family Taxaceae; genus Taxus; species Taxus chinensis. The sequence continues at coordinate 288,201,190 of CM034157.1, forward strand.
CATCTTCACCCCCCTCATCTCTACCGAATACCTCATCCACCTCTATTAACCTAACCAAACCTTCCCCTACGCTTGGGACTTCACCAATACCCAGCCTAACACACCCACCTAAATGATTAGATTTATCCAAAAATAAAGCCGTCCATCCACCTAGGAGACAGACCCAATCTCCTCAAGTCCAATCTATGCCTCTGTCACAACTAAAACCCTCACCGTCACACCTACCTTCTATATTGGGACCTCACCCCTCCACCTTGCCTCAATACATCATACCTCCTGCGTTTTCTTTAAAATGACCTGCACCTTCTGCACCCATACAGAGATCCACAGGTGTATCAACATCGTCACCCCAAGTATCCTGTCCACCTACCAACCCTAAACAAACTCCATCATCAAAGGATTTGTTTGCTGTCACTCCTCTTTCCCCGTGGTTGTTTCCTGCCACCACGTCATCTGTGGCCTCATCATCTAACCAGCTAAACATGACTTCTGCGCTGAAGAAGCCACGTTTAGTTAAATCCAATTATCAAAACCCCTTGTCTAAACCACCACCCGTACGAACCAACCATACCCAACCATTACCAAAACCCACCCAATCAATAGCCTCATCTTCCTCTGAACTTTGACCCACTCAAAGGATCTTACGCCAAGATCCTTGATATGTTGGTGGAGAATGCGACCATTTCCCTACCCCCACTCAGACCCTATGATCCATCTAAACCTCGACCTATAGGTTATGATGAGTCTAAAATCTGTGCTTACCACCGCACACCAGGACATGATGTGGAGGGATGCAAAGCTTTGAAAGCCATCCTTCATCAGTCACCTATCTCAGATAGAAAGGTTAAGAAAGACAACTTACGAAGGGAGAAACCTTTAGCTTCAATCCCCTCTCCTATACCACCTGTCCCCGCCTCACCAAGATCTATCATTATTGCAACCCCACCTCTCGAAGACAATGACTTATCCCTGCCATCTTCCTCCTCTCATGTTCACGAGATCAACATGATTAGTATTGCTACTCGAGGGCAGAAAAACAATGGGAAAGCTAAAGAAAGCACACCTGCGGCCTCTCTTTCTCCGTCCACCATCCCGATCGCACCACCACCTAAAGTGGTTATTCATGGACCTGCCTATCCCTATCTCTGATGGAGTTTCCCACCGCACCATGATCAAACAGCTTCACCAATCTCTTGTCAAAATGATACTCTATGATCTCATTCAAACCTCTGAATCTCATCGACAAGCTCTCATTGAAATCCTTCAAGGGATAGAGGTCCTACCTAACGAAACCTTTCCCGTTGCCTCCATCTTAACACCCAACCACGTTGCTTCTCTCACCAAACAATCTACTACTTCTGTCCCTGTACAGCAAGCCATTGCTGTCAGTTTTTCTGAAGAAGAAATTGTCATCTTTGGTGCAGAAGATCCTGACCCCACTCTTTTCATCTCGGCTTACATCTGGGACATCCGAGTACATCGTGTTATGATTGACGGGGGTGCTAGCCTAAACATCATCTCTTCCAAATCCTTCCAACAAATGAATATCCCTTCTAGCTGCATGTGTGCCAACCCCACCATGTTGCGTTCATTCAATGATGCTATTACTTCTACTTTAGGCACCGTGATCCTTAACATTCATGTAGGGCCACGTACCTTACCCGAACTCTTCTATGTCCTTGAGGGAGAATTCCAATACAACATGTTGTTAGGCTGCCCTTGGATCCGGGCTATGGGATGCGTTCCCTCCACCTTACATAGATGCATAAAATTTGAGTATGAGGGGAAGTCATACACCGTAAAAGCTGACGCTCCCCCTTCAAAACCTGCAATATGTTATATCACCCTAATGATGTGCTTGTACCAGTCAAGGCACCCATTCATCCAACCCAACCATCTACTTCAACCACACCTCAACCATCCACCTTAGCCGCACCTACACCTTCAACCAATGAAACCACCGCCGCAAATACCACTTCCTTCCCCTGTGGACAACATCCCAACCTCAGATCCCTTGGTAGATGTTTTTCAATGCCTTACGCTAGGGGAGTACCACCTATATAATGTTAGCACTTTCCATACCCCACAGGAGTACGGACAGTTACATGCGCATCCTACCTACGACCGTCGTGTGGGGGAGGTGATCTCCTACGGACCACCTAATTTCCGCACCAACCTAACGTATGGGGGTGTTGACGCATCCTCCATTACCCCTGAACCTCCCCTTGGTGTGGTTCCCTTCCAATCTGATTTTCAATATCTAACAAATCATCGTTTCGCCCTCACCTTCTTGACTCGCTGTGCTTGGAAAGGTTTTGGTTTTGGTCTTTATGAACAAGGCCGACATACAATCATTCCTGTGACTACACGCAAACACAAAGATCGTAGTGGTCTTGGATTTTCTGAAACACTTACACCAAAGAAACCTCGTGTCAATTGTATCCTGGAAGACAATGACATTACCTCTTCTGAACCATCATCACCTATTTTGCCATCTTCACCCACAGAGTCGATAGACCTAGAATCTATCCCTCCTAACTTTTTCTTTTTCATAAATGCTATCTTCCTGGGTCCTCTCACTTATCAACATGATAATGAAGACCCATCTTCTCTTCCCCTTTTGTATCCAGACATGATCGAAGAAGACTCACCTTCAATTAATGTTGTTGAGTGCCAGGATGACGACTCCATCCTCACTTACCTTGGCGTGGACGACTCTTATATTCAACGTGCCTTACCATCTGAAACTCAAACCATGTTGAATGAGTCGACTATAGAAATCAACATCCACACAGAGGACGATCCTCACATTGTGAAGATCGGATAATCTCTTAACGCATAAGAACAAAATGCCTTCACTACCTTCCTCCATGCCCGCAACCAAGCTTTCGCTTGGTCCTACGCTGACATGCCAGGAATCGATCCTGACATTGCTGTCCATAACATTACTATGAAACCAGACTCCAAACCAGTTAAACAGAAACTGAGAAAAATGTATCCACGCATTGCCCTCTTGGTGAAAGAAGAGATTCAATGACTCCTTTATGTTTCTTTCATCTTACCTTTTGACTATCCGCAATGGATTTCTAACATTGTACCTATCACTAAAGCGATGGGGGGACTTCGGATATGTACGGATTTCGGGACCTTAACCTCACTTACCCAAAGGATGACTTCCCCCTACCTAGTATTGATCAACTTGTTGATCTCACTGCAGGCCATGAGATGCTTTCTCTCATGGATGGCTTCTCGGGATACAATCAAATTTTGGTAGCCCCAGCTGATCAACATAAAACCACCTTCATTACCCCTTGGGGGACCTTTTGCTATCGTGTCATGCCATTTTGGCCTTAAGAATGCTGGTGCAACCTATCAGTGAGATATGACTTAGATTTTCCATGACATTATGCACACTATCCTTGAGGATTATGTCAATGATCTTCTTGGAAAATCCAAACATCTATCAGTGAACATCTCAATGTTTTAACCATTATTTTCGATCACTTATTACAATATTGTGTTCATCTTCAACCAAAGAAATGCGTCTTTGGCATCCTTTCGGGAAAAATCCTTGGCTTTATTGTCTCTTTGCATGGCATTGAGGTTGACCCAACTAAAGTCAAAGCTATCCTAGAAATGTCCCCCACCCACTAACCTCAAACAATTGCGTAGTTTGCAGGGAAAACTCCAATCTATCTAATTTCATTTCACAATGATCGATGTCAACCTTTCCATCATCTCCTTAAAAAGGACATTGTCTTTCAATGGAGCGAGGAATGCCACCAAGCCTTTGAGGCTCTTAAAGCTTATCTCTTGTAGCCACCTGTGATTATCCCACCTCAGGATGATCAAGCTTTATATCTTGTATGCTCGCACATCGTGACTCTTAAGCATAGTCGATGATCTTCAGTTGGCAATTACTAAACATACTCTTGTTGGATTGCAGACTAGGATACATCTTGATGTTTTAACCATTACCTTTTTTCATCACCAACCGACCCCATACATGTATGCCAAACCTCATCTTGCACTGATGTGACCTTGACCTTCGTCAAAGGACAAAATATCAACCAAGGACTTTGAAACTCTTTCATAATGCAATGCATCATATCCATCTCTTGATGCATCCTAGAACAAGGTATCACAGAAAAATCCCTTGGTTTTAAAATCTCTTTGTCCTCATTTTACACCCCCACCTAAACCTTACACATTCATTGATTACCCTGATAAATCCACATCCCTGCCAATTTTGCCACCTCATCATGACCTCCTAAACTAACCTAATTAAGACCTAAAACTTGGTCTATACCTACACCCATGACTAATGACCCCTTTCTCGCACCCAAAACTGACCTTCTAGTCACTTGACCAAGCCCGCAACTAATCTCTCGGGAGAAAAGCAGGGAACGTGCGCTATTTTACTAAAAATAGCCTACTTTTTCCTTACCGATGCTGGTTCCTACTCGACCGCCGTCGGTTACGTAACCACCATCGGTTCCCTGTAAATGGCCTCCCCAAACCAAAAACAACGATCGAAATTTCATTTTGGATCAAGGAAAAAGGATTTTTGAATCAACAGAGATCATTGGGAGCAAGGAACAGAGTCCAGATCTTCACTTGACCGAGCAGAGACGAGTGGAGATACCAGAAGTGTTTACAGCAAAGGAGATCAGCTTGCATCTTCGTCAAAACCAATAAGTCACATCTTGCATGTCCTCTGTTATAACATTTCTTATGCCTTTTGAATCACAGTCCTCATAAATCCATCCTTGAATCCACTACCCAGCGTGCATATTACATCTAACTATCATTCATCTACCTCTCATCACCTTATTTCCTAATATCACCCATATACAGCCTTACAAATAACACAAACTACCCCACAAAACAACCAAACGACAGATCCTAAACCCTACCGACATCAGTTATCTAGTAACCGGTATCGGTTACCCATCGGACTATCAAAACCAGAAAACCATCCTTTCCCCTACCCAGTTCAACGAAGCAATTTAATTGATATTTTACAGTCTTTTGTGTTAATTCATATTAGCAGGGAAACTGACCACCTTCGAAAGGAAGTTTTATATTTCCTGGGCCCAAGGCAGTTTCCTCATTTATTGTCTAATCAAAATCTTGTGGTCTTGTGTTCTTATTTGTAGGTAGTCCTTCCAAGACAAAAAGGAGTTCTTCGCAGTCAGCCTGATCTTTCTCTATGGTACGCGCACACCATCTCGACATTCTATAGGTATTCCTCCTAGCCCTAACCTTATCTGTTTCTAAAAGGAATGAAAGGATAGAAGCAACTCTATTCCCAAGAACGAAACATTCCGAGTGAAACATTTTGGCACGCCCGGTGGGACCCATTTTGGGTTTCTTTATTTCTTGCTTGCTTTCATATAGGGAGCATACTTGATGTTTTCTTCTTCTAAAGATATTCACAAGGTATTTTATTATTTTGGCAAAAGAACTTGCTTCGTTTTTTGCATATTGCATTAGTGGAAGTCATCTCTTTTGCTTCATCGAATATCATTTTTGATTTGGGTTTAAAACACGTGCATTGGCATCCTTGCTTGCTGTTTTCAATTCTAGTGAACATAGATTAAGTAACAGGTCGTACACGTGGGGGTGATATCCATGGTATTGACAAGAAATTAATCTTACATTCACTTCACAACACATACCGAATCATTTCACAATTAACACAACATCTCAAACATCCCCCCTTTTTCCGCGGTATTCCTCCGCCCGATTGAGGTAACCTTATAAGCCAAAACAAACTTGACATTTCCCCTAAGTCTTTTGTTTAGGATTCTGACATCATTCTACGTCTAAAGGCATAAGCCCACAATAATTAAAATTAACCCTAGGGTTAATCTCTGGATTTGCGTGTGCATCTTGTTTGTTTTTAGTTCTATTTTCTTTCTCATACTCTGTCTTCTGTGATCAATAATTGGACAAGTATACTAAACGTTCTTAAAAATCAAATTAGCAGCCTTTTATATCTTGTTGGCCTAGACTTCTTAGACTGACATCGGTCACCTAACCGTCGTCGGCTATAGTATAACTGACATCGGTTACTAGATCGATATCGGTTACTGTCTTTCCCAATTCCTGACAAACCAGCAACCTACCAATTTCACCAGTATGAGTTTGTTTCTGTTCCTAACAGATTGAAACCCTACTGTGAACACCTGTCCATGGTTGTTATCACTCAAAAAAAAGCCACCGCCATGGTTTCACATGCTTGCTCTATTTCTTTGCCTGAATCACCCACTTCACATTCTGTGGGGAATCCTACGGATACCAGCAAGGTTCCTAAAATTCCTGTGGGAGATAAGGACTTTGCCAAGTTTCTGGATGCTAATCCTAGTGCTGTACAATACTATTTGTCTCATACCCCTGACTGTACGCCTGATGGTCAGCTCCTTGTTGGTATGCCTATTAGTATAGCTGCTCATTTAGCTCCCACTCCGCCTGATAACACCACCTTGCTTCCCGCATCTCTAGCCCCGTCTCCCAATCCGACAGCTTCAGAGGTTCATACGACTCAGATTGGTTTTCCTTTGGTTAATCTTGGACCCCACATATCATTACCGCCGACTGCCCCTACCTCATCTCTCTTACAGACTGCTCCATTCATGACTTGTTCTCTGCCACCTATCCACAGGAGCTTTCCTTCTCAAGCTCTGCCTACCTTTTCATTCCCATACACGTATCCAGTGACCTCAACATCTTATATGGGACATCCCTATTCGGTCGCCTCAACATATTCATCCTCCATACCTTATCAACACTTAACCCCACCATTGTCCAGCGAAGGCCCTTGGCCCAATTTGCCTCCGTTTACCACAACCGCACCATCATCTCATCCAACCACAGATTTCATTAAACAAATGATGGACAAAATGCAAAACCTGGAGGCTTCTGTTTCAGGAAGATAGCGCCTTGACATACGAGCAAGTTTGTCGGGAGCCATTCACCCTTCTGTCCCCCTTCATTCATATCCTCCTCAATGGGAATTGCCAAAATTTACTCGTTTTAATAGTAAAGAGGATCCTCAACAACACTTGCGGTCATTTAGACATGCTTGTTATTTGATTTCCCATGATGATGCCTTATTACTCCGCACCTTTCCCATGTCCTTATCAGGACACGCCTTGGAGTGGTACAGTGCTTTAACCCAGCACTCAATCTTCTCTTTTAAGCAACTAGCCCAATCTTTCTTGGATCACTTCTCCATTAACATTGCTAAGAAAGTATCCATCACCGACCTTTATGCCATCCGAAAATTCGAAGACGAATCTATTGCAGATTTCATCGGACGATGGCGCGGCCTTATCAACCAACTTACATATGCCTTGCCTCAGGCTGAACTTATCGAACTTTTCACGCGGGCATGTGCTAAGAAAATTTATCCTACTCTTCAAATTCAAACTTTCCGCACATTCGATGAGGCCTTTACCATGGCTCCTAAACTAGAAATTCGAGCCTTAGAAGAAGAGAAATTGCGGTTGCACAACAAAAACCCCAATTTCCGAACTCCTGATTCTACCAATAAATCAAATACCACCACTCCTCACGCGTCCACTTCTTCTAAATCAAAAGGATTTGTCCACGCGGTGATGGTTAAATCTCAAACACCGTCTAATACCCCACCAAAAACCACCTATAAGTATAAAGAAGAGCCCATCAACTACACTTCCTTGGGAGAAACATATGGTGTGATATTGGAAAAATTGCTCAAAGCCGGAGCCATCACCTTACCTCCTGTTAAACCTCACTCCGGGTTTGATTCCACTCACGCTATACCTTCCTGGTACAAAGAAAATGACTTCTGTAACTTTCACCGTGTAAAAGGACATAGTCATGAAAACTGCAAGATGTTGAAAAACATAGTGCAGGAAATGGTTGACGCAGGGGATATAACCCTCGATAATCCTAATGCCCCTGCCAACTGAAATTTGAAAATCTTCAACAAACCATTCCTGAATCACTCTCCCAACAGTAACACAAACCAGGATATCTTAGCCGAGGAGAGTGTTCATGAGATCCATGCAGTCTTTGATACCCAGCCAAAAGCCTCTATCGAGAAAATTTTGAATCAAGCCTCTTCACTAACACAAGAGCCTGAACCTCCTTTACCACCATCAAGCCAAAATGAAATCATTCCTTTCCCCATAAAGGAGTTAACTGCCCCAGACTTCTCTTCCCATCGATGAGTCTTCTTATACCACATCCCTACAAGACTGCGAACGGATGTTATCTAATCTATCTATTTCCCAGACTTCCCCTTCTACCACTCTTGCTGCACAAGAGGAAGGTACGCCACTCCTTTTGACATCCTTAGACGAGAAATATCTTGCACCGACATCACAAAATTCTTTAACCATGATGGATCCTCTCGAACATGCCCTCTTACCTATTAGTTCTTCATCGCCTAAATCTTTTCAACAACCGGTTGACCTCTTAACATCTATTGATACAGTACCTCATCTACTCCCTGTATCACACCCACAGTGGACTGGAATCACAACCCATCTTTCTTTTGTACCAAATTTACAATTCAAACCTGAAGACTGTCATTCTCCAGAAGATAGGTGAATCCTATGGGAACGTTTGAGTACCCCTTATTCTACTCAAATGCAGATGACCGATCCGAACACCTCTACCATATATCCTAAGTGTTTACAGAAACTCAAAATTCCTATGTCCTCATTCTCACCACCCGTATCTATATCAAGTATCCCATCCACCTCTATTAACCTAACCAAACCTTCCCCTACACTTGGGACCTCACCCATACCCAGTCTAACACACCTACCTAAGCGACTAGATTTATCCAATAATAAAGTCGCCCCGCCACCTAGAAGACAAGCTCAATCCATGCCTCTATCACAATCAAAACCATCATCGTCACACCTACCTTCCATATTGGGACCTCATCCTTCCACCTTGCATCAATATATCATACCTCCTACGTTTTCTTCAAAATGACCTATGCCTTCTGCACCTATATAGAGATCTAAGGGTATATCAACATTATCACCCCACGTATCCTATCCACCCATCAACCCTAAAAAAACTCCATCATCAAAGGATTTGTTTTCTGTCACTCCCCTTTCTCTGTGGTTGTTTCCCGCTACCACGTCATCTGTAGCCTCATCATCTAACCAGCCGAACGTAGCTCCTGCGCCAAAGAAACCACATTTGGTAAAAACCACGTGTCAACACCCCTTGGCTAAACCACCACCCGTACGAACCAACCACACCCAAACATTATCGAAACCCGCACAACCAATGCCCTCATCCTCCTCCGATTTTGACCCACTCAAAGGATCTTATGCCAAAATCCTTGCTATGTTGGTGGAGAATGTGACCATTTCTCTACCCCCACTTAGACCTTATGACCCTTCTAAACCTCGCCCTATAGGTTACGATGAGTCTAAAATCTGTGCTTATCACCACACACCAGGACATGATGTGGAGGGATGCAAAGCTTTAAAAACCATCCTTCGTCAGTCACCTCTCCTAGATAGAAAGCTTAAGAAAGAAAACTTACGAAGGGAGAGACCTTTAGCTTCCATTCCCTCTCCTCTACCATCTTTCCCCACCTCACCAAGATCTATCATTATTACAACCCCACCTCTTGAAAACCATGATTTATCCCAACCATCTTCCTCATCTCAGGTTTACGAGATTAATATGATTAGTGTTGCTACTCGAGCGTAGAAAAACAATGAGAAAGTGAAAGAAAGCACACCTGCGTCCTCTCCTTCTCCGTCCAGCATCCCGATTGCACCACCACCCAAAGTGGTTATTCGTGGACCTGCTTACCCCATCTCTAATGGAGCTGCCCATCGAGCCATGATCAAACAGCTTCACCAATCACCCGTAAAAATGAAACTATATGATCTCATTCAGACTTCCGAATCTCATCGACAAGCTCTCGTTGAAATTCTTCAGGGGATCGAGGTCTTACCTAATGAAACCCTACCCGTTGCCTCCATTCTGACACCCAGTCATGTTGCCTCTCTCACCAAATAACCCACCGCCCCAACCACTTCCGTCTCTGTACCACAAGCTGCTGCAGTCAGTTTCTCTGAAGATGAAATTGTTGACTTTGGTACAGAAGACCCTGACCCTGCCCTTTTCATCTCCGCTTACGTCCGGGACATTCAGGTATGTCGTGTTATGATTGACGGGGGCGCTAGCCTAAACATCATCTCTTCAAAAGCCTTCCAACAAATGAATATCCCTTCTAGCTACATGTGTGCCAACCCCATCATGTTGCGGTCATTTAATGACGCTATTACCTCTACCTTAGGCACCGTGATCCTCAACATTCGGGTAGGACCACGTACTTTACCTGAACTCTTCTATGTCCTTGAGGGAGAGTTCCAATATAATATATTGCTGGGTCATCCTTCGATCCGGGCCATGGGATGCGTTCCCTCAACATTACATAGATGCATAAAATTTGAGTACGAGGGGAGATCCTACACCGTAAAAGCTGATCCCCCCCCTTTAAAACCTGCAATATGTTATACCGCCTAAACGATGTGCTTCTACCAATCAAGACACCCGTTCACTCAACCCAACCATCCTCTTCAACTGTACCTCAACCACCCACCTTAACCGCACCTACGCCTTCAACTGATGAAACTACCATCGCAAAAACCACCTCCCTTCCCGCAGCTAACATCCCAACCGTTGATCCCTTAGTAGATGTTTTTCAACGCCTTATGCTGGGGAGTATTGCCTATATAACGTTAGTTCTTTCCATACCCCACAGGAGTACGGACAGGTACATACACATCCTACTTATGACCGTCGTGTGGGAGAAGTAATCTCCTACGGACCACCTCACTGCCGTACTAACCTAACATATGGGGGTGTCGACGCATCTTCCATTTCCCCTGAGCCTCCTCTTGGTGTGGTTCCTTTCCAATCCGATTTTCAATACCTGACAAATCATCGCTTCACCCTCACCTTCTTGACTCACTGTGCTTGGAAAGGCTTTGGTTTTGGCCTTTATGAACAAGGCCGACATACGCTCATCCCCATTACCACACGCAAACATAATGATCGTAGTGGTCTCGGATTTCTGGGAACACTTACATCGACGGAACCTCGTGTCAGTTGTTTTCTAGAAGATGATGATGTCACCCCTACCGAACTATCATCACCCATTTTGCCTTCGTCTCCCACTAAGTCGATAGATCCTGAATCTATCCCTCCTAACTTTTTTTTTTCATAAATGCTATCTTCCTAGGTCCTCTCACTTATCAACGCGATAATGAGGACCCCTCTTCTATTCCCCTTCTATATCCAGACATGATCGAAGAGGATTCGCCTTTGATTAATGTTGTTGAGTGCCAGGATGACGACTCCATCCTCACTTACCTTGGGGCGGACGACTCCTATATTCAACGCGCCCTACCGTCTGAAACTCAAACCATGTTGAATGAGTTAACTATAGAAATAAACATCCACACAGAGGAGAATCCTCACATTGTGAAGATCAGACAATCCCTTAGCACATCAGAACAAGCCACCTTTACTACCTTTCTCCATACCCGCAACCAAGCTTTCGCTTGGTCTTACGCTGACATGCCAGGAACTGATCCTACCATTGCTATCCATAGCATCACCCTAAACCCCGATTCCAAACCATTCAAACAAAAACTGAGAAAAATGCATCCACGCATTTCCCTCTTGGTCAAAGAAGAACTTTAATGACTTCTTTCTGTTTCCTTCGTCTTGCCTATTGACTATCCTCAATGGATTTCTAACATCGTACCTGTCACTAAAGCGACGGGGGGACTTCGGATATGCATGGATTTCTGAGACCTTAACCTCGCTTGCCCCAAGGATGACTTCCCCCTCCCAAGTATTGATCAACTCGTTGATCTCACTGCGGGCCATGAAATGCTTTCTCTCATGGATGGCTTTTCGGGATACAATCAAATTTTGGTAACCCCAGCTGATCAACATAAAACTGCCTTCATAACTCCTTGGGGAACCTTTTGTTATCGTGTCATGCCATTTGGCCTTAAGAATTCTAGTGCGACCTATCAGCGGGCTATGAATTACATTTTTCATGACATTATGCACACTATCCTTGAGGATTATGTCGATGATCTTCTTGGCAAATCTAAACATCGCATTGAACATCTCGATGTTTTAACCATTATTTTCGATCTCCTGTTACAATATTCAGTCCGGTTTCAACCAAAGAAATGTGTCTTTGGTGTTCTTTTGGGAAAGCTTCTTGGCTTTATTGTCTCTTTGCGTGGCATTGAGGTTGATGCATCTAAATTCAAAGCTATCCTAGAAATTCCCCCACATACTAACCTCAAACAATTGCGTAGTTTACAAGGTAAACTTCAATCCATCCGGCGTTTCGTCTCCCAACTCTCGGATCGATGTCAACCTTTCCATCACCTTCTTAAAAAGGACATTGCCTTTCAATGGAGTGAAGAGTGTCACCAAGCCTTTGAAGCTCTCAAAGCCTATCTCTTGCAGCCACCCGTGGTTATCCCACCTCAGGATGATCGCCCTTTCTACCTTTACCTTTCTACCACTGACCATGCTATAGGAGCCATGCTCGCACATCAGGACTCGGCACGTCAAGAATAAGTCATTTATTATATAAGTCGTACTCTCGTGGATTACAAGACTAGGTATACACATGTAGAAAAATTGTGCCTCGCCCTATCATTCGTAGCCACCAAACTCTGATATTACCTCCTGAATCACAAAACTTTTTTCATCACCAACACGGACCCCATTCATTATATGTATGCCAAACCACATCTAAATCAATGCATCACCCCATGGCTTATGCTCCTCGCTGACCTCGACCTTTAGTTTGTATAACAGAAGTCGATCAAAGGACAAACTATTGCGGACCAACTTGCGGAGGCCCCTTTACCTGGGGAATAATTTACCAATTTTAATTTCCCTGACGAACTCATCGCCACTCTTTCACTCAGGGAAGAGTTGTATCCAATGACCCTCTTCTTCGATGGATCCAAATGCCACCGTGGTGGAGGAGCTGACGTTTTTCTCATTCCTCTTGACGCTGAGCCTATGCCTCTTTCATTCCGGCTCGATTTCCCCTGCATTAATAACATAGCGGAATATGAGGCCCTTGTTTTGGGTCTCCAGGTTTCATTACACTTAGGTGTCAAATCCATTAATATTTTTGGTGACTCTCAATTGGTAGTCAATCAAGTTATGGGTATCTACCAATGTAAGAATGAGGAACTTCAAAAATACAAACATTACATGGATTCACTTTTGACCTCATTTACTCGTTATTCTATCAAGACCATTCCCCGCTCCACTAACAAATTTGCGGATACTATGGCTTGTTTAGCCTTGCAAATTCCTGCCTCACCAACTGACTCTGACATATTCATCTTGGTCCAACAACTCTTTGCCCCATCTTACTCAGCACCGGTTGTTTGTATGATAAATAATGTGTCTGCTAATTCACAGGATACCTGGTACCACCAATTTCATGACTACCTTACAACCTCTGTTCTCCCACCTGACCTAACTTGTACCAAAAAACATGCTTTTCTTAAACACATTTCTCGTTATGTAGTTATGGGGGGACTCCTTTATAAACATGGCTTTGATTGCATCCTCCTTCGATGTCTCACCGGCGTGGAGGTCACTCATACCATCCAACAGGTCCATGACGGTATTTGTGGTGGACATTTTAGCAGCCTTACCGTGGCCAAACGAATCCTTCGCCTTGGTTATTATTGGCCTACTCTCAATAACGACTACTACGAATATGTTAAGCATTGTGTTATGTGTCAGCGACATGCCAACCTTCAACATACTCCTAGCCACCCACTCCAGGTCGCTCGAGATCTTTGGCCCTTCTCACAATGGGGTTTAGACCTTATTGGTGAGATTCATCCGGCCTCTTCGCAACGTCACCGATGGATTATCACAGCAACTGAATATTACACAAAATGGGTGGAGGCTATTCCACTCATTTCAACTAAAAAAGAAAAAATTGTAGAGTTCATTAACCACCACATTATCTGTCGTTTTGGTGTTCCTCATTGCCTGATAACAGATAATGGAAAATATTTCAAAAATAAATTATTGCAAGACCTTTGTGACAACTTTGGTATTAAACTTAGCTTCTCATCACCATACTATCCACAAGCAAATGGACAAGCCAAATCCTCTAATAAAACCCTAACCAAAATCCTCATGAAAGTTGTCAATGAATCCAGAAGAAATTGGCACGATCACATCCCCTTTGCCCTTTGGGCTTATCGTACTAGCATTCGTACCTCTACTAATGCTACAACCTTTTTCTTTGGTATATGGTACCGATGTTGTCTTGCCTCTCGAAATACAAATACCCTCCCTCAGAATATCCCTTCAGGATATTCTCACCAACGATGATTTCCGCCAAGAGCGGTTAGCCCAATTGGAGCTTTTTGACGAACGACGTCTTATAGCTCTCGATCACCTTCAAATCTATCAAAAACGCATCAAGCATGCTTATGATAAGCGACTTCATGAGTGTACCTTTAAGGTTGGTGATCTTGTCCTCAAAGAGAATCAACATGTAACCAAACTAGAAAAGAGCAAACGTGGAAAATTTGCTCCCAATTAGATTGGGCCTTATATAATCACTCACACTTATGGATCAGGCTATTATCGTTTAGCTTCGCTTAATGGTAAACCTGAGCCTGAGCACCTTAATGCCTTACATCTTCGACCATTCTTTTGTTGAATTTAGTGTTATATCACTTCTTATCTACCTACTGCTCGTCCCTTGAGCTCATTTACCGCTACATACACTTTGTTTCCTACATCTCCAAATAAAATCAAGCTCACTTCTCACCTCCCCTCAATAATGCCTTCCCCTTTTTAGTCTAGTCCATGACTTCAAAGTATTAAAATAAGCCGTATTCTTATGGGATTTTCTTGAGTCAAACTTCCTACTAAACTAGATGCTTCACGCCAAAAGAACATCTAGTCATCTAAATTAAATATAGACTGCTCCCTCGAAGGACAACTATATGCCGAACTATTACTGTTATTATAAATAAACTGCTCCCTCGAAGGACAGCTATGCATTAAAATCTTATCTGCTACTATAAATAGACTGCTCCCTCGAAGGACAGCTATACACAGTCAGCCTTTATCAGAAGCTTCTCGCATTGATCAGCTTCGTGAAGACCTCAAGAATAAAACAATCAAAATCCCTTGTAGACTTCCCGCATCGATCAGTCTATATTCAATAAAATAAAAGCCTCATTCAAAAGAACTTTTGAGTCATGGACTTGTCTATTTAGGGTAGGTTCTCTTTTGTCCGAACACTCACTTTGTAATAAGTTCTCCGTACCTCAACTATACCATTCACCTCACCTCACCATTTGTTTCAACTCAAGGGACGTGACGTACACCTGATAGGATGTGATCATACAACTCTTTTCACCTATTGACTTCTCGTCTATGCACCGGTACCTAGGGCTTCACGTTCATTCTATGTTGTGTGGTTCATTTTGCTCTTTTCACCTACGGAGCAATCTTTCCTTTTTACCTCGCATCTAGGATTGTGTGTTGATCTTAAGTAGGACATGGTTCCCTACTACTTGGGTAGGCTAATTTTCGCTTCTTTTATACCTTTTACAAACCTCACCAATTCGTTACCAACACCATCAACCTTGCCTTACCAATATTACTATCAATACCTTTACCAACCAACCAATCGCCTAACCATACCTAAATTTCCTGAATTCACCTCTCCCTGGTCCTAAGGGAGAACTACATCGGTCTGAGGCCCCTCCTTGCTTTGTGCAATGGGATATGTAGGTAGCACTTCGGAGACATGGGGTCTCCCAAGGCTAGCTCGACCATTCCCTACCATAACCTATCATGTGTGGTAAATATAAATATTTTTGTGTATTTCTATTTAATCACATTCCTCTTTATCCTTTTTCAAAACACCAAAATTCAAAACGAAAACATTCTTATTATTATCGTAACTCAAATCAACATACATATTCAGTTTTATTTAGATGTTAAACAAATACATCTTCTCTATCATCAACACGCAGGTCGGCATCCTTATTAATTCTTATACCTTGCTAACATTTATTTAGACCCTTATGCCTCATCCTGAACTAGGTGAGGATCGTGATCGTCGACCCCTCTTGCCAGGCCTCTCTGTCCTCAAAGGTACCACGGCTATTGGTACCACCCATTGATCTGCCAACCTCTCCTGTAACATATGAATACGCCCTCTCGCATGGAGGACTCCAGCCTCTAGTCTCTCTGCCCGTGACTCCGCAACCACTAACAATCCTCTTGTCTCATTCACCTGCGTTTGGAGCTGCTGAACCAAACACTGCAGATGATCCCTCTCTGCTGTAATCACCGCTATGTCAGGACGATCATGTACACCTTGCAGCTCTGCTACCCACCATAATCTATAGGCCTCTGTCGTTCCTACGTCCATTACGCTGCGATCGGCTGCTACTTCTTCAGGACCTTCTGGAGGTGTTGGCTAGGGAGGTGAGAATGCTGCCTCTGCGTCGATCCTCATATATGGTCTATAAGCCTGCGGTATGTCCTGCACAAATCCAAATTGTCGCTGCACGTGATCTATAGGAATCCTCTCATATTCACCTAGCCTGTGCCCCGCGATCCACCTCAATCGCTCTACACCCCTCAACTCCTCAACTATGTTCTCTATTACCATATAGTTCCTATAAGGCCTCCAACAGATATCCGCAACCGTCACCCTCTCCCATACCTACTTGTAATACTCAATGTCAACCGTCACGGCCTGAGATCTTGCCTCTTGTTCTGTCTGGACCCATCATCTGAATCCCAACCTCTGTACTCCGGTCTCCCCTGCCTGGATGGGTCCGCCTATTGGTTGCACACAAACAATGTGCTCATAGGCCCATAAGTATGAACAATCCAGTGTCGTTCTGTGATTTCACCTACAAGCCCATAAACCCCTGTATAGCTCCGCCAAATATGCAGGTGCCCATGCAAACGTCACATTCCTTTCTATCATCTCCCAAATGACACACATCAATGCCTTTGGAAATCTTCCCCCTTCCGCCCTCGGTAACGCATAATACCCTAACGCTATCATTAATATCACCGCAAACCTTGTCTCCTCAGGGTGTGCTGCATACATTACCCCATATGTGAATGTCAAACCTCGTTGTGTCAGATCTCGTGCATATGGACCAAATACTACTATTATCGCTCCCCATGCCGCGCTAGGTAATGCCTGATATACTGGTTTTCCTGTAATAGGGAGCCTCAAAATACAGAACACATCTTCCAATGTTACTGTCATCTCCCCTGTTGGCAGATAGAAGGTATTTTTCTCAGGATTCCATCTCTCAATCAACGCCTGTAACATAGCATGGTTACGTGTGATTCGTGAATAATAGTGGATTCCACTTAACCCCAAACGATTTATTAATGTCCATTCAGTTGGCGTTACATCCGCTCAGATTCGTGACAACAGCGCTGGAACACTATCATTCATCCTCAACCCTGCCTCTACCTGCATACATCCAAATAACAAACAACCATTCAATTCCTCAAATCCCCCCGGGTTTTTTCTCAAATTCTGGAAATTCCTATAGCAACCGGTATCGTTTACAGCTAACCAGTACCGGTTGAGTAACCGATACCGGTTATCCCTAACCGATATCGATCACTGTTACCTTAATACAGCCTGCCTAAATACACCACCTACGACAGTAATTTGAGCGTTTATTCCTTTCTGTACATACAAACATACCTGAAACCCCTGATTACCTACCCCGTAACACTCACCTCATCTATAACCCTTGCTATCATGTTTTCTTTCTCATATCTACCCACTTAATCTCCCTCCTCCTATTCACAAAACATGCAAAACTCAAATCATAACCAAAACATTTACCTCTTGGGTTGCAGCAGCTTGTGGTGGCACTTGTCTTCCCTCTCGGCCCTGCCTGCTGGATGCTTCTCCTTGTTCTGCCATGATCACTACTCTTTTCAAATTCACCTTTCTACTTTCTGAATCTCTTTTCTTATCACTCAAATCTCTCATATAATTACCTGTCTCAGTCGTCAAAAAGTGTCGCATTCGCATATTTAACCTCTTGCATGGCTCTAAAAATAAGAACTTAAGTTGCCACCCTAGCTTTTCTATTTTTAGAAAAGCTCATACCTAAGTAACCGATATCGGTTATATAACCAATATCGGTCTATCAGCTATCGTCATCGGTTCCCTAACCGATATCGGTTACACACCTGGCTTTCTAAAACATGGTTCTTTTCTTCATTTTCTACCTAATTTTTTGTCGCACCCGCCTCTTTTCCTGCATCACAACACCATTATCCATATTTGTCCATCCACCACACATATCATTACAATTTCATTAACATCGTCTATTTTTACAAAAACAAACAAACCATCAACTAAGGATATCAAAAAACTATCAATCTATACATCATTTGGATCCAACTCATCAGATACATATCTAACAATGTCCCAAAACCAACACCCAAACATGCAACATTTCATCATATAACACATCATCTATATATCAACATGTCAATTAAACTCATCATACATTCTATACCACAAACAATTGACGAAATACTTAAAAACATTTTAAACACTACATGTGGATCAAAACATCATCTATATATATATACAAGTTTCAAATATACAATGTGCCCTGCATCGGGGCCTCTATGATCTCATCATCCAACAAAGCCGACACGTAGGCCGCAATAACTATCAAACATCTCGACTCGGCTCGCAGGCCGGTCCCTCATATCAAAAATATACTCGGCTCGCAGGCCGGTATACACTGTACAACCCGTACTTGGCTCGCAGGCCGGTCTATAATGAATCAATAAATGAATAAATGTAGGCACGCAGGCCTCTATCAACATAATCGGTTCGCAGACCGGTGCCCATGTCCATATACAAAAACTATGTGGGGATCCCTCAGCTCTCCCCACCACCCTCCGCACCTCTCCCTGCTAGTCCCTGTGGTGCCTCTCGCCTCCTACCTATAACGGACACGCCGGCTGTGGCTACGCCTCCCTGCGATCTTTGACTATGCAAGGTCTCCGCTCGGTGTGCCGCATATGGCTGATACTCAGCTCCGGTAATATCAAGAACATCCTCATAGTACCAGGCCTCTGCTCTCGCCTCCATGTATCTATCCCGTGCCACCGTTGGTACAGGGGCTGGTCCCCGGACTCCTACTGCCAGTACACCCTGTGCCTGTGCTGGTGGTGCCTGTGGCTGTGCCGCTGCTGGTGGTGGTATCTATACTTGTGCCTGGGGCTGTGGCTGTGCCGCTGCTGGTGGTGGTGCCTGTTCCTGTACCTGTACCTGTACCTGCGCCTGGGCTAGCTACCCCTGTAGGACACATATCTGTGCCTGTGTAGTAGCCAACTGTCCCTGTAATAGCTGCACCTAGCCCCGGAGATGATCTCGCTCTGGCTATGCAGGCGGTGCTATCCTAGCTGCTCTCTGACCAGCCCACCACACCATGTATGCTCCCGTACAACCAGCATCATCTACACCATCATCTACCCGGCCTCTCAGCAGCCCAATCTGGGTCCAAGGGTTGTGGTGCAGGCAGTGGGGCCTCTACATCATCCCTCCTGTACTGAGGGAAGGGAGGTGGCTCGTCCTGTCGCAGCCCCATCTGCCTGTGTACCCTCTCTAGGGGTATCCTCTCGTACTCTCCCGGCCTCCGTCCTGCTATCCAGAATGTGTACTGGATCAGGCGCAACTGTAAGCGGACTCCTCTGTGAGGGTGATGACCTCTATAAGGTCTCCATACAATGTCTACCACTGTCAGGCCCTCTAACAAATGTCTATAATACGCCACATCCCGACCTGCAAGAACTACTCGTGGCTGGCCCACGACCCCCAACCATCTCTGAAAGCCATATCTGTATATGACCTGTGGCCCTGGCTGCTGGGGTAACCCTACTGGCCTGATGCATATGATGTGCTCATATGCCCAACAGTGAAGTAAAAAGGTAGAGCAAATCCTAAATCGCCTCATCCGGCGATAGCCCCATAGCTCCCTGTATAACTGCACTAGGTATACTGGTGCCCAAGCGTAACAGGTGTGCTCCTCCACCATCTCAAGCAGCACCCCCATCAATGCCCGTGGAAAGCGCCCTCCCTCTGAGTCTGGGAGGGCGAAGCAGGTGATCCCGATCATCATCAGCATGGCTAGCTGTGTCTCATATCGGTGCGCACGGTACATGTCACCATACCTGATACTCGCGCTGTGATAGGTAAGTAGCGCGGCTGCATCTCCAAAAACCTGCAGGATGCTGTCCATTGCCGTCTCCGAATCTACCTGGAACGCTGCCTCTCCCTCGATCGGTAGTCGAAGGATGCGATACACATCCTCCAATATGATAGTCATCTCCCCAGTTGGGAGATGGAACACATTGGTCACCGGATCCCATCTCTCGATGAGGGCAACAATCAGGCTGTGATCTCTATCAATAGCTCTATATCGCTGGACTCCACCGAGTCCCACCTCACACATGATAGCCCAGTGTGCTGCGGATACGTGTGGCCGCATCCACACCAACAGCGGGGGCATCCTATCCCGCATCGTCAACTGCTGACGTGCCTGCAAAACCAACCCACAACCTTAGACCTACTCTTTATCACATCATCTACTTTACCCTCTATACCCCCTTTTATCCCCCTCGACCACACCCCGACTCTCTAACCCCCCCTCTAGTCACCTACCTTTTCCACTATCTCCCTCCCATACCCAACCCCAAACCCATACCAAACCCAAATAAACCCACCCAAACCCACAAAACCCCAATCAACCCACCCAAACCCACAAAACCCAAATCAAAAAACCCAAACCCACAAAACCCAAATCAACCCACCCAAACCCACAAAACCCACCCAAACCCACAAAACCCAAATCAACCCACCCAAACCCACCCAAAACCCAAATTAACCCACCCAAACCCCCACAAACCCCAAATCAACCCACAATCCCCAAAACCACCCCACCGACGCCGGCCGATATACGACCGGCGCTGGTCAGCTACAAAACACCATGCCCATGAAATTTGCGACCGATGTCGGTCGCTTAGCAACCGACATCGGTCGATGTAAAAATCCGGAGCTGAACCCGACGCGGCCCCCCAAACCTATTTTTTACCTATTACTACCCTTTTACCCGTTGAAAAGCCCTACAAACCTACCCACCCCACCGTTTTAGCCTAACTACCCTACCTACCCTCTCTATTTTCCAAATAACTTCCATTTACTCCTTTTATCAAAAACTTGGATTCCTACCCAAAACCCCAAATTTTACATAATGCAATAAAATGAACACAATGAAGGGTTTCGAACCTACCCGTACGATGACACGTCGTCATGGTGGGATGGGTGGTGGTGGTCCAGCTGGTCCAGCCCCTCCTGCTCCTCCTGCCTGTGCCATGGGTCAAACTTTGCTTTGCTGGGTCCTCTACCAATCAAATGTTGCCTGCTACTCACTCAGGCCCACCAATCAACTCACTTCTCCACTCAACTAGTGCCACCTCAACCAACAAATGCACCGCTATCCAAAATCCACCTCAGACAACTTAATTGGTTTCCAAATTGTAAATGTGACAATGACAGGCCGTATTTTTCTTTTTATAGGTTTTTAACATAGAACCGACACCGGTCACATCGTGCCCTAAGGAACCGGCATCGGTTACCTAACCGGTACCCGGTCATAGATAACCGATATCGGTTTTGTCTTTATTCACCCATCCCTTTCTGCCCACTATTTACTAATTGCCCTTTCTCCCAATATCACCTATATCCACCTTTACTAAACACCATTTGTTCACCTATCCGGCCCGACCCAAGGCCTCACCCTAACCATTTAGCCTGACCCAAGGCCTCGCCCTAACCAACCAGCCTGACCCAAGGCCGCAACCTTCCCATCCGGCCTGACCCAAGGCCTCACCCTACCCATCCGGCCCGACCCAAGGCCTCGCCCTAACCATTTGGCCCAACCCAAGGCCTCAGCCTACCCTATTTGGCCCGACCCAAGGCCCCACCCTAACCATTTGGCCCGACCCAAGGCCGCCCACCCAAGGCCTCACCCAACTTGGCCCGACCCAAGGCCTCGCCCTACCCATCCGGCCCGACCCAAGGCCTCACCCAACTAATCCGGCCCGACCCAAGGCCGCAACCTTAACAACAACTTGGCCCGACCCAAGGCCGTACCACTTTCCAATACCTTACCCAACATCACCAACATACACTCTTATCCACCCATCCTGTAGTTTTTTGTTCAATCGAGCTCACCTGTTCGTGTTTTAGCATGATTAGGGTCCTTGACTTGATCTGTCGACCAACTTTGCCTAGACCTAGACCGTGACATTTATCTCAACCAAACCAACCATTTGGTACTGCCGAACATGCCTAAACGTTCCTGTACCTTACCTGTTATATACCCTGGAGCTACTTCCTATGCCTTGGATACCAGGATTATATCACCCTTGTTTGGATAAACTATCCACCTTTGCCTATGCATTGTTGTTTTGCTCGTCAAATCATGTACCCTAGCCGCCCTATTGCATTTCAACATGCGTCTGCTTCCTTGGACCTACCCCACCACCTTACCATCCTCTCTACAACATTACCCTTTATCAACCCTATCCCTGATTTCCCGTTCACTCAATCTGTGATAGATTTGAGGGGGATTACCTATATCCTTAACAGGAGAAACCACTTCATATTATTGTCCGTGCAGCTTTACAACACAAGCTACACGACAATAAGGGGCTAATGTAGACACCAAATTCATGTCTTACGACCCCTTGTGACCCGCATCCCATTTCGCAACCTAACCTCATTACCTAAACCTTACACAATTATTTATTAATTACCTTGTAATTGATAAATCCCCATCACCTCACCTACCACCTCATTTTGCCACCTCATCATGACCTAGCCCTAATCCTAAACTAACCTAATTAAGACCTAAAACTTGGTCTACACCTACACCCATGACTAATGACCCCTTTCTCGCACCCAAAACTGACCTTCTAGTCACTTGACCAAGCCCGCAACTAATCTCTCGGGAGAAAAGCAGGGAAGGTGGGCTATTTTACTAAAAATAGCCTACTTTTTCCTTACCGATGCTGGTTCCTACTCGACTGCCGTCGGTTACGTAACTGCCATCGGTTCCCTGTAAAATGGCCTCCCCAAACCAAAAAAAAGGATCGAAATTTCATTTTTTGGATCAAGGAAAAAGGATTTTTGAATCAAGAAGAGATCATTGGGAGCGAGGAGCAGAGTCCAGATCTTCACTTGACCGAGCAGAGACAAGAGTGGAGATACCAGAAGTGTTTACAGCAAAGGAGATCAGCTTGCATCTTCGTCAAAACCAGTAAGTCACATCTTGCATGTCCTCTGTTATAACATTTCTTATGCCTTTTGAATCACAGTCCTCATAAATCCATCCCTGAATCCACTACCCAGCGTGCATATTACATCTAACTATCATTCATCTACCTCTCATCACCTTATTTCCTAATATCACCCATATACAGCCTTACAAATAACACAAACACCCCACAAAACAACCAAATGACAGATCCTAAACCCTACCGACATCGGTTACTAGTAACCGGTATCGGTTACCCAGACTACAAACCAGAAATCAGCCTTTCCCCTATCTGTTCCAAATGAAGTAATTTGATTGATATTTTACAGTCTTTTGTGTTAATTCATATTAGCAGGGAAACTGACCACCTTCGAAAGAAAGTTTTATATTTCCTGGGCCCAAGGCAGTTTCCTCATTTATTGTCTAATCAAAATCTTGTGGTCTTGTATTCTTATTTGCAGGTAGTCCTTCCAAGACAAAAAGGAGTTCTTCGCAGTCAGCCTGATCTTCCTCTACGGTACGCGCACACCATCTCGACATTCCACAGGTATTCCTCCTAGCCCTAACCCTTATCTGTTTCTAAAAGGAATGAAAGGATAGAAGCAACTCTATTCCCAGAAGTCGAAACATTCCGAGCAAAACACTCCAAGTTGCATTACATTTTGGTGTAAAGTTTATTAACATTTTTCGGTGACTCTCAATTGGTAGTCAATCAAGTTACAGGCATCTACCAATGTAAAAATGAGGAAATTCAAAAGTACAAACATTATGTGGATTCAATTTTGACCTTATTTACTCATTATTCTATCCAAACCATTCCCCACTCAACTAATAAATTTACAGATACTATGGCTTGCTTGGCCTCGCAAATTCCTACCTCACCAACTAACTCTGACATATTTGTCTTGGTCCAACAACTCTTTGCCCCATCTTACTCAATCCTAGATGTTTGTATGGTAAATAATGTATCTGCTAATTTGTAGGATACCTAGTAACACCAATTTCACGACTACCTTACAACCTCTGTTCTCCCACTTGACCTTATTAGTAACGGAAAATGCACTTTTATTAAAAGTGTTT
Source organism: Taxus chinensis (assembly GCA_019776745.2). Lineage (NCBI taxonomy): Eukaryota > Viridiplantae > Streptophyta > Pinopsida > Cupressales > Taxaceae > Taxus > Taxus chinensis. Next base: position 288,225,726 of record CM034157.1, read on the forward strand.
CTCGTTATGTCATCATGGGGGGACTTCTCTATAAATGTGGCTTTGATGACATCCTCCTTCGATGTCTAATCGGCACGGAGGTCACCTATACCATCCAACAAGTCCATAATGGAATTTTTGGTAGACATTTTAGTGGCCTTGCTATGGCCAAATGGATCCTTCGCCTAGGCTATTATTGGCCTACTCTTAATAACGACTGCTATGAATATGTTAAGTGTTTTTTTATGTGTCAACAACATGCCAACCTTCAACTTACTCCTAGCCACCCACTACAGGTCGTATGAGATCTTTGGCCTTTCTCACAATGGGGTTTAGACCTTATTGGTGAGATTCACACGCCTTCTTCGCAACGTCACCATAGGATAATCACAGCAACTGAATATTACACTAAATGGGTGGAGGCCATCCCACTCATTTCAACCAAAAAAAGAAAAAATCGTTGAGTTCATCAATCATCACATTATTTGTCGTTTTGGTGTTCCTCATCGCCTGATAACAGATAATGGAAAATATTTCAAAAATAAGTTGTTACAAGACCTTTGTGATAAACTTTGGTATCAAACTTAGCTTCTCATCACCCTACTATCCACAAGAAAATGGATCAAGCCGAAAGGGTCTTATTCTAACAAAACCTTAATCAAAATTCTCATGAAAGTCAGTTAACGATTATGGAAACAATTGGCCTGATCACATCCCCTTTGCCCTTTGGGCTTATCATACCAGCATTCGTACCTCCACTAATGCCACACCATTCTCTTTGGTATATGGTACCGAGGCTATCTTGCCTCTCGAAATACAAATCCCCTCCCTAAGAATATCTCTCCAGGATATTCTCACCAATGATGATTTCCTCCAAGAGCGGTTAGCCCAATTAGAGCTTCTTGACGAGTGATCGTCTTACAGCTCTTGACCACCTTCAAATATATCAAAAGTGCATCAAGCGTGCTTATGATAAGTGACTTCATGAGCGTACCTTTAAGATACTGGTGATCTTGTCCTCAAAGAGAATCAACATGTGACCAAACTAGAAAAGAGCAAAGCGTGGAAAATTTGCTCCAAATTGGATTGGGCCTTACATTATCACTCACACTTACGGATCAGGCACTTACCGTTTAGCTTCACTTAATGGTAAACCTGAGCCTAAACCCCTTAATGCCTTGCATCTCTGACCATTCTACTGTTGAATTTAGTGTTACATCACTTCTTATCTACCTTGCGCTCGTCCCTTGAGCTCATTTACCACCTCATACAGTTTGTTTTGTGCATCTCAAAGTAGAATCAACCTCACGTGGTTTGATCATCACCTCCTCTTAAAGATGCCTTCCCCTTTTTAGTCTGGTCCATGACTTAAAAGTATCAAAATAACACGTTCTCAATTATACAATTATGGGATATTCTTGAGTCAAACTTCCTGCAAAACTAGATGCTTCATGCCAAACGGACATCTAGACCTCTAAGTTATACATAGACTGCTCCCTCGAAGGACAACTATGTGCAAAGCCACATCTGCTACTACTATGAAGGACAACTATACACAAAAGCCGCATCTGCTACTATAACTGACTACTCCCTTGAAGGACAGCTATACAAAGTCAGCCTCTATCAGAAGCTTCTCGCATTGATCAGCTTCATGAAGACCTCAAGAACAACAAAATGCATATCCCATATAGACTTCCCACATCGATCAGTCTATATCCAGAAAAATAAAAGCAATATTCAAAAGCACTTTTGAGTCATGGACTTGTCTATTCAGGTTTGGTTCTCTTTCGTCAGAATAATCACCTTATAACAAGTTCTCTATGCCCCAGCTATACCATCCACCTCACCTCACCATTCTTCAAATTTAAAAAATAAAACAACAAAACTCAAGGGACGTGACGTATATCCGATATATTGTGATTATACAACTCTTTTCACCTATCGACTTCTTGCCTATGCAAGGTACCTAGGGATTCATGCTCATCCTACGATAATAAGTGGTTTTTTTAGCTCTTTCCAACATTGGAACACTTTTGCCTCTTTTACCCGAATCTAGGATTATGTGTTGACCTTAATCAGGACATGATTCCCTATGCTTGGGTAAGCTCAACCTCGCTTCACCTATACCCACACCAACACCGCCAATACCTTACCAACACCAACAACATTACCCTACCAACATCAAACTTTTACCAACCAACAAATTGCCTAACCACAACCAAATTGCCTGAATTCACCTCTCCCTGGTCCTAAGGGAGAACTACATCGGTCTGAGGCCCCTCCTTGCTTTGTGCAATGGGCTATGTAGGTAGCACTTAGGAGACATGGGGTCTCCCAAGGTTAGCTCGACCATCCCCTACCATAACCTATCATGTGTTGTTCAATATCAAAAATTTTATTCTCATCAATAAACTCACCTTTGTCCTAAATATTTCACACAAACATTCTTATTGATAATCGTCACTGAGGGAATGTCGTGGCATATTAAGGGGGATGTCAAGGCCTTAAAAAAATACATCACGCATCAACGAGGGCATGTCGGCTAACTTAGGGGGATGTCAATGCCTGACCCACTATGAGGTCGCGCGTCACTTAGGAGACCATGTCGCGCCGTCATCCCAAGGTGGGATCATGATCGTCGCCAATGACCCTAGGCCTCAACCAATCGGCCTGACCCAAGGATGTCACTGCCACTGAGGTTATCCCAATCCTCCAATGGCCTGTACCCAAGGATGTCACCCTACCAACCAATCTCGCGCGTCACTGATGGGGATGTCAACTCACTGACTTGGCAATTTCGCCTGTAACCACCGTTGTATCATTTACCAAGGCTGATGAATCAACGTCCAACCACTGTCGTGCGTCGGCCCTCCTGTAACCTCATAGCTCTGCTTTCTTACCAATCGAAAAAATCTGACCATGTCGGCAACAACCCAATCTGGTCAATATCCCAAGGTATCTCCTTGAGGTGACAAAGGCCTACCAATCAATCATGTATCGGTCTATAATCCATGGCTATAATCCAACAAATCCAATTGGCGCGACATACATTTGATAGTAGGAATCGGTGCTACCTGCTTACTTAACCTAATCGGCCCTTATCCCCACATCTCCATTTTTCACCACCAATCGGCCTACCCCCCAATTGAAGTGTCAATGGGCCCGACCCAAGGCCGCAACCAGGTCACTCGGCCCGACCCAAGGCCGCAACCAACCACTTCGGCCTTTTCAACCCAAGGCCGCAACACAACCAATTCGGCCTGACCCAAGGCTGCAACTAACCAATTTTCCTTGGGCCCGCAACATCTACCACTTCGGCCGACCTAAGGCCATAACTCACACTATTGGCCTGACCCAAGGGCCAGCAACAAACCAATTGGCCCGACCCAAGGCCGCAACAACCAATCTGGCCTGACCTAAGGTATTGTAACCAATCACTTGGCCCGACCCAAGGCCGTAACTAACCAATCGGCCTACCCAGGGGGGTGCTATACCAACCAAGTCACCCAACCCAATATCCGCCTTGAAGCCCTACAAATTACGATTCTATCCACCCATAATGTAGCTGTTTGTTCAATCGAGCTCACCTGTTCTATGTTTTAGCATGACTAGGATACTTGAATTGATCAGCCAACCAGCTTTTCTTAGACCGAGACTTGTGACGTTTATCTCAACCAAACCAACCATTTGATACTGTCGAACATGCCTAAACATTCTGGTACCTTACCCATTATATCCCTTGGAGCTACTTCCTATGCCTTGGATACCAGGATTATATCAACCTTATTTGGATAAACTATTGACCTTTACCTATGAATTACTTATTTTCTCTTCAATTCGTGTACCCTGGTCGCACTACTACATTTCAACGTGTGTCTGCCTCCTTGAACTTACTCCACCACCTTACCATCATCTCATCATACTTCACCCTTTATTAACCCTATCCCTGATTTCACGTCACCTCAATCTATCATAGATTTGAGGGGGATTACCTATACCCTTACACCAAATTTGGGTCTTACGACGCCCTGTACCCCGTATCTCATCCCGCAACCTAACCCTACCTCACCACCTAAACCTTACACACTTAATTATTTATTAATTACCTTATAATTAATAAATCCACATCTCCACCCCTGCCACCTCACCTTGCCACCTCACCATGACCTAGCCCTAACCCTAAACCAACCTAATTAAGACCTATGACTTGGTCCAGACTCACACCCATGACTCATCACCCCTAACTCGCATCAAAACAAACCTAATAATGACTTGACCAAGCCCACAACTGATCCCTCGGGAGAAAAGGAGGGAAAGTTGGCTATTTTACTAAAAATAGCCAACTTTGACCTAACCGACATCGGTCCCTACTTGACCGCCATCGGTTACGTAACTGCCATCGGTTCCCTGTAAATGACCTTCCCTAGCCAAAAACAAAGGATCTGGAATTCATTTGCAAGACAGAGACAAGTGAAGAAAAGAGAAGAGTTTGCAGAGAAGGACGTCGAGCCCAAGATTGCAACTGAGTAACTGGATCACCTTCACACTCGTCCAAGCATTGGAAAAGTCAGAGGATAGCTTCATCAGCTCACTTTTGATTGTCAGATCATCCCACCTGAATCTGGCATTCGTCACTGCATTCCTCAGACCTGAATCTTCATCAAGAATGAGTAAGTAGTGTCTTGTATGTTTCTAAACACCATTTCTTGAACTTTTTGATTCATAGTAATTATAAGCTCACTCCTAGATCTACCACCTGCCAGCACCCTGCACCTAACCTTCATCCATACATCCTTGTATTGCCAGAAGATAGTTTTATCACTCTCTGAGTCTTCCCCATCATCTCACTATTCCCCTCAACCATCCACCAGTCTTAAAAACCCCACAATCACCCTACAATCAACCTCTACCCAGAAGCACCTAGATTACTGACCCTACCGGTGTCGGTTATCCCCTACCGGTAGCGGTTCTCTAACCGTGGTCGGTTATCCAGTGACCGGCATCGGTCACTGTGACTTATACCCAAAACCTTCCTTTCACCTATTTGTCTCCTAACAACCTCAGATCCAGCCTGGTCTATCCCCGTAACTTGACCTGAACGTATCAATAACCAGTGACCAAACAAACAACATGACATACTATTATTGGTAGTCTAGTCTCTATTGCTTTTTAAGGAGGTACCTAAATCGTGATTTCGCAATAGCTTCTTTATTACCATTTGCATCAATTTGTATTGAAAGGGAGCTGACCACCTTCGAAAGGAAGTCTAATATTTCCTGGGCCCAAGGCAGTTCCCTCACTTATTGTCTAACTAAGATCTGGTGGTCTTGTATTCTTACTTGCAGGTAGTCCTTCCCAGACAAAAAGGAGTTCTTCACAATCGATCTGATCTCTCTACGGTACGCACACACCTTCCCAACACTCAACAGGTATTCCTCCTAGCCCTAACCCTTATCTGTTTCTCAAGAGAATGAAAGGATAGAAGTAACTCTATTCTGGAATGGAAACATTCTGTGTGAAACATTTTGGCACGCCCGGTGGGACCCATTTCGGGTTTCTTTCTTTCTTGCTTGCTTTCATATAGGGAGCACACTTGCTTGTTTCTTTCTTCTAAATATTCACAAAATATTTTGTCATTTTGGTAAAAGAATTTGTCTTTCTTTCATCTTTGCTTTAGTGAAAGTCATCTTCTTTGCTTCATCGAATATCATTTTCGATTTGGGTTTAAAACACGTGCATCACATTCTTGCTTGTTGTTTTTAATTCTAGTGAACGTAGATTAAGTAACAGGTCGTACACGTGGGGGTGATATCCATGGTATTGACAAGAAATTAATCTTACTCTCACTGCACAACACATACCAAATCACATCATAATCAACACAACAGCTCAAACATCCCCCCTTTTCCGCGGTATTCCTCCACCCGATTGAGGTAGCCTTATGAGCCAAAACAAACTTGACATCTCCCTTAGGTCTTTTGTTTAGGATTGACATCATCTTGTGTCTAAGGCATAAGCCCAAAGTGATTAAAACTAATCCTAGGGTTAGTCTCTTGATTTGCTTGTGCATCTTGCTTGTTTTTAGTTCTGTTTCTCTGTCATACCCTGTTTCAGTGATCACTTCAAGACAGTTTGGTGGGTATACTAAGCATTGTTATCCCCAAACCAGCAGCTTCTTACATCCTCTCTTTGCTTTCACAGTGACCGACACCGGTCCTATACTACCGACATCGGTTAACTGACCGACGCCGGTTACATTCTACCTGACATCGGTTATCTGACCGATATCGGTTACTTTGTTTAACAGTTCTTGACACACCAGCAACCTATCAATTCCAACATTTTGTTGTTGTTTCTGTTCCGGATTGATTAAATCCCTTTGTGTCCTCTTGTCCATGCTTGTTATCACCTGGAAACAAGTAGCAGCCATGGTTTCACATGCATGTTCCGTGCCTTTGCCTGAATCACCCCCTTCACATCCTATGGGGAATCCTACGGATACCAGTAATTTTCCCAAGATCCCTGTAGGAGATAAGGAATTTGCCAAATTTTTGGATGCTAATCCTAGCACCGTACAATATTATTTGTCTCATACCCCTGACCGTACACCCGACGGTCAGCTCCTTGTTGGTATGCCTATTAGTATCGCCGCTCACTTAGCCCCTTCCCCACCTAATAACTCCGCCTCACCATCTTCATCCTTAGCCCCGTCTCCCAGCTCAGTGGCTTCGGTGGTTCATACTACACCGATTGGTTTTCCTTTGGTTAATCTGGGACCCCACATATCACTACCATCCACTGCCCCTACCTCATCTCTCTCACAGGTTGCCTCTTTCATAACTTGCTCTCTGCCACCTATACACACGAGCTTTCCCTCACAAGTTCCGCCCACCTTTTCATTTCCACAAATTCATCCGGTGGCCTCAACCTCTTATATAGGACACCCTTATTCGGCTGCCCCAACACATTCATCACCATTACCTTATCAACATTCAATCCCACCATTGTCTAGTAGCGGCTCTTGGACCAATCCTCCTCTGTTTACAATGACAGCACCATCATCTAACCCAGCCAATGATTTAATCAAACAAATGATGGACAAGATGCAAAATCTTGAGGCTTCTGTTTCAGGAAGTCGTAACACCCTGACATACGAGCAAGTTTTTCGGGAGCCTATTCATCCTTCTGTCCCCCTTCATACATATCCTCCTCAATGGGAATTACTGAAATTTACTCGCTTTAATAGTAAGGAGGACCCTCAACAACACTTGCGATTGTTCAGACATGCCTGCTATCTGATTTCTCATGACGATGCCTTACTACTCCGTACCTTTCCCATGTCCTTATCAGGACCCGCCTTGGAGTGGTACAGTGCTTTAACCCAGCATTCAATCTTCTCCTTTAACCAGTTAGCCCAATCTTTCTTGGATCACTTCTCCATCAATATTGCCAAGAAAGTATCCATTACCGACCTCTATGCCATCCGACAATTTGAAGACGAGTCTATCACAGATTTCGTTGGACGATGGCGGGGCCTCATCAACCAACTTACTTATGCCTTACCTCAGGCCGAGCTCATCGAACTCTTTACGCGGGCCTGCGCTAAACACATTTCTCCCACCCTCCAAATTCAAACTTTCCGCACCTTTGATGAGGCCTTTACTATGGCTCGGAAACTAGAGATTCGAGCCTTAGAGGAGGAGAAATTGAGGTTACGCAACAAAAGCTCAAATTTCTGAACCCAAGACTCTACCACCAAACCCAACACCACCAATTCTCACGCATCGACTGCTTCGAAATCAAAAGGAGCTGTACACGCTGTGATGGTCAAATCCCAAGCACCATCTAATACGCCGCCAAAAGCCACCTATAAGTATAAAGCCGAACCCATCAACTACACTCCCTTGGGAGAAACTTATGGTGTGATCTTAGACAAATTGCTTAAAGCAGGAGCTATCACCTTGCCTCCTGTTAAACCTCACTCCGGGTTTGATTCCACCCATGCTATACCTTCTTGGTATAAAGAAAATGACTTCTGTAACTTCCACCGCGTGAAGGGACACAGTCACGAAAACTGCAAGATGTTGAAAAACATAGTGCAGGAAATGGTTGATGCAGGGGATATAACTCTCGATAATCCTAATGCCCCTGCTAATCAAAATTTAAAAATCTTCAACAAACCATTTCCAAACCATGCATCTAATAGTAACAAAAATCAAGATACCTCAGCAGAGGAGAAGAGTGTTCATGAAATCCATGCAGTTTTCAACTCCCAACCAAAAGCTTCTATCGAGGAAATTCTGAATCAGGCCTCTTCACTAACGCAGGGATCCGCACCCCCTACACCACCATCAAGACAAGATGATAACCTTGCCATTCCTTTACCCATAAAGGAATTAACCGCCCAGAGTTCTCTTCTCACGAATGAGTCTTCTTACACCACATCCCTGCAAGACTGTGAGCGGATGTTATCTAACTTATCTATTTCCCAAACATTTCCTTCCGCCACTCTTACTGTAAAAGAAGAAGGCTCGCCACTGTTTCTGTCATCCTTAGAAGAGAAACCTCTCGAACCGACATCACCAAACTCCTTAATCATGACGGATCCCCTCAAACATGCCTTCCTACCTATTAGTTCTTCATCGCCTAAATCTTTTCAGCGACCGGTTGACCTCTTAACACCCATTGATACAGCGCCTCATTTACCCCCTGTATCACACCCACAGTGGACCGGAATCACAACCCACCTCTCTTCCATACAAAATTTCTTCTTCACACGTGAAGATTGTCATCCCTCAGAAGATAGACGAGTCCTATGGGAGCGTTTGAGTACACCATGCTCTACTCAAATGCAGATGACCGATCCAGACACCTCTACCATATACCCGAGGTGTTTACAAAAGCTCAAAATGCCTATGTCCTCATCTTCACCCCCCTCATCTCTACCGAATACCTCATCCACCTCTATTAACCTAACCAAACCTTCCCCTATGCTTGGGACTTCACCAATACCCAGCCTAACACACCCACCTAAACGGTTAGATTTATCCAAAAATAAAGCCGTCCATCCACCTAGGAGACAGACCCAATCTCCTCAAGTCCAATCTATGCCTCTATCACAACTAAAACCCTCGCCATCACACCTACCTTCTATATTGGGACCTCACCCCTCCACCTTGCCTCAATACATCATACCTCCTGCGTTTTCTTTAAAATGACCTACACCTTCTGCACCCATACAGAGATCCACGGGTGTATCAACACCGTCACCCCAAGTATCCTGTCCACCTACCAACCCTAAACAAACTCCATCATCAAAGGATTTGTTTGCTGTCACTCCTCTTTCCCCGTGGTTGTTTCCTGCCACCACGTCATCTGTGGCCTCATCATCTAACCAGCTAAACATGACTTCTGCGCCGAAGAAGCCACGTTTAGTTAAATCCAATTATCAAAACCCCTTGTCTAAACCACCACCCATACGAACCAACCATACCCAACCATTACCAAAACCCACCCAATCAATAGCCTCATCTTCCTCTGACTTTGACCCGCTCAAAGGATCTTACGCCAAGATCCTTGATATGTTGGTGGAGAATGCGACCATTTCCCTACCCCCACTCAGACCCTATGATCCATCTAAACCTCGACCTATAGGTTATGATGAGTCTAAAATCTGTGCTTACCACCGCACACCAGGACATGATGTGGAGGGATGCAAAGCTTTGAAAGCCATCCTTCGTCAGTCACCTATCTCGGATAGAAAGGTTAAGAAAGACAACTTACGAAGGGAGAAACCTTTAGCTTCAATCCCCTCTCCTATACCACCTATCCCCGCCTCACCAAGATCTATCATTATTGCAACCCCACCTCTCGAAGACAATGACTTATCCCTGCCATCTTCCTCCTCTCGTGTTCATGAGATCAACATGATTAGTATTGCTACTCGAGGGCAGAAAAACAATGGGAAAGCTAAAGAAAGCACACCTGCGGCCTCTCTTTCTCCTTCCGCCATCCCGATCGCACCACCACCTAAAGTGGTTATTCGTGGACCTGCCTACCCCATCTCTGATGGAGTTGCCCATCATACCATGATCAAACAGCTTCACCAATCACCTATAAAAATGACACTCTATGATCTCATTCAAACCTTTGAATCTCATCAACAAGCTCTCATTGAAATCCTTCAAGGGATAGAGGTCCTACCTAACAAAACCTTTCCCGTTGCCTCCATCTTAACACCCAACCACGTTGCTTCTCTCACCAAACAATCTACCACTTCTATCCCTGTACAGCAAGCCGCTGCTGTCAGTTTCTCTGAAGATGAAATTGTCGTCTTTGGTGCAGAAGATCCTGACCCCACTCTTTTCATCTCGGCTTATGTCCGGGACATCCGAGTACGTCATGTTATGATTGACGGGGGCGCTAGCCTAAACATCATCTCTTCCAAAGCCTTCCAACAAATGAATATCCCTTCTAGCTGCATGTGTGCCAACCCCACCATGTTGCGTTCATTCAATGATGCTATTACTTCTACTTTAGGCACCGTGATCCTTAACATTCATGTAGGGCCACGTACCTTACCCGAACTCTTCTATGTCCTTGAGGGAGAATTCCAATACAACATGTTGTTAGGCCGCCCTTGGATCCGGGCTATGGGATGTGTTCCCTCCACCTTACATAGATGCATAAAATTCGAGTATGAGGGGAAGTCATACACCGTAAAAGCTGACGCTCCCCCCTTCAAAACCTGCAATATGTTATATCGCCCTAATGATGTGCTTGTACCAGTCAAGGCACCCATTCATCCAACCCAACCATCTACTTCGCCCACACCTCAACCATCCACCTTAGCCACACCTACACCTTCAACCAATGAAACCACCACCGCAAATACCACTTCCTTCCCCGCGGACAACATCCCAACCTCAGATCCCTTGGTAGATGTTTTTCAACGCCTTACGCTGGGGGAGTATCACCTATATAATGTTAGCACTTTCCATACCCCACAGGAGTACGGACAGTTACATGCGCATCCTACCTACGACCGTCGTGTGGGGGAGGTGATCTCCTATGGACCACCTAATTGCCGCACCAACCTAACATATGGGGGTGTCGACGCATCCTCCGTTACCCCTTAACCTCCCCTTGGTGTGGTTCCCTTCTAATCTGATTTTCAATATCTAACAAATCGTCGTTTCGCCCTCACCTTCTTGACTCGCTGTGCTTGGAAAGGTTTTGGTTTCGGTCTTTATGAACAAGGCCGACATACAATCATTCCCGTGACTACACGCAAACACAAAGATCGTAGTGGTCTTGGATTTTCTGAAACACTTACACCAAAGAAACCTCGTGTCAGTTGTATCTGGGAAGACAACGACATTACCTCTTCTGAACCATCATCACCTATTTTGCCATCTTCACCCACAGAGTCGATAGACCCGGAATCTATCCCTCCTAACTTTTTTTTTTCGTAAATGCTATCTTCCTGGGTCCTCTCACTTATCAATGCGATAATGAAGACCCATCTTCTCTTCCCCTTCTGTATCCAGACATGATCGAAGAAGACTCACCTTCAATTAATGTTGTTGAGTGCCAGGATGACGACTCCATCCTCACTTACCTTGGCACGGACGACTCTTATATTCAACGCGCCTTACCATCTGAAACTCAAACCATGTTGAATGAGTCGACTATAGAAATCAACATCCACACAGAGGACGATCCTCACATTGTGAAGATCAGACAATCTCTTAACGCATCAGAACAAACTGCCTTCACTACCTTCCTCCGTGCCCGCAACCAAGCTTTCGCTTGGTCCTACGCTGACATGCCAGGAATCGATCCTGACATTGCTGTCCATAACATTACTCTGAAACCCGACTCCAAACCAGTTAAACAGAAACTGAGAAAAATGCATCCACGCATTGCCCTCTTGGTCAAAGAAGAGCTTCAACGACTCCTTTCTGTTTCCTTCATCTTACCTATTGACTATCCTCAATGGATTTCTAACATCGTACCTGTCACTAAAGCGATGGGGGGACTTCGGATATGTACGGATTTCCGGGACCTTAACCTCGCTTGCCCAAAGGATGACTTCCCCCTACCTAGTATTGATCAACTTGTTGATCTCACTGCAGGCCATGAGATGCTTTCTCTCATGGATGGCTTCTCGGGATACAATCAAATTTTGGTAGCCCCGGCCGATCAACATAAAACCACCTTCATTACTCCTTGGGGAACCTTCTGCTATCGTGTCATGCCGTTTGGCCTTAAGAATGCTGGTGCGACCTATCAGCGGGCTATGACTTACATTTTTCATGACATTATGCACACTATCCTTGAGGATTATGTCGATGATCTTCTTGGCAAATCTAAACATCGCAGTGAACATCTCGATGTTTTAACCATTATTTTCGATCGCCTGTTACAATACTGTGTTCGTCTTCAACCAAAGAAATGTGTCTTTGGTGTCCTTTCGGGAAAACTCCTTGGTTTTATCATCTCTTTGCATGGCATTGAGGTTGATCCAGGCAAAAGTCAAAGCTATCCTAGAAATGCCCCCACCCACTAACCTCAAACAATTGCGTAGTTTGCAGGGAAAACTCCAATCTATCCGGTGTTTCATCTCACAACTCTCGGATCGATGTCAACCTTTCCATCATCTCCTTAAAAAGGACATTGTCTTTCAATGGAGCGAAGAGTGCCACCAAGCCTTTGAGGCTCTTAAAGCCTATCTCTTGCAGCCACCCGTGCTTGTCCCACCTCAGGATGATCGCCCTTTCTACCTTTACCTTTCTGCCACCGACCATGCTGTAGGAGCCATGCTCGCACATCGTGACTCCGAGCATCGAGAACAAGCCGTTTATTACATAAGCCGTACTTTTGTGGATTACGAGACTAGGTATACACATGTAGAAAAGTTGTGCCTAGCCCTATCATTCGTGGCCACCAAACTCTGACATTACCTCCTGAATCACAAAACTTTTGTCATCACCAATGCTGACCCCATCCATTATATGTATGCCAAACCTCATCTAAACCAACGCATCGCCCGATGGCTTATGCTCCTCGCCGACCTCGACCTTGAGTTTGTACACCAGAAATCAGTCAAAGGACAAACTATCGCAGACCAACTCGCGGAAGCCCCTTTACCTGGGGAACAATTTACCAATTTTACTTTCCCTGACGAAATCATCGCAACTCTTTCACTCAGTGAGGTGTCGTATCCAATGACCCTCTTCTTCGATGGATCCAAATTCCAACGCGGCGAAGGGGCAGGCGTTGTTCTCATTCCTCTTGATGATGAACCTATGCCTCTTTCATTCCGGCTTGATTTCCCCTGCACTAATAATACACGGAATACGAGGCCCTTGTTTTGGGTCTCCAGGTTGCGTTACACTTAGGTGTAAAGTCTATTAACATTTTCGGTGACTCTCAATTGGTAGTCAATCAAGTTACGGGCATCTACCAATGTAAAAATGAGGAACTTCAAAAGTACAAACATTACGTGGATTCACTTTTGACCTTATTTACTCATTATTCTATCCAAACCATTCCCCGCTCAACTAATAAATTTACGGATACTATGGCTTGCTTGGCCTCGCAAATTCCTGCCTCACCAACTGACTCTGACATATTTGTCTTGGTCCAACAACTCTTTGCCCCATCTTACTCAGTCCCGGATGTTTGTATGGTAAATAATGTATCTGCTAATTCACAGGATACCTGGTATCACCAATTTCACGACTACCTTACAACCTCTGTTCTCCCACCTGACCTTACTAGTAATGGAAAACACTTTTCTTAAAAGTGTTTCTCGTTATGTCGTCATGGGGGGACTCCTCTATAAACGTGGCTTTGATGGCATCCTCCTTCGATGTCTAACTAGCGCGGAGGTCACCTATACCATCCAACAAGTCCATGACGGAATTTGTGGCGGGCACTTTAGTGGCCTCGCCATGGCCAAGTGGATCCTTCGCCTAGGATATTATTGGCCTACTCTTAATAAAGACTGCTGCGAATATGTTAAGCGTTGTGTTATGTGTCAACAACATGCCAACCTTCAACATACTCCTAGCCACCCGCTACAGGTCGCACGAGATCTTTGGCCTTTCTCACAATGGGGTTTAGACCTTATTGGTGAGATTCACCCGCCTTCTTCGCAACGTCACCGTTGGATAATCACAGCAACCGAATATTACACTAAATGGGTGGAGGCCATTCCACTCATTTCAACCAAAAAAGAAAAAATCGTTGAGTTCATCAATCATCACATTATCTGTCGTTTTGGTGTTCCTCATCGCCTGATAACAGATAATGGAAAATCTTTCAAAAATAAGTTGTTACAAGACCTTTGTGACAACTTTGGTATCAAACTTAGCTTCTCATCACCCTACTATCCACAAGAAAATGGACAAGCCGAATCTTCTAACAAAACCTTAATCAAAATTCTCATGAAAGTTGTTAACGATTCTAGAAACAATTGGCCTAATCACATCCCCTTTGCCATTTGAGCTTATCGTACCAGAATTTGTACCTCCACTAATGCCACACCATTCTCTTTGGTATATGGTACCGAGGCTGTCTTGCCTCTCGAAATACAAATCCCCTCCCTAAGAATATCTCTCCAGGATATTCTCACCAATGATGATTTCCGCCAAGAGCGGTTAGCCCAATTAGAGCTTCTTGACGAGCGTCATCTTACAGCTCTTGACCACCTTCAAATCTATCAAAAGTGCATCAAGCGTGCTTATGATAAGTGAATTCATGAGCGTACCTTTCAGATTGGTGATCTTGTCCTCAAAGAGAATCAACATGTGACCAAACTAGAAAAGAGCAAACGTGGAAAATTTGCTCCTAATTGGATTGGGCCTTACATTATCACTCACACTTACGGATCAGGCACTTACCGTTTAGCTTCGCTTAATGGTAAACCTGAGCCTGAACCCCTTAATGCCTTGCATCTCCGACCATTCTACTGTTGAATTTAGTGTTACATCACTTCTTATCTACCTTGCGCTCATCCCTTGAGCTCATTTACCACCTCATACAGTTTGTTTCGTGCATCTCAAAGTAGAATCAACCTCACGTGGTTTGATCATCACCTCCTCTTAAAGATGCCTTCCCCTTTTTAGTCTGGTCCATGACTTAAAAGTATCAAAATAACACGTTCTCAATTATACAATTATGGGATATTCTTGAGTCAAACTTCCTGCAAAACTAAATGCTTCATGCCAAACGGACATCTAGACCTCTAAGTTATACATAGACTGCTCCCTCGAAGGACAGCTATGTGCAAAGCCACATCTGCTATTATAAATAGACTGCTCCCTCGAAGGACAGCTATACACAAAAGCTGCATCTGCTACTATAAATAGACTGCTCCCTTGAAGGACAGCTATACAAATTCAGCCTCTATCAGAAGCTTCTCGCATTGATCAGCTTCGTGAAGACCTCAAGAACAACAAAATGCATATCCCATATAGACTTCCCGCATCGATCAGTCTATATCCAGAAAAATAAAAGCAATATTCAAAATCACTTTTGAGTCATGGACTTGTCTATTCAGGTTTGGTTCTCTTTCGTCAGAATAATCACCTTATAACAAGTTCTCTGTGCCCCAGCTATACCATCCACCTCACCTCACCATTCTTCAAAACAACAAAACTCAAGGGACGTGACGTATATCCGATATATTGTGATTATACAACTCTTTTCACCTATCGACTTCTCGCCTATGCAAGGTACCTAGGGATTCAAGCTCATCCTATGATAATACGTGGTTTGTTTAGCTCTTTTCAACTATGGGACACTTTTTCCTCTTTTACCCGAATCTAGGATTATGTGTTGACCTTAATCAGGACACGATTCCCTATGCTTGGGTAAGCTCAACCTCGCTTCACCTATACCCACACCAACACCTCCAATACCTTACCAACACCAACAACATTACCCTACCAACATCAAACTTTTACCAACCAACAAATTGCCTAACCACAACCAAATTACCTTAATTCACCTCTCCCTGGTCCTAAGGGAGAACTACATCGGTCTGAGGCCCCTCCTTGCTTTGTGCAATGGGCTATGTAGGCAGCACTTAGGAGACATGGGGTCTCCCAAGGTTAGCTCGACCATCCCCTACCATAACCTATCATGTGTTGTTAAAATATGTTTTCCAATATTTATAAAATATAAATCAATTTTCACGTATTTTATATTGATAACACTCAAACCATACATATTCAGTTTTATAGGCCATCTTACCCAAGGTCTGAGGTCGGCCTCCATTTATTCCCTACCTAAGCACTACACTTTAACCACTAGGTGGTGAATCGCCCTCACCATCCTCAAGGTGCCACTGATATGGTTCCAAACCACCAATCTCTCCTGTAACTGAATCCTCAATGGAGGAATCCACCTCTAGTCTCTCCACTCGCTTTATGCTGGGGCAACCTAACAATCTCATTGCTCCACCTACTCAAGTTGGTGAACTTGTCTCTCTCCACTATAATCACACCTCATGTCAAGACATTGATTAGGCCCTCAAATTCTTTGTGCAACCTCACAATGACATGCCACCATAATCTATAAGGCTGCAACCATTACCCCAATCGGCCATGCCTAGCAATCATGTATTGGTCTTAACCAATGGGTATATCCTGAACCCAAACCGCATCGGTCAACCTCTCCTTCACCTAACTCCCACCCTTATCCACCAATCTCCATTTTTCACCACCTCACCCAAGGCCGCATAGCCTTATTTTGAACCAATCGGCCCGACCCAAGGCCGCAACCAACCAATCGGCCCGACCCAAGGCCGCAACCAACCAATCGGCCCGACCCAAGGCCGCAACCAACCAATCGGCCTGACCCAAGGCCGCAACCAACCAATCGGCCCTGACCCAATCGCACCCAACCAATCGGCCCGACCTAAGGCCGCAACCAACCAATCGGCCCGACCCAAGGCCGCAACCAACCAATCGGCCTGACCCAAGGCCATAACCAACCAATCGGCCCGACCCAAGGCCGCAACCAACCAATCGGCCCGACCCAAGGCCGCAACCAACCAATCGGCCTGACCCAAGGCCGCACCAATTAAGTACCTCGACCAAGACCCACAATTTATGATTTATCCACCCATCATGTAGTTGTTTGTTCAATCGAGCTCACCTGTTCATGTTTTAGCATGACTAGGATACTTGAATTGATCAGCCGACCAGCTTTTCCTAGACCGAGACCGTGACGTTTATCTCAACCAAACCAACCATTTGGTACTGCCGAACATGCCTAAACATTCCGGTACCTTACCCGTTATATCCCCTGGAGCTACTTCCTATGCCTTGGATACCAGGATTATATCAGCCTTGTTTGGATAAACTATCGACCTTTGCCTATGAATTGCTTGTTTGCTCTTCAAACCATGTACCCTGGTCGCACTACTGCATTTCAACGTGCGTCGGCTTCCTTGAACTTACCCCACCATCTTACCATCATCTCATCATCATTCACCCTTTATCAACCCTATCCCTGATTTCACGTCGCCTCAATCTGTGATAGATTTGAGGGGGATTACCTATACCCTTAACTGGGGCAACCACTTCTTATTATTGTCAGTGCAGCTTTACAAGACAAGCTACACGACAACAAGGGGCAAATGTAGACACCAAATTTGGGTCTTACGACGCCCTGTACCCCGTATCTCATCCCGCAACCTAACCCTACCTCACCACCTAAACCTTACACACTTAATTATTTATTAATTACCTTATAATTAATAAATCCACATCTCCAACCTTGCCACCTCACCTCGCCACCTCACCATGACCTAGCCCTAACCCTAAACTAACCTAATTAAGACCTATAACTTGGTCTAAACCCACACCCATGACTCATCACCCCTCACCCGCATCAAAACAAACCTAATAATGACTTGACCAAGCCCACAACTGATCCCTCGGGAGAAAAGGAGGGAAAGTTGGCTATTTTACTAAAAATAGCCAACTTTGACCTAACCGACATCGGTCCCTACTCGACCGCCATCGGTTACGTAACCACCATCGGTTCCCTGTAAATGACCTTCCCCAGCCAAAAACAAAGGATCCAAAATTCATTTGCAAGACAGAGACAAGTGAAGAAAAGAGAAGAGTTTGCAGAGAAGGAGGTTGAGCCCAAGATTGCAACTGAGTAACTGGATCACCTTCACACTCGTCCAAGCATTGGAAAAGTCAGAGGATAGCTTCATCAGCTCACTTTTGATTGTCAGATCATCCCACCTGAATCTGGCATTCGTCACACATTCCTCAGACCTGAATCTTCATCAAGAATGAGTAAGTAGTGTCTTGTATGTTTCTAAACACCATTTCTTGAACTTTTTGATTCATAGTAATTATAAGCTCACTCCTAGATCTACCACCTGCCAGCACCCTGCACCTAACCTTCATCCATACATCCTTGTATTGCCCAGAAGATAGTTTTATCACTCTCTGAGTCTTCCCCATCATCTCACTATTCCCCTCAACCATCCACCAGTCTTAAAAACCCCACAATCACCCTACAATCAACCTCTACCCAGAAGCACCTAGATTACTGACCCTACCGGTGTCAGTTATCCCCTACCGGTTGCGGTTCTTTAACCGCGGTCGGTTATCCAGTGACTGGCATTGGTCACTATGACTTATACCCAAAACCTTCCTTTCACCTATTTGTCTCCTAACAACCTCAGATCCAGCCTGGTCTATCCCTGTAACTTGACCTGAACGTATCAATAACCAGTGACCAAACAAACAACATGACATACTATTATTGGTAGTCTAGTCTCTATTGCTTTTTAAGGAGGTACCTAAATCGTGATTTCGCAATAGCTTCTTTATTACCATTTGCATCAATTTGTATTGAAAGGGAACTGACCACCTTCGAAAGGAAGTCTAATATTTCCTGGGCCCAAGGCAGTTCCCTCACTTATTGTCTAACTAAAATCTAGTGGTCTTGCATTCTTATTTACAGGTAGTCCTTCCCAGACAAAAAGGAGTTCTTCACAATCGATCTGATCTCTCTACGGTACATGCACACCTTCCCAACACTCAACAGGTATTCCTCCTAGCCCTAACCCTTATCTGTTTCTCAAGAGAATGAAAGGATAGAAGCAACTCTATTCTGGAATGGAAACATTCTGTGTGAAACCATGGCTAGTGGGGCTGGTCCCCTGGCTCCTAATAGAAGTGGGCCCTACCTTGCCTGTATGCCCTGACCCTAAGCAAGTACCTATGGTGGTAGTGGAGCTGCCATTGGAGCCTGAACAGGGACCTGAGGCTATGCTTGTGCCTGTGCCTATACTTGTGCTTGGGCTAACTGCCCCTGTAACACCCCAATCTGTGCCTATGTAGTCGCAAGCTGCCCCTGTAGTAACTGCACTTGACCCTAGGAGACGGTCCCTCTTTGCTGTAATAGCCGCTAAATCTGGCTGTGCTAATTTGTGCTCTCATGCCGCCCTCTGCCCTACCCACCAAACCAAAAATGAGCCTGTAACCCCGACATCGTCCACTGTATCATCTCTCGGTATCTCTGTTACCCAGACAGGGTCAAATGGTTGCGGTAGAGGTAGTGGTACCTCTACATCCTCCCTCCGATAATGTGGGAGGGGAGGTGGCACATCCTTCCGTAGTCCTAGCTGTCGTCATACCCTCTCTAGGGGAATCCACTCATACTCCCTAGGTCTCTGTCCAGCTATCCATAAGATGTACTGGATCCATCACAGCTGTGCTCGGGCTCCTCCACGAGGCTGATGGCCTTTATATGGCCTCTATATAATATCTACTGCAGTCAGACCCTCTAACATATGCCTGTAAAAAATGACATCCCACCCTGCAACCACTACTCGTGGCTGGCCCATGACCCCCAACCACCTCTGAAACCCATATCTATAAACTACCTATGGCTCTGGCTGCTAGAGAAACCCTACTGGTCATATAAACATGATGTGCTCGTATGCCCAGTAGTGTAATAAGAGTGTTGAACATATACCGAATCGCCTCATATGGCAATAACCCCAGATCTCTCTATATAGCTTCACCAGACACACTGGTGCCCAAGCATAGTAGGTATGCTTCTCCACCATCTCATGTAAAACTCCCATCAGAGCCCGTGGGAAGCAGCCTCCCTCTGAGTCGGGGAGGGTGAAGCAACTGATACCAAACATCATCAACATGGCAAGTTGTGTCTCTCGTCGATGAGCGTGATACATCTTGCCATAACCAATGCTCACACTATGATACGTAATCAATGGGGTCGCATCCCTGAATACCTATAGGATGGTATCCATCACTATCTCGGCATCCACCTGGAACACCTCCTCACCTATGATCAGTAGTCTCAAGATGTGATACACATCCTCTAGGGTGATTTTCATATCTCCAGTAGGGAGATGGAAGGCAGTGGTTGCTGGATCCCATTTCTTGATGAGGGAAACCATCAGGTTATGGTCCCTATCCACAACCCTATACCTCTAGACTCCACCGAGTCCAACCTCCCACATAACTACCCACTGCTTTACCGCTACATGTGGCCGCATCTTCTCCAATAGGGGCAACATCCAATCTCACATGGTCAACTAATGATGTGCCAGCAAAAACAACCCACTCCGTCAGGCCTACCCTTAACAAAAAAACCAATCTAACCCTATATAATTACTCACCCACCCACTCACAACTCAACTCTGTAAACACATCTACACCCACCTATCTTACCCTATCCATCTATAAATCCCTCTCACTCCTACAATCCATCTTTAAATATCCCACCCACTCTAATCAAGCCTATCTCACCTAATATCCCTCAGCATCAATAACCCCACCCAACAAAAATCTAAACTATCCCCTTCACCTATCCCACACCCTACCAACTGTCCCAAAAATACTCCACCCACTCTACTCTCTCCCTTTAAACATACCCCAACCAATTTAACCTCTCCCAATCCATACACAACCCATAACCTATCCTACCCGAACCGACCCCAACCACCCAATTACACCCCACCCCAATAACTTTTCCTACCCCAATCAACTTATCCCACCTAATCCCCATTCCCAATTCACCCACCTCACCCAACCAATCTACCTTCTCCCCCCTCAACCCTATAATCTATCCTAACCACCTAAAAACACCTAAATCCAAGCAATTTTACAAAACCTACCTCTTCCCCCTGGTGACCACTATCGGTCACCCTTGACCACCATCGGTCCCTACATGACCGATGCCGGTCTCTACACCTAGTAATCTACACCTAAAACTTGTGACCAATGCCGATCGACTAGTGACTGACATCGGTCACTGTGGGGTTTAGGGGCCGAAACCAAAATGGCCCCCAAATGCCCTTTTTTCCTATTTCTCCCAATTTAATCACCATAATTGCCTAAAACCTTACCCACCCTGACATTTTTCCCTACCTAACATATCTACCCAATCCATTTTACTATTTACCTTCATTTATTCATTATTTTATCAAATTTTGGGTTCCTACCCCAATACCCAAATCCCAGCTAAATTCATAAAATTGACAAAAATAGGGGTTCAGAGCCTACCGGTACGAATACACGTCATCATGGTGGGATAGGTGGTGGTGGTCCAGCTCCTCCACAACCTCTAGCACCTCCTGCTCCTCTAGCATGTGCTATGGCTCCCAATCTCCTCAGCAGGGTCCTCAACCAATCAAGCTCTGCCTCTCAATCTCTGGGGCCTACTAATAACTCACTCACCCACTCAACTAATGCTAACTCAGCCCAAACACTCACTTCAATAAATTCAAAACTCGACAAGAGATATTTTGGCACTCAAATTCATAATGTGAAAATGACATGCCACATTTTTTCTTTTTATAGGTTTTGACCTCTAACCAATATCGGTTAGGGCATGCCCTAGAAGACCGATATAACCGATATCAGTCTTCTAACTGATATCGGTCACCCATAACTGATATCGGTTACCTACTTATCTTCACCTAACTCCCACCCTTATCCACCAATCTCCATTTTTCACCACATCACCTACCCCTAGTTTTGCTAAATAGCATTATTTTGAATTCAAACGGCCCGACCCAAGGCCGCAACCAATTCACCGGCCCGACCCAAGGCCGCAACCAACCAATCGTCTTGAATCAAGTCCATAACCAATCCACCAGCCCGACCCAAGGCTACAACCAACCAATCGGCCCAACCGAAGGTTGCAACCAACCAATCGGCCCGACCCAAGGCCGCAACCAATCAATTGGCCTGACCCAAGGCCATAACCAACCAATTGGCCTGACCCAAGGCTGCAACCAACCAATTGGCCCGACCCACGGCCGCACCCAACCAATCAGCCCGACGTAAGGCCACACCAATTAAGTACCTTGACCGAGGCCTGCAACTTATGATTCTATCCACCCATCATGTAATTGTTTGTTTAATCAAGCTCACCTGTTCATGTTTTAGCATGACTAGGATACTTGAATTGATCAGCCGACCAACTTTGCCTAGATCGAGACCGTGACGTTTATCTCAACCAAACCAACCATTTGGTACTGCCGAACATGCCTAAATGTTCCAGTACCTTACCCGTTATATCCCCTGGAGCTACTTCCTATGCCTTGGATACCAGGATTATATCAACCTTGTTTGGATAAACTATCGACCTTTGCCTATGAATTGCTTGTTTGCTCTTCAAATCATGTACCCTGGTCGTACTACTACATTTCAATGTGCAGTCTACTTCCTTGAACTTACCCCACCATCTTACCATCATCTCATCAACATATCACCCTTTATCAACCCTATCCCTGATTTCACGTTCGCCTCAATCTATGATAGATTTGAGGGGGATTACCTATATCCTTAACATGGGAAACCACTTCTTATTATTGTCAGTGCAGCTTTACAGAACAAGCTACATGACAACAAGGGGCTAATGTAGACACCAAATTTGGGTCTTACGACCCCTGTGCCCCGCATCTCATTTCGCAACCTAACCCTACCTCACCACCTAAACCTTACACACTTAATTATTTATTAATTACCTTATAATTAATAAATCCACATCTCCAACCCTGCCACCTCACTTCGCCACCTCACCATGACCTAACCCTAACCCTAAACTAACCTAATTAAGACCTATGACTTGGTCCAGACCCACACCCATTACTCATCACCCCTGACCCGCACCAAAATGAACCTAATAATGAGTTTACCAGGCCCACAACTGACCCCTCGGGAGAAAAGGAGGGAAAGTTGGCTGTTTTATTAAAAATAGCCAACTTTGACCTAACCGACACCGGTCCTTACTCGACCAGCATTGGTTAGGAAACCACCATCGGTTCCCTATAAATTACCTCCCCAAACCAAAACATGAAGGATCCGGAATTTTCATTTTGGAGATCAGAAATGAGTGAGATCAACAGAGAAGCATTGCGAGCGAGGAGTATTGAGTCCAGATCTTAACTTGACAGAGCTAGATCACGAGTACAGAAACCAAACATTGTTTACAGTCAGAGGATAGCTTCATCAGCTCACTTGCGATCTTGGATCAATCCCAAGTGAGTTTCCATCTTGCATGTCTTTGGACCTACATTCACATCAGAAACTAGTAAGTAGTCTCTTTTATTACCTTTATGCTTACAATTTTGCCTTTGTGAACTTTTATTCATAGTGATTAGTAAGCTCACTCCTGGAATACCACCTAGTAGAACCCTGCACCTAAATCCATTCATCCATCCCTATAGCCCCAAAGATGGAACTAGAACTCGCTCTGTTGAGTCTTCTCTATCACCCTACAACTCCCCTTAACCATCTTCCAAAATTCAAAACCATGAAAACCAGCCATTATAACCAACCTCCCTCTAAAAGCTACCTAAATCACTACCCCTACCGATATGGGGTCATCCCCTACTGGCAATCGGTTTTATAACCGGCATCTTCGGTTATCTAGTGGCATCGGCGTTGGTCACTGTGACTTATACAAAAAACCAACCTTTCACCCATTTACCTCCAAACAGTTTCCTCATATCCAGACCTTGTCTAATCCATTGTGATGGGTGATCTGAAAAAAGTGTATCAATAACCAGTGACCAAACAAAAACATGACATTCTTATTATTGGTAGTTTAGTCTTTATTGCTTCTAGTAACGAGGTACGTAAATCATGATTTCGCAATAGCTTCTTTATTAATCATTTGTGTTAATTTGTATTAAAAGGGAACTGACCACCTTCGAAAGGAAGTCTAATATTTCATAGGCCCAAGGTAGTTCTTCACTTATTGTTTGATGAAAATATGGTGGTCTTGCATTCTTATTCACAGGTAGTCCTTCCTAGACAAAAATGAGCTCTTTACAATCAGAAATTGATTCTCTACGGTACGCGCACACCTATCCCAACACTCAACAGGTATTCCATTCCTAGCCCTAACCCTTATCTGTTTCTCAAGAGAATGAAAATATAGAAATAACTCTATTCTGGAAGCTGAAATATTCCGATAAATGAAACAAGATGTGTACAAATCAAGTGACTTGGTTTTACACTGAAGTAAATAGGGTTTTAAGGAGGAAGTGATCTATACTGGATGTACTAAATAAGTCTCTCATAAAGTAATTAATGTTTGCACTTTTCAAAGTGGTTAGGTTACCTTTAGATTTTTCACACCTGACATAAATATTGTGTCACAAATGTGTTATTTATTCAATATAAGTATTCACTTTATTTACTTAGCTCTGAAACTGATTTAGAATAGGGAGATAGTAACATTAGATAATATTTAAGTTTATTAAATATGATACCCAATACCTATTAGAATCCATCAAATTCTAACAAGTAACAGAGCGAGATAAATTAAATAAATTAAGATCAAATGTTTTGTAACTTTATTTATTTAATTCTGTACGGATTTGGTTTACCAATGTGGTTAGCAAGGATTCATGCTTATATAAATTCAAATGGAGTCATATAATGGATATTTTAACATATGTGTACTGTTGTAAGGGTTTTTGCTTCAAGGTGCAGACCCAAATTTGAGTACCCTTTAAACATGTGCAACCTAAAAGTAATTCAATGCTTTGTGAAGAATTCAAGACCACGAATTACCATAAGAGTGAGAAAATTTGGTTGATAGAGATTCTTACCTTCCATGAACACTTGATATGATAGGTAAGTGTAAAATACTTAGCTCATCAAATGATAATTTTTCATATAGTTTTAATAGGCTGTATCAGACTTAATGAAATAGTTCAAAATAAAAAACACAAATTGTATAATGGGAAGAAAAAGACAGACAATAAAGCTCCATCACCAAATAGTGATTTTGAATTTTTACTTTGGATGCGGTGAAATATCGTTCTTCAACACCTCTAGTAAATTCTCCAAGAAACTTGTATATTTTTTCAAATTACATGCTGCCTTGGTAAAGTCATTTACTATCTTAACCTTATTTGTTTGCAGGGTCAACCATAATAAGTGTGTCCTATGCATCCTTATAAGATTAAATGAAAAACTATATACTATAGTTTCTATAATATATCATATAATACAACTATATAATTGTTTTTCAAATTTATATTATATATACTATATACCTCATAACTAGAGAATAATCATTTCATTATATAAATCATAAATTGAGATAGTTTTGAAATAAAATGTATTAAAAGCCTTAAATAGTACAATGTCATTATATTTACTAGGGAGATTAGAGTCAAATCATCTTGACTAATAACACTAAAGTAAATTGATCATATTTACAACGTAACTTTCATTTCTAGTAGCACATAGTTTTAAAATCATAAGACAAACCAGAAAAAGGCGAGAATATTTTGTAGGATTCCATTTAGATCTCAAAATATAAATTTTATTAGGATCATTCTATCTACATTCTTTCACGATTTTATGAAATCCTAAGTCATCATTATTTGCATTTTGGGAAGGGGGCCCTTTTTTCTCACGACCATATATGACTTTTTAAAATTGTATCTAGCCATACAGATACATGATATACATATGATATATATACAAAACATATATATAATATATATATATATATGTATATCTATACCATATGTGATATATTATGTCCCATGTATATGTATATGTATATGTATATGTATATGTATATATATATACCATATATATATATAAAAGTTTTGGGTTTAATACAAAAGCAATCCTTGTGGAGATTACAAAAGATATCATTTCAGGTATCCAATGTGGTTTTTGGTTGAAGGTAATTTGACATTTAATGACAAAATTAGTTACCATTAAATAGTCCAACCACCATCTCACCATAAAAATTAACAATAGTTTAGTTATCCAATCCATTAAAAGTGTTAACCATTTTTTTGCATTGACCCAATGTATCCTAAAATATTGTGGTACATTTATTCTATAATTTTGGTGTGCATGGATAGTAAGTAATTTAACTATGTCAAAAAATGAAACAAGTGACATCTCATATTTGGGTCTTGACAAAACCCAGACTCTTTTAACCAATATAACTAGGACAATCTATTTATAAATCTAGAGTAAAATTAGGTCTTATGGTCTAGGTCCTTTATAATCCCACTTTAGACATGTAGGATATTGTTTCTGTGATCACATGGTTTTACAAATGTCGTCCTCGAACTAATACTGTAGATAATATGAATTTTTTGTCAATATGAAACATTGTTCTTTACCATATGATTTACACTTATCGGGAATGATGAGTACCTCATCTAGCTTAGTTTAGCGTTTATATATCAAACATAAATTCAAAGAGGTATAGACATACTGATATCCATTCTTAAGGTCACAGTTTATCTAAAATTACTCACTTTATTTAGATAGAAATTCTTACAATTTCAGTATCTGGAAGAGACTTGATGAACTAAAGTAGTTAGCTTTATTAGCCAAATGATGGTGATCCATATGACTATCACGGTAGCACAAAAATCCATAAGAAGACAAATATGACGTCAAATTTAGAGACTGTCTAAAATCATTTATCTACATTATATATTTCAGGAGAACTTTCACTGATCACTAAATTTTGCATTCTTAAGGCTGTTATGTCTACATAGACCAATATTAATATAGTTAAGAAGTGGTCATTTATATCAATACATTAATAGATTGGCCATATCATTTGATCTACATTAAACTTTTTCATGAACATGAAGTTGTTACTGCATTCCATAGGAGTCTGACATCACTACTATACATTGGATAATACATAGTTATATAAGTACTTTGGGTATAATACATAAGCCCTTTATATTGCCATAAGTTATTATTTTGATCATGGGAGGTTAATTAGTATGCATTGTAATGAACAAAATTAGTTATGATCAAATAGTTTCTTTATATCTATAAAATCTAGATCTGATTCTATTAAAAGTGTTGTTTTTTTTTTCGATAAATATGTATCTAACTTTGTGGTACATTGTATATTATAATAGTGTGTGTTTTATAGGTTTAGGAAAATAATAGTGTCCAGCTATTTCTATCT
This sequence comes from Taxus chinensis, assembly GCA_019776745.2. Lineage (NCBI taxonomy): Eukaryota > Viridiplantae > Streptophyta > Pinopsida > Cupressales > Taxaceae > Taxus > Taxus chinensis. Next base: position 288,253,200 of record CM034157.1, read on the forward strand.
TGATAAAACTTAGATCCTGAATGGAACCAAATACAACATTTGGAAGATCAGGGTCAAATCAGAACTTATGGCGAGGAAACTTTGTACTATTGTTTCTAGATCTGAGGTTGCTCCCATCATTCGTCAAACAACTGTAGATAACATGAATACATTCTCACAATGAATGCAGGAGGCTCTTTCCCTGATTATGTGCAATGTGAACGATGAGTACCTTCTACACATTGGTAATATCGAACATCCAAAAGAGGTATGGACACAACTAGAATCTATGCATGAAGGTACACGTTTATCTAAAATTATTAAATTAGTTTTATTATTGCTTACAACTCCTATGAAAAGAGATGACAAAGTAGTTAACTTCTTAGCCAAAATTAAAAATATTAAAACACAATTAGATGGATGCAATTGTGATTTAATTGGTGAAAAATTAATCTACTTTATTGTTCTGTTAAATATGCATGAAAGATTAGAACATGTCAATTATCAAATTTTATATGAAATGGCTAGATATAATATTTTGAAAGGTTTTTCAGTTTTTTCTTCTTCTCATAATGCATGTGAAGGGTGTTTACACTCAAAACAAAGTGTTAAACCCTTTCACTCACATCTTGAAGATATTTCCTCTTCTCCACAAGAACTTTTTCATAATGATGTTAGAGGACCTCTTGAAGTAGCTTTGGTAAATAGTTCTTTATATGTCGTGACTTTTATCGATGATTTCACCAGGATGATTTGGTCATATTTTCTTAAAAATAAATCTGATGTACTTGGGAAATTTAAGAAATTTTAAGCATCTGTTGAAAAATATTCAAATTATAAAATTAAGAGACTTAGAATAGATAATGGGGGTGAATATGTTAGCAAAGAATTTGAAAATTTTTGTATTAATTGTGGTATTAAAAGGGAATTAACTTCTCCTCATTCTCCCCCAATCTAATGGTGTTGCAGAATGTAAGAATATGACTATTTTAGATATGGCTCACACTATGCTTCTTTCTGTTGGTCTTCCCAAATTTTTGTGGCAGAAGCAATGAACACAGTCATATACATTCTAAATAGGGTTCCCACCAAAGTTATTCATCTTTCAACTCCTTTAAAAAAATGGTCAAATAAAAAACCTAATATTTCTCATCTAAAATTTTTTGGTAGTCCTGCTTCTTTATACATTCCTAAAAAGAAAAAAAACTTGATATGACTTCTTTTTCTTTTGTTTTCATTGGATATGGTATTAACACTATAGGTCTAAGGATTTACGACCCTGCAAAAAAGGAAGTAACTGAAAAACATAATGTGGTGGTTTTGGAAAAACACTTTTGTTCATCTGATAATGGTAAAGATGTTCATAACTCTGTCAATATTTCTAATGATGGTTATGATTCTAATAATGAAAATATAGTAAATGGTCATAATGATGTTTCTTATGTTAATAATATGTATAAATTCCCTATCTCCTTAGCTAAGAAACAAAATGGTCTCAATCTATGTTAGAGAGTTCTAATCCTATTGACCTTAGGAAAATGACCATAAGCTATCATACCTACCATGTGTTAATGACCTTGTATGAACCTGAGCCGTAAAATTTTGAAGAAGCTTCTTGAGATGAGAAGTGGATCAATGCAATGCAAGTTGAATATAATTCCCTAATTCAAAATCAAACTTGGGAGTTGGTTCCACCTCTAGAAAAAAGAATTATTATAGGGTCTAGGTGGTTATACAAAGTAAAATATAATGTTGATAGTAGTATTAACAAACATAAAGCTAGACTTGTTGCTAGAGGTTTCACTCAGAAACCTGACATTGATTATGTTGAGACATTTACCCCTGTAGCTAAAATGAGTATTGTTAGGACCTTATTTGCGATTGCCGCTCAATTTGGGTGGGAAATCCACCAAATGGATGTGAAAATATTTTTTTGAATGGTGATTTAAAATAAGAAATTTACATTTCTCAACCTAAAGGATTTAAAGAAAATGGTAAAGAAAACTATGTTTGTAAATTGAAAAAAATCTTGTATGGTTTAAAGCAAGCTTCTACAGCTTGGTATGCAAAAATTAATTCTTTCTTTAAACAGTTAGGATTTGTTAATTGTTCTTTTGACAATGATCTATTCATCAAGCAAGAAGGATCACATATTATCATTGTTTGTATATATGTTCATGATTTTCTTATGACTGGTGATAATCCTGCTTTAATTTCTAGAATTAAAGAAAAATTGAAACAATACTTTGAAATGACTGATTTAGGTATCTTACATCATTTTCTTGGCATGGTTGTATTTCAAAGTAAACATTCTATTGTTATTTCTCAAGCACAGTATGCAACCAATGTACTGAAAAAGTTTAACATGATTAATTGTAAACTAATTTCTACTCCTATGGAAGTTGGACTGAAAATTGATCCTAAACATGCATGTGAAAAAATTGATCCTACTTTATATAGATAGTTGGTAGTTTGATTTATCTAACTATCACGAGACCAGATATTTCCTAAGAAGTAGGAATTACTTTCAGGTTTATGCAAGAACCTTATAGAGATCATTGGAATCTTGTAAAAATGATTCTTATATATATTAAAGGAACAATAAATTATGGGCTGCATTATACTAAGAATTAAAATTCTAACTTATATGGATTTTTTGATTCTGATCATGTTGGTGATGTATTGGATAGAAAATCTACTTTTGGTTATGTGTTTAAATTTGGTGCAACTGTCATTACTTAGTGCATCAAAAAGTAGCCAACTATTTCTATCTCTTCAACAGAAGTTGAGTATAAAAGTGCAATGGAAGCTGCAAAAGAGACTCTATGGCCAAAGAGGTTGTTCGATGAGATAAAGATGAAGGATCTAGGAAGTGTTCCTTTGTTTTATGTCAATCAAAGAACCATAGCTATTGCACATAATTTAGTACAACATCAGAGGACAAAGTACATTGAGATACATATACACTTCCTCCGTGAGAAGGTGTTAAGTGGTGAGATAGATCTCAATTTCTTGGCGACTGAAGAGTAGGCTGCTGATATCTTCACAAATCCCTTGAGTGCTGCAAAGTTTTATCCATTTCGTGAAAAACTTGGATTGTCGGAGTTTCCATTGAGGGGGAGTGTGCATAAAAATGTTACCTTCTAATGGAATTTATTTATTTTTAAATGGACCTTTAGGCATTTGTAAAAGACCTTCGGGAAAGTGTAAAAAATACCTACATGTAAGTGTTAAAAATACCTTTGGGCAAGTGTAAAAATACCTTCGAGCATGTATACCTCCTTGACTTATTTTTTAGAAAGAAGTGTAGAAAGATCTTAAAGGCAGTCTTCAATAAACTCTTTAGTGCTATTGAGTTTACTGGTAAACATTCAGTATAAGCATATTATTAAGGAGGTCTTTGGTTATAAAAGGCTCCTATATGCTTAGTTTCAATAAAATTTTATGAGAACCTGTGAGAATATGTAAAACTCACAAATCATACTTAGCCACTGATCATGGGATGATCTTTGGGATTCCAAATCCTTTTGTACTAAAAGGTAACTTGAGTATGATGAAGGTGTTATAATTCCTTCACTTGATATGCTAGCCTAAAAAATTTATAGTTTAAAGATTGTAAATCCTGTAGTGTACCATGGGCAGGTAATCTATTGCCATATGTTATCCCACTTAACATTAACGGGGAGTGTTCAAATATAATGATTAAGTGGTCTGGCCAACCCATAATATATATCGGTCCATTACTAATATATATAGGTTAATATTTAATAATATGAAATATTTCTATTTCTATTATTAAATATGCTAACCTAGGTATATACTTTTGGTTAAATACTTAATATCATGAAATGATTATATTTATAATATTAAATATTATAAACCTAGGTATATGTGTCAACCATTTAGGTTGAAAATGTGGGTCGAGAGACATACCCAATCACCTTATATAAAAAGGACTTTAGGTCTTCATTTGATATATTCGGAAAATATATTAAAGATGTGCAAATCAAGTGATTTGGTTTTACCCTTGGTAAATAGGGTTTTAAGGAGGAGGTGACCTTACTGGATGTAAAATAAGTTCTTTGAAGTAAAATGTTATTTTCAAATTGGTTTTTACCCTTTTGGGTTTTTCCACTATAAATATTGTGTCAGATGTGTTATTTATTTCCTGTAAGTATTTCTTTATTTACTTATGTTATGATGTAATGTTTATTTAAATATTTATTGTAACATTATATAATATTTAAGTTGATTAAATCCATATTTATTAGAATCCTTAAATTCTAACATCCATTTTGTCAATCCTACTTAGCATCCCTTCTTATTTTTTTGTAGAAGTATCTTCAACTGGATTACTGATATGAAGTAGGTTTTTTGCCAACTCAATATATTTATTACTATGAAGAACCCTCTGAGAGGGGTAAAAGGGATTCTTGTTTATTTTACATCTAGTGAAAGTAGAGATGGGGTTAATGGAATCTGGTAAAGTGGGGCAACAAGGAAAATAGGAATTGAGTGGGAATGCGAAAGACAGTGGTGATGGATAAGTAGAATAAGACCTTGATGGATGAGGAAAACATGGGTATGATTTTGGAACTCAAGAACAGAGCATTTTGTTAGTGCCATTTCTGAGCTTGCATTGTGTGCCCTAATTTTTCATGTCTGATTTTTCTCAGAAACATTTTATTTCTAGAATTGGTGATCTGTATTTTCTCCCCCCTGGTTGAAATGTTTCAAAATTGCCCATAAACTTGTTGTTCTGCCCTGGTTTAAAAGAGAAAATCCATGTGTGCTCTTTTTTGTGCCCTAGGTATTTTCCAATTTTTGGGCTGTGTCATTTTCCCTTTGTCAAGTCATGTGAGAAATTGAAATTGATCCAATCTAAATTGTATCCAATTAATTTCCCAATCCAAAGATTGAAAATAATGACAAATCATGCTTCAGTTGGTTTAAAATCAAGAAATCGGCTATCCTTGTTGAAAATTTCAAATTCTAGGGCATCTTTTAAAATTTTCACAATTTGACGGTCATATGAGTGTAGTTTTCCCATCAAATTTATCATCGCAAGGTAATGGAAACGTGACGGGTTCCTATTGGCTGGAGAGATGTCGGGAAATATTACTAACTTACCATTTTTTAAATTTTGGCAAAAGGGAAAATTTTGATCCGCGGCTCCACCTTCTGCAATGAGGTGCCTAAGTGGTACATTTTGATTGGCTAGGGGATTGGCGGGCTTTCCTTAGGAAATTTTACTTCCATTATGCAAAATTTTCAAAAAATCAAATTTCAGCCTGAAGGCCTGCAACAAATAGGGAGAGGACATGTGGCACATATTTTGGTTTGAGGGCATGCGGATGGCGGAGGGACTTAGAGTCTTTTGGCTCTGAATTTATAAGTTTTAAAATCAGTGTTCTCCCCGCTCCAATCATAGCTAGACACATGTCCAACAGAGCAAGGTGGGTCAATGGCAGCCTGGCGGGTGAAAAGTTGAAATTGTCCCTTAGCAAAAAAGGGGGACTAAATTGAAATTTTGGGCTGAATCTCCATAGAAAATAGGGAGCGGATGCATGTCCAAAAGGGCAAAAGCCAAAGGAAGGGGCCAAAGGAAATTTTTATAACTTTTGGCCTTTGTTGTCTAAAAGGTAAAAATGAATAAATAGCTCCACAACCTATCCATGATGGACACATGGCACATTCTAAGAAGTTAAAGGAAGGGCACGGGCCAACGGTGAGTTTTAAATTTTTCAAATTTTGAAGGAAGGTTTGACAGCGGAATAGGAGGCTTGGCCCCGCAGTGAATCGGAGAGCACCACGTGGTGGAGGAGAGATCAGGATTCTGGGCCCATAAAGGTTTTGTGGAAAAAAATTCCTTTTTTCAAAAAAGTGGAAAAATTGATAGAATTGGTCTGCAGTTTCAATGGGACCCACCTTTGGACACGTGGCGGGCCCAGAAGGCAGGTAGAGACAAGTGGCAAAATTTTCCAAAATTTCAAAAGGGCGCGAATGCATTTTTTAAAGGCATGGGCCCGATCTAATAATTTTTTGACACGTGTCCCGCCTTGATCCAAAGTTTAAAAGGTAATATTGAGCTTATTTTTAAATGGCATTTTCCACGTGGAGGGTTGATATTAAAAGGTGGATGAGATCGACGGTTACTGTGCATTTGTTTGTTTGGGCTGCCATGGGAGCTCCAAGAAGCTTGGAAATCACGTTTTTGCATCAAATTTCATCAAATATTATGTGATTTTGTGTCGCCTTGGCCTTGTGAGAACAATGGCATCATTTTCATGACCTAATTCTTTAATCTATGGTGTTTTGATGTAATTTTGGCTCAAGACCTGAGAAAAAACATGAAATGTCACTATCAAAAGTTGCAGAGGTAAAATTAAAAAGGGGAAAAGGTAAAAAATGATAAATGAAAGATGATTTGCATGCCTGAATGATAAAAATGTGACCCTGGGGTAGATAATGATCTGAATTTGTGTAATGATTTAAATTTTTGTGCATACCTAGCAACCTGCAAGTTGGTTTTCCGTTTGGTGTTACTGTCATTAAATCATGAGGTTTTTTGTGAACAAATTTTATCCCATAACATATTCTTTGCTTGGGAAGGAAGAATCCAATGTGGCATGAGGTATATAATGCATTTTGGAGAAATTGTAAAGGGTCAGGAGTTGAAAATCATGAGAAAATTTTGAGAGAAAGCTCATTTTCTAAGAAAATCTGCCAAAGAACCAGGTTAATGTCTCATGTGTTGGAAAATTCATGTATGTGGGTTGGTTACAAGTGTATAGCCACCACATAGTCTCTGATATTGTTTATGTAACTCTCCCCTGCTGTTGAATCTAACAAGCTTTGAATTAAATTTTTATTTTTCTTTGGGCAATATGATGTCTGTTATCAATTTTAAATGCCTGCAAATAAATTTTATTGTTCTTGTTACAATCTTGCATTGAAAGTATTTAGAAGTCACACAGGATCTCCATTTCTAGTTGATAGTTTAGTGGCATTTGCAATCTCATACTCAGAAGATCCTTCATCTGATAAGGAGATAAACAAATTTAAAATCACTTTACCTTCCTTGATTATAGAGATTTCTTGTAAGCCTTTGGGGGCACCTTAGACGTGGTTTGATCATGGGTTTTTGTGTTTAATTGAGTTCTTTACTTCAATATTTTGTGGTGAGTTTCTCAAAGATTGTATGAAGAGTGCAACATGGGTTTCCATCTGTGCCTCTTCTGATTGAAAGAACATCCTGATTATTTTAGGCATTTCATCTGATAGTTGTTCAAGCATTGTACAGATTGTCAAAGATCTGATCTATCCTAGTTTGTTCTTATCAATCTCCCACCAAAAATCATCCAAAAACAAATATCCTATCATGTACTATACCTAATTTACATGTGTATACCCACAGAAGATCAAAATCTATTTGCAAAAGTATGCACAACAAATCAGGATTTCCAATGTCTCTAGTAACCTTTGCCTTGTTTTGAGAACATACCCATGTTTTGAGAAGTGACAACTTGTGAGTGTTCAGATTTGGGGTGTTGATCATGTTTTCATCAAGGCCTTCATCATATAATTTCAAGCAAAGAAAAGGACATCTTCATCTCCTTCACCATTACAAGGTTACAAAATAGGTCCTCTTACCTTTGTTGTAAGGCACAACCTAAAACAGCTATGGACAAGATCATGTCCTATTGGAGTGCTATCCATTTCTCCACAAACCTGAATGCTAGCTAGACCATATCCCCATCTACTAATGACATACAACATGGTCTAATCTATCTTTAAGCTCTGTGACATATCTATGGTGCTGCTCAGACTAAAAAGAAGAACAAATTTGGATACCGACATGTTCCAGTGAGTTTAAAAGGTAGTGTGGGAAATTAGTAGTTAAATTCTTCCTGAAATGATTAAGGAAGACCAAATGCTTAAAAGGGATCATCACATATCTTCCCTCAAGAGTGACATACCTAACCATCATTTGTGAAATTTAAGCAAATGGCTCTAGAATAGAAGACACTTTTATACCAGTCATAACATATTCAAGATTTTCTCCTTCATCAAGGAATTTCTTAGCTTCCACATTCTTGTTGACACATGTTTTTAAGAAGTTCACCCCATCTAAGCTCAATCTCATTACTTGAGCAATCATATCTTTAGTGATTTTGATGTTGATATCTTCATATTCAACTAATTTTTTCTTCCATCCATCCATGAATTGAACCAAGATATCTTGGCCATGGCCTTACATTTTTTCTATGAGATTCAAAACCCCACCCATTTATAAATACTTCCACAAGAGCTCGTTGTTATTCTATTCAGCGTGATGAATAGGCTTTGTTTAGTATGGAGGCCCACCCATTATGCTGTCATTTCTTCCTTAGTTCCCAATGGTAAAGTTTTGATCTCAATACTGCCTTTCATCATCACCTCTGTAACTATATACCCAGAGAGCATGAAAATTTGTAATGTAATTATTAACCCTACATGCGAAGTTAATAATCACTTTCCCATCGATAGAGGGAGATTTTTTAATGATTATTTTTAATACCATGCTTATCTTTGAAGATGTCATTATGTACCTTGGGTGAGAGAGGGTCACCACTAAACCAATTTTTCATGATGTTACTAACTCCATAGTTGGTCAGACTGTTTGCCACTTTATTACCTTCATGATAGGAATGCACGATCTTGCAATTATCAAAATCTTTACAAATCTCTATAGCTTTATATATAAAATATCTAATGGTCTAACTTGGAGGTTTATTTTTAGTTAAGATATTTATAATGTTTAAAGAGTATCCTTCAATTATATTATTTGAAATATTATAGTCTCTTAGAATCATTATCCTCCATAATACTACCAGAGATTCAAAATAATGATTTGTCTGATGACCCATATCTCCTACAAAATCAACAAAAAAACATCATTTGTGATCTCTGATCACCCCACCTCCTCCTGAAGCTTCAGTATTACCTTTGGAAGCTCCATAAAATTTCAATTTATACCATGAGGTTGGTGGCTGAGTCCAATGCACTAAAGATTTGTTAATGTTGTTGTTATCCTTATTCTGAATGTTGTTAGTATCAATCCTCCAAACAACAAGAATTTTTTCCTCTGCCTTGGGATATAATCTTTATTTTTAGGCCTAAACCTTTTAATGTTATATTTGACATCAATGACAATTTCTTTAAAAAAATTGGTACAAACATGTCTTATATTCCCGAAGATAACATCATTTCTTTCTTTCCACAATATTCATATGGTATGAGGAAGAACCAAACTCCATAATCTCCTTATCATGCAACATTTATATGGTGGATCCCATTGCTCCCATGTCTGCAAGCAAGTATGAGGGAGAGTAAAATAAAAATTGAAGTTTGCAAAGATAAGACTCCAAACCTTGGAAGCATACTCACAGTGCAAGAAAATATACTTGATGTCTTCAGCCTTATTTTTACACATGGAACTTTTGTTAGGCATAATAAAACCCTTTCTAATAATATTATCACAATTTAGAATCTTAACTTTTAGAACAAGCCACATAAAAAATTTGACTTTTGGGGTTAATTCAGGCATCCAAGAGTTTCTTCCACTTTATATCACTTTGGTGAGCATACAAAAAGTAATTATATCCCGACTTGACATAATAATCCCCATTAAAATATTCCACCTATATGAGATCATATTTGTTTTCCTTTTGATTAATAGGAATGAGAGAAAGTTGATTTTGATAGAGAAGATAGCGTAGGTTACAGATTTTCCATTTCCACTTTGAGTTTCTTCCAATTCCTCTTATTTCTAGTCAACTCAATGTAGTATTTGACATTATTACCATAATTTTTAATTAGACTATATTTTATGGTGCTAAAAGTATCACTCAATCTGAAATCATTCCAATTATCATACCAAAAATTAATTTCCTTTCCATTAGCAAATTTCCATCTACAACCCTTAACAAGAATATGTCTGATTTGAAGTAAGTTGTTCTAGAATATGGAGCCATTGGGAAGATTTTGATAAAAAAGGAACGATCTCTCATTTTTTTGAGATAAGTATTTTATCCTAATAAGCTCAGTCCAAGGTTTATTTTCCTTCACTAATATCTAACCAAGTTTGGCAATTACAGAAATAGCATTTATTTTTCTGATATCCTTTATCCCCAAACCACCAATATTTTTTAGAATACAAATCTGATCCTAGGATACTAAATGGTATATAAATATTTCTTCTATCCCATGCCATAGAAAATGTTTTTGAATTCTCTCAATGTTATCCACAACTGTTGTTGGAATGTTGTACATTGACATGATATATATGATATATATATATATAGGAAAATTCTGAAGATTGATTCTTGAATAATAAGCATTTTCCATCACTGGAAAGAATAGATCCTTTCCATCTAGCCAATTTTTTCTGAAATCTATCTAACAAGTCATTCCAAACAAGCATTATAAATTTTAGTAGTGCTCAAAGGTAGCCCTAAATAAGTTGCTGGTAATGAGCTGATTTTACACCCTAAAATGAGTACAATTATGTTTTGCCTATCAGAAGGAGTATTGAATAAATACACTGAGATTTTTTTCAAAGTTGAATTTATGACTAGAAGCTGCTTCATTAGAATTTGAGGATAGTTTTAATATAGGTTTTTCTTAAATAATTATAGGCCATCAGAAGTATAATAGTATCATCAGCAAATTGTTGATGTGAACTAGTTTGATTGGTGGAACTAGGTTTAAATCCTTTTAGCATGCCACTATTCATAACCTTAGTTATAGATCTACTAAGTACTGTCTGCCATAATGATAAAAATCAAGGGGGATATAGGATCCTCCTTTCCTTATACCTCTACTACTTGTAAATAAACCCACTATCTCACCATTAACCATCATTGAAAATCTAGAAGAAGAAATGCATGCATGTATGATTTCTCTAAATTTATTCTGGAAACCAAATTTTGTCAGAACATTATCTAAAAATTTCCAAGACGCTCTATCAAAAGCCTTATGCATGTTCATTTTTATTTCCATCCTAACTTTTCTACTTTTATCCATGGAATGGATAGTTTCATTAACCATGATTACCCCATATTGAATAATCCTACCTTTTATGAATCCACTTTGTTGCTTAGAAATAAGTTCAATAAGTAAAGGTTGTAATATGGTAGCTAAAATTTTGGTAATTTTTTTTGTAAACCACATTTACCAAGCTGATGGGTCTAAATTCCTTGAAATATTTTACATCCAGATTCTTTGGTGCTAGCACAATGTGAGTTGTATTTAGCTCTTTGATTAAGTTTCTAGTCCTATAAAACTCATTTGTAGCCTTCAATAAATCATCTGAGAAAATGTCCCAACATTTTTGAAAGAAGTTAGTCTAAAAATCCATCAAGTCCTTGGTGCCTTGTCTCCTTCTAATGCAAAAACTACCTTTTTCAACATCTTCAATGGTGACAGATTTAGTAAGACTTATGAATCTCTCATCAGGAACATTTTTTCTTGGAATGGAATCAAGAAGAAAATAAGTTGCTTCCTCATTACAGGAATTACTCTCCGTCAAAAAATTCTCATAAATTTTAAGCCTTCTGCTTTTATATCATTTTGATCCTTTATAATAATACCATCTCCCTTTAGTAACCTCAGATTTTTTTTGTTACAAGCTCTATGTTTAAGGTTGGTCCATATGAAAAAACTTAGTGTTCCTATCCCCAGCTTTCAGCCAAAGAGCCCTAGATTTCATTATCCAAAAGGTTTCCTCTCTATTGTTTATATTATGTAAATCAAAAAGTAATATTATTTTCCAGACTAATGATCTTCATAATTCATACCTTGTATTAAGAATTTTAGATCAAGCTCTTCCAGCTGTTGTTTTACTTCTCTTTTCTACTCAAAAATATTACCAAATACTTCTTTATTCCAAGCTCTAACATGTTGTTTTACATTTTTCAATTTATGAAGAAGCCTGAATTGAGTTGTCCCTTCACCACCCCAAATCCACCATTCCTTTATCCTATCCAAAATATCCTCATGCTCCAGCTGCTTTTTTTCAAATTTGAATGAGCAGTGCGAAGGTTTGGACCAATTGAAAAGACTAAGAGAAATAGGATTATGATCTAAGTCTAATTCTAGGAAATGAAGAGAGATGAAAATTCTAGAATTAAAATCCAATTAGAAGAGGTAAGAGATCTTGTCTAATATAACCTGTATAAAATTCTCACCAATCCTTCTGTTAGACCAAGTGAATTGATTACCATGAAGCTCAATGTCCATTAGGTTAAGGGAAGAAACAAACTTAGCAAAATCACCCATACTAATAGAGAAATTAGAGCTACATCCATATTTTTCCCTAGGGTTAAAGGGGGTATTAAAATTCGTCCATAAACTAACCAATTATAATTCTGAAAGATGTTTCTAAAACATATTAACTCTTCTCATAATTTTCTACGACCAACAATAGTCTTAGGAGCATAAATATTGGAAAGGATCTAGAATAAATTATTCTCCAAATTTTGAAATTTAATAGCTAAATTATTATGAGAAGCTAAAATCACATTACCATGAAAAAAATTGTTGTCCTAGATAATTTCTAGACCTCCTGACACCCCTTGTGAATCCAAAACATCGAAATCAAAATTCTCCCAAAAGGTATTTTTACATTTTTCCATAGTTTCAGCCATCATTTTAGTTTCTTGAATGAAGATAATGTTAGGTATGTTATATATTCTAAGATCCTTAAGCATCCTTTTCTTATGACCTCCATTTAGTCCTTTGGCATTTCAAGAAATAATTTTCATTTAAACAGTTTTGGGGAAACAATTACTGATTGGTTTAATAGACTTTGAGTTCCATCTACAATTTCTTTCTTAGTCTCTTTCTTCCCTAATTCATTTTTTTAAGGTCTACCTTTTTTTATTATTATCCTTAATATCTACCACCCTTTTAGTATAATATCTAGTGGTCCTTTAAGTGGAAGCTTCCCAATTATCCTTTTTTTTCTTTTTATCACTATATAGAGATTCATGCATCTTTTCAAACCCTTTATTCTCTTTTTTTAACTTCAATGAATCCATTATTCAAATAATTCTCATAATCAATGAATACCTTTGATAAATCTCATGTAATCTCACCTTACTCTTTCCCATATTCAAAATCCTACTGCTGTGTTATTCCAAACTTTTTAGCCACAAGAGATCCTATAGGATACTCCTCATTCATGAACTCATCTAATCCCAAATATCCTTTGTCTTCATTTAGATCTTTTAGAATTAAGTTCAATAGATCCTCTATTTCAGCATGAAACTTTATCTCTTGCCCTATGTTTGCTATTAAATTTTTTCTTTTCATCAGTTCCTTATGTTGTTCATGAGGAGAAGAAATCGATTGTTCAAAAAAAAATTCCTCCACCTTCTCCTGATTTGAGAATGTTAGATGAATGTAAACTTTTTTGTTTACTTCATCCACTTCCATGTTTAGTTTTATAGGTTTTTAGATCTCTAAATCACTAATCTTCTCTTTTCCCTTCATATAGTCCTCTCCCTTCCTTATTGAAGGAATTTTTGGCCTCTAGAACTTCCTACAAACTAGTGTTCACCTTATTATGGCCTTGAATACCTTTTTGTTCCTTTATTTTCTTAGATCTGTTAGAACAAATTTTCCTTCATTCTCCTTATCCTTTGCATTCTGGATTTGCACCTTCTTTACCTGGGATTTCTTTTGATTTGCAACATTCTCTGTATTTTTAGGTAAATTTATTTTTCTAATATCCTCAAGATTATTTTCATTTTCCTTTAAAAAACAATGGGATTTTCATCCCAAAGTTTCTTATCCTCTTGGAATTTCCTTAAAAAAGGTACAAGCTTATGACATTTGTTGCATATTAGCTAAAATGCTTCATATTCTATTGGTTGTTGCGATGAACCAAATTTTGATTGAAGAATTATGTATTCAGGAAATTCTTTCTCCATTTCAGAAGAGTTGAAAAATATAGCAAAGGCTAGTCTAGATCTATTCTTAGCAGTCCCATCTAGTTCTACTGGAGAAACAATTGATCTTGTAATATGAAGTAAGATCTCATCATCCCAATAATACAAGGGTAGTACTAGAATCCTGCACCAGATAGGAATAGTGTGTATATTTTCAATATTAGGGTTAAATATTTGGTACCATCTTTTCAAGAAGATCCCCATTTTACCAATACACCAGGGTCCATACAGTAATACTGATTCCATATCAGTGTGTTGATTGAAACAAGTGACAAAGAAACCTCTTGCCATGGTTTTGATAACAAAATCACCTTTTGGTTGCTAGCGTTGCATGGCTCACTTTCTGATGATATCAATATTAGTTCTATTACCCAAGAATTTTTAAATAATGAGATTTTCTGTAAAGATGTAAAGAATTCTAGACCCACATGTTTCTCAGGAGGTACCTTAAAAATTTCTGCCCAATCACCAGATTCAATGCAAAAACCTTTTTTTTCTTCTGCATATAAATGTGGTGAAAGATCATCAAATTTATAGCCAGTTGATAGGCATTCTATAGCCAAAGTTGTAGAAACAAAACTCATGAAACCCTCATGCTTCTTCAAATCCATGCTCGATTAAATGTTTTGATCTCTTTTACTGTGTAATATTAAATGATTGTGAAATATTCCACTATCATGGGCTACTCACATCAAAGAACCTAATCACCATTCAAAACTCATATTTGAAACTTCTTGATCTAACTAGTAATCTCTAATAATGGATTCATTTGGTTCCTCTTTAGTACCAATGTTGACCTTCTTCATTTTTAAGGGCTCATGGTATGTGAGTGCCTTCTCATCTGTATTGTCTAATACTTAGCGTGTACCTTTTGTATGATCAACATCTAATTTTTCCAATTCCTCATCATTAATAACATATACCAACTTACCCTTTTCCTTCTCTAGAAAGGCATGGTAAAACTACACTTCTTCTGGTTTCTCTTCTTTAAGGTACGCCCCAATATTAGGTTCTGCTGAAAATTCAATAATAATGTCCTCCACCTTTGCACTATCCCCTAATCTAATGAGCTTGATCACCTACAAGGACTCATTTATTAATTCTTTAGAAGATGATTACTCAAAGGTTTGAACAATACATGTTATTAAATCTTGTCAATTTGCTATTTATCTCTACAACTTTGAATAAACATACCATGCATGTGCATAAACCTGCAAGGTGGAATAGAAATTTTGCACCCACAAGGAAGGGGGTAAAGCTTCCGAGCCTTTCCTCTTGCTCCTCTCACATTCCTAAACATGGCATGAGGAGGATCCCCTCCCATCATAGTCTTGTATTTTAGTGGGCGTGTTACTTATGAGAAATCTAATGGAGAATATAACCCTTACCTTGCACCACTCTGGAATATTATTACAATGTGTCATCTACCAATGCGTAACTCTTCCACATAAGGTATAAACAAAAATATTCCTCCACTTTATTTCATAGGTCTAATACTTCTCCATTGTGCACAAAAAGGTATTAGGGTTACCTTTTCCAATATACCTTGCTAATTGTCTTCCTCCCAGGCACTTGAACGAATGTGACTTGACCACTAGAGTCACATTACCCTTAATTTCTCTCCTAATAAACTCATATGAGCCACATACCAAATTATCACAAGTAACACTGGTGGTATCACTCATAGACTGTCTATCATCCCACTGAATGACTCCCTCCTTTGATGGATGGATAAACTCTGGGTCCTTGATTGTGTGTATGTATATCTTGTTTAAATATTATTCTTCTAATGGTTCTTCATAGGGTGCAGACTGTCCATAAGTTAGTAGAATGATCATGCACTCTTTTTTGTTGAAGCACAGGTAAATGTTGTTTGCATAACACCAAGGGCACCCAAGTAATGTTGGGAAGCTATCTACCTCAACAAGTACCAAGGCTTCAAAGTCCTCAGCGAACTTGAATCCCTACATGGCTATTGAAATATTATTTAAAACTCCAAGGGGAGTAGCCTAAGTTCTATTTGACATATACATCACTTTTGAAGATAGATGTAATGGTGTTCTCCCAATTTTATTCCATGCATCTAGGCTGATAACATTAACTTCTGCACCCAAGTTGATCAAAATATTACTTAAGATCCATCCATCCACTACCACATTAAGTGTAATCTCCTTTTCATAGTCTAGACTATGAGGGGGTAAGTTAGTGTGTAGGATCTTCCTTTCGTGCTTACCTCTAGTGCGTGGTACTTTTTCTCTCAACCATTATCCTAACATGGGAATGATGTTCTCCTAGCGCAACATATTACACACCTCCTTAATATCATCTATATCCTTGTAAGGAGTTTCAGAGTTCTTTGTTTTCTCCAACTTCCATGACTATTTATTCAAACACTGAATATCTTCTTGCAGACTCCTAATCACCTCAATAGTCTCTTAATACACCTCCTTCTGGTAGGTAGGATTAGGTTATTTTCCATGGAGTACCTTTTCTGTTATAATATTAGGCTTCTACTTTGGCATTTCCGTCATGCATGTAGCCATTGTGTGAGTGGTTACTAAAATAGACTCCAACTCTATATTAGACATCACCTTAGGGATGTACAATGGGTCAATGCACTTTACACTCCCCATCCTGTCACCCTTATCCTGCTTCTTCTGATTCTGAAGCATGTGACTATAAAAATCCTAGAACTCTTCATAATTAAATTTCTTTCCACATGATGAGCATTATAAAAGGTCCAGGTAATCGTGCTTATAATGCTCTATAGATTTCGCAGTAAAAAAAAGTTCCACGGGGAAAGTTACCTCTTCCTATGCCACGACCATTATGGCATCTAAATCCTTTGTGAAATCATTAGCCTCTTCCATCACCATATTTTATCCCTTCATAGTTATGAACTGCATCCTTGGAACCTCTCGCAATGATGGTTTGGCACACACCAATGTCAATGGTATCATGGATCTAGTCTATTAACCTATAATCCTTGATATCATGGGTGGTAGATGTATAGATCTTACTATAACATGACACATTATTACGAAGTGTGTGTTGCAGGAGTGATCATATATTTGAATCATTCTCCCCACGATAGTATCACAATCCAATACCATGGTGTGCACCGACTTCTGAGGGAGCCTATCTTTTGTATGTCCTTCTAATTCACAGTCTGTACACCAAAGTCCACTATGAATCTCATGTGCTAAATTCACATATAATTTCTCAAGTTGATTCGCCATGGAAGTAATCTAAGCTTCCAAAAAGTGACTCACTCCAGTGTTAACACTTCTAATGGCCTTAGCATGCAAAGAAGCCTCCAAGGCCTTGTGCAGGTCTGTGAAAGTCTTATGTGAAAGCACCCTCCTAAAATCTGTTATCAATACTCTAATAAACCACTAAGCATGCTGCAATGGATGAATATCGTAAGATATCTTGGACAAGAGGGTTTTAAAACTCAAGTCATACTCCCACACACTCTCTTTCATACCTTTTTGTATCTCCTTCAACATGCTGATGATATTTTTCTCAAACTCAAAAATGTGAAATTCCACCAAGAACGCATCACACAATGTAGTATAATTCACCATCGTCTGATGTGGGTCATACTCTCACTATGCATGTACCCCTGCAACGTCATTACAAACTGACTTACCTTCCACTCTAGGGTAGTGATCCCCTTCATGCACCATAGAAATTCACACTTGTGTACATGTTCTGCAGCATCCTCAACACCCATGTGATCTGGAAAATGGAGTGACATCTCATAGAACATGTGTTTTTGGGGTTTTGGTCTTTTTCTACCAGGTCCAAAACCTTGATTTCACCCAATGTTTCCACCACCAGATCCACTTGATTTACTCACTTTGGAACTTCCTGATCCACCAGATCATCCTCCTTTAGTAGGTATAGGGCCTAAAGTGGTGTTACTTTATGTACCCACCATCAACCTAAATTGATCTCCCACAGTTTTTGAAGTGGAACTACTCCTAAACATGATACCCATGTTCTGTGTGCCCAAACCTTACTAAAATGATGCACTATATAGGATACCACCAAATATAGGAAATGTTTGTACGGCCATAAAACACAAGGAAAAATGGTAACCACTTGATACTTATTGTTTATCAATATTAACTGAACTATCAATACTTTTGTCACGACTTGGAAAACTAAGCGCAAGAGTCTGGTTACTAGGTGGGTCCTGATGTGTACCTATGACCCTTCTTATTCCTCCATCTGACGATCTCCCATCAGAAGCCAAGGGGGTTCTTGCATATTTTCCAAGATGGGGTAGCACAAACTACATAAATTCCACATCCTCCACATGAACCTTAAATACTTCCCACAACATCTACCTCCAGAGATCCATTGCTCCTAAAATCTTGCATTGTCTTACCAACTCCCTCTCTAGATCCTCATTATACCTGATCCATCTATCCTCTCTCTCCATTTTCACAGTAAGATCTACCATATCCTTCCAAACCTACTTCCATGCCCCATGCCTAGTGGGAGTTTATATAACCATAGGAAATGATTCTAAACTTAGGGTCATGATCAGGATCTTGATGGATAAAGGTAAGGATTGCAAGAAAGATACTTTAGGTTCTCGTAAGAAATCAAACTTAGCAACCTCTGGGAAAGAATAAGTGGAAACTGTATACTCAAATGTGTAACTCATTAACACACCTCTCCACTACTAATCAACAACACACATCCATACCATATCGAAATCATGAAGCCTTTGATAGTATTTTTGATTCCACACATGAGATTGATAGAACTAAATTCTCTTCAGTGCCTATGTTGATAACCACTCATACACCTACAGAAGAAAGAAACAAAATAATTTCTAATACACATTATTATACAATTTCTGCTTACCCATTTATGTGGATCAAACTCAAGTACATTATTGAATCTATGTGCAAACACATCCTATGTGTTTCTAAGAAAAGTATTTGTGCAATCCAAGGTCAAGCATTTTTCCATCCCTTGACATTCTTGTAAAAGCTTCAAAAGAGGTCCCGGAAACATAACCAAAATGTAGTCTCTATTCACCTCTAACTTTTCTTCAAACCCCAAATAATTTGGCATATCACTGAGCATGACTGGGAGATCACTTGAGGTGCACACAGGTGTTAAGCCCCTCATTTATATGAGCATTGCAAGAATGTTCATCACCATTAGAGAGATATAATGCACACTCTATGCATTCTAAGACATAAATAAGGAGACTAGATCTAAGTATAGATGCACCATACTATAGATGTGAAAATCACTATAATATGGAAGAATCATATCTCAGGCATGAACATTACTAAGAACATAAGGGTTTGGACCCATAAACATGAAAAAAATTGTACCGATCAAGACCATGACATAGATATTTTGAACCTCGTCATTATCTAAACATTCATCATATTAGAGTAACCAATGATACATTAAATATTCCATGAATGGAGATCGTGCAACAACAAAGTCTCAACATACTTGAAAGGAACAATAACTAGCTCGTACCAAGCCAAGAACACAGATACTAATCAAACACCACGATCTATAAGATGAAAGAAATTCACCAGAATAACTTTACATAAAACCTTTGCAAACAAATGAGAAACAATATCATATATTATTATGGAACTCAATGCAATACATTGAGAATGGGCCTTACTTAATTAGGCAAGGAATAACAATCTAAGAACCAGTCAAGGTCATAGATCAAACCATAAATCAAGGAAATAACTAGTCATCAAAGAACTAGTCAAGACCATAGATTTATGAGAGAACTAGACATCAAGGATCTAGTCAATACCATAGATCAAGGAAAGAACTATACCTAACAACTAGATAATATCTCCTAATATCTAAATAAGATAAAAGAAATATCCACACACATAAGTGGGTGAGGATAAATATAATAAATGTAAATAAAGTACCTAGGTGAACATGAGCTAAGGTAAATACCTACTCTAACACCCCCCCTCAAGTGAAGCTAGGGGCCAAAATAGAAGTGGCATGTCCATAGTATGAGTCTTGGCAACTAGGCCTGATGAGGTACTCATGTACAATAACTGGGAAAAAAGGGACAATGCAAGGTACCCAAAACTAGTAACAACAAAGTAAAGAGAGTAAAGACCTGATCCAAGGCATCCCAAGAAGATCGGCTCAAAAAAAATTTACAATGATGAATAAGTTTGGTGTGCACTATGGTCTGAATCCACTGCTCGATCACAAAACTCAAAAACAACTGACACTGGGCTTCACTAGAATAGCTCCATACAAGGAGACTGTCAATGGAGTGATGTCAAAAGTTCAAAAAAACACCAAACATAATTCGATCAACTGCTGCAAATAGGTGTGCCACGATCCAAGAACAATAACCAAAGTAACAAGGCAAGGACACAAAATCTAGAGTGTCACGATCCAAGAAAAGCCAAGGTAACAAGGCAAGGACATGAAACCCGAAGAAGCAGGATCAACACCACACCCTCCCATACTGCTGAATGGGTGGAGTGACGCTATAAATCTATATGAGTTTCCCAAAAGCAAACTACTTGAACACTGACAAACTAACACTAGAATGTCACCAGAATAGATCCCCCACAAGAGATACTGTCAACATGCCAAAAGTGTCAAAACTACACCGATACAAAATCTCTCAACAAACAAGAGAGATACACTACACCTGCTAAATAAAAATTCTCAAAACAAGAAGCATCACAATGCATAAGGTATAGAAAGTGGAGCAAGAGGCCAAATGGTGGAGGAGCCATGCCTGTAGAGTCCTCTCAATGAATGCCTATGTCGCTGCCATGAGTGATAAGATATCCACCCCAAATCAACATGGATGGATGAAGAAGATGCCTGCATATGACTTGGTGTAAAATGCACAATGGGTGCATGCAAAAGAACATCAAAATGTGTGTCAGGTTGATCATGTCTAACAACTGAAATATTAGGTTTCTCAAGCCTGAGTGAAGATGTAGAACTCATGTGTTGCTCAGGATCCTCAAAAAGAGTCAAGTGAACAAAAAAAGGAGCTCTGTCAATGTGTGATCCCAATGAAGTATCTACTCAAAAACCAATGTCATGATGAGAATTCCACTTCACATGTGGAATAGAGGAAATAATACCCTGTGAATGTCTATCAATGACTCTACTAGTGAGACCCATAGAACAGAGCATGCGAGAACTGAATGCAGTGGTATGCTTCTTAAAAAATCCATGCAACTGAGTAGAAGTAGGATACACAACATGTGGTACTATAATAGGCACAGATGTGGAAGAGCATGCAGTAACAAGCTTCATAGGTGTATGAGCATCAAGAGTAGATTCAAGCTCAAATACTGGTAGATCAATGTCAGTGGGTACAAGAGCAATAGCTGCAAGTGGACTAGGAGCATGGATATGGTTTTCCACAATATGATGGTGATGTTGTAGGCTAGCAAGTTTGTATTCTGTAGGGAGTGTATTATTGTATCCCTATCATGAATGAGTGATTGTAGAAGATAATTTCACTTCTTGAGTGATCTATTTTCTTCCACAAATTTTACAATATCCTCTTGAAGTCCACATACTTTAGAGAAAATCATATCATTCTCAGAATCCATAATAGGTACAAACTGCAACTCCCAAAACTTTAGGACGTTGGGCTCAACCTGAAATTGAATCCACAATTGATTACAACACTCCTCCATATTTGGCACTTTATAAATATAGTGCAAGTCATCAAAATAAATAACTCCATGGAAAGAGCATGGATTCCAGAAACAAGCCACTATTTTGCATAAAAAAAATGGCACTCAAAACCAAGTTACTGATCAAAAGATACAAGATTTTTAATATTTTTCTCTATTATTTATTTTAGTTACCATTAAAACAAAATAAATTGATTGTTTCCTTCACCACATGCTAATCAAACATCACGATCAATAAGATGAAAGTTAAGCTTTAAGCCATAATAAATTTACATAAACCATTTGCAAACAAATGGGCTAACAATATCATATATTATTATGGAACTCAATGCAATACATTGAGAATGGGCCTTGCTTAAATAGGCAAGGAATAACAATCTAACTAACCAGTCAAGGTCATAGATCAACCCACAAAACATGCCAAATGTCATCATGTCTCTCCCTAATCAAGAACTAAACATCAACGATCTAGTCAATACCATAGATCAAGGAAAGAACTATACCTAACAACTAGATAATATCTCCTGAATATATAAATAAGATAAAAGAAATATTCACACACATAAGTGGGTGGGGATAAATACGAATAAAGGTAAATAAAGTACCTAGGTGAACATGAGCTAAGGTAAATACCATAGCTCTAACAACAACTTATCCATAAGTGTCATCTTTATTATTCTTCATTCTGTGATTGTAATCACTCACTTTATCACCGACTTCATGTCATGAGTCCTAATTACAACCCATATAAGTCCATTATGGGTATTGAATTTGATAGAAACAGATTCTTAGGGGTGTCAAGCCACTTCAACGCATCGACTAAACTTCTACTTCCTCACGTACCTTTTGGCTAGTCCAGGTGCTCTCTTAGGTGCCATAGTAAATATAAAGGTGTGTTATTTTAACTGCTTCAAGATTTACAATTCGAAATCTATATACCCTAAGCTCAACTTTGCACACCCTAGCTCAAATACAAACCATAATAGTTGATTTCTCCTTCTTGCATGAATTTTTGCCTTGCTCAAAACCTTCAATCCAATGGAGAATTAGATGATATCCTTATGCATAAATATGACAAATCTAATTGGTTTGCATCTCTCTGCACTTCACAACCTTGCTTAGTCTAGCTTTCTGTTATTCAATCAATTCATGCTATAAAAAATGTAAAAATGGATTTTACACCACCTCCTTATATAGATTTTGAAAAATTGTTACCACATTTATTTCTCCACCAACTACCACCATATCTTTGCATTAACTTGATCGTTTCTTCAAATATCTAGCTATTTTTTTTCTGTGCATCACAGTCATAACCCTCTGGTCATGCCTATCAACTCCCTGAGCCACAGACCTCATCTTGCATACCACTCATGCGTTGAAGTACTTCACCACTACACCCTTCTTCTAAGTAGTTTCCACTATTGTAACCTACCTCACATTACACTATGGATCCATCCATCCATACTGTCGTTCTTCATTTAATGAGAAATCTTTCTCTATTTGCACCCTTCCATTTCAAGCACCTGCACAAATTTTATCCTTATACATATCCGATCTTCAAATGAAAATAAACTATATTCAAACTTGGTCCATGTACCCTGTATATACTCCACCCCACACTAAGGGTATGTGTGGTACTCTGCAGCATGGAAAACACTCAGAGATTGTAATCAGCTTCTTACGTGTAATTGCATGCTTATTACACAACAATAATGAACTAAATTAGCAAAAGCATAAAAACAATGAAAGAAAACATATATAAAGGAAATGTATTAAGGGAAATCTAAGCTAAGTGGAAATACTACCTTATTACAAATAGCAAGAAGACTTATTTACAGTAGGGCTTCAACCTACTCCCAATGCCTAAAGTAACTGGGAGTCCATGTTCCAGTGCCATCTAATTTTCACTAGAAAACACCTGAATCAAGTATATAAGTTGATAACATATGGTCCCAACCAATGCACTTTAAGCTTTCTAGGGTGGTGCATAAGAAATTTGATTCATAAAGAAGTAACCATCTATCCAAACCTCAAGCTTCTTATGCTTAATATGTTCCTATCATGCCATGCCTTCTTCCTGGATTTTTCTTGCTTCTGACTCTATCTCAGCTATAACACACCTATTCATCCAACTGCATCAGTTTGTCAATTTGTTACTCTTCAAGTAATTTCTCATCAGCCAAACCTCCTATGCAAGCATAATATGTATGGAAGGTAACATGAACTCCACTAGGTAGAACAACCTCTGTGCCAAACACCAATTGAAAGGGATGTGGAGTTATTCAACCTCTTATAAGTTATCCTATACACCCAAAGTACAATAGAGACTTTATCATCCTAGATCCTTTCCTTCCAACATCACAATTTTTTAGTCAAGGTATGGCTCAATATCTTGTTGAATTCCTCAACAGTTCCATTTTCTTGAGGGTGATAAGGTGTTGTTTTATGGTGTGCTAACCATAAATTCGGCCAACTAGTATCCTAATGGTATCATTAAGGAAAATGAGTACCCATATCACTTGTCAAACTCAGTGGGCATCTATACATGCTGATAATATTCTTCCAACAGAAACTGTGCTGCTATAATTGTCAGTGTAATTCATTTATAGGTACAACTTCTTCCCACCTTGTAAGATAATTTTTACAAGTTATGATGTAGCATGATCCATGTCCTGCGCACGGGTGGGGAAATATGACCCACAAAGTCAATTTACCATTTTTTGAGAGGTTCTACGCTAATAATAGGCCTCAAAGGCATTTCATCTCTATTCCCAAGGATTTCCAAGGCAACTGAAAAATGGTCACATGCCTTAAAATATGCCTTTCATAGTCCTTATACAATGTTTCCCACTAAAAACCAACCAATAAAATCTTGCGCATGGTAGACATCTCCTGCATAATGTATACCTACAATATTGAAAATGATCCTCCCATAATATCTTCCCTCTCATGTTCAGGTACACACCAACATAAAAATTTCATCTCGACGTAGTTTTTATAAGTCTCCAATGATCAACATGTAATGTGCGATGTGATATGACAAGTTGTTTCTTCTCCAAAGTCCTTCATTCTCTCAGGTGACCACACCTGTTCGTAAAAATACAATCAATGTCTTATAAGTGTAGAGGGTGTGCATGGTTCAATCTGAGTAACTTTGCATCCAACATTGTGTTCCTCAATACTTTACATGTATCCTCATCCTGATTGAATCCTTGATAAATGATCTAGTCTATAATTTACTCTTGCCGAGCTTAACCACCATTGTGAAATCAAAATCCTGAAATAATAGAATCCAATGGCATATGTGCACCGCTCCAAAAAGGTATTGTTCACCAAGTAATTCAATGCCATGTGATCTGTATAGAAATATTAAAGGTGTTTCTAGTAAGTATTGATTGAAATTTATGCAAGTGCGTAGATCATGGACAAGGCCTCGTACTCAATAATAGTGTAATTCGATTCTGCTGGAGTTAACTTCCTGCTTGAAAAGAAAATAGGATGATCAAAAATTCCTTTTCCAGGACTGGGATAATATGATGCACACAAGGCCATGCTAAGACACATCCAAATGGACATGAAAAGGCTTGGATTATATGAAGGAAAACACAAAATAGGCACTATAGTAAGCCTTTCCTTTAGTGTCTCAAACAGGCATTGTTATTGCTCCTCACTCCAATGGAACTTTCCTTTACTCTTCAAGTAATTATTTTAGAGGGTTATGCGAAATATTATCATATCCCTTTGATAAACTTCCTATACAATATCCTGTGTGCCCTAAGAATCTACGCACCTCGGTCTGGTTAGTATGCTCCTCTAAACCCAAAATAACAACAACCTTAGCAAGATCCACTAGATAGGACTTCCTTACAGATGATATGTACCTAACAAAGTCCCAAAAGGTGTATGGAAAATACACACTTCTTAGTGTTTAGAGGAGATGCTCGATTTGCTAGCATCTTTCAAACATAAGCCTCAAATTATTACATAGTTATTTTTCACAGAGCCCATACACTATTCAATCATCCAGGATAAACCTGCAAGAACTTATGAATAAAGTCATAGAATTCTTGAACAACAATTCGTGAAAATAATGTAAGTGTATTCTTTAATCCAAAAGGCTATAACTATGTATGAAAAACTTCCCCATTTTGTGGTGAAAATTTGTCCTCTCTTGGTCCTCTTTAGCTATCCTTACCATATGCAGAGAATCCATTAGTGAAGGAGTATATTTCACACTCTGCAACACCTTCCAAGATTTCCTCTATAAATGGTGTGGGAAAGGGATCAATCACACATGCAACATTTAAATCCCTATAATCCACACAAATCCTTATTATTGCATCTTTCTTGATACTGATCACCATAGGGATCACCCATTCTGACTCCTTATTTGGCACAATAATTCCATAAATTAACATTTTATCAATTTCTTCTTTTAATTTGATGCGCAAGTTTACATTCATCTTGTAATACCTTTTCTGAATTGGCCGCATACCTTATTTTAGCTTTATCTTCATCTCTCCCAATGATTCATGTATGCCTTTCAATTCATGATAACCTCTAGGGAACAAGTCCTAAAATTCACCAAATAGCTCAATGATTTTAGGACCTTTAGAATCAAACCAGTAATCTCTAATAATGGCTTCCTTAGGTTCAACATTTGTTCCAATGTTCACTTTATTAGTCTTCATAGGCTCATGGTAGGTGTGCACTTTCTCATTTGCACTATCTAAGACTTCACACATATCCTCTGTGTGCTCAATATATAGGTTCTCTACCTCTTCATAGTCAACTATGTATACCATGTTTCCCTTTTCTCTTTCTAAATAGGCATGCCCAAACTATTCACTATCTAATTCTTCCTCTTCAAAGTGCATCACAAGGTCTATATCTCCTAACAACTCCTGAATTAAATATTCAGTGTTTTCTCTTTTCCCCGTTGTTAATAACTTTATAACCTGCAATGCCTCCTTCACCGAAGGTTTAGAATAAAATTAATAAAATGTCTGAGTCATACCTTAAGTGAGTTCCTACAAATTTCCAGTTGTTCTTTTCAATTCTATGCAGATATACCATGCGCACACATAGCATTGCAAGGTGAAATAAAACTTGTACACCCAAAACAAAGGTGTAAATCTTCCTACCCCACTTTCCAAAGTCTCTTACATAGCTGAAAATGGTGTTGAACAAGCTCATTACCTTGAAAGGCATAGATCTGAGTAGCCACATTACTTCTTAAAAACCAAGTAGATAAAGAAATCCTTAGTTATCTCCACTCCAAAAGATTATTCCTTTGAACCATCCACCAATG
Source organism: Taxus chinensis (assembly GCA_019776745.2). NCBI lineage: Eukaryota > Viridiplantae > Streptophyta > Pinopsida > Cupressales > Taxaceae > Taxus > Taxus chinensis. Next base: position 288,280,181 of record CM034157.1, read on the forward strand.
TGCTACTATCCCATGGAGGGTGTTTTACTATCATGTTCCTTCTTTCTACCTGATATTCCCATTGAACTTCCATAATAAGCAAAAATACTTCTAGATTATCTTCACTTGTATTCTTTGGCACCTTGTTATTTCCCAAATGCGTTATACTGTGTGGCTTACTAATGTGCACAGTTGAACTTCATACTTCATACCCAACCATTTCATAAGTTTCATGTGCCCAATTGTCACATGTAACACTTGTAGTATGTCTCATGGATTATACATCATCCCACTAGAGAACTCCTTTTGATGGTTTAAGAACTTCTAGATCTTGAATGGTGCTTACATAAATTCCATTCAAGTCTTCTTCACTTAAGGCCTCTACAGAAGGCATAAATTTCCCATCTATCAGAGGTATGATGGCATGCTCTTCTTTTTTATCAAAGTTGATATACCCCTTATTAAAGTGTAGGTTAGCATTTCTTGTATAGCATCAAGTCTGCCCAAGTAATGTGGGAAAATTGTTTCCTTCCACAAGTGCTAAGACCTCAAAATCCTCAGTGAACTTGACCCCCTATATGGTAATGGATGCATATTTTAAAACTCTAATAGGCATTTCCTTAGTATGATTTTCCATGAAAAACACATTAGAAGATGGTTTTAATGGATTTCTTCCTATCTGAACCCATGCATCCAAAGTGAGTACATTTACTTTCGCTCATGTGTCAATAAAGATGTTGCTCAAAAGGCAACCATCAACAAATTTTTTTAGACTAATCTCCTTGACATAATCCAAACTGCATGGAGGAAGATTAGCATGTAAAATATGTCTCTCATGCTCAGTCCCTATGTGTGGATTGTTTTCTATGATTCCTATTAAAACAACCCACTTGAGACCTAAGAAACAACCTAGGATTAGTTAGGAAAATTAAGGAATATTTTTTTTTTAATTAGAAGTGTCCACAACCAAGGTACAAGGATAAATTTGTCAGTAATAGATTTTGGAACAAGTTTAACCTACTATAACATACTTTTCTTCTATTAATAATTATCATAGGTTACAAGGTACACATTTTAGGGTTAGAAGTTTTAGTTAGGTTCAGGGGGTAAATTAACACCATATCCACTCTCTAACAGGCTTGGAGTTTAAATTTGATTTTTCTCACACTTAACACATTCAAAATTTCCTTAAATAATTTCCATCGGATAGGAAATTTTATCACCTTTCTGATATAAAGAAGTCCTCCTAACTCCTTATAAAACTCCAGTTTTCCCCCAAGGGTAGGCTTGTAGGCCCAAGGATGAAAATTTTCCCAAAGGGGTGGGTTGGTAGGTTGCGGGGAGGCTTGAAATTTTATTCTTGCGTGGGAGGAAAAATCCAAATTGCACCTGCGCACCTGTGGGTTTGTTAGGGACATGTGGTGCTCAACTAGCCAAAGCAGGAGAGCAAATAAGGGAAGGGTAGGTGGCAGAAGAGTTTGGGATATTTCACCAAGGGGGAGATAAGGGGGAAGTTTGACACATAGGCCCACATGCCCATGGAAGGAATTTCCCAGGGTGGGTGCAGGAGTGTAGGGCCACAGGGATTTTTGTTAAACATTCCCCTAATGACAAAAATTTCAAAAAAGACAAGGTTTGCGAGGGTTTCACCCCTCCATCGTGCTATGCGGTAGCCTCTGATTGGCTACGAGCTGACAGAAATTTTAAAACATTTTCCCCAAAAAGTTTCAAATTTTTTTCTAAGTTTTCCGAGGGAAATTTTTGGGCAGCAAGCCTGCTACGAAAATTTCTCCCAAATTTTCCAGCCAAGGAAGGAAAAATTTAGAATGCCATAAATTTTTCTAGGAAGCTCAGTTTTGGGCAATGAAGGACTTTCTAGAAATCTCTCGATGCCTTATTTACATAAGAAACATAAATTTTAGATTTTGAAAAATTTTAAGGGGTCAATTTTAAGAAAATGTTTTACAGGATTTTAAAAAGCCAACTGGTAAATTTTAACATATAAAATTTATTCAATTTGGTATTCTCCTTCACTATGCATGCTAAACAGACATAGAGGATTGTTCTAGGATGAATTTAGGATGTTTTAGGAAGGAAATTTTTCTCAATTGATTTCTAATTTGAATTTTTCCAATAATTGACAGAAAAAGGCATCAAAATGACTGTGAAAGGGTTTAGGCCCAATTTTGCAATGTTTTGATTTATTTCCTTAAGTGTTTTTTTGTAAAATTGAGTCCATTGATATCACAACATACTAAATTTTAATGTTTCGATGTTGAGTATTGTGTGTAGGCCCGAACTGTGCATTTTAATTAAATTATTTTCCAGTTTAAATTTAAGACAAAGATCAATTTCCTAAAGGATATGGATATCAATTTCATCTTCCATGTATGGGAACTTCAATTCTATTCTTGTTTATTACATTTAGTTGTTTTAAACAACCATTCAAGACCCAAAATGCAATAATGAATTTAATTTTACACATTTCCAAAAGAATATTGTGTTATTCCCACATACATTTCTTCCTTTCAAACAGGGATTTAACTATTTCCTTTTCCATAAAATGAAACATTGAATTCATTCCATGATAGCCTTAAATGTTTTTCATCTTCAATCAAACATTAAAACCAAAATACATTTTCTATCTTTTCCAAAAATCATATACTTTAAACAAGGTAGAATAAAGCAATTTCAATACAACAATGTAATTTGATATGTTAGTACAATCTTTTATTGATTTCAATTATACATTGTTACATTTTTCAAAGTTTGAATGTAAATAAAAAATTTCTATTTCTTTCTTCCCAAGGAACAGAACACAGTATAAACATCCTTCATAGTTTTAATATACAACTTTCATAACTAATTACAAACATCTTTCTTCAAAAAATATATTACAATTTTCATCCAGTTCAAAGAAGGGAAAGGTTATAAAATAAAGTTATTTCACAAGGTGTAGTCAAAATCTTTATCCTCTACTCTAGAACAACAACATGTAAAGTTTCTTTTTTCCTCCAATTGTATCACAAAAAAAGTGGGGGAAAGGCAATGCTCTCCACCCAACCAAGGCATCCATTGAAAGGAGAATCCATCTTTCATCATTGGCCCTCGAGGCCCAACAACAATGCAATAAGAAATGGATATCAACCCATGGAAACAGCAGGCATCCACAACACACACATCATTCTTTCAACATGTATAATCAAATTAAAACACAGTTCAACACAAGACAACAATCTACAACTGAATTTGAAAACATTCAAACAGAACTTAGGCTTTATCATGTATGCCAAAGGAGTAAGGACTATGGGTGAAGCTACTTATGCCTTTCAATGGGAATTAGAAATCCACCTTAAAAAATTTCCTAAATAATTAATAACACATATCCTTATGCCCCCCATAATTCCTCCTTATGCCCCGCCACAAATTACCTTATGCTGCCCACAAAGTAAGAAATGCAAGCTATTTCTTTTCCATGGTGGATCCCAAAACAAAATTCCCTCCATAAGAATTTTGATGCCACTAGAATTCGCTTATGCCCCCCACATGAATTCCCCATAGCCTTCTCCTACATTATTCCTATGGAATTCTACCCAAATAGCCAACAAATAAACAAAACATACACAATTAACACAAAGACAACAATAATTAATAGCATAAGAGAAGAGCTAAGCTCCTACCTCTCCATGGTAGCTTTTGTTTCCAAATAGAAACCTTTCAATTCCAAAAACATATTCCCAAAATCAGCAACCAAAAAGCATGCAAATTTCTCCAAATCTTCTCCAAGAAAGAGCTCCCAAACAAAAAGAAAATGTACCCCAAAATGAAGTATGCAAAAGTTCAACAACCCAAAACAAGGTAAAGAGTTTGAATTTTATAGAAGAGGGAAGAGAAGAGGATGATGTGGATCCATGTAGGATGTCACATCACACATCCTCAACTCAAACACCAAACTCAACTTCCATTCTCCAAAGCACAATAAAGAGGTGGGTGAAAATATGACAATTTAACTTACACACTCTAAAATCTCACACCCCAAATGACTGAATTAACTAAAAAGTAAGAAGAGTGCAATTAAAACATGCAACATGGTTGATAAAAATGCATTAAAATGGGATAAAATAAACCCTCCAACCATAGGTATGGTTGGTAAATTAAATTGAGAGGTATGGGAAAAGTTTAACTGTTCCCACAAGCCTCCAAAAACATCCTCCAAGGAAAAATTCGAATTTTCAAAGAGGTGGAGTGTTTCATAATCCAAAATCTGACTTACACAAGTCTTACACTTCCCTTACATATTTAGTACAAAGAGCCAACAACTTTTATAATTACTTTCTCATATCCCAATTTGATTTCATTAAATTTTAACCATATGTTTTCTCACATTAATCTACCATAATTTAATTAAGTAAAAGAAAGGGACACATCAATAATAAAATACATACAAAAATAAAAAAGGAACCACATTAATAGAATATACAAAACACATTGGTCACATTCAAAGGTGATTCCCCCCATGGGAATCCCTAACAAAATGACACACACACACAAAACATGTTGCCATGGTGACTTTGTTGAATTCATCTAGAATTCCAAGGTGGTTCATCTCCATTCCCCCGATGTTTGTTGTGATTTAATCTATAAAACACAATACCTCCTTCAGCCTCATGGGCATATCAAAACATCCAAAATGAATATAAATATAATTCCAAAATCATCTATATAAATGAATCACAACAACATCGAAGCAACAACTACAACATTTGTAATTTAATCAACAACTATATCATCATCATATAATGTCCATTTTCTATGTCTACACACAATATCCAAAAATCACATGTCATGACAACATTCATAATATATCCACATCAAAATAGTATATCATCATCCACATATGAAGTGTCTCTAATAATCATCGTGCATCATAATCAGATCAAGATCGCAATAATCCATGGTCCAACATCTAACACCATAATAAATCAAAGCATAATAATGTCCATAATGTAATCAACAATATCAAGATCAGTATCAAAAAGGTGTCAAAGGGAAGTGGGCACTACATCCCCCTCCCCTTAGACTCAAATTCCTCCTGGAAGTCACTAGAAAAAATGTGGAAATTGAAATCGTAATAAGGTAGCATCATCTCGTGTATCTATAATCTCATCATATCTATCCCACTGCACCCAAACCTGATCAACCTCTCTACCTCAAAGGCACAGGGTCCTATGATCTAGGATGTGAGTGGGCTCCACCATCACCTACCCTTGATCCTACACCTGTAATGATGTCCAATCCATCACATGAGAAGGTCCTGTAATATATCTCCTGAGAACTGAAACATAAAAAACATCATGTATGCGAGACAAGTTGGGTGGCAATGTTAGACGATAGGCCAAATGGCTAGTACACTCCAAGATCTCAAAATGACCCACGAATCTAGGAGCTAACTTATAACATTTTCCATAATGGATAGGGCTCTTGTGTGGCCTGACACGAAGGAACACCTTCATGCCCACATCAAAACTATGGTTGATCATATGTTGATCTACATACTTCTTCTACCTATCATGTGCCTCCTACATTCTCTACCTGATCAACACCACCTACTACTCCATGTCTTGTAGAAGAGCTGGTATAAGTGAAACCCTATTTTCTAGCCTATCCCAACTAAGAGGTGTCCTACACTCTCTACTATATAAATCCCGAAAAGGAGACATGCCTATAGAACTCTGAAAACTATTATTGTAGGCAAACTATACTAAGTACAGGTACTCCTCACATCTACACTGCTAATCCATCACATACATCTTGAGCATGTCCTCTAAAATCTAATTCACCCACTCATTCTATCCTTCTGTCTCAGGGTGATATGTTGTGATGAAGTTGATTCTTTTCCCGAGGAAATAGTGCATGGTAGACCAAAAATGGGAGGTATACAAACGATTGCGGTCATAAATGATCTTCCACAGAATCTTGTGCAACCTAAAAATATCATCCAAGTATACTCGCACCATTGCTCTAACTATATAAGTGGTCTTCACCAAAGAAAATTGAACCACTTTTTTCAATTTATCCAACGTGACCATAATGGCGTTGTGGTGATATCTTGACATCGGTAGCCCAATAATGAAGTCCATGGAAATGGCATCCCACTTCCATTCTAGTATAGCATGGGGATAAATAAGGCCAAATGGATGATGATGCTTAACCTTAACTCTCTTATACTCTAAACATCATGACACGAAATGGGCCACGACTCTACGAATTCCTCTCCAATGATAAAACTATCACAAGGTGGCGTGCATCTTCTTCACCCCGGGATGGGCTGAATAGGGTGCATGATGTGCCTCTACCAAGATGTCCTACCTCAATCCTCCATCTTTGGGAACATAAATCCAGCCTCTGTTCCTGAGGAGACCATCTATCTCTAAGCAAAAACCATCAAAATTCCATTCAAGGGGTATCTGAGACTCGATCTCTTCTCAAACTATAATGTAAAAGTTGTTAAGAGGAAATTGCTGAAGAATCCTACTCTACAAATTTGTGCTCACTGAAGTGGCCATAGCCCCATGTCTCCATCTACTAAGAGCTTCTACCACCACATTCTCCTTCCCCTTCAGATGCTCGATCTCCATATCATACTCACAAAGAAACTCCATCCAACACCGTTGATGAGCGTTGAGATTGGGCTACGTGAAGAGGTGACAAAGACTCAAGTGATCTCACATGAGTGTGAATCTCTAACAAAGAAGAAAGTGCCTCCATCAAACCAAAGTGTGCACAATTTTTGCAAGCTCAAGATCATGAGTTGGATAATTAAGCTCGTAATATTTGAGTTTGTAAGACTCAAAAGCCACTAGTCTACCCTCCTACATCAACACACCTCCAAGCCCTACTAAGGAAGCATCTGTGTAAATGAAAAACTCACCCTGTTGATCTAGCACTACAAGAATAGGTTTTGTAGTGAGACATTCCTTTAGTGTCCTAAAGTCCTACTTGCATCTTTCTAACCAAACAAACTTCTTCCCTTTCCTCTAAAGTGAAGTGATAGGGTGTGTAATCCGAGAGAAGTCCTGAACAAATCTCTGGTAGTATCCTACTAATCCCATGAAGTTGCATACCTCAGTCACCATAGTGGGTGTTGGCCAATCCATAATGGCTCTAATATTTGAAGGATTGATGGTGATACCTTCCCCAGAAATGATGTGACCTAAATATTGTACCTCTGTTTGAAAGAAATCACACTTCTCTAAGTTCCCATAAAGCTACTTCTCACGAAGACACTAAAGAACCTGGCGAAGGTGCCCCTCATGCTCCTCATGCATACGTGAGTAAATCAAAATGTCATCTAGGAAGATGAGCATGAAGTGATCTAAGAAGGTCCTAAATACCTCATTCATCAAACTCACAAACACTACGGGGGCATTAGTCAAACCAAAAGGTACCACTATCAATTCATAGTGGCCATATCTCATACAAAAGGTGGTCTTATGAATGTCTGCCTCTGAAACCCACAGTTAATGGTAAATTGACTCAAGATCAATCTTAGAGAAAACTATGGTTCCCTTTATCTAATCAAACAAGTCATCAATACATGAAAGGGGATAACGATTCTTTATTGTTACCTTGTTCAGCTAGTGGTAATCAATACACAACTGCAAGGATCCATCCTTCTTCTTCACAAATATCACCGGTGAACCCCAAGGGGATACATTAGGATGGATAAGGCCTTTCCCTAAAAGGTCCTCAAGCTGCAACTTGAGCTCACAGAGCTCTTGGGTGGTCATCTGATAAGGTTCTCATGAGATAGGCTCTGCTCCAGGAACTAAATCTATATGAAAATAAATCTAACATTGGGGTGGTAAACCGGATAGCTCCCCTAGAAAGACATCTATAAACTCTCTCAAAATGGGATGATCATATAGCGATGGTCCACTAGACCCATCCTCTGATCTGTCACTAACTATACCAACATACATCTGACAACCCCATCACACACACCACTTAATTTGCATGGCGGAGAGGGTGTTAATAGAAATGGGTTTCCTAATCCCTGATATCACCAATTCAACTCCCAAATCATCTACACAATTTATAGTCTTGTGATAAAAATCCATCCTTTCTTTGTGTGCAGATAACCAATCCATACCCAAAATGACTCCATATGAGCCCAAAGGAAGGATACAGAGATTTGAGGTAGTGGTAACAGGTCCCAAATCGACTACACACTCCTTAACTAGTGAGTCTACAAAGATCTTGGCTCTAGAAGCCATCTTAACATCCCAACTATTACCCTACCTAACTTCCACTAGCCTACATCGCTCTACTAAATATGGTGCAATGAAAGAATCAAAAGAACTAGAATAAAAAAATATAGAGGTAGGAATACCGCCAATGCTACCTGTAGTCTCGATGATTGTACTCTGATGATCTACCTGGTGGTTCTCAATTGTTGCATAAATCTTGTGGCTGCGTCCCATATCACCAAGTATCAGCTCTGAGATCTATGTATTACCCTTGTTGTTAGGGTTCTGTGAGCAGTCTCCCTAAAATTATCCAGTAACTCCACAACCAAAAACATCCTCCCAATCCTCCTCAATAAGTAGCACCTCTAGTAGGTGCCCTAGAAGTCTATGGTGTGGATCCTGATGATATGACTATAGTTTTCTAAGGTCTTTTCTAGTGAGTTACCACTGACTGAGCTCTAGGTCCACCTGATGTCCTGATGGGACCCCTAGGAGGAGGCCCTATACTCTCACCTCTCTATTCATCATCTCTTTACGGAGGTCTATGAGGTAGACAGGATTGCTACTGCTACTACTGCTATGGCCTAAAGGATGAATGTGTTGAACCCTATCCACCACGAGAAAGGGGTATTGACCCCCTCGATCTACTATCCTACATCTGCTATATGCAGCTCCGGACTTGGTGTCTAGCTTGTTGGGTCTTCCCCTGAGTCTCCTTTGCTATATAGGCCTTCTCGACAGCCTTAGCTAATGTCTGTGGACAATGAATATGCATAAAACCTCCAATTTCTAGATTTAGGCCCCAGATGAACCTATGAATCCGCATCTCCTCATCCTGCTTTTACTCAACATACTAGAGTAGATCTAAAAACCTAATCTCATACTTTGCTACTGAAAGAGATTCCTGTCAGAGGTCATGAAACTCATCTATCTACTACTGTATGAACCTCTATGACAAATATTTTCTCTAGAATCTCTCCTTAAATAGCTCCCAGGTCACTGTCTTAGAATCTATGTGGAGCTTCTACTCCTCTGTCCTCCACCATACTCCTGCTCCATCCCTCAGTAGATGGTTTGCAACACAAGAGAAAAAGGAAAAATCTTCAAGCAACCACTCAAGCTCACTAGCCAAGCCTCTGCCTAAAATCCACTCATATCACCTGAGTAATGTGATGGCTGAAGCTTCAGGATCTCCCTGATGTGATCTTTAATTATGGTCTGACGGCCTCTAGGTCTTTTTGCACACTCATCCCTAAGCCTATGGCTATGAGACCTCTCTTTACGCTCAAAAACTTAGTCACCCTATCACCTCTATGGTGACTCTATGCTGGTTAAATTTGTATGGGATTTTTCTCCTCTATGCTACTCATTGGGTCGAGGAGATACCTGACCCTCAATGGAAGGGGCTCTATCATGGTTGGCTGCATGTCATCCTCCACGTAGAGTAGCATTAACATCCTGAAGAGTCTACAAAATATGGTGTAGGATAGCTATTACACCCTGATCCTATGGTGTTGGTGGTGGTAAGTCTGAGTCTATGTGAAAATTCCCCTCACCTCGTTTGCACCTCCTGCACATACCAAGGCGTGAGTTAGTTCATGATTCTATGTTTTATTCAATTTCCATTTTCACTAAAATATGTAATTTCTGTATTAAGTTGTTTTCTAGATTTATAAGTGTGCTAGGTTTAAGTTTCATGTCCCAAGTTTTCTACTGTGCCCAATGGTCCAAGATTTTGAACCATTACTCTGATACCAAGTGTGATTCCCTTTAAAACAACCCACTTGGGACCCAAGAAAAAACCTAGGGTTAGTTAGGAAAATTATGGAATAATTTTATTTTTATTATAAGTGTCCACAACTAGGGTGCAAGGAAACAATTGTCACTATCAGGTTTCGAAACAAGTTTAATCTACTAGAAAATACTTTTCTTCTATTAACAATTATTAGAGGTTACAAGGTCCAAATTTTAGGGTTAGAAGTTTTAGTTAGGTTCAACGGGTAAATTAACACCATATCAACTCTCTAATAGGCTTAGAGTTTCAACTTTATTTTTCTCACACTTAATGCATTCAAAATTTCTCTAAATTATTCCCATTGGATAGGAAATTTTCTCACCTTTCTGATGATATAAATAAGTCCTCCTAACTCCTTGTAAAACTCCAGTTATGGGCCGATGGGCCTTGCGGTAAAAATTTTCCCCCAAGGGTGGGCCTGCGGGCCCAGGGATGAAAAATTACCCAAAGGGGTGGGTTGATGGGTTGCAGGGAGGCTTGAAGTTTTATTCTTGTGTGGGAGGAAAAATTCAAATTGCGCCCACGTGCTCATGGGTCCGCCAAGGACACATGCCACTCAAATAGCCAAAGCGAGGGGGGGGGGGAATGAGGGAAGGGTGGGTAGTGGAAGATTTTGGGAGATTTCACCAAGGGGGAGATAAGGGGGAAGTTTGACATGTGGGCCCACACACCCACAGAAGGAATTACTCAAGGTGGAGGCAGGAGTGCGGGGCCGTAGGGGTTTTTTTCAAACATTCTCCTAACAATCCAAATTTTAAAAAAACAAGGTTTGCGAGGGTTCCATCCCTCTGCCATGCCACATGGTAGCCTCTCTTTGGCTACAGGAAAATAGGGCGGTAGAGGAAATTTTAAAAAATTTCCCCAAAATTTTTTCTATGTTTCCTAAGGGAAATTTTTTGGCCGTGGGCCCACCAAGGAAAATTTTCCCAAATTTTCCCGCCAAGGAAGGAAAATTCAGAAGGCCATAAATTTTTATAGGAAGCTCAATTTTGGGGAAACAAGGACTTTCTAGAAAGCTCTCAATGCCTTCTTTGCACAAGAGACATAAGCTTTAAACTGCAAGCTTTTAAAAAGCCAACTGGTAAATTTTAACATATAAAATTAATTCAATTTTGTGTTCTCCTTCACTCCACATGCCAAAAAGACATGGAGGATTGTTCTAGGATGAATTTAGGATGTTTTAGGAAGGAAATTTTTCTCAATTGATTTCTAATTTGAATTTTTCCAACAATTGACAGAAAAAGGCTGCAAAATGACTGTGAAAGGGTTTAGGCCCAAGTTTGGAATGTTTTGATTTATTTCCTTAAGTTTTTTTTTGTCAAATTGAGTCCATTGATATCACAACATACTAAATTTTAATGTTTGTATGTTGAGTATTGTGTTCAGGCCCGAAGTGTGCATTTTAATTAAATTATTTGCCGATTTTAAATTTAAGACAGAGATCAATTTCCTTAAGGATCTAGATATCAATTTCATCTTCCATATATGGGAACTTCAATTCTATTCTAGTCTATTACATTTAGTTGTTTTAAACAACCATTTAAGACCCAAAATGCAATACTGAATTCAATTTTACGCATTTTCAAAAGATACAAAATATTGTATTTTTCCCACATACATTTCTTCCTTTCAAATAGATATTTAACTATCTCTTTTACCATACAATGAAACATTGAATTCATTCCATGCTAGCCTTAAATTTTTTTCTTCTTCAATCAAACATCAAAACCAAAATCTAGTTTCTATCTTTTCCCAAAATCATATACTTTAAACAAGGTAGAATAATACAATTTCAATATAGCAATGTAATTTGATAAGGTTGTGCAATAATTTATTGATTTCAATTATACATCTTTACATCTTTCAAAGTTTGAATGTAAATAACAACTTTCTATTTATTTCTTCCCAAGGAATAGAGCATAGTATAAACATCCTTCATAGTTTGAATATACAACTTTCATAACCAATTACAAACATATTTCTTCATAAAATATATTACAATTGTCATCCACTTCAAAGTGGAAAAGGTTATAAAAGAAAATTATTTCACAAGGGGAAGTCAAAAGTATTTCTCCTCTACTCTAGGAAAGCAACATGTAAAGTTTCCTTTTTCTTCCAATTTGATCACAACAAAAGTGGGGGAAAGGCAAATGCTCTCCACCCAACCAAGACATCTAATTAAAGGAGAAGCCATCCTTCATCATTGGTCCCTGAGCCCCGACCACGATGCAATAAGAAATAGATATCAACCCATGGAAACAATAGGCTTCCAGAACACGCAACATTATTTTGACATAAATAATCAAATTACAACATAGTTCAACACAAGACAACAATTTACAACTGCATTTAAAAACATTCAAACATAACTTAGGCTTTATCATGCAAGTTAAAGGAGCAAGGACTATGGGGGAAGATACTTGTGCATCCCAATGGGAATTTGGCATCCACCTGTAACAAACCGCGACAATAATTAATCACACATATCCTTATGCCCCCCACAATCCCTCCTTATGTCCTCCACAAAGTAAAAACTGCAAGCTATTTCTTTTCCATGGTGGATCCCAAAACCTAACTACCTCCACAAGAATTCTGATGCCACTGGCATTCCCTTATGGCCCCCCACATGAATTCCTCATATCCTTCTCCTACACCATTCCTATGGCAGTCTACCCAAACAGCCAACAAATAAACAAAAAATACACCATTCACACAAACAAAACAAGAATTAACAGCATAAGAGAAGAGCTAATCTCCTACCTCTTCATTGTAGCTTTTGTTTCCAAATAGAAACATTTCAATTCCAAAAACATAGTCCCAAATCAGAAACCAACAAGCATGAAAAGTTTTCCAAATCTTCTCTAAGAAAGAGCTCCCAAACAACAAGAAAATGCGCCCCAAAAGGAAGTATGTAAAAGTTCAACAACCCAAAACAAGGTAAAGAGTTTGAATTTTATAGAAGAGGAAAGAGAAGAGGATGATGTGGATCCATGTAGGATGCCACATCACACATCCTCAACTCCAACACCAAATTCAAATTCCATTCTCCAAAGCACAATAAAGAGGTGGGGCAAAATATGACAATTTAACTTACACACTCCAAAAGCCCACACCCCAAAGGACTGAATTTAATAAAAAGTAAGAAGAGCGCAATTAAAACATGCAACATGATTGATAAAAATGCATTAAAAAGGGATAAAATCCACCTTCCAACCATAGGTATGGTTTATAAATTAAATCTAGAGGTATGAGACAAGTTTTACTTGTCCCACAATCCTCCAAAAATAGCTTCCAAGTACAAATTCGAATTTCCAAAGAGATGGAGTGTCTCATACACCAAAATATGACTTACACAACTCTTACACATCCCTTACATATTTAATACAAAGAGACAAAAACTTATATAATTAGTTTCTCATATCCTAATTTGATTTCATTAACTTTTAACCATATGTTTTCTCACATTAATCTACCAAAATTTAATTAAATAAAAGAAAGGGACACATCACTAATAAAATACATATAACAATAAAAAAGGAACCACATTAATATAATATACAAAACCCCTTGGTTACATTCAAAGGTGATAGCCCCCATGGGAATCCCTAACAAAAACAAACACACACACAAAACATGTTTCCATGGTTACCATGTTGAATTCATATAGAATTCCAAGGTGGTTGGTCTCCAATCCCCTAATGTTTTTTGTGATATTTAACCTAAAAAACACAATACCTCCTTTGGCCTCATCACCATATCAAACCATCCAAAATGAATATAAATATAATTCCAAAATCATCTATATAAATGAATCACAACAACATCGAAGTAACAACTACAACATTTGTAATTTAATCAACAACTATATCATCATCATATCATGTCCATTTTCTAGGTCTACTCACAATATCCAAAAATCATGTCTAAAAAACATTCATAATATATCCATGTAAAAATAGTATATCATCATCCACATATGAAGTGTCTCTAATAATCATCGTGCATCATAACCAAATCAAGATCACAATAATCCATGGTCCAACATCTAACACCATACTAAATCAAAGCATAATAATGTCCAAATTGTAATCAATAGTATCAAGATCAGTATTAAAAAAGTGTCAAAGGGAAGTGGGCACTACATATTCCTTAACTAATTCCCTAACAATGTAATATTATTTTCTTGGTGTAAAATCTTGCAAAACTATTTTAAATCATCAACACTTCTCTGATGGAGATAAGTTTCTTTCTTTTGTTCCGACTTTCATGACTGTTCCTTTAAACATTTTATCTCACCCTATAAATTCTTAATTACCTCCATTTTTCTAGATAAAACTTCTTTTGATGCATAGGGTTTGGATACTTGGCATGCAAGACTTCCTCCTTAGTAACATTTATATTTTGTTGTAGAGCTTCCCTAGCACGCGCTACCTCAATGCGTGTAGTAATATTAATAGCAATGAAATTAGTATCCAACACTAAATTTGGCATCCATTGGTCTTCCATGGCACACTATACTCTAACCATTCCTGTGCCTTTATTTTCCTGTTTATGTTTCTTTCTTAAGTTTTCATACAAGTGCGAGAATTCTTCATAAATTTTATTCTTTCTATAAAGAGAACATATAGTATTTTGTGGATATTCACGGCTATAGTGATTAGGAGATCTATATGTATAATAAGTCCCATGAGGTAAATAAATCTTTCCACCCCCATGACCTAGACCTTTGAATATGCCTCTATAACCTTGACCTCTACCACAGCCACCATCAGAATGCCCCTCACTATGACCATAGTCATAATGCTTGCCATTTTCTTTAGAATTATTTACAAAACTAGTTTTCCGTACGCTAATATCAATGACATCATAGATCTGATCGATTAATCTGCAATCTTCAGTATCATGAGTCAAGGACCTACAAATATTATAGTAACTTGACACATTCTTTATTATTGCACACTGTAATAATGGGCAGCGGCTTAAATTGAGGTCCAAGCGACATATCTCACAATCGAGTAAAAATGAGTGTACCGATTTCTGAGGGAAACTATCCTTAGTATTCCCCTCTACTTTGCAATCTGTACACCAAATTCCACTACACATGTGATGTGATAAATTAGTAGATACTTTTTCCAACTATTTCAACATTGCTAAAATTTGAGCTTCCACAAACAGGCTCACTCTTATGTCGACGCTTCCTACTTCCTCAGCACATAGGGCTACTTTAAGTGCCTCTCGTGGATTTGTATAAGTCTTGTGAGAAATCAAACTTCTAAAAGGTGTGATTAGTCCTCCAATGAATCGGTGTATATGTTGGCTTGTGTGGATGTCATAAGATAACTTAGATAAGAGATTCTTAAACTGAGCATCATATTCTCAAACACTTTCAATAGTGCCCTACTTAATGTCTTTAAGTGCACTTATGATTTTCTTCTCAAACATAGGACTATAAAATTCCTTTAAGAAAGCATCTCACAACTCTGTATAGTCCACACAATTATTTTCAAGATCAAAATTTTAGTACTAGTTATATGCGCATCCCTGCAACATAGTTACAAGATAACTTGCCTTGCGTTGTGGAGCTATAATATCCTTTTCATGCCAAACTATCTCACACATATGCATGTGCTCAACTATATCTTCAATGCCTCTATACTTTGGGAGAGGGAGAGACATCTCCATGTAAATTTTCTGAGGTTGGTGTAGAATTTTCCCACTAGACGTAGTACCTGTATTTTCTCTTGTATTTCCACCACCTCTAGATCCACCAATGCATGAGCCACCTGATCCTCTTGATCCACCCCCTTTATTAGGTTATGGACTAGAAGATGCACTACCCTACATTCTAAAGGTTGTGCTAAACTAAACATCCATAGTCTATGAAGTTATACTACTACTTGATGTGATGTCAAGGTTCTACATGCCTATGTTCTATGTCGATGATGCACTAGACAAGATACCTCCACCAGGTCCTTCAAATAAATTAGGTGACGATTGGAACATAGATGAATAAGCTCATAGATTAACTCCTAAAATTGACTAAAAATTAACTCTGTCTACTCCAATTCTACTACTCACACTATTTTTTTATTTACTGACTATCATAGAAACTAGAAAACTAAGCGCAAGGGCTATGTTGCCAGGTAGATTTAGATGTGTACCCTTGGAACATGTAGTCTCTACTGATATGTTCTCATATGAGGATGAAGAGGGTTCCCTGTCATGATTTCCCAAATGGGGGAGATCCAGACGTTCTTGCTCCATGTCTTCTGCATGAGATCTGAATCCTTCATGAGCCATCTCTCTCCACAACACCATCCATTCTACAACTTCCAACTGCTTCTCTAAATCCCTCTTGTGTACCTCATTTAACTTAAGCCACCTATATTCCCTATGTATTTTTTCCACTATGTCTTCCATCCTTACCAAACCTATTCGTACCCCCACGTGTGGTGGGGTTTAGTTATCCATTAGCTTCTATTCCAAATCTAGGGTTACAATTAAGATCTTTATCACTAGTGGTATACTGCATAAATATGATCCTTTGGGTTTGTGAAAAAATTGAGGCTCAACAACCTATGGGAAAGAGTAATTCAAAACTTCTTACTCAAGAATATAGCTATTCAAAACACCACAAAACTAAACATCCACAAAGTGCGTCCAAATCAGATCTACATCATTTAAGTCCTGGAATTCTTCCTGCATCCAAAAAAACATGCAAAAACTCCAATTTGTCTTAGATGTGGAAGCAATAAGCCACTCGTATAGATCTATAGGAAAGATAGCAAAGAACATCTCATACAATTCGTCATTCAGATTCTCCTCAAACCACGTGTGTGCATTAAAATCAAGTCTAATTTTGAATATGTGAGCATAATCTTCTTCCAAATCTACTAACCACTCCTCAATACTGACCAAGGTCAATCGGTATATCTTCATCATGCAACATCATGAAAAATAGCTGAGAAATAGTTCCCGATAATAGAACCAATGATGTAGCCTATAATTCACTGTAAATAACCCAAGGTGTGCTAGCACATCACTCATCAAGAACTAAGCGTTGACCTAAATCTCCCAAGGGTACTAGGTCCCTCTTTAGAGTTGCTTGTTTATAAAGTTAGGATTATTGCATATTTATATATCCATTTTTATAACAGATGATAAATTATATAGGATGTATAAGCCAGGTCTAGATCTAAACCATATGAAATATTGAATTAAAAAATGATAATGAGATTTATGATACAAGAACCATATTTAGTCACATCTAACAC
Source organism: Taxus chinensis (assembly GCA_019776745.2). NCBI lineage: Eukaryota > Viridiplantae > Streptophyta > Pinopsida > Cupressales > Taxaceae > Taxus > Taxus chinensis. The sequence continues at coordinate 288,297,478 of CM034157.1, forward strand.
CAATATATAGAAAATATGATCCATTATATTAAATATTGTAAAACAAAGAACCTTCTTACTTCAAGATCCATTTTCCATAGTCATGCACGCTAACAAATCTGTAGCATAACTCTACAATAATTAAGATTTTCTAAACCATTTAAATATATACATACACACACACACACACACACACACACAATATATATATATATATATATATGGGGACTTTCCCTTCACCACGTATGCACCTTCCAAAAATAGACTACATGCTAAGAATATTCATGTGCCTTTAGAAGAGAACAAAAAAGAATGCAAGTGCTAACAAAATATCTTCTATTAGTTAAATTGTAGAATAGATCATATTATTAGACTAAGAATTTGCATGGCACTGGAACTGATGCAAAACCTAAAATAGTTTGTATGAACTGCAAGTCTTCATATATTTTTCATGCTCCACAATCTATCTCCAAAAATATCCTAGATCTACAAAAGTGGCTAATTCTTACATACACTTGTCATATGCATGTGTTATTCTTCTATAGTTCCACGTCCCTCTACACACAATGTGTCCCCGCTCCTAATCCTTATGTGCTTTCATACTTGAACTATATTTTATCTTCTCAACAACACTCATAAAATTCTTCCACTTGTTTGAATGTGAATTCTAGTACTCGTGTGTTGAATCCTTGGTAATATCTCATTCTTCCATTCTGAGAGAAAAACTAAACATTCTATCAAATGCCTACTCCTAGAAAGATAAAACCAAATATTCCTTCCCATCCTGAACTTCTCTAGTTATAGGATTATAGTGTTGAGCACACACCCATAAAATCTCTGGGTATGGTGTAGCAGGAGGGAAAGAAACAATGAGGTACATACAATTGTTGGCTATATTGTTCATTGTGTCACTTATTTCATGGGAATATAACCTCTTCCTAAAATCTTCTAGGTTGAAAGATGCAATGTCAAAATCTAAAATTTTGTCTAGAGGGTAACTAAGATGAATTTTTTTTTTAGGGGAAATATATGAAACTTCATGATTCAACCATATTTTTACTCAAGCCTTCTTTTACAAAAAACTAGAACTTTTAAAAAAATCCTCAAAATATCATAGAAAATATGGGAACTAATGTACTTACCTTTAACAAATATCTAATTTCTAATAAGAAATTGACTGAAAATTTGTAGTATCTAGATTATGATCCTTGAATCTACCTCTTGTTCCAACTTCCTTTCATTGCCCCTTGAATATCCTTCAGAACATCAAAATTTTTAAGTACCGATAGGATACTTATAACAATTTATCACATTAACTGCTCATGGATTCATGAATTAATGTCAAAAATTGCATTCATGGGGAATTTTTGTAATTCTAATATTTTTCCTCTTTTCAATCACTGCAATATTTTTGCATCCTATCATCCATGTACCCTGATTACACAAGTCATTTGCATTAATAGATCTATTCCCATCCAATTAGTGCATGAATGAGACCCTTTTAGCTATTAACAAGCTTCAGAATAATTTTACAAAATGATCCTCAAACCACCTTGGTAACATACGATATTCACTTATTTATCCATTCCCATGTATTCCATATCTTTGGTCTATGTACCTAGGTTTTTGGGCCTCAGGTTTTTGTTTACCAATTGCATGTCTCAAAGAAGCATGAGACTCCGTCTCTTTTTTTTCTAGCTTCTTGACTTGTTTTTTTCACATATTGCTTCATGAAGACCTTGGGCCCAAGAATTATACTGTACTCTTATCCTTATTATGTGGTCATTTACCCACAACACTCCAATCCGTAGATAATTATTTATTACGGACTTCATGATCAAACCGCACCCTTCGGTCATGAATATTCTATCATATTCATTAGTGATACAAAGCTTCAAATCCATCTTAGGGAAACAAATTCTTGTGTCTCATTCTTTTGTCCGGAACCAAAATACTCACAACCCCACTTGGGAAGATAAGATGGATAAACAATAATAAATGCTCTTTAGGGGCTTCTTATTTGAAATCCAAATAAATACTGAATGAGAAAGAACTCAAATAAAGTAAGGATCATGATAAATGACACAAAATGTACAAAAACATTAGGATTTAATAGGACCAAACACAAGTACTAACAAGTACCATATGAGCCCTATCCTAGGCATTGGGAATTACCTGAGTTTACTATTTTCCACTACCATGAGGATCCTTAGCAACACAAACTAACCTTTATACATTTGCATTATGTCATCATCTGTGATCAAGATCTCATGTTTAGAACCTTTCCTATGTCAGTGAAATGACCTGTCTTGTATTGGTATAACTCCCTCCCTTAGCACTATTTATTATCTTACACACAATTAGGCTTGTTATTTCTCAAACACTTTACTATCAATTTTACTCACAAAATCACCATTTTCGACCTATCTACCATCAAACAATCTAAAAAAATACATTATTTACTTCATCACTAGGTGGAAAATCATTATCAATCAAATGAACTTCTCATTGCTTCAATCAGAACTAATCGGGTTAGTTTCTAGATCATGTTCCCATCACATTTTGTCTGCCCTCTCGATTGACACATTCTACACTTTTGATGAAGCCTTCACCATGGCCAAAAATTTAGAAATCCAAGCCCTCGAATAAGTTCACCTCTATCATCAATCTACACATGTCCCATATGATTATCTTAGGTCTTCCTATGAGCCAAATGAAACTACCATGCATGATGCCATTACTTTCCTTCCTCACCTAAAAACCCTTGATACATTTAGTCCATATAGATATTGTACATCCTTTGAGTCACATCATAAAAACTATTACATATAATCTTCCCCGTGATGAGACCCATTCATCACCAACACTTACCCTTGAAAAATCAAATCCCATGGATCCTCTTTTTGATAATCCTCATGTGTTGACATCATCTTCTCTTATTATCCAATCATATACTACCTATTTACATCATTTAGACTCCACCTTGGAAACTGTTACAAAGGAGACACCTATAATTGAATATATTGATGTCCAACTATCCTTCAAACCAATTGAATACTTGGGTAGCTCACATGAATTTAACCCACCTCAATCATGTCTACAAATAAAACTCCCCTCATCTGAATCACACCCAATCCTATCCCTAAATCTTCACTTGTTGTCCAGTTTGGAACCTTATATTGAATCAAATACCATCACATTCAATGAATCACCCTTTTTATCTGAGGTGAAACCCTCTCCTCTATATAAATAAAACATTACAAAATCAAAACCTATCACATCCATGTAATCATCCTCATCATATTTCGTAAGAACATATTCTTTACCTAAGGCTTACATTAGAAAATCAAAATGGACATCATTAAGGGTCTCAGCTTTATCATCCATTCTGGGACCCCGTCCTTTATCAAATCCAAAACTTTCACATCTACAATTCCACCCTCATCATCCATTTTGGGACCCCATTCTTTATCTCAATATCATATTACACAGACAAACCCTATCTCATCCACAATCCATCCCTCCTCGTCCCTTTTGGGACCTCATCCATCATCCAATTTTATCAATCCTACATCCTATGCCATATTTGGATCATATCCTCTCTCTTATAAACCTCACAACACCCCTATGATGTTTCAACACCATATGGTATCTTCACATCCACCCATGTTGAAAAATAAGGTGCATCATACCAAGTGTTTTCCTAATTAAAAATCAAAATCAAAATCCATTAATCCAAATCCCCTAAAAGGGACTTACAATGACATCCTCAATAGGCTTATACAATATTCTCTTATCACATTACCACCTATCAAAACACCCATTCCACACACCCAAAAACCCATCTGGTACGATCAAGATAAAACTTGCACCTATTATAGAATCCCAAATCATAACACAGAAAATTTGTAAAGTGCTTAAAGCCATAATCCAATGACTCTTCCTCATCAATGATATTTTCCTAGAAGAATACCATCCTAAGACATCATCAACACCTCCACACTTGTTAGTATTTATAATGAAATTTGTAGGCCAAGTGGGACATCCTCAATCTAGTATTAACAAACCTATTAAAGAAATCTCTTCAACAACTTCCCTTGAAGGTATTTCAATCTTATCAACATCTACACCCAAGTCACTGACAATATCCTCACTAACATCTACAGGACTAGGGGGTGACCCTTAATTAGATCCTTGAAAACCTTTCTCATACGTCTTCTCATCATCATCCATTCAAGTTCCTTCATGTCAAATCAATATGTTTCATCCACCTATGCAAAGACTAACTTGGCATATACGAAGAAAATGAAAACCAAATATTTTCCATCTACCCCTCCTCATCAATCATCCTCACATGTCTCATCCATATTTTCATTGTTTCCTTCGTAAAGGATTCTACATCCTCCTTTGTTTACCATATACTCAATAAATCAACATAAAATCTTCCATCATCCTAATCTGAAAGACATCGTTCCTTTCAATGCATGTTATCTCTAGCCACAACGTCACGCTAGGGGGTCCCCTCTATTGATACTTTTCGAAGTGAATCCTCATCATCCATATCCTCTCAATATAATAAAAATGTCACTACTCTAGAAAGGAATAAACATGGAAAGTTTTCCCCTAACTGGATCGGTCCATATATCATGGTTCGGGAGCATATCATCTAACTTTCCTGGATGGTACACCTAAGAAGGAAACTTTGAATGCCTTATGCTTCTAATATTTATACTATTAAAAAATTTACCATCATGAAATTAGTCACATCAAAGGTCTTATTTCATCATTAACTAGCCATCTTAAAACATAATAATGATTTGAAAGTACGTGGTTTTTCATCACTATCCTTACAAAACCTTAAAGATGAACACCACGGCTCTGTTGATCACATCTTTCATATGGATAAGTTCCTCCCTAGAAGTTACCCCACAATAATTAAATCCATCTACCTTGTGTACCAACTAAATACATGTCATGGGGTAAATATGTGTAGGTCATGTACACATTTATTTTCCCCTCCTCAAAATGGTATACTAGAAGTTTCCCTGAATTGAAAAATATCTATGGATGCATCTTATATAAAATAATAGACTGATACATTGAAGGAAAGATATTCAAATATAAAATTCATATTATCAAAAATAAAATTAGAATGATCCCTCAATGGAAAACTACCTATTAAAATCATAGATCGATCCCTCGATGGAAAGTTACTTGTTAAAATCATAGACCAATCCCTTAAAGGATGGATATCCATCAAAATTAAAAAATCAAAAATTGCAAGAAACTCCCTCAAAGGATGGATAACAATGTAAAAAGGATTCCCACATTGATCATCCTTCAAAAAAATAAAAAACATCCTAGGGAAGATTCCTGCATCGATCAACTTTCCCATTAAAGAAAACTTCCCACATTGATCAGTTTGTGTCAGAAATAAATGTATAAGTAGGGAACCTCCCTATGAAAATGTTTAGAGGAGAACCCTATTTCCCCAGACAAACCTACACATGTTAAAACCTTTTTAATTTTAGGAAGGTATATCTTATCACTTCATATCTATATCTGAAAAACTCATATGTAACTACCTTCTGATAGTCTCATGTTAACACTTATTATAAAGGCTAAAAGTGCAAGTTCCTTCACCATATTTATCCCCATCATGTATGTATCAAATCCATCATAAGGAAATCATTCTACATTTTCTTATTAACCATGGTTTAGAAACATTTTGATACACACTAATTAACTTCTAAATCAAATATCAATGACATATCACATCAAAATCAACCATCAACATCTATGAGACACAATATCAAAATATATCAATATCCATACAATCATGGTCACATATCAATATTACATTGCCACATCAAATACATAACATCAAAGTAAAATCAACAATTCATAATCAACCATATCATTGTATCATTCTACATCATTTGGATTCTCAAAACCTTTGTGTATCATGATTCTACATAAAAAATAAGATCCACAAAGCGTCGTATACATCAAAATTTCACATCTACTCAGGAAAATTTAAATTTATCAACTGAATACCTCCTCACACACTATGCCCTTGATCACTGTCAAGACACCTATCTAGTTCTAAATCAGGTACTTTTCACCATTGTTGAAGTCATATGTCTATAGGAAATGAACCCTTTGGTTCCTCTATCACTTGACATCCTGGTCTCATAAGACCACCTTTAAGGAAACATCAATTTTTTTCACTTGACCTCATCAAACCATAATATCGTAAGCCCAATTTTGTGGCAACATCAATCATTGGTCCTTTGACCCCATCAAAACATCCTTTTTATTTTCCCTTACCACTATTAAGTCATACATATATAGGATACAAACCATTTGGTTCCCCCCATCACTTGATTTCATGGCAGCACATACCTTGTTTCTATACCTTCTCCTATGGATTCATCTCTCATCTTTCCATCCTTGTATCTTTCCATCTATCTCTTTTAAACTCGTGATCAATTCCCTTTTAGGTCATTAATCCCTAGTTTGAGGGGAATACCTCATCATATAATTCTTTATCATTCATCTACCATGTCTTTTTTTATCTTGTGGCTTGTGTAAAACCACTCAAAAAAAAGGGAAAAATGTATACACCTAAAATTAGCACTGCTAATCTCTTTGTTTATGTCCACTAACACCCCTTCATTATCACATTACTATCATACTATACATTAAATCCTTATCGTAAGTCTTATTTATCCCCATTATATTTACTCCCCATATATATCATTCTATAGCTATAAAATACTATTTTATCCCCTCTTAAAAACCACTAAAACCACTTAGAAACCAAAATCAAATAATTTTTTTTTTTACAAATTCTCAACAATTTAACAACTTTCTTAGCCCGTGTAACGTCTTTTCAACACACACACTTCATCAAAACTAATAATAAATTATTTGGGAAGAGGTCTCAACATTTTCCATCCAATCTCAGATCGTAGGTGGTTTTACCCAATCACTAGTGATTCTTACTGGATTTCACCGACCCTATTAAAATGGGTTTTCGACCTTTAATTTAGATTAGCTTCCTCCATTTTGACTTGTTGGCCAGACATTCTTCAAGGCCTTCACATTTTAATCTTGATATATCATAACCTTCTTACAAATTTAGATTCATCACAATAGCATATCAATAAATTAATTATCTCTTCTTCATCCCTTAGAGGTCACTCAAACATCCAGGCACCAATTCATTAATATTCGGGAATCTACAATCTTCTTGTCTCGTGTCATATCATCCTCTCATCTTTATTCATCAATTATTTCAACGTAATTACCTTCACCTTTTGCATTATCATATAATATATTCATCATTTACAAGCTTCTATCAATATTTTATTGTTTATTAGCATCATGTACACTACTGCAACAATCACTGAAGATTCCCTTGATCGCCGACTATCAGCCTTAATCATTAGCAATCATCCTAAATCGATGGTGATCCTTATTTATCAAATGATCTGACCCCTAAATTTTATTTTTAGACATATAGATCACATAATTTACTACCACAAGGGCCTTCAATTGTCTCTCCAGTCATATTAATATCTTTTAATCCATATTTAGCACTCTATGAGTTATCTAAATAAAATGTATCAGTCTATTCACCTTTGTGATTACACATCTATCTACATCCTTACTCCTTTGAGCCATTTTCTGATTCCTAGACTCCCTTTGGATCAAGTATCACCATCATACCATCATATAGCCATGGATTACGTCAGTCCTTTTTCCTTTGCATTGTTAGTTATATCATATATTTTATCATTTTATCTTATCATTATCAGTTTTATTTCTTGAACGTGGATTAACATCCTTGTAAGGAAGTCCATTGACTTTTGAGGACTAGCCTTTGCTAGGAAATCCTATATTTTTGTTAGTATATGTGTATTGCAGGTGGCATGTTTCATTCGAAGAAAGAAGATGTGCACCCATTCAGATATTTATATTTCGAATCAACCATACATATCAACATTTATCAACATAGGTATCGGTAAACCCCAACATCTTCTAAGGTCAGTTTATTTTTCTTATTTCACTTCTTTAAGTTAATTTAAGTTGGAAAGAAAAAACTCTCTGAAACAAGAATATTTTTTTAATCTTCAATGTACCATCCTATAGTATGCCCCTAAACCTTTCTAATGGATATGTTCTTGGATTCCTAAGCTATCAAAGGCTATATAACCCTTTGGTACAAGAATATTATTCTTAGATTACCTAAGACATATTTTTGTAAATAAGTGATGAAAGTGAAAATGTCCCTAATGCTAGTAAAAATGCTCTATAATTTTCCCTAAATCATACATACATGAAGTAAAATCAGAGAAATTTCTAATGAATGCAATCTAGACTTATAAAACTAACCATTTATTACAAACCCTTTTACACTAGCTAGCTTGCAAGGATACAATTTCAAAATTTTGACCAACTTTCTTGGGAAATTAAAAAACGTTTCATGGGGTTGTCAAGTAAAATGCTTTGAAATTTTACGAGCCAACAATTGGATGATGATTCGGTACATGAATTTTTTTCAGTAAAGAACAAACGAGATAAGAAAGAACACTAAAATATCACATTATTAAGTAGACAAATGCCTTATCCATTGGGAATATTGGACTTAATGGGAGCTTCTAAAAAATGAGATGAACACAAAACATGAAAAAATAGAACTACAGAGAAAATAAACTCAAACCACCTATGGTAAATGAGGGGGATAACCCACTTTCACAATTTATACAATTTAAAGTATTTCCCAAAATAGGAGGAAAAAGTAAAGGGAGTGCCATCTAGGTAATAAAAATACAATACATTATCTTTACAAAAATGTTTGATCTTGAAAGGTCTTAGCTAAAGAGAATAAAATATACCATGGATATCTTTTGGTTCTCTTCTATTTTCCCATAGCTAGATAAGGTCTCTAATTTAAAATGATGTTTCACATGTTTTCTGATCAAAAAATTTCTTCACCCTCATTATATGTTCTCTAATATGGTTATCCATCATTAGCATTTCTTCATTGAGCTTATTGAGGTACAAGATCATTGTGTCATATGATTCCTAGAATTTTCCATCTTCTACCACATTTACCAACTACAAGGAAGGTAACTCGAATGATTTGGTAAATTTAACATATATCACATACAAATAATTTAAATTATGAAATTATAATTCCTTTCTTGGGTGTGATCCAATCAGCCCATAATGCATCATATAATTTATGGTGCCAATTCCTTTGACTCTGATCCACTAGTTTACAAATGATTGTTATCACATTATTATTAGTGGATTCTTCCTAGCCATTACCATATGGTTAATAGTCAAATGAATGAGATAGAGAAATACCATGATCATATCATAAGTTGGTTAGATCCATGGAAGAAAAATGGGTGGCATTATTTGTAATGATCTTTTGTGGAACACCAAAATAAACTAGGATGTTATCCTTGAAGAAGTTTCATACCATCGAAGTGTTCACATTTTTTTTTGGTATTTGGGTAAAAAGAGGGTTGTGACATGGGAACTTCTCTATTACAACATGGATCTAAAATCTAGATATACCAATGAACATTTCATGAAACAAAAATAACCAAATATCAAACATGGTAAAATTAGAAATAACTAGCATAATACCAACAACAAACTAGCCAGAACACAATAAAAGAAAATAAGTTCAAAAAAATCCATCCAGTAACCAAAAAATATACTAGAGCACAAGGAAATAATAAGCATTAAAATTTCAAGATCTCACTAGAGATTTTGATGAGCTCCTTGATATGATTGTCACATTATTCTAACTCCTTTTTCCTCTTGATCTCTTTTCCTTTCCCTTTGCTGCTTGAATTTTTAAGCTACTTGAAAATGGATTTTAGAAGCCCATTTTGAATGACCAAACTATCCCCAATAAGGTTATATTTGTATTTAAATTTTGTAATGTGGTCATTTAGCCCATTCCAAAAGGACTTATCAGATTTTTTAAATTAGAGTTAGCTAATTTTTCTTTTCATATTGATAATGTCCTTTTTTATCTCAGCAATTTCCCTCTCTTCACATTCTAGACCACAAGCCTCAGGCCTAAATTTTCATATTTTTTATTTTTTACCCAAATTAATTAGATAGTTAACTACTTATCCTTCCATGAAATCCTACTTAGTAATATTCCCCTCAATGTGTTTGTCTCCTTTAATAATCCTTAACATGGGTACTAGGTACGGGGGTAAAGGTGAGAATGATGGAAGATTACTGGTTGGAGCTTTGAATGTGTATTTAAAATGTAGATAAATAAGCAGGATAACATCTTGATGTAAAGAGAAGGCTCTTTTACCATACTATACCTCCTTAATGGAAATTTCAAGAGATAGAAGAATATAAAAAGGTAGACGGACCATGGTGTTTATCTATAAGCTATTAAGGAAGACTAAATGGTAGGTGTTAATATTGTTATGCCTACCATCTAGAGTCAGGTAGCTGGTGATCAATTTTGCAACATCATCAAAGGGTCTAGGTAGAGAGGTTCTTTGAATGCCTTTGGGAACTTGATTCAGTTTCTCTCCTTCGACCAAAAATATAACTTATTTCTCTACCCTAGTGATCTTATTTTTGAAAAACTTAGAGCCCTACATGTTCATTCATGTAATGTTAGAAATTAAACCCTCCAAGATAGGGAGTCTCTCTCCTTTGAAAATTACATATCTATCCTTCCATTCCTACACAAATTGAGTGGAAATATATGGGTCATGACCTTTGACCCATTTGTGGAAGGCATTGATAATAATGGTATAGCTTTGATATCAAATGATAGAATAGAATAAGATTACAATGACCAAAGAGGGAGGAAGCCTCACAAATATTATTGATCATGAAATCAGATTACATAACAATGCAAGAGCTGTAATATTTATAGATATTAGACAGCCTCATATGGATAGACATGACACCATAGCAGACACCAACTACAAGATGATAAGACCCATCTCACATGCACATCTAATTACTACTAATACCAATATTGAATGTTATCCAACATAACAATATTGAATGCAAGTCACTAGACTAGAGTGCACATGTTGCACATTATTAAATAAAAGAAAATGCAGAAAATATGCCTATGCTAAATTATGCTAACATTTCCCCCCTTAATTTTGCATAGTTTCCAATGAAGTGGAGAGGAACTCTCTGAATAGTGTGAATTTGTCACGTGCAAGTGACTTAGTGAAAACATCTACCTTTTGTTCAGTTGTAGGACAAAACTGGAGCTATATGTTGTGCTTCAAGACATGCTCACATATGAAATGAACCTGTACTTCAATATGCTTGGTTCTCTCATGAAATACTAGATTGCGAACAAGCTTCAGAACTCCATCATTATCAACATATACTGGAGTAGATTTATATTGTGGTAGACCAATTCCTTCCAGTATTCGGCATAGCCATGTTTCTTCACAAACAGCTTCACATGTAGCTCGATACTCTGCTTATGTAGACGAGCGAGAAACAAAGTTTTGTTTCTTGCTTCCCCATGATATCAGTCCAGATCCCATAAAGAAGATGAAGCCTGATGTTGACTTCCTATCATCCATGTTTCCTGCATGATCTGAATCTAAATATCCTGTCAAGAAGAAGTTGTCGTTCTTCTTGTACTCTAGACCAAGGTCAACTGTATCCTTTAGATATCTCAGTATTCTCTTTGCTACTTTCCAATGACATATTTTTGGTTCTTGCATGAAGTGTGATAAATAGCTGACAGCAAAGCTGATAGCTGGTCTAGTATATGTCAGGTAAATGAGACTCCCGATCAACTGCCGATAGAGAGTTATATTCACCGGTGGTGATGGATTGGAATGAGATAACTGAAGTCTTACTTCCATAGGTGTAGCAATAGGAGTGCAGTCCATCATCTTGAATTTCTCGAGTGTTGTCTTGGTGTATTTCAACTATGACACAAAGATATGATTCTCTTTTTTCCATACTTCCAACCCAAGACAATAGTGCATGAGCCTGAGATCTGTCATGTCGAACGATCGATTAAAATCCTTCTTTGTTGCATCAATCATCTTCACAGAACTACCTGTAATGACTAGATCATCGACATAAACAACCACAATGACAATCTCCCCCCCTTGATTTTTGAGGTAGAGATTGGGGTCATAAGGATTCCTTTCGAATCCATGACTTATGAGATGCTCATCAATTTTGATGTACCATGCCCGGGGTGCCTATTTTAGGCCATATAGAGATTTTATGAGTTTGCATACCATCATCTCTTTTCCTGGTATTACATAACCCTCTGGCTGAGTCATATAGACTTCTTCTTGCAAATCTCCATTAAGAAAGGCACTTTTCACATCCATTTGGTGGACTTTCCAACCAAATTGTGCAGCTAGAGCAAAGATCATCCTGATTGTCTTGATCTTGGATGTGGGAGAAAATGTCTCCTCATAATCAATGCCTTCTTTTTGTGCATACCCCTTTGCTACAAGCCTTTCTTTATACTTGTCAATAGTCCCATCTGATTTGTACTTATTCTTGAATATCCATCTGCATCCAATGGGTTTCTTCCCTAGTGGAAGGTCAACAATTTGTCATGTGTTGTTCTTCATCACTGACTGATACTCTGAATCCATGGCATCTTTCCAAGATTTTGATTGTAGGGCTTCCTGAACTATAGATGGCTCAACTGTTTCAAAAAATCTGCTCATTAGGGCATAATTGACCTCTTCACGAGCTTGACTGTGAGTTTGAGGTCCAGGATTAGATGATGTGCTAGGTGCTTCATCCAAATTTACATCTCTTATTAATTGAGTATACCATTTAGGTAACTTCTTAGCTGTTCCATTGGCTTGTGGTGGATCCAAGTTTTCACCATCATCCAATTCATCACTGTCATCTTTAGTGGGAACATCAAATTCTGTCTTCACAAGAGGTGTATTCTGCATGTTTGTTGAGTCGTTGAGTGGAGCATCTACTTGTTTCTTCTCAAAGAACTCAACATCCCTACTTGTGTATAATTTCTTTACTTTCAGATCCCATAATCTGTACCCAAGTGCTTCTTCACTGTATCCAATGAATATCAGTTTCTCAGCTTTCATATCTAACTTGTTCCTGTTCTTCTTGGGTATGTGCATGCTAGCTTTACACCTAAATACTCTTAGGTGTGCAATTGATGGTTTCCGATCTGACCATGCTTCTTGAGGTGTCACTCCTTCAAGAGCTACTATGGGCACTCTGTTCAACAAATAGAGTGCAGTTCTTGCATCTTTTACCCAAAATGTCTTTGTTAAACCTGAGTCATCAATCATACATCGCACCATTTCCATGATAGTACGATTCCTTCTCTCAACTATACCATTTTACTGTGGTGTGTGAGTAGGAGGCATTTGTCGACGAATCCCATGAGCTTCCAGGTAAGTCTTGAACTCATTGCTTGTGAATTCCCCCCCTCGATCTGAGCGGAGAGTTTTGATCTTGCGACCAACTTCATTCTCAACAAGTGCTTTGAACTTCTGAAATGTCTCAAAGGCTTGACTCTTATTTCTTAAACAATATATCCACATCTTTCTTGAGTAGTCATCAACACAAAGCATGAAGTATTGACATCCAGAATGACTTGGTTGCATGGGCCTGCAAAGATCGGTGTGCACCAAATCAATCTTTCCCTTAACTCTATATGTGTTCTTCTGGAAGGGTACTCTATGTTACTTTCCAGCTAGGCAATTGTGACACTTGTCAGTGTTGTTCTTGAGTGTAGGCAGTCCTTTCACCATGTTGCCCTTTTGAAGTGTTTGGAGATAGCCAAAACTGATGTGACCATATCTGTGATGCCATAGTTCTGTAGATTGTGTGTCTTTGGACACTAGAGTTTGATCATCCTTGTGGACAAAATCAAGTTGGAACATGCATCCTACATTGGAGGCTCTTGCTACAATCTTGGAACCTCTTGAATTATCTCTTATCAAGAACACTTTTTCTCCATTATTACTATAAAAATCTAACTTCAAGTTGTGATCAAGGAGTTGACTAACTGATAGAAAATTCTTGGTCAACCCAGGTACATACAATACATTTGTGATTTTGCAGTCATGCTTTCCAAGAGGTAGTGAAATGTTTCCAATCCCCTTGACACTGTATGATGAGTCATCATCTAATGACACATGGTTCTTGTTAGGTGAGTCACATAGTGTGTAGAACCAATCCTTGCATCCAGTCATGTGTCGAGTTGCACCCGAGTCAACATACCAGATATCTTGTGTGGACTTGGTTTCTTCATCAAATTGAGTAGAATACATGTGGTGTCCTTCATCTAAATCATCCTCATGTTCAACAATGTACCCTTGTTGTTTGGGTTTTCTTTTCCAATTACCATTTTTATGCCCTTAATTGTTGTTGTTGTTGGACTTCCCTTTATTTGAATTATTGTTACCCTGATGGTTATTGGGTTTTGAATTGCTTGATGAACCCTTTTTGTAGGAATTGTACCAACAATCTTTGATGTCATGTCCCCCTCTATTGCAAATGGGACACTTCTTGGTGTTGTCTTGTTGACTTTGGTTTTGTTGGGACTTCTTGTGATTGGACTGAAATTTTCCCTTTCCTTTATGATTGGAAGATAGTGCTTGCTCATCTTCCTGATCTTTGTTGTTCATTGACTCTTCTTGTTGGAGTAGATTGACCAACTTCTCAAAGGTGACTATGTGTTCACTCATATTGATAGTTGTCACAAAGATTCTGTAGGAAGGAGGAAGTGCTCGCAACACAATTGGTACAAGGTCTTCATCACTTATCTCTTTTCCCAATGCCAATAGAGATGCCCTCAAAGTAGTAACTCATCTCAAAAAAACTTCAACCTTCTCATTGTGCTTAAACTTGAGAGTATGCAGTTGTGATAGTAGGTTGAGGATGACATTCTTATTATTTGCCTCATAGACTGTGCTCAACTTATCCCATGCATCCTTGGCCGATGTGGCATCTCTAATGTGGGGTTGCACATCATCTATTACGCTAAACAAGATGATCAACTCGGCTTTTTGATTGGCCCTATCAAATTGAACTTGTTGTCTTCCATCATCAAGTGATCTTGTTGTTTGTCCATCTACAACTGTCCATAGGTCTTCAAACTCGAGTAACACCTTGATCTTGTGTTTCCATGCAGCATAGTTATCTCCTCTAAGTAGTTGTGAATATGGCAAGAAGAACTTTGGTGCTTTTGCACCCATTTCTGTAATCTGAATTTTTGAAACTCTGAATTTCTGACAAAGGGTAAGGCTCTTATCACTCTAGGTTTATGGTCTCCCTCTCAATATACCATCAAGCCGATATACCAAACCTTTCTATATATGCTCCCTTCCGATATACCCATCGGTATATGGAAGAAGATCACCATTTCAATATACCCATCAGTATAGAAAGAGGTTTTAACGCACGTGAAATAATTTAGTACGTGGTACTTAGACAGTACGGAGAGGGGTTTGTGCAAGCACAAACGGATGGGAGGGTTCAAATGTATGTGTATTGTGTCCTTATTACTCCCCATCGATTTTATAGGGTCAATGCCCAGATGAAGTTTAGGCAACTATGTTAGGTGTTAAGTGTAGTAGTAGTCGCAACGGCATCACCCGTAAGCACTTCCCAGAGGCACCGTATATACCGAACGCAGCTATGAGATCAAAGATCTCATGTGATAGAACCAAACATAAAATAAAAAATGTGCACTTTTTTTTTTTTAAACTTTATGCACCAATATTAGTACAACATCCTCTCAAAGTACATCAAAATGAAGTTTTTGTGTCGCCCTTCTTTAGAAAAAAGGGTCTAGAATCATAAAATACACAATTTAGGCCAAAATTTTTTTTTACCCCCCAATAGGTGTTTTTCCGCTAAATTTAGCGGTGGATCTAAATGTGTTTGGTGAGATTATAAATTGGAAATCTCCCAAAATTTAGTAATTTCTCCAAATTTTCCAAAAAGATAATTTAATAAAAAATATAGAGAGAGTGGGAATCGAACTGCTGACCTGTTTGTTCCCAAGATCCAAACAAACAATCTGAATATTGTTTTCAGCTTTTCTCACAAACCGTGATCTGGGTTTTTCTAAAATTTTGACAGCAGCATCATACAATACTTTTCTTGAAACCCACAAAGTTTTAGAAGAATCAGAATCTTATTTTTTGAGATCTTACAAAATTATCAGCTAGATCTTATTTTTTTCAGAAAAAAATGATCCGACTTGTACAGACTTTTCTTCATATGTAGAGGCTGAATCTGAAGATGATGTTAACTGAAAATTTGTGCATCTCTTTCTTATCTTTCCAGAAAAAAAATGGCACATCAATCCGACAATGTATGAAAAAGTTATTTCCTTTTTTCTAAGAGCTATCTGCTTGAATTTTGTTGACGGGACTGCTTCAACCTTTGCTCCCGAATTCTTCACACCTCCACTTTCAGATCTGATTTTTTTTAGATCTGATCTTTTTTTTCTTTTGATCTAAATTTTTTTTCAAGATCTCTCTCCTTTTTTTTTTTTTTAAGATCCTTTTTTTTTTCACAAATCTTTTTTTTTTTAAGATCTGCAATTTTTTTAAAGATCTTTCTCCTTTTTTTTTTAAAGATCTCCAAATCTGAAATATTCCACCAATATGTTAGATCAATTGGCTATGTCAATGACTAATAAAAAAAAATTTACCTTCTAAATAAGTGGATAGGTCAAATTTTAGTTGAGGGATGCTTGGAAGGAATGGAGGCTGCGGGATGCTTCAATGGCTCTCCTTTGATGCAGATCTTCTTCTCTAATGGATCCTCTCCAATAGCGCTTCTCTTCAACCTTGCTTGGATAGAACCTGCTCTGATACCAAATGATAATAATGGTATAGCTTTGATACCAAATGATAGAATAGAATAATACTGCAATGACCAAAGAGGGACAGAAGCCTCACAAATATTGTTAATCATGAAATCAGATTACATAACAATGTAAGAGTTGTAATATTTATAGATATTAGACAGCCTCATATGGATAGACATGACACCCTAGCAGACACCAACTATGAGATGATAAGACCCATCTCACATGCACATGTAATTACTACTAATACCAATATTGACTGTTATCCAACATAACAATATTGAATGTAATTCACTAGACTAGAGTGCACATGTTGCACATTATTAAATGTTGATGCAAAATCACAGCACCCCTGGATGCAGATCAGGTTTCTAGGTTGATCACTTTGGCATCCAGTGTGATTGCATAACATTGAATCCTTTCTCCAAGTGTGGGACTTGAAAAAATGAGAAAGGATTCTCCAGAGAAGGCTGGTTCCTATTCCTCTGTTCAGATGCACACGAAATATGCAGAGGGTTTTCTCAAAACCTAATCTAATCTGCCAAGGAGACAAGGTAAGAAGATGCATAAAATAAATCTAAGCTAATAGAGGTGATGCACCGAGGAATGAAGAACACCTATTTTTCCAGTAAACACAGACCATTTGAATGTGATATAAGATTATGCACAGATGACAAAACCTGCAGTAAAAGACCAGGAGGATGCAAAAATGAACACAGAGAGGGCTGAGAATCATCCACAGACATGCATTACTTGCTCCAAAGATTGATACAATACACCACAGAATGCCATGAGGCAGAATAGTATTACAGTTCAAATGAGAGGTTTGAATTCCACAAATTCACCTGAGGAGAAGAAGGGAGAGGCAAAACAGAAAAATGTTCGACCTCTGAAAAGAAGCTCCTCTTTACAATATATAGAAAGAATGAGAGAGGGAAGAGAGAGAGGAAAGCCAAATCTACCCCAACCACCTCCAGGTTGCATTCCATTCATCTCATTATGGCAGAAGCGGCGGATCCTGGCAAAACGGCGGGCTGTCTAACAGAAGCGGCGAACTGTCTGCTGCATTAAAGTTGTTTGTTGAAGCATTACTTCTGCTTGTTATTTCGTGCCAGAGGTGTTTCTTGATTTTCTCTCTCCAAACTGAACCAAAATGCAAGATTGACCCCGGAATCGTGTAGAGAATTTTACCAGCTTTCCATTGATATAAAGAACGTGCCAATCCGAGCTCTGGATCGAAAGTTATGGCGATCTGAAGATTTAGGGCAAAAACGGGCCAAAACGTGTTTTGAAATCTTTCCCGCGCTCTGCCACCTGGATGACACGTGGCACGTGCTGATTGGACGAGCAATTCTCTCTCCTCTGCCTTTCGCGGGCTTTCCTTTTGAAATTTCCTTGTGGGCCCCTTAAACTTGGACACGTGGCGCTATTTCATTGGTTCGGGTCAGTGCTCGAAACCTCGCCCTTTGACTTTTGGACTATCTCCCTTGTGACACGTGTCGTGATTTGATTGGTCCGCGGGTTTGCCGGCTTTTCGCGCCCTTCGCGTCTTTATGTCCCGGATGTCCCAAACTGTTTGGGACAAAAACCTCCGATCCGCCCGAAATGGGCTTCCTCGTCCCTCATTTGCCGATGACACGTGGCGCAATCTGATTGGCTCTCGGCTTTTTCGGCTATCCGCGTCCCTCGCGTCCCTGCGGCCCAGATGTCCCAGTACGAACTTTCTCTGTTTCGGCCGAACCGGCCGGTTCGCGTCCATTTGTCCCAAATGTCCCAGTGCTTCGTGGGACAAATTCTTCCGGTTCGCCCGATCCGGCCGATTCGCGTACTTCTGGCCCAGATGTCCCTTTTGCTTCCGGACTGTTTGTTCTCATTTCGGCCGATCCGGCCGGTTCGCGTACTTCGCGTACTTGTGTCCCGTTTGTCCCGGATGAAGACTTGGGAAAATTTTTCCTTCTTTCGGCCGATTCGGGCATTTCGCGTCCCGCGCGTACCTGTGGCCCAGATGTCCCTTTGCTTCACGGGCCGCCTGGAGGCTTTTCGGCCGATCCGCGCCTAGATGTCCCAAATGTCCCGACTGCTCCTAGGACTAGGACTTAGCCATTTTTCGTGATTTTTCCTGTTTCAATCTACTTGCCTGGAACTGCAAAACTCTGATGCATGTTATCGAAATTTACCCTGGGGGGGTGAAATTTTGACAACAGTTTTGACGACTCAGCGGGGTCACCTGCCTGCTAGGTAGAAGATCAGTGGCCTTTTAGCGATCCATTGGGCATGGAGTTATAAGCAATAACCTGAAACGAGCCTGATACTGCAACTTCTTCTCCAGCAACACTCTGAACTGTAGAAAACAACCTGAGAGCAGCAAAACCTGTGCCAAAGCACTTAGGGAAATAGAAACCTAACTACCACAGGACAATGTGCATACGCACTTAGAGGAATTAAAAAAAATCTAAACTAATATTTACAAGGGCAAACCTTTTCTTTTTTAGTAGCAATGTTTAAGATAGATTCCGTTAACCGGAATCGGAAGTTCCTCTCCATCCAATGCAGACAATTGGAAGGCATTACTATTTTTGCATCCCGTGACCATGTAGGGACCACTCCAGATGGCATCAAACTTGGAATGCCTTCCTGGTTTTGCCCGATCTGCATCCCATTTCAGAACTAGGTCCCCTTCCTGGAAGGTCCTTGCTCTTGCTCTCTTATCAAACCATCTTTTTACTAAGGCCTGATCCTTTTCAATCGTCTGAACTGCATGTTCTCTGATTTCTTCTAATTCCATCAATTCTGCATACCTGACCTCCATTGGTTCGAACTCAGATAACTCAAACTGCTTCATGAGCTCCAAGGCTGGCAATTCTAATGATATAGGCAATACTGCCTCCTTCCCATAGACCAACTTGTAGGGAGAATTACCTGTAGACCTCTTTGGTGTTATCCTGTCAGCCCATAACGCTGATTTTAGCCTTGTATGCCATGTTCTTTGATTTTCATCCAGAGTCCTTCTGATGATTTTTAGCAAATTCTTGTTTGTGGACTCTGCCTGTCCATTACCCTGCGGGTAATAATTTGAAGAGGTGCTCAAATAGATTCCATTCTTGACAGCCCATTCTGTAATTTTTGAACCTATGAATGCTAATGCATTATCTGATATGATGGTGGCCGGCACACCGAACCTGGTTGCTATTTCTTCATAAAAGTCTAGTATGTTAGACTCACTTGCCTCTTTGAGCGCTACTGCTTCGGTCCACTTGGTGAAATAGTCTGTCGCTGTAAGAATCCACTTGTGGCCTTGACTCGAATTGGGATTGATGACTCCAATGAAGTCCAATCCCCATTGCATGAATGGATGATCTACTGAAATTGGACGAAGGGGCAGTGCTGCTAACCTTCCTTTCCCTGTGAAGAATGCACATTTCTTGCATTTCTTAACCCATGAGTAGCAATCATTGAATACAGTAGGCCAATAGTAACCAGCTTTCATGATTTTGAGAGCTGTTACTCGTGGGGTGAAATGGCCTCCTGCCTCCCCGTCATGGAACTCGTGTAAGATCCTCTCAACCTGACCTGTCCCAATGCATCTTAATAGAACACCGTTGATGTCTTTTTTAAACAAAACACCATCAACAAGCACATATGGAACTGCTTGTAATCTGAAGTACCTTCTTTTTGCTTTGCTCATTTCTGGAGGGCACATGCCCGTCTGTAGGAAATGTATCATATTCTGAGTCCAACAGGGAGTGGACACATCATCATTTTCCTGTTTTTGATCATCTTGTAATAGCAGGACAGCGTCTTCTTCATCTTCTGGGTTGTCTGGTTGTTTGGAAGCGAGCTGCTCACACAAACCTTTGCCTCTTACCAGCTTGGTGATCTTGATCTCAATGTCATACTCCATGACACGGGTGATCCATCCTGCCCTTTTCTCATTCAAATCCTTGTTGAGGAGGAAGTCCTTAACCCCAGCATGTGAGACTAGCAACTGGACCTTGTTGTTTGAGACTAAATGCTTGAATTTCTTCAAGCTTCTGATTACTGCAAGCACATGCTTTTCAATAAAAGAGTACCTCACTTCGCAGTCATCTAGGCTCTGGCTGAAGAAGGCAATCGGCTGTTCATCATTATCTTTGTTCTGCTGTACCAGAATGGCAGAAATAGTGTCATCACCTCCAAATGCATAGAGGATGAAATCCTTGGAAAAGTCTGGGTTGATGAGAGTGGGTGCTTGGGAGATGGCTTCTTTGATTGCTTCAAAACTCTCCTTGCCTTCTGCCGTCCACTTGAAAGCCATGCTTTTCCTTAACATTTTGGTGATGGGCTTGACAAGGGCTGCAAAATCTGGGACAAACCTCCGAACAAAGTTTATCCTTCCCAGGAAACTCTGAAGGGCTTTCTTGTGGCTTGGCAATGGTAGTGCTCTTATGGCTTCAACCCTCTCTGGATCAATTGCTAATCCTTCCTTGGAGACAATATGGCCAAGGAGCTTCCCTTCATGTGCAAGAAAGATGCACTTCTTAGGATTCAAAGACACTCCGAACTTTCTACACCTCTGAAACACTTGCCTGAGGTGAAAGAAATGGTCTGCTGCATTCTTTGAGAAGACAGTAATATCATCTAGGTATATCAGCACTATCTTGTTGATCAAGCCTTTGAATGCCATATCCATAGCTCGCTGGAATGTTGCTCCGGCGTTCGACAGTCCAAATGGCATCTTCTTGTAAGCATATGTGCCCCATTTGGTTGTGAAGGCTGTCTTGAACTGGTCTTCCTCCTTCACCATAATCTGATTGAAGCCTGAGTAACCATCAAGTAGTGAAAACCTTTCTGAACCAGCTACGACCTGCAATATTTGCTCCATGGAAGGGAGTGGATAATGGTCCTTGAGAGAGGCTCTATTCAAATCTCTGAAGTCAACACACAGCCTGATCTCTCCACTCTTCTTCCTGACTGGAACTAAGTTGGCAACCCAACTAGAATGCTTGATTGGGAATATGATTCTTGACTCAATCAGCTTGTCCAATTCTTTCCTCATGAGAGGCTCCATGTGTGGATTGACTGGTCTCTGTTTCTGCCTGACAGGCTTAGTATTTGGATCCAATTCGATGGTATGCTGAGCTAAGTTGGGATTGAAACCTTTCAAGTCTTCATAGCTCCAAGCAAACACGTCAGGGAATTCTTGACATAGCTGTATGAACTCACACCTTTCTTGCTCAGTTGTCATCTTTCCAATTTGCAATGGCTTGTTTTCTTCTACCAATATGGATACCGAATCTTCTCTCTTAACCTGAATGTTTGCTTTCTCCTTTCTAAACTGATCATTGGGGTTAAAAATGGACTCCAAAGTGATAAGTCCCTTGGGCAGCTTGTCAGTTCTCAGCTGTATCACTTGGTCACCATATTGTTGTTCCAACTTTTCTTGATTCTTAGCTGAGAACTCAGCTTCTTCTTGCAAGAAATGGATGATTTGCTGGTCATTCTCAAATACTTGCCAACTGACATCGTTATCCGGCACCGAAGGCCTGACAATCACGTGGATGTTTGGCTGTACCTTGTCTTGTTGAATGTTTTCTACAATGTCAAAGGCTGCCCCTACTGCTGCAAGCCTGTCAGCAGCTTGATTCTCTTTCCTAGGAATGGCTTTAATGCCGAAACCCTCAAAATCTTCCATGAGGTCCCACACCCTGTTCTTGTAGCACCTGAGTAGATCATTTTTGGCCGCATGCTGTCCCTTGACCTGATTTACAATCAATTCACTGTCCCCAAAGACTTGCAAGTTCTTTATTTTTTTCTTGATTGCCCAATGCATCCCTTGCACCAAGGCTTCATATTCAGCAGTGTTATTGGAGCATGCAAATTGAAATCTAAAAGCTGAATAGTACTTTACTCCTTGAGGTGAAACAAGCACGGCTCCACCTCCTGCACCTTGTCTACTCCTTGATCCATCAAAAAATAGCTGCCATACCTCATTGTCATCCTTGTGGTTTGGCTTGGTGATGCTAGGAATAGGTTGACTTTCTTCGTGTATACAATAGACTCCTAGCTCAGATTCTTCTATTCCTTGATAAGGATCAAAAGCATGCACCTTGTTTGCCCATTCATCAAGAGTCAAATCTGGGATACTTCCAACCTTAGTGTCAGCTTCATCAGTGCTAGGGTGATCTTCTTGATCAAATGCTGAGCAATTGACATTAATCTGACTTGGAGTGTAGGGCTCAATATGGAAGTTTGCAATAGGTTCAGATCTGATTGTGGCCTTAGTTCCATATCTCGTTCTGAATAGCATGTGTGACCAATCAGCGGACAAATATCCCCCAATCTTGGCAGTGAAGTCCCTTGACAAACAGAGGGCAAAGAGTGGTGGAAGGTCTATGACTGACACATCTTGTAAAACAACAACATTTGGACATGCGTGCAAGGTAAGACTCAAATTTCTAATCACTCCAACTGTTGCTATTGCTGTCCCATCCAACTGCACTACTCCCTTAGATGTTATTTCATACTGGAGCCCTAACTGATCAGCTATCTGTTTAGGCATTACTGAGCTACTTGCCCCGGAGTCTATCATGCAATTGTGCACTAGCTGATTTCCAATGATTAACGAAACATAGAAAGGAGGGGGTTTCAACATCTTACCTTGTTGTCCTCCATGATTTCCCTCAGGCTGGGCAGCATTTGTAAGCACTTTGTCTTGTATCTGCTGATTCGAAGTTGGCCAGTCCTTCATGGCAGCTTGCAGCAGATCTCTTTGGCCTGGGATAGCTAGGGATTCCCACATAGATATATTGACGTTTGTTTTCTTCATCTGATCAATGATACTGAATGGTGATGAAGGATCTCTCTGCTGCCCCTTGGTTTGCACATTTACTCCTTGTATGTGGGCAGCAACAGCTGGCATTTGAGTTGGCCTAGGGGCTGTTCTTGGCTGTCCTTGTGCATTTGAAGCGGGACTTTGCTTGCCAATCATTTGTGGAGCCATGGAAGGTTGTGGATTGGCTGGGGCTAATGGCTGTTCTTCACCCAAATTTCTCCTTTTTGACCTTGTGTTTGCTGCAACACCTTGAGAAACTGCCTGGTTCATGCCACAAAAATCCTCTGCTTGCCAATTTACCAATGTGGTGTCATTTGGGGCTGATTGCTGTTTGAATGTTTCTTGTTGTTGGCTGTTTTCTTGACTGTTCTCACCCTCCACACCAGTAGTTGTTACCATTAAAGCTTGAGTCAAAGCACCATTGAAGCACATGGATTGATTATGAGGCTCATTACATGGAAAACACCAATCATACTCCTGGGCAATGTTGTTTTGTGCTGGTACTAATGCCCTAGAGGCAGATATGGCATTTGGATTATAGGGCTGGAATGGTCTATTGACAGGAGGCCTTGTTTGATTCATATTTGCAGCTGGATTAGGTGGCCTTTGAGGCTGATATGGCTGCCTATTAGGTTGAGCTTGAGGCTGATATGAAGGTCTAAAACCTTGAGCTTGCTGTCTTTTGAGAGTGACCAGCTCATTGCCTAGATTTTGCAATTGCTTCATGACCTCTTGAAGCTCATTTGGGGCACTTGGAGATGAAGTGGAAGCTTCATTTGAACTCTGATTTCTAGGAGTGGGAATAGGAGCTAAGACAGGTGCTTGACTAGCACTTGGGCTCTCTAAACTTGGATATAATGGCATTGGAGGCCTAGGAGCCAATTTACCAGCTTGGATAAGACAGTTTTCGGCTCTAATGGCAATGCTATAAGCAGCAGGTAAGGTTGTGCCTCCCATAGATTGAATTAACATAGAAATATCAGAATTCAAAGCTTTAAGATAGTATAGAAAAGCACCTTCTGCTGTTGGCCTGACTGCCACTGGAATCCTATCCCAAGACCTTTGAAATCTGAAGTTGAAATCAGTCAGCTGCTCGTTGGGGGCTCTCTTGATAGTTGTCAATTGTTCTAGTAGAGACAAATTGTCTCCCTTTTCTCCAAACTGCTCATGAAGTGCAATACACAGCTGATTCCAGTTTGTGATAGAGCCAGCTCCAAGGCTCCTAAACCATTGCAATGCTTTCCCCTTGAATGAAGATGCCAGCAATTTGACAGCTACATCCATTTCATTTATCTCATGGATTGCACAGACGTTAGCAATGTCTTTTACATGATCACCAGGAGTGGTATGATTTTCTCCAGTGAAAAATGGAATGTTCTTCAATGCTGCAATTGGAACTGGATTCTGTGCATTGAGGGCGAGTGGGCTGCTGCCAGTGAAATTGACAAAGGGATTTAGTGGTTGCGCCATTATGATTGGTCGAAGGACTCTTGAATACTGAATGAAAGGCCGAGCAGGTGGAGGAGTTGAGAGAGTTCTGTTTGGTGGAGATGGAGACCTTTGAATCCTTCTTCCTCTTGGCCTTCTTCTTGGAGATAATTGCAGGTATTCAAACAGCACTTCTTCTTCTCCAACTCTTGACCTTGTGATTCTTCTCATAAGCTTTCAGGCCTGTACTGCTGAAACCAGTTGATCTTCCTTTTGGAGTCGCCAGATATGTGAATAATAGCTCTTTTCAAGCAAGAAAATTGCAGCAGATGCATATCAACTTTGCTGCAATAAAAATGAGACCTCTAGGTCCCACCGGGCGTGCCAAAACTGTTGATGCAAAATCACAGCACCCCTGGATGCAGATCAGGTTTCTAGGTTGATCACTTTGGCATCCAGTGTGATTGCATAACATTGAATCCTTTCTCCAAGTGTGGGACTTGAAAAAATGAGAAAGGATTCTCCAGAGAAGGCTGGTTCCTATTCCTCTGTTCAGATGCACACGAAATATGCAGAGGGTTTTCTCAAAACCTAATCTAATCTGCCAAGGAGACAAGGTAAGAAGATGCATAAAATAAATCTAAGCTAATAGAGGTGATGCACCGAGGAATGAAGAACACCTATTTTTCCAGTAAACACAGACCATTTGAATGTGATATAAGATTATGCACAGATGACAAAACCTGCAGTAAAAGACCAGGAGGATGCAAAAATGAACACAGAGAGGGCTGAGAATCATCCACAGACATGCATTACTTGCTCCAAAGATTGATACAATACACCACAGAATGCCATGAGGCAGAATAGTATTACAGTTCAAATGAGAGGTTTGAATTCCACAAATTCGCCTGAGGAGAAGAAGGGAGAGGCAAAACAGAAAAATGTTCGACCTCTGAAAAGAAGCTCCTCTTTACAATATATAGAAAGAATGAGAGAGGGAAGAGAGAGAGGAAAGCCAAATCTACCCCAACCACCTCTAGGTTGCATTCCATTCATCTCATTATGGCAGAAGCGGCGGATCCTGGCAAAACGGCGGGCTGTCTAACAGAAGCGGCGAACTGTCTGCTGCATTAAAGTTGTTTGTTGAAGCATTACTTCTGCTTGTTATTTCATGCCAGAGGTGTTTCTTGATTTTCTCTCTCCAAACTGAACCAAAATGCAAGATTGACCCCGGAATCGTGTAGAGAATTTTACCAGCTTTCCATTGATATAAAGAACGTGCCAATCCGAGCTCTGGATCGAAAGTTATGGCGATCTGAAGATTTAGGGCAAAAACGGGCCAAAACGTGTTTTGAAATCTTTCCCGCGCTCTGCCACCTGGATGACACGTGGCACGTGCTGATTGGACGAGCAATTCTCTCTCCTCTACCTTTCGCGGGCTTTCCTTTTGAAATTTCCTTGTGGGCCCCTTAAACTTGGACACGTGGCGCTATTTCATTGGTTCGGGTCAGTGCTCGAAACCTCGCCCTTTGACTTTTGGACTATCTCCCTTGTGACACGTGTCGTGATTTGATTGGTCCGCGGGTTTGCCGGCTTTTCGCGCCCTTCGCGTCTTTATGTCCCGGATGTCCCAAACTGTTTGGGACAAAAACCTCCGATCCGCCCGAAATGGGCTTCCTCGTCCCTCATTTGCCGATGACACGTGGCGCAATCTGATTGGCTCTCAGCTTTTTCGGCTATCCGCGTCCCTCGCGTCCCTGCGGCCCAGATGTCCCAGTACGAACTTTCTCTGTTTCGGCCGAACCGGCCGGTTCGCGTCCATTTGTCCCAAATGTCCCAGTGCTTCGTGGGACAAATTCTTCCGGTTCACCCGATCCGGCCGATTCGCGTACTTCTGGCCCAGATGTCCCTTTTGCTTCCGGACTGTTTGTTCTCATTTCGGCCGATCCGGCCGGTTCGCGTACTTCGCGTACTTGTGTCCCGTTTGTCCCGGATGAAGACTTGGGCAAATTTTTCCTTCTTTCGGCCGATTCGGGCATTTCGCGTCCCGCGCGTACCTGTGGCCCAGATGTCCCTTTGCTTCACGGGCCGCCTGGAGGCTTTTCGGCCGATCCGCGCCTAGATGTCCCAAATGTCCCGACTGCTCCTAGGACTAGGACTTAGCCATTTTTCGTGATTTTTCCTGTTTCAATCTACTTGCCTGGAACTGCAAAACTCTGATGCATGTTATCGAAATTTACCCTGGGGGGGTGAAATTTTGACAACAGGGCCTAATTAAAATCATTCTTTTAAAGAGTTCATGTTATTGATTGGAATGACTTTGACCCATTTGGTGAAGTAATATATAGAAGTAAGCACATCTTTATGTCATGTGTTGGAGTGTGGGTTGAGTACACTTAACAAGTTCAAACCCTAATTTTAAAATGGGCCTTTAATAACTACATGTCTAAGAGGAAGAGAAGGAAATTGACGTTTAATGATAAATTACTGACACAATTTACACTTAGTCACCCATTTCTTAGCATACGGGAATAAATTAGGGTAATATTATCTCACTCTTAGGATATTATGAGATATGAATAAGGATGAAAAGTAACCACAAAAACCTTGATCATGATACACTTTCAATAAATATTGTTGATTTTCTTTGTGAAGACATTTTAAGAAGCAAATATCCAATCCCTTTTTATATAATACATGATTCCAAAATATAAAAAACACTCTTCATATATTGAGGGTGATTTATTGTTTCCCATTCATTTGAGGTGGGAAGTCATCATATGTCAAGAAATAAGAAATATCATAGAACTATTTAGAAATAGTACTTAGAATCAATATATTAGGTAATTTGTTATAGAAGACATCACCATGTGGAGTCTTTATCCAATTATTCACTTATATCTACATTATCTTTGGCAAAAATTTAATGTAAGATTTTTCCTCTTACGAGCTTGGTTAGGTGGATTTTGAGATCAAACTCTTGAGCCTTGGAAATCTAGTTGCCTCTTTTGGATCCAAATTCTTGCTGAGTAAGAACAAAATTCACTGTGGAATCAGGAAAAAGCACTATTGTATGGGACTTCAAGATATAAAAACTAATTTTCAAACAAATTTTATAACTAAAAATGCATTCTTCTCCATAGTTGAGTATTTTAGCTCATGGTTTTTCAATGAGAATATCATGAAAGATAAAGGAGATTTAACTTATTCATATTTTGTACCAGAATGGATATGAGGGTGTGCTCAAATTATTTTAGTTTATGATGAAATATTTATCAATGTTTGTGCACACCAATGTGTGGTAATGAGAAATAACCTTCTTAATATTTACAAAAGTGAGATTCATTTCCATGTTCCAACCAAATTTTCCTCAACATTTCATCATATTAGTGATATGATTTGTTATTGATTCAAAGTTAGGAGAAAAAAATGAAGAAAATTGACCTTATTGAAGAAAGAATGAAAATTGTGATTTCTTGTAGGTAAAAAGAGATTTCAAATGGATTCTACTCACTATTAATCAATATTTTTTCCTTTAGTCACTGCAAACACTGAATTCTTGAGATTAAAATAAATCCCATGTACTTTACACATGATTAGAAATTTTTCAAGATGATTCAAATGATCTCCCTGCTTTCTTGAATATATTGTGAGGCCATCAAGGTATATTGATATACATTTATTTTTTAGATATTTGAAATAAAATTTATATCCCTTTTACAAGTAGTTATTGCATTGATGAGAGAAAAAGGCATATGCTTGTTGAAAATTCTCCCCATAGATTAGTGAATGTAGTATTATGTTGATCCTTTAGTGCTACCTCAATTTGATTAATCCAAAAAATCCATCAACCATAGAAAACATTATGAACTTGTGACTACTTTTAGAATCTGATCCATGATTGTTAGAGGATAGTTATATTAAGAGGATATTAATTAAAATTCCTAAAATCAAAATAGATCCATATTTCTATACTATTTTTGTTAAATCAAATTATATTTTCCACACAAGTGGATTGATGGATGGGAAAAATAATTAGATAATTCAACATTTTGAGTATTTTCATGGTTCTGGCTATTTTTTGATTTTATTGTCTTTTTTTTCCTAAATGGTCACACTTTTAACTTGAGAGGAAGGAATGTTGAATTTCTTTTGGATTGACGAACTTAATTTTTTTCTATTAGTAGGTTAGTATTTCTGATTATTTTATCAATAGTGAAACAAATCCTCTACATTCTTTTGGAGAAAAACACTTTCCAACATTAACCATCCTTGACTGCTCCACTATTCCAATATTGATTTTTTCATATTCAGTAGAGATAAGTGGATACTTCTCAACCTTATCTTTCAAAAACATGTCATGATTTTCAAAAATATATAAAGATACAATATTTTGTATGTATCTTATTACCGTTCAGTTTGATCACACAATCTTCATCTACTTATTTTATTTCACAATTTCCATTACTTGAAGTATACTACCTATGCAAATATCTCTTCCCTCATAATAGAGGTTTTTTTATTGTATTTATGCTCTAAGAAAGACCAAATATAATTTTCGTTATAAAAAACTTTCCATCTTTCAACATTATCTAGGATACTTCATCTAAAAATCATTTTACTGAATATTTTTGTTTTGTAAAAGAATGGTGGGGAGTTACCAAAGGGACAAAAAAGCTAAATAAAATGTCTTCTTATATTTTTCATGCATGAAATCCTAAATTGAGAAGGATATATAGGCTTCCATGCATTCCCATACCCTATTTCTGTAATTCCCGATCCTTACATTCTTCAAGTGGAAATAATGTTTGATTTGTTTAACAATGAGCTAGGTATATCGATGAAATTACAACTTCTTAATTCCCATTTCCTTGAAAAAGTTCATCCTAGTACCAAGAATTCATATTTTACAATATTTTTTGTTTAAAAATTGTTTCTTCTATGATAGAGGGATTAATTTCCTACTAGAAGAAGTGACCACCACACTTGCACAAGATCTAAAAGTATAATAGACTCCATTAATTTCTAGAGTCCATAGATCATTTTTTTCCTCCTACAAAGTGGTCAACTACTCATAATTTTTGTTGATGTATAAAAATTACACACAAAAGGGAGTAATGATATGAACTTAATGTCCTACTCATCTTAGGACCATAAATTATGATTTAGAATATGAGTGGCATTGTATTGGTCATTTAAACCAATAAAGTGGTCTTTATAAGACCAAATGGATCCTTCTCGCACTACTTGCTACACATTATTCACATGTTTTAACATTGAAAATGTCCTAAATTAATCTACTATAAGTATGTTACTAGAAGAAACAAAATATGAAAGGAAGTGTAGAGATAAAAGGAAAGACTTCTGAAACATATGTGCTTAATTACTTGATTCCTAATTATTATAAATAACATGTTTTCCTTGTTAACTAGGAGTACCAAATATAAATACAATCAAATTTTAATGATTCTTGTTAGTGATCAATTTTATCTCACTCTTTTATCCAAATGTGTGCCTTCAAAAAATTTTCTTTAACTAGTTTTCCCAAGTTTAAAAAATGTATGCTCGAGGATGGGGTCATGTTAATTTGAATAAAATCTTGTGTTTAGGGTGTGAATCCTCTTTTTTGGTCAAGGAATGTAGTAGTCATGTATTCCCTAAAAATCATTGTTAAAAATTGATTATTGATCGGGTTCAATCTTGAAAATATTTCTCGTATATTATCCTTTAGACATTCATTGCAAATTTGATATTTAATTCCTCCACCCAAAGATACATGGCATGTTTCCATTGGTTTTTTTGCAGCGGGATCGGTTTGCAGAGTTACATCATTTACATAATAATTACAAATTACAAACTTAGACTTGAGGCCCAATTAATATTTTCAAGAATATTCAAGTCAAAAAATGCAAAAAGGAGAAATTGACCCCACTCCCGAAAAAGATTATGTATCAAAATAAGATAAGAGTTTGGAATAGAGCTAGCCACATTACTCTAGTAGTTTTCATCCCACCCATTATGCATGCTCCTGAATTGGTGTGGTGGTGTGCCCATAACTATGACCCTGAGAAACTATAGGTGTTAGATGGAAGTGGAAAGTTTATCGTTAATTTCACCTTTGAAATTTTTGATAAAATATTGGAACTTCCTAAAATTGATGAAGCTATTGTGGAGACTATGGAATCTATGGGAGAAGATTATTAAAATAGGTGGGATGAATATGATGGGGTATTAAATTATTAATGGTTAAATAAAATAAAGGCATCAATAAAAAGGATCCACAAGAATCTTGTTTTGTCCTTGTTTATTGAGGAAGTATAATATTTAATTTTACTATTAATTATAATGGGAGGGATCGATGGGTCCAACAAGTTAGAAGATTGGATGTACCCTATTATCAGGGTAAATTTGGAAAAAAGGGAAAATTTAGCTGGGGGAGGCTTATCTCAGCATTAATTCATTCTCAAATGTTGACATTGACTGCGAAAGTCGGGCAAGGTGATACAAAAGACCTTAGATTCTTAATTATGACATATTTTATATATAATGTTGCATGTTTTTAGGTCATTCCCAGAGCTCAGTTTTTTTGGGAAAATTTGAAACACATAAAGTTTATGATGTATTTCCATAGCTAATGATTGATAATTGGGAAAAGAATGCAAGACAAGTACATGATGGGTTGATCACTCCCCTGATCATTTTATTTGACCCTGAATTAGAACAATACAGACTATCAACTGCAGCTCATGGGCCATGATCTTGGATTATGTGGTACCTCTTCATTCAATACAATTATTTCACTTACTTCAAAATAAGTGGGTTTGAGGAGAAACCCATGCAAGTTGCCAAGGTATCCTAATGATAAATGGGTTTTAATGGAGCTTGCTAGGCAAGTAGTGCTTGTGAATGGGAGAATTGTCAAAGAAACATAAGACTAAGTATCAAGTTCCCCCCTTACAATTGGAAGGTACACATGTCCATCCATCACAAAAGAAAAATTGATGGATGGAGAGATGAATAAATTCAATATGGATATGTTTTTTCCAAGGCCAAATTTTGAGAATAGATTTATTGTGACTTCTATTGAGCATGAACCTCAGTTTGAAGATTTTTGGATGAACTGCATGGATGATGAAGAAGTTAGGAAGAGATATTTTTCAAGAGTGAATTTGAGGAAAATAATTTATTATAAAATTGTTGTTATTCCTCAAGGAATTGAGGATGATGAAAACATTGTTAGCCAAGTGTATCTTGAACAAAATTTGGATTTGAAGGCAGTTGCTCCTATTAATTAGAAGGAGAAGAAGATGATCCCCATAGAATAATTGACAATGTTATGAGATGTACATTGACTTGGATGATAACAAAGGGCATTGATTTATCTCTCCAGAATACTAAAGTATTAAATGAATTCAAAAAATTGGCTTCTTTGAATGAAGATCTCCCTTCTTTGGCAGAGGGGGTTAAGACCATGGACCCATTGAATGGTGCACCTCCACAATTACTGAGTAATAAGCCCACCACAGAGACAATTTATGCCTAGACTACAACTACAAGAAAGACTGGTACATGTAGGACTGCTTGGATTTAAAAGGTAGAAGGTATACTCGTACAAACAATGCAAAATGTTCATATTACATTTGCAGTACCTTTGCAGTCAAAAGGAGCCAATTCAAGTGAAACAAAGGTTCTATAGCACCATTTCCCCAGACTTATAGCCTCCCTTTGAGAATGAGAGGATCTTTAACAAATATTGACCCATCTCCCACAGTCTAAAGTGCCAGGGAAAAATAAGTGTCAGGATCCAAATATTATGAAAGATCATCAAAGAGATCCAGAGTAATTGTGCCTCTAGAAAATAATGTTGAGGAAAATAGCCTAAGTGCAAAAAAGTAGAAGAAGGGAGAATCAGAGGTAATCAATGAACCTAGTCTAATTGGAACTCCATAAAAAGATTATAACTCCCCTAGTTATTAAAAGCACACCATTATTAGTCTATGAAGGTACACAAACAAACCCCTTTACACCAGTGATCCCCACTACTCCATCTACATTTCATACAGGTGTGGTGAAAGAAATCATTAGAGAAACCAGGGGTACTAGGTGGGCCAGATGTTGTGGGGGTGAAGCCATGAACAAAAAGGGTTAAGTGTGGAGTATCATGATAAGAAAAATTAATTTTGAGACTGAATTTTCACCTGGGGCAACCATTAAAAGAAGTTGAAATAATTTTGGTATTGATATAAAGGATCTTAGGAGAAACCCCTACTTTGAGGTTGATGAAAGTAAAGATGAAACTATGAGAATGACATCTGAAGAAATCCAAATGACTGATACTCAAGCATAGATTCCAGATGTAGATATGGAGACCCAATCTCAAGAAACTCAATTTTCGGATACATTTCCTTCTGTAGAGCAAAAAAAGGATGCTCAAATGGATATGCAAGAGTTTCCAGTGCTTGAAGTTTCTCTTGCTGCAGGACCACAAATCACAAGTGAAGAAGGAATGTTAGAAAGTGAAAGGGTCCCAATTTCTAGTGTCATTGAGCAGAAATCTAATGAAGTCACCACCACCCTAGGTGTACGAGGTGAAAATGTTGTTATATCAGATACATTGGTGGAAAATAAATATGTAAGTCAAGAATCAAGTGCCCAAGCTCAACCAATTAAGGTACAAGAAAGAGATGATATAAAACAAGGAATGAGGTTGAGACTGAGTCCCAAGTGAATACTTATATCCAAGAGCCTCCCATGAAGGATTAGGAACAAGGATAAACTACATGTAATGAAAAAGATATCCCAAAATAAATAGTTAAGAAATATGTCCCTGCACCAAGGGATCCTGAGGGGGGAGCAAGCATGGAATCTACTAAGGTAGATAAATTATCAAAGGATACAATTATGATCTGCACTCCCCCTAAAAGTTTGAAAGAATATGCTAACACACTTTTTGGTTCAAAGAGAGATAAGGGTCTGGGTGAATAGTCTACACCTGATAATGAAGAATAAAAGGTTTAACATACTTAGACTTAGGATCAAAATGAGGAACAACCCAAAGTAGTTGAAATTGAAGACCAGGAAACAAGTGTGAAAGCACCAATTACAGGAACATTCACAATTCATGATGTATCAACACCAATGGTGCTATTTCTTCATACTACAATTTTTTCCATTTTGGAAATAGGAGATGATAGTGACCCCATGATAGGATGGTTGGGGGGATTTATCCAGGAAAAGGAAAAGAACAAGGAAAAGGGAAAGGAGATTGTCCCAATAAAGGATTTGGGTCTCTCTAATATTGATTTCCAAAACCCTATGAAATCTTCTAAAAAAGGTAATATTATGACAAGGTCACACTTTGATAGAACAGGGTCCAAAACATTGGAAATTGTTACTCCTCATTTTGATATCCCAAAGGATAAATTAACAATCAGTGAATATAACATTCAATAAATCCAATTGGGAAGACCAACAAGAGGCAATCTTAAGCAGGATGTTGTATCAACGGTAAAAGGACTCTTTGAAAGGGTAGATGAAGATAAAATAAGTAAAAAGGAGTTAAAAGAGCAGGTGAAGACTTTAACTTCATGCTTGTAGCAATTGGTAGTTTCATCAAAAGAAGATTGAGGATATCTTACTATTACTCCCAAAATAATAAGCAACATATAAAAAGCTACCAAAAAGGTTAAAGCTATTGATAGTTGGGTGGAGAACTTGTTTGAAAAGGGAAAGAAAGTCTTTGAAAAGGTGAGGAAAAGGTATGAAGAATTCACTTCTCATGCCTCACTATTATCAAAGTACATGATTGAAGAATGCAATAATGAATCATTCAATAATGAAGGAATTCTTCCCAAATTAGATATCATCAACCAACTTAGTGGGGAGATAATTGAAAAGGAAGTAATATTGTCAGCTGATAAATTGTGAACTCAATTCATCTTGAAAGATTGGTTAAAAATCAAAATGGGTGTACTAAATGATGTTAGGGAGAGTATGGAGGAAGAACAAAAATGGATTGAAAGAGGTATTGACACTTTGAATATAAGAGTGGAAAAATTGGTGTCTGAAAAGAATAAAAAAGGTTATTGTGATCTGGAGATGGATTTCTTGATACAATCTTTTGAAAGGAATATTCATGATGAGAATTATTCATTTGAGGTCATCAAAAAATTGATAATTGTAGAAAACACAATTGAAGACTTAACAATCAAATCAAGAGAGATCAAATACAGGATGGGAAAATGTGTGATGACAATTTATAGGGAAACTATAACCTTCCAAAATCACAAGGGCCTAGACAAATAATAATTGTAACAACTATTCCAGAGGTATGATGCTTACATGGAAAGACAAATTCAAAAGGAAAATGAAGAGGATGCTGTTACCATGCTAACTACTGAAGAGGCCAAGGCTATTGTAGAAGCCAAGGCCATTGAAGATGCTAAAGCCAGTTTTTCTTGACATTGTATTTTATTTCCATTTGATACTCTTATTTTCCAAACAATTTTAAAGGATACTTTGAATAGTTAAATTCTAAAAATGATGGATTGAAAAACATTAAACTTCAGTTTTATTTTGATTAAATTGTAAATTTTCTATGAAGCATGTGATTTTACTATAACAATTTGAAGTGTGTTGTACTTTTAAAAAGCAAAAAAGGGGGATCAATAGGAGACCCTTGCCCATGAAAATATACATACATTTTTCAAGTATTACATCAAAAAGGGAGATAATTAAGAGAAGGGAAAAATGTTCAGTCATCCTCTATTTCTACTCTGAGATCTTCTCCGAATGGGGGAACTTTATTTAACAACCTATTTTTCCTTGGTATGAATTCTTCTGAACCCTGAGTTGTTAGAGAAAATACAATTGCCCTAGCCAAAGTACGTATCTCCATTAATGATTCAACAGTCATTATGGGACCACCCATGATATTTCTCAGCTCTATCTTCTTCTAATAAGAAGATACACAGTCTAAAAGGTCCAAACCGCTTGTAGGAAATGCCTTCCACCCTTTCACTTTATAAGGAGTAGATTGAGTAAGAGTAGGATAAGTAGAAAAATCAAGAGTAGTTGGAAGAGAAAGTACTCTAGCCCTTGGACCTGGTGGAACAAGGGATTTAAAACTATACTTACCCATGCATCTATATTCAATTTTACCCCTATCACAAAAGAAAGGAAGCCCATGCGTGACATCCTATCACCCAGCAGAAGCTGGGCACTCACCCAAGGCACGTGCGGGTACCGAGTCTCTCTTTTATGTGAGTTTAGTGGGAAACATCATCTATGATTTGTGTTTAAGATATTTCAAAAGGATTTAAGACATACAAGAACCATAGAGCTTAGAATGGCCTCTAGATCCTTGCAGTCATTACAGACGGTGTACTTAACATAATTATATAACTTGCCATAGAAAGAAGACATATCAGATTCCGTACTTAGCATAAAATAAAGGAAAGAATCTATGAACAAGATGTATGCACTAAGAATCATTGATATTCATGTATATATATAACCAGTAACCTCATTACATCCATGGAGCCATTACAGAGTGTCACAAAGAAGTAGACTGCAGTCATGCATTATAACTAGACTAATGTAACTATGCTACCAAAAATAAAAATTACAATCCCCTTGCCCCATACATCCTTTCCCCAATACAATTACACACTAGCAGAGTTCTTGCAGTATTTCTTAAGAGCTCCATCCACTCTCTAAGTATCTTTGTTTACTCTGTAGGAACTTGTAGTTATATATTTTTTGGGCTTCCAACTCATCCTCTAGCACCCTCAGATCCGATGCTAAGTGTCTGAATGTGGTCCTCCATGTGATACTACTCCTCTAGGACTAAGCTTTCCACTTTATACCATGATGTGCTTCTAGAAGCTTCTACCGTAGGCATGCTCCTTCCTGGGCCAACCTGTCGCCAGGCTGACACCTTATCCATGTGCAACCGGGTCATGTTTTTCACGTGTTCTACCCTGAATGTCCAATTTGACTAAGTCCCAAACCCTTGGTTCTATCCACGTGCGTCGTGCGTGCCACGGGATTCCTTAAACCATTTTCTTAAACCCTGCCTTTTGCACTTTGTCTTTACACACCTTTCCTTAACTGGGACCTTGCACACCTACATGCCTTTTGTACTTATTCAATATTCTAGGGGCCCAACATCACCCCACACTATGCTTGTTCTCCATCCGTGGGAACACTTCTCTTAGTGAGAGAAAGAATACAATAAGCTTACGCCTAAGGAAAAAAGAATAAGGGGATGAAAGAAGGGGGAAAGAAGAAAGAATGGGAGAATGAAAGAATCACTGTAACAGACTGGGAAAATCCTTTTCCAAGTCAGCCTCCAATTTATTCCAGGCATTGAATTCGTCATGTGCCCTCTGACAGAGGTCACTGACCAAGGTGCTCACTTCATCAAATTTTAATCCATCTCCTTGCATGCTCATGGTATCTGTGATCTTCTCCAATTCCTTGCATATATCCTTGAACATGTCCATTCTTCATGTGATATATGGATATAGCTCCTTCAATTGGTTTTTGATTGAAGCCCTCAAGGTTTTAATGGTCTCAAATTTCTTCTCAACCTCAACAAGGATTTTGTCTCTTTCCAGCCTATTCCCCTTGTTTTTCTCCTATAAACTCCTTGATTTCTTCTTCATGAGTGGTGACCAAGGTGCCTGCCACTTTGTCCCTATCCACGCAATTATTGCACGTAGCTTCAGTAGTTCGGGAAGTGGCCCTTACATCAGCAAGCACTTTGTTGTACTCTGCGATGAGCACTACAATATTCAACTTGTCTTCCTTCTCAGATGAGCGCCTATGAAATGTGAAATTTTCCTAAGGAGTTATTGCATCTTACACCCCAAAGAGTGGAAATAGTCCTCATGTATGCGCAACATCTTAATACATTCACTGAGGACTCCTTGTTAGGGCAACTCAAAGAGTTGTAATAACCCTACCTTCTCCAAATTGGCCTTCACATCATCATTATAAATGAGAAAAACCTCTAGTGTTCTCTTATTTGTTGGGTGCACTAACTCCAGTGCCAACTCCTTTTCGATTATGCTTATTTGATGATTATAATCATTTATGCACATGTCCCTAAGATGGGACTCCTACTCCTTCCCCAACAACACTCCATCTGGGTACTGCATTTCTACATACCACTCTTCATTTGTTCTTGCTTCAATTTCTTTTTTGTTTCCCTTACCCTTCTTGGGTTTACTAATTGGTTTCTTGGGTGCCACTATCTAGATCTTCTTCCCACTTTAATCACTATGTCTTACTCTATTCGTCCACTCTCTCCAACCTTAGATCTCAAAATTATGAAGAAATTTTCTTAAACCCATGCCCTAGTTCTTCATACCCTAAATGGGACACTCCCTTCATAAGACGGTGCCTTCTTGTAACGTCTCCTACACCCATGAAATCCCTTCCTCCTAGTTCAAAAATATGAACTAGTTACCCATGATTTAATCTCTCCAAGTTTTTCTTCACACGGATCAGTTTTTTGGAAGCCCTAGTTTGCAAAGGTGCAAAAAGTGCTTCGTTCTCCTTATACGCAAAGTGAAAAATGAAGTGTCGCGACCCATTTATTTATTATTTTTCCATTTTTGAGCATTAATTACTACTTCACCTACCACCATGCTTTTTTCATTTAATATGGATTTTTCAAACAAATCCCGTCTTCAGTGCTTTCCCTCATAAGCCCAACCTGTGCGGACAACCCTCCAACCTTATGGGACGCAACCAATCCAACATGACAGGAGAATCTTGCGCGCAGTGTAACCAGCGCCAAAGGCACTTCTTCTGTACTGATTTTTGCTCTTGCCTACCTCATGTTTCTTAATGCACTTTCTCCTCCTTCATACGTGGGATCTACAAGTAGCTTTATCCTGACACCAACCATCCTTTTTCCATATTTTCTCTCCATACACCTCTTTCACCTGGGCCATTCAACTGGGATTTTTAACACAAACTTCCTTGGTACTTTAACCATGTGCTCCTTCA
Organism: Taxus chinensis; assembly: GCA_019776745.2. Classification (NCBI taxonomy): domain Eukaryota; kingdom Viridiplantae; phylum Streptophyta; class Pinopsida; order Cupressales; family Taxaceae; genus Taxus; species Taxus chinensis. Next base: position 288,336,585 of record CM034157.1, read on the forward strand.
CATTACTCCACCCCACACTAAAATGATGTGTGGTCCTCTGTGCACTCATAGATTCTCAAAAAGTAGCAATAAGGTTACCGTGCCCAAGGCACAAAAAAACAACAATGAGAAAGGGAAACACAAGAAAAGAAATGCATAAAGGAAAATTCTAAACTAACTAGCAAAACTACCTTATTTACAAACACCAAGAAGACTTATTTATAGTAGGGCTTCAACTTACTCCCATTGAAGTGTCCAGGAAACTTCATCCCATCCAGCACTTGTAACTGGCATGCGCTTGAATCAAGGATGTACGAGATTGTGTAAGGACCCAACCAATGGACTTTCAACTTTCCAGGATGGTGATAGAAACTTGGAATCATAAAGTAACACCATCTGCCCAACCTCAAACTTCTTGTTTCTAATGTGGCGATCATGCCAAGCCTTCTACTTTACTTTTTCTATTATTTGGCTCCACCTGGTGAGTGATCGTCTCTCATCCAGTTTCATTAACTCATCAATCCTTTCTTCCAGTGCTTGTTCATTAGCTAATCCTCCTGCACGTGCTATTCGTAGAGAAGGTAACATAAATTCAACTAGAAAAATAGCTTCCGTACCAAACACCAACTGAAATGGTGTGGCTTTGTTTAGCCTTTTATACGTTGTCCTGTAAGCCCATAATACTGTTGATACTTTGTCATCCCAATCTTGTCTTCTGACATCACAAATTTTGGTCAGGGTATGACTCAGTATTTTGTTGAATGCTTCTGTGGTTCCATTTGCTTGTGGGTGATAGGGTGTAGTCTTGTGATGAGCCACCATGAACTCTGCTAATAGGATCCTCATGGTCTCATTCAAGAAATGAGTACCCCTATCACTGGTTAAACTCAAAGGACATCCATACCTCATGATAATGTTCTCCCACAAGAACCTTACCGATGTGGCTACTATGCAATCTTTAGTTGGGGCTGCCTCTGCCCACCTTGTTAGATAATCCATGCAATTGATGACATAACATGACCCAGTCCTACGTGCCGCTAGTGTAATAGGTCCCTACAAAGTCTATCGCCCAGTTTTCAAAAGGCTCCGCGCTAGGGATAGGGTGCAAAGGCATTTCATCTCTCCTTCCTAGTTTGCCAATACGCTGATAATGGTCACACACTTTACAATAGTCTTTACAACCCTTGTACAAGGTTTCCCACCAAGAATCTGCCATTAATATCTTATGCATGGTGGCATCACCTGCATTATTCCCACCTGTACTTCCTTCATGTGTTTCCTCCATGATGACGAGGTGCTCATGCTCTAATACACACCTACACAAAACTTCATCACGTCCCAACTTGTATAAGTCTCCACTGATCAACATGTAGGGTGTAATGCATATGGCTAGTTATTTCTTCTCTAATGCCTTCATTCCTTCTAGTGCCACACCTTCCTTTAAAAATACCACAATCTCCTCCAAATCTGAGGGTGTGAATTGTAACCTAAATAGTTGTGCATCTGGCATTATTTCCTCAATACTCTGCATGTCCTCCCCTGAATCAATTCTTGACAGATGATCAGGTCCATAATTTCTTTTTCCAGGCTTCACTACAATGGTGAACTCAAACTCTTGAAACAACAACACCCATCAACATATGTGCCCTTGTAGAATGGGCTTGTTCACCAAATACTTTAATGCCATGTGGTCAGTGTAAAACACAAAGGGTGTTGCCAACAGATACTATCTAAACTTGAAAAGTGTGTAGATCATTGACAATGCCTCGCGCTCAGTTGTGGTGTAATTCTGCTCTGCTAGTGTCAGCTTCCTACTTTTAAAACATAGAGAATGGTCAACAATTCCTTCACCTAGATATGTAATCACTGATCCAATAGTGGTTCCTGAGGCATCTACATAGACATAGAAGGGCTTGTCCTAAGAGGGAAAACATAATATAGGCACGGTGACAAGCCTATCCTTTAATGTATCAGATGCCCTCTGCTATGCCTCTCCCCAATGAAAGGCACTTTTATGTCTAAGCAGCTCCTCTAAAGGCACGACGATCTTGGCATATCCCTTAATGAATTTCCTATAATAACCCTGTATGCCCAAGGAATCCATGCACTGTGCTCTGGCTAGTAGGCTCCCCTAACCCATAATAACTGCAACTTTAGCGGGATCTACCAGCAAGGCCCTCCTTACATATGATATGCCCCAATAAAGTCCAAAGGGTGTAGCAAATACACACTTCTTAATATTGAGGGATATCCTCAACTACCTACACCTCTCAAACATTAACCTCAAATTGTCACAATGGTCTTTAACTAGACCATACACTGTCCAATAATCCAAATAGACCTGAAGAAACTTATGGATGAAGTCCTAGAATGCTTGCACCACTATGCGTGAAAAAATAGTAGGCACATTCTTCAACCCAAAGGGCATGACCATATATGCAAAACTTCCCCACTCAGTGGTGAAAGTTGTCTTCTCCTGGTCTTCCTTTGCAATCTGGACTTGGTGGTACCCTGAAAATCCATCCGTAAAGGAATAGATTTGTACCCAGTGACTCCTTCCAAAATTTCTTCAGTGAAGGGGGTTGGAAAAGGATCAATGACACAAACTACGTTCAATTCCCTATAATCCATGCAAATCCTAATCCACCCATCCTTCTTGATGCTGATTACCATCAGACTTATCCACTCCAATTCTTCCACTGCCTCAATGATCCTAGAAGCTATCATTTTTTCTATCTCCTCCTTAACCTTCACGCACAAATTGGGATTCATCCGGTAGGGCCTCTTCCTAATTGGGCGCGCACCATCCTTCAGTTTTATCTTCATCTCCCCCAAGGAATGGTGAACACCTTTGAGCTCATGGTACCCACGTGGGAATAAATCCTCAAATTCACGCAGTAGATCAATGATCTTAGATACTTCCTTCTCCAACAAGTAATCTCTAATAATATTTTCCTTAGGTTCTTCTCTTGAACCGATGTTAACCTTCTTTGTCTTTAAGGGCTCATGGTAGGCGTGCATGTGAGTATCAGCATTGTCCACTACTTCACGCATCCCTACAGAATGGCTAACATCTAAGATTTTTGATTCCTCTCCATCAATCACATACACCAACTTTCCCTTCTCCTTTTCCAAACATGTGCACTCAATCTGTAACTCTTCTGTTTCCTCTACTTCTTCAAAGTGGGCCTCAAAACTTGGTTCACCTAGTAACTCCATCAGTCTATCTTCTGCCATAGCACTATCCCCCATGGTAAGGTGCTTGATACCCTACAAGGTCTTATCAACTGATGGCTTGGTACTCTGATACTCAAAGGTTTGATTGAGGTCAGCCGCGAGCTCTTACCAGTTCCATGTCTGGTGGAATGTCTCCGAATGAATGTACCATGCGCGCACAACCCTGTAGTGTAGAATACAAACTTGTGCACCCAGAGGGATGGTGGAAAATATTCCATGCCTTCTCTCTAGATCCTTTCACACTCCTAGATATGGAAATAGGTGGGCTCCTTCCCATGGTATTCCTTGATGGTGGTGGGCATGTTTCTCCTAGAGAATCTGACAGAGAGAGAAACTCTTACCTTTTTCCATTCCAAAAGGCTCTCTTCATGGGTATCCCACCACCATGTTGCTATGTTGAGTAGGACATAACTTAACATCCCCCTCCATTCCTTCTCATTCTTCCACTAAGCTTCCATTTCCTGCAAAAATATATCAGGGAAGGATCCTCTTGAATACTTAGGTAGCTCCTTTCCTCCTAGGCACCGAATTGTGCACACCTTTGTCACCTTGGTCAATGACCCTCTCAACTACCATCCCATCAATTCATAAGTTCCATGCACCCAATTTTCACATGCTAGACTGGTGGTATCACTTACTGACTGAGCATCCTTAAACTAGATAACCCCATTAGTAGGATGTATTATCTATGGGTCCCTGATTGAATGCACATATATCCTATCTAGAACTTCTTCCCCCAAAGGTGCAATATATGGTGTCTAATTCCCATCATCCATGGGTATAATGACCCATTCCTCCTTATTTTCAAAGCTGATGTACCCTTTGTTGAACCAAAGGTCTGCATTGTTCTTGTAACACCATGGGTGCCCAAGTAGTGCTGGGAAATTGTCTGCCTCAGCGAGCACCAAGACTTCAAAGTCCCCAGTAAACTTAGCTCCCTGGATAGTAATAGCTGCATCCTTTAAGACACCAATGGGAATCACCTTAGTCTTGTTTTCCATATATAGCACATTCGAAGATGGCTGTAATACAGGTCTTCCCATCTGATGCCATGCATCCAAAGTTAGAACATTAACCTCCACGCCACTGTCAATGAGGATATTACTAAGGAGCCATCCATCCACAACTACATTCAATGTGATCTCCTTGTCATAGTCAAGGCTATGAGGGGGAATTTTTGCATGCAATACCTACCTCTCGCACTCTCCTCTGGCGTGTGGTACCTTCTCTCTCAACCATGATCCTAGCAAGGGAATGATATTCTCTTGCCTTAGCATTTTACACACCTCCTTGACCTCATCCAGGTCATCCTTTGGCACCTCAACTCTCCTCCCTTGTTCCTCCCTCCTAGATTGCTCCTTTAGACACTGGATTTCCCCTTGTAAACTCCTAATAACATCCATGGTGTCCTGATATACCTCCTTTTGATGCGCAGGGTCTGAGTACTTTCCATGAACTACTTCCTCCCTTGAAACTAGGTTCTTCTACCTTGGTATCTCTTTTGCACGTGTGGCTTCTGCCCTTGTTATTACATAGAGATGCTCTAAAATTGCATCCCATGTTGCCTGAGGCATTAACTGTATGTCTTCCTTCTTAATACTAACCATTATAGTGCCCTTGTCTTTCCAGTGCTGCTGATTCATGTGTTCAAGAAACTCTAGCAACTCCTCACACTTATGCTTCTTTCTGCACCATGAGCACTGCAACAGGTTCAGGCACTCTCATTTGTAATGCTCTGTAGATCCACAATTGAAACAAGTTCCACATGGGAACTCACTCCTTCCTCCTCCGCGGTTACCATGACCACATAATCCTCTGTGAAAACCTCTTCCATGCTCACCTCCATCTGTGCACTCCTCATAATGGTGATCATCACCCTTGGAACTACTGGCAATGCTGGTTTGGTGCACCCCATGATCAATGGCCTCATGGATCTGATCAATAAGCCTACAGTCCTTAGTATCATGGGTTGTAGAGGTGAAAATATTATAGTAACAAGACACATTCTTCCAGATTGAACATTGTAGCAAGGGGCATCTACTTGTATCATGGTCCCCATGAAAAATTTCACAATCTACTGCCATAGTGCGTATTATCCTCTGGGGAAAAATATCCTTAACGTGCCCCTCTACTTCTCAATCTGTGCACCATAAACCACTGCGAGTCTCATGTGATGAGTTTGCAGACAAATTTTCAAACAACTTGGCCATAGCAGCAATATGAGCCTCCAAGAATGGGCTAACACCAGTATCAACACTACCAATAGCCTTAATGCATGTAGAGCAACTTCCAATGCCTCACGTGGGTCTGTAAAAGTTTTATGAGATAAGGCCCTTCTAAAAGGGGTGATCAATCCTCCAACAAACCACTGAGCATGCTATGAAGGGTGAATATCATATGATAATTTAGACAAGAGAGTTTTAAAGCATGCATCATACTCCCGTACACTCTCTGCCATTCCTTATTGAATCTCCTTCAAAGTGTTGATGCTCTTATGCTCAAACTCAGGAATGTGGAATACTACCAAGAATGCATTTTTTAAAGTAGCATAATCCACCACTATTTGATGAGGGTCATATTTCCTATACCATCTATGTGTGTGCCCTCGCAACATGGTTACAAACCGACTAGATTTCCTCTCTGGGGTTGTGATACCCTTGTGCATGCCATAGTAAGTTCACACTTGTGAACATGTTTGCAGCATCCTCAATACCTCCTATAATCAGGAAAATGTAGAGACATTTCAAAGAAAACTTGAGGTGGTGGTTAGGGCCTGAATCCTCCCGAGCCAGAGACTTGGATTCCATGTTTCCTCCACCACCTGATCCACTGGGTCCACTAGGTCCTGAACCACCAGATCCACCAGGTCCACCAAGTCCTAAACCACCAGTTCCACCAGGTCCACTAGGCCCTAAACCACCAATTCCACTAGACCCACTAGCTCTTATTCCTCTTGAACCACCAGATCCACTAGACCCACAAAGTTCTAAAGTGTTCATGCCAAGGGTCAACACATTTCTACTAAACTACATGCCTATGGTCTACGAAAATGCCCCACTACCAATAGTATACCCCGCGCCACTCCCAGATGTGAGACAAAAATATTGTGTGTCTATACCTTGCCTAAAAAATCCTAACATTGGGTTGGTGTTTGCAGCCATAGAAGGCCCAAATGAGAAATTATACCTCCTGGGTGTAGACCGATCACCTCCAATGTAATCAACTAGACTAGCAATATTTTTCCCCTGATATGGAAACCCAAGCACCAAGGTCTAATCGCTAGGTGAGATCAGATGCATTCCAATGGTTCCTCTCGCTCCAAATGATGAACTCTCATAAGAAGCTAAAGGGGTCTCTCTTACACGCTTACCCAGATGAGGTCACACAGACTACTTAGGTTCCACATCCTCTACATTAACCTCAAATCCTTCCCACAATGTCTGTCTCCATACATCCATCACACTAGTAACCTCACGTTGTCTAGAAATATCCCTTTCATGCACTTCACCATACTTGAGTTTTCTCTCCTCCCTTTCTTTCTCCATCGCAACATCTTCCATCTTTCTCCACTCTAGCTTCCTCACCCAGTGCTTAAAATGGTTTAGCCAGCCATTGGGAATGCCTCTAAACTCATGGTAACTATCAATATTTTCATAGCTAGAGGGACAACATGTAGAAACGATCCTCTAGGTTCTCATAGAAACCCAAACTCAGTAACCTTCAGACAAGAATATGTGGAAATAGCATAGTCTAGAGTTTAGCTAGCCAATACTCCTTTCCACCAATGATCCACAACACGGGTCCACATCAGATTTGCATCCTAAAGCCTTTGGTATTCTTCTTGGGTCCACACACACGATCCATAACACCAACTTGATCTAGACGCATAAGTTGAGATCTATTCATACAATTTCATTGGGAAGTAGAAGAAAAATGTTTCATACAAATCATGGTCAAGGTTCTCTTCTACCCATCTACATGCATCAAACTCAGGTCCAGTGTTGAATCTCTCAGAAAATTCATCCTCCATGCTCTTGAACCATGATTCAAAACTTTCTAACGTTAACAGCTCTGTCATTACTCATTACACAGATCATGATGAATTTTATTTCCCACTACAACTTCAAAAATAGGTCCTAGTAATGGAACCAAGATGTAGTCAATTTTATGCCTATCACAAAAGAAAGGAACCCCATGTGCATTGGCCTATCAACCAGTAGAAGATGTGATCTCACCTGAGGCACACGTGGGTATTGATTCTCTCTTTTAAGTGAGTTTAGTGGGAAACATCATCTATGGTTTGTGTTTAAGATATTTCAAAAGGATTTAATACATGCAAGAACCATAGAGCTCAAAATGGCCTCTAGATCCTTGCAGTTATTCCAAACGGTGTACTTACCAAATTATATAACTTGTAGAAAGAAGCAAATCAAAGTCCATACTGAGCATAAAATGAAAAAGAACCTATGAACAAGATATATGTAATAGAATCATTGATATTCTTATATATATAAATTGGTAACCTCATTACATTCATGAAGCAATTACAGAGTGTCACAGAGAAGCAAACCGTAGTCATGCATTACAACTGGACTAATGTAACTATGTTACCAAAATTAAAAATTACAATCCCCTTGCCCCATTACATCCTTTCCCCAATATAATTACCCACTAGCAGAGTTCTTGTAATATTTCTACGGAGCTCTACCCACTCTCTAAGTATCTCTGTTTACTCTGCAGGTGCTTGTATTTCTATCTTTTCTGGGCTACCAACTCATCCTCCAGCTCCCTTAGATTTTATGCCAATTGCTTGAATGTGGTCCTCCTCATGAGCATGCTCCTCTAGGCCTGAGCTTTCCACTTTATACCATGATCCTGCTTCTAAGAAGCTTCATACCATAGGCATGCTCCTTCCTGGGCCCAACATTATCTCCAGGATGGCACCTTATCCATGCAACCAGGTCATGCTTTTCATGTGTTCTGCTCCAAACATTAAATTTGTCTAAGTCCCAAACCCTTGGTTCTATCCACGTGTGCATCACACATGCCACGGGACTTCCTTAAACCTTTCTCTTAAACCCTATGTTGCACACTTTTCCTTGCACACCTTTCCTTAACTAAGGACCTTACGCACCTACGTGCCTTTGTACTTAGTCAATATTCTAGGGGGCCCAACAAAATCTCCGTTGATAAAATGGATGTCCATCTTAGAGGTTGTTGAAGCACCAAATGGTCCAAAAAAACTCATTTACACTATCGTTTCCATTAAACACAATCACTAGAGCTTCATTGAAACCAATGGAAATTGCAAAAGAATTTACGCTTACAGATGCTTTGTAGATAGAAAGTTCCTAAGAAAATACCCATGTAAAGCATGCAAGATCAGGTCCAAAGTGCTTGATTTTCTTACCTAAATGCAAAATTTCATCCTATATGAGGGGTTGAGAGCTTGATTCCCCCTTCTTCCTTCTCATTTATGATGCTAGTACTATAGGTTGTTTAGGTGGCATGGGTCCTATTGCAACTTTTTCCAAATAGAAGAGTTAGTTCTCCAATTCATTTAATTTGCGAGAAATGGAAGGAATAATATCAATTGAAGTCCACTAGTAAGTACATAGGAATCCTACGAAATATATTTTAGAACAAATTCTTCATTGCAAAAAAATGGATACCTGTATTTAGTCATTCCCAGCACAGTAGGACTCCTTTTAATCCAAAATTTCTTTAGTTCTTATGGAATTTTTTTATGCTCCCACTGGAAGAGATGATAGTACATCATGTTGGAAAGGATGAGAAAATAGGATTGATTTAATGATCAATCTTAAAAGGAGGGAAAGCTATGAACCTCTCGGTATGTCAAGGGCCCTTTTCTATCCCCTGGGTGTAATTTTAGAATAAATCCCTGAAAAATGCCTCATCCAGGCCTGTTAAATCAAATATTTGATTCAAATATTCTGATGATATTTCTTTAGGCTAGTTTCTACAACTACTTTCGCCATTGCACCAAAAAATAACTTTCATAATAGCTTTTTCAAGTTTAAGAATGGAAAGGGGATGCACACCAATGAAGAAATGGAGCTGAATTTATAGTGAAAATGGTGCAGACAAGATGAACTGGATGGAATCACCACCATTAAATGAATAAATATTTCCTGCTCATCCCGCACGAAGGAAGTTAAGGTGAAGCGATTGGTTACTATCTGAAAGAAAAGATACTTAAACATGATAAAAAGTTACACATGGAGGACTTCTCAAATCAGGGGATCTGGTGATTATTGTGCATATTTTGAAGCTGATGTTTGAAACTGGAGGTTGATAATGGTCACATCAGAAATATTTGAAGTGTTTGAGGAATTTCCATAAAGTGCTTACTTGTTTTTCCAAATATAAAAGTAGATAAGACAACGTGGCATCCCACTCATTCTAAGAGAATGAAATAATTTGAATCACTTGTAATTCCTCCACCTAACACAACATGAATAAAATAGAATAACAATTGTGTGTTGTAAAGGGGAATATTCTTTTGAAGATTCATACTTTTGGGGGGAAAAAGAGAAATATGAGAGGAAATAAATTGTATATATGCGAGAGAATGTTCTCACATAAAGGGGGGTTAAATTTTTCTAAGATTTTAGAGAAATAAAGGAGAAAACCAATTATACGGTCTTAAGTTGAACTAATCTGAGATACCTGAGTTTTTTCATCATTCCCAAACCTTCTCGTGCCAAGATGATTGCATTGTACATTCATTGGAAAACATGGTCATAGGTGTTATGTCCCCTTGTTGAAGTATTGGTGTTTCTTGAATTAATTTGTGTGTGTTCTCATGAGAAATGTTATTTTGTTTCAAGATGAATTACTTTGAATCAATTATTTACATTCCTGTTGCAATCTTGTATTATTAATTTCTCTGAATTACACAAAGTATTAGTCTAAATAGTGACAATTTGGTAACTACAACTACATTATTGATGGAGATTTCCTTCATGTTGTAGTAAACGGTTTTAAATTCAAGTTGTATCTGTCTGATTTAGGATTTTTGTCAGTTCTTGAGGGTATCTTGAACGTATTTGATCAGAAATTGTCAGCATTTTATTGAGAATTTATCATGAGCTTTTGTGTTTAGGTTCTCAAAGTTTGTGTGAAATCCTGTATTCTTGGGCTTCCATGAATACAAATATTCTAGTTGAAGGAGTGCTTTGAATTGTGTGATCTGTATTTTGCATCTAGAACAATTGCCTACAACATTTGTTAAGGTTCATTTAAGGATTTTGTATAATCAACTTTATCCTTCTTAATCTCCCATCAATACATCAAAATCACAATCAATAACCATTTGATCCATCTGAATTACCCATGCTTTCCTTATTTATACACAAATGCTAAGGAAATTTGTTATTTCTATCCATCCTTTATCAAAAATATGCAAAAGCAAGATGGAATTATCACTATCTTTAGTAACTTGAGCCTTGTTTAGGAGACGTCTACATTTTCTAGTATGATAACTCATGAGAATTAGATAATGTTTGCATTGACCATGTCTTCTTGAGGTTTCCTTTCAAATCCATAGGAGAGAGAGTCTAAATATTTCTATCCCATCCATTCTTCTCACAAATACAGGTTACAAAATGGGTCCTCTCACCCTGGTTACAGGAAGAACCTAAAGTAGTAGGGTAGGTCATACCCTTAGTGAGGTACTATCCAACATTTCCCAAGTCAAAGTGAAAAAGAGGTTGCCAGATCCATCCCCAGCTACAAAATGACTTAAATCTTGGTATGTCTTTCTCTAAGCATCCTGCTTAGCTTGTTTATGTTGCTTGACTTACAAGGTGGGACTGATTTGGGTACCAACACCCTCGTGGCACCATTTTCGGGGACTATTTTTGCAAATTCAAAGATACATGATCTCTGGTAACATACTAAATATGTTTAGATGAAAATACATGATCTAGACATCATCCTTTGTTGATATTTACAAAAAATGGGCTTAATCAGAAGTTATTTGCTCGGTATTTTCCTAGTTTAAGAAATATTTCCATTAAATTTGACTTGGCTAGGGGTAAATATTGATAAAGGATACTAATATTTTCCAAGATTTGTTGAAATTGATCGTTAAGTTTCAGTTGGCAAGTTGTTTACAGTGATTTATACATCTAAGGTACAATAATTTAGTGGTGACTCCACATTATTCAAAAAATCTAGTAAATACAATACCTTGAGTTTCAAATATTGTGATCTGTCAGTAAAATTTGCAAAGTTGGAAGGAAGAAGGTCCTTCTTCAAGACAAATCTTGGTAGAAAATTGTTTCCAGAGTTGGGAAGAACAAATCCAGTGAAGAAACAAGTCTGGAAATCCCTTGGAGATCAAATATCTAAAGAAAAAGTAGTGTCAGTTGTTGAGAGTGATCAAAATTTGATAGAAGATTACTCTAGCTCTTCAGATGGTTCTGGATCAAGCAGTCCTTGCACAAATTTGTACACTCCAGCTCGAGAGGGTCCTTCATTTTCAACTAATAAGGGTATTCCTCATCTCCATCCTCTATTACTTAGAAATAATAGGGTGTTTTGTGAGACTAAATCATTAAAGGACCAATACTTTGAAGATCATACACCATTACCTCAAAGACCTCCAGTTCCCCATCATTTTAACCCACCTGTTGGAACACCTCCTCAAAATAACATGGCTAACCCTCCACCTAGACCTCCCTTTGTTGTAAATGTATATAGACCTATAGATTTCTAGGTATGGTGGGTTATCCCAATGCAGTTCCAAATGATGTGAGGAATAGATTACCTAAGTTTCAAGGGAATAATGCTATCAGTGGTGACCAACACCTCAGGATTTTTGTTAATATTATGGAATATTTTGAGATTGAGCATGAGGATGTATATGTGAAATTGTTTATTCATACTTTAGAGGAAGATTCCCATGATTGGTACAAGTTTTTACCCAAGAAAATTCTATTGATTCATGGACTAAAATGAAAAAATCATTTAGATCACAATATGGGGACAAGACTGATCCAAGGTTTCTTCTCTCAGAGTTTGAAAATATAAAAAAGAATCCCAATGAACCTGTCTAAGATTTCAATACCAGATTCAACAAGACCTTGACTAGATTTCCTATGAAATTGAGGCCAAGTGATGAGTCCTTCTTGATAAAGTATTTTGATGCCTTTGATAAGAAAAAACATATTATTTGAGGGAAAAAAAACCCCTAGACTTTGAGACATGATTTCTCCATGGTAGTACAAATTGAGAATAATATCAAGGTAGTAGGAAAGCCTCCTAAAAGGGAGGGTGTCAAGTTAATTAATCCTAAAAATCCTCAGGAAATCAAGGGAGTAGATCTATGGAAGAAGTGGTTAAGACTCTACAGGAGCAGTGAAAGAAATTTCTTACAAACTTGCTAGGGTCAGAAAAGGGGATAGGTCAAAATTCTCAGGCCCAACATTAAACTCAAGGTCAAAATAGATTTGGTAATCATCCTAGAGGTGATCATAGGTTAGATGATAGAGAAAAGGGGCCCATGGGATCAAGGAATAAACAACAACCACCAAGATAAAATAAATTGGTCTCAGACCCATTAGCTGCTAGAGTGTCCTTGGTTGAAGAATATCATGTGATTGACTGGTGTGATAAGTGTTTCCTCCCACATCTCCCATGTGACCCTGCTGAGGAAGGTGAAGAGGTTGATGATTTTTCAGTGCTACTTATGGTGATGTTTGTATGATGGAGTTCAATAATAGCTCAAAACAAGGAGCTACTTCCACCAAGTTACTAAGTACAAGGACCGTGGAAGGATTTTGGGAGTGTATACAATGGGTAATTTTATCCCATCCACTACTAACTTGGATGTTGATATGGTTCAAGATTTTGAGTTTCCCAATCATGATTTTGAATACTTGAGGGCATTAATGATTCAGAAATATGATGGAGGGATTCCTTCTAAGGAGGATAGGCAACTTTTAATGAATGCAGTGGTTTCCCAAGAAAAGGAGTATAATCTAAGAAATAGAACTGTTAAAGGGGGAGGGCCACAACCCAAACCAAAAAATCCTATCCTCACCAATATCCCAAAATATCCCCTCAAGAAGGATATGCCAAACAAAGGCCCAGTTATTACCAACAAATCCAGTACCCATGTCCCTACCCAAGCCATGAAGAACCTCATACCACAAGAAAAGGAAATTACCCTACCTCTTAATACAACATTACCCAAGTATACCCCTATGATATGGCTCAAATTTTGAGTCAAATCAAGGTTATTGTACCCATTGTTGAGTTTCTTAGGATCCCTGAGCACAAAAGAAGAGCATTTGAGTACTTGGGATTCAAGGAGGAGGTAGTGGCCCTGGGAAAAGATGTTAACAGTGATGATCTCCCCATTTTATTGTAGAATTGGAAGTGCCACAAGAATTGGAAAATTTGGGGGAATCCCCTGAAGTATATTTAGGCACCTCCCTTATTGAGTCCCAACTTTATGTTGATCCCTTTTACACTACTTTGATCATTAAAGACAGACTTGTTCACAACTGCATGTTTGATTCAGGAGCTTCATGTAATGTGATGCCCCTTGAAGTTATGAATGAGCTAGATATCAAAGTAACAAAAACCTTTGGAAAGTGCACTACTATGGATTCAAGAGAAGTACCAGTAATTGGGTATGTCAAAGGTTTGGTGGTGCAATTGGCAGCTTACCCTGGTAAGTTTTTAACTATGAATGTGGTCATTGTTGACTGCCCTACAAAATGGGGTATGTTGTTGTCAAGGAAGTGGGCTGCTAGTGTGGGAGGAAGTGTGCAAATGGACATGTCATATGCCACTATACTAGTGGAGGGAAATCTTGTCAAGTTGTATGGGGAGAAGAAGATGTTGCATCTAATTGAAGATCCCAACAATGCTTCTTATGAAGTATTGTATGCAGATGTGGATGTTAACAATTTTGTTGGTTATGCAAATTTTGAGGAGCATAGTATCAATGAGAGTAAGTTATTTGAACAAGTTGGTATCCCTTGGACCTTGATGTTTGATGGATCTTTCTCCAATATGGGAAATGGGGCTGGAGTTGTACTTATATCTCCAAGCCAAGAGACTTTTAATTTTTCTTTCAAACTAAAATTTGAGTGCACAAACAATATTGCAGAATATGAGGCACTACTCTTGGGTTTGAGGATTTCTTGGAGATATGGTATAAAAGATATAATTGTTAAGGGAGATTCAGATCTTGTGGTGAAACAAGTGAGGAAATTGTATGCTACAAAGAATCAAAGAATGAAGCAATACAAGCATGCAGTATGGGATTTTGTTGAGTTATTTGATTCTTTCAACATCTTATACCATGACAAGAAATAAGAATGTTGTAGATTGAAAGTTTGTTTTCCTTGCATCCATGTTTGGTAAATGCACAGTATCCCCTTACTGCAATTATGATGTTGAAATATTGTCTAGACCATCTGTGCCAGATAATGTGAAGCATTGGAAAGTATTTGATGATGATGCCCAGGTGCAAAGGTTTTGACTAAATGAAGGAGAATTCACCAATCAGTGCATGGATTGGGAACCAATGTTTGTAAAGTGTGATGGGAAAGAAACCCTATTTGGCAAGGATATTTTTCAGTTAAAAACCAACACCATTCCCAGGGGGTTGATTGCTTTAGAATCCAAATTTGATAATGCTAATAGGGTGGTTCATAAACACATCTCTACTTCAAGGGATGTTGAAGAGTTCAATTTGGGAACTAGAGAAAAGCCCAGGAAAGTTTGGATAGGGAGAAATTTAAGTAAGGAAGAAAAGTAGTCTTATGTTGAATTGTTGAAAAAATATCAAGATTTCTTAGCTTGGTCTTATTCAGAATTAAAATCATATAGGGAAGATTTATTTCAACATGAAATACCTTTGGAACCCAATGCTAAACCATTTAGGCAAAAAAAGAGGCCTATCAATCCACTTCTCTCCCTTAAGATGCAAGAAGAATTCACAAAATTGAGGGATGGAGGGATAATAGAGTCCACAAGGTATTCTTCATGGGTGGAAAATATTGTGCTTGTTAGAAAGAAAAATGGAGATATAAGGTTGTGTGTAGATTTTAGAAATTTGAACAAGGCCTCCATCAAAGATAACTATCCATTTCCTAACATGGATAATATGCTACAAATGGTTACTAGATCTGAGTTTCTCTCTACATTAGATGGATTCTTAGGGTACAATCAGGTGGTTGTGAAGCAATCAAAAAGAATTAAAACTACTTTCACCACTCCATGGGGTACCTATGTATATGTGAGAATTCCATTTGGCTTAATGAATGTTGGGGATACCTTCCAAAGAGCTATGGATGTTGCCTTTGTAGGTTACATTAATGACTTTATTGTAGTATATCAAGATGATGTAACTGTATTCTCTAGGAAGAGAAATGACCACCTCAGCCATGTGGAAAAGATGCTAATTAGATGCATGGAATATGGGATTTCATTAAATCCTAAAAAGTGTCATTTTGGAGTTCAAAAGGAAAAATTATTGGGGCACATTGTGTCAAAGGAAGGGGTCATGATAGATCCTGAAAGAGTGGAAGCAATTGGTAAGGTTCCTATCCCTAAAACTAAAAAGGGGATTCAATCCTTTTTTGTTCAAATAAATTTTATCAGGAGGTTT
This sequence comes from Taxus chinensis, assembly GCA_019776745.2. Lineage (NCBI taxonomy): Eukaryota > Viridiplantae > Streptophyta > Pinopsida > Cupressales > Taxaceae > Taxus > Taxus chinensis. The sequence goes on from CM034157.1 coordinate 288,352,453, forward strand.
ATTTCTAATTTTATTGAGATAACCATTCCCATAACAAGCATGTTGAAAAAGGACCAAATCATTAAGTGGGAAGAAGGAGCCACCCAAGCTTTCAATGGAATAAAAGAAGCATTGAAGAATGCCCCAATACTGGAAAGTCCTGATTATAAAAAGGTTTTTCAAATATTATTTTTTGCATCTGAGAATACCATTGCATCAGTGTTATTACAAAAATATGATGAAGGAAATGAAAGGCCTATTGATTTTTTTAGTAAAGCCTTGCAAGCTGCTGAGTTGAAATACACTATTATGGAAAAGTAGGATTTTTCTTTGGTAAGAGCTACCAAAATTTTTAGGCCTTACATCTTGAGTTCTAAGATTGTAGCTTATGTTCCTCACACAATGGTTAAGGAAATTTTATCAGAGATGGAATTTTCTAGCAAAATATGTCATTGGGTGAATAAGCTACAAGAATATGATATGGATATACAAACCACTAAATTGGTTAGGGGTTTAGGCCTTACAAAGTTGATGGCAGAAAGAAACTTGCAAGTAATGGAGATAAATGAAGTTGAGGAAGGACACATGGATGTCCAAGAGAAGCTAATCAACTCCATATGGTACAAGGATATAATATTTTACCTCAGAATTTGGAGTATCTAGGTTATTTAGATAAAAATCAGAGAAGGACACTGAAATTGGCCTCCCAAAAATATGTTATAACTAAATATGGGTTGGCTTGGAAAAATCCTAAGGGGGTCCTCTTGAGATGTATCACAGAAGAATAAGCTCCCAAAATTATTGTAGAACTACATGGGGGAGTATGTGGAGGTCATTTTGCAGGAAGAGTGACTGCTCATAAAATTTTGAGAGCAGGTTATTGGTGGCCTACACTTTTTAAGGATGAAACTTTGTTGGTTAGAAAGTGTGAAAGTTGTTAAAGGTTCTCTAGGAGGATGAAAGCTTTAGGTGCTTTACCCTTGCAACCAGTATCAATAGAAGCTCCTTTCAAATAGTGGGGGATGGATTTTATTGGAGAGATCTCAGATCCTCAAGTGCAGGACATAAATGGATAATGGTAGCCATAGATTATTTCACCAAGTGGGTTGAAGCTATCCCCACCAAAAAGGCAACTCACCAAATAGTCATGGACTTCATTTTGAATAATATAATTTGTAGGTTTGGAGTACCTACAAAAATAGTTGCTGACAATGCTATGAGCTTTAGGGATAAACCACTAGTAACTATGTGTCAAGAATATGGAATTAGTTTGACATATGAATCTAATTACAATCCTCAGGGAAATGGTCAAGTTGAATCAAGTAATAAAATTTTCTCAAAATAATTAGGAGGACATTGGAAGTCAATAAGAGAAAGTGGGGTGAGCAACTAAAATTTTATTTTTGAGACTAAAAGAACTACTGGAAAAAGTCCCTTTGAATTAGTTTATGGATTTAGGCTTATCTTACCCTTACATATGCAGTTTTCTTCCTATCAATTCATTCAACAAAATTGATTGGATGAAGAAGTAAGCCCCTATGAAGACATGATCAATCAGATAGTGGAATTCGATGAAGAAATGAGGGAATCCCATCAAAGGAAACTAAATTTAATCCAAATACTTAAGAATTTTATTTGATAAAAAGGTTACCCCTAAGAAATTTGGATGTTGGAGATCTTGTTTTTTTGGGATAAGGCATGAGGACAAAGGAAACATGGAAGGTTTGGCATATTATGGATGGGCCCTTATTCTATTGATATAAGGATTGGTGAGCATAATTTCTTCTAAAATATCTTGAGATGGAGATTTTCTAGAGTATCACATTTAATGGAAGCTCCCAAGATTGTTCTAAATTTTATTAGAGAAATCTTAGATCCCTCAAGTGTTAGGACATAAATGGATACTGGTAGCCACATGATTATTTCACTCAAGTGGGTTGAAGCTATCCCCACCAAAAAGGAAACTCACCAAATAGTCATGGATTTCATTTTCAATAATATAATTTGTAGGTTTGGAGTACCTACAAAAATATTTTTTGATAATGTTATGAGCTTTAGGGATAAACCGCTAGTAACTATGTGTCAAGAGTATGGAATTAGTTTGACATATGTATCAAATTACAATCCTCATGGAAATGGTCAAGTTGAATCAAAAAATAAAATTTTGCTCAAGATAATTAGGAGGAAATTTGAAGTTAACAAGAGAAAATGGGGTGAGAAATTAAAATTTACTTTGTGGGAAGATATGATTACTTCTAAGAGAACCACTAGAACAAGTCCCTTTGAATTAGTTTATGGAGTTCAGGATCTCTTACCCTTATATATACAGTTTTCCTCCTATCAGTTCATTCAACAACTTGAAGATAAAGAAGTAAGCCCCTATGAAGCCAGGATCAATCAGATAGTGGAATTGGATGAAGAAAGGAGGGAATCCTATCAAAGGAACCTTAAATTCAAGAGAAATAATTAAGAAATTTTTTTTATAAAAAGGTGACCCTAAGAGCTTTCTATGTCAGAGATCTGGTATTATTGTGGGATAGCAGGCATGAGGACAAAGGAAAACATGGAAAGTTTGATGCATTATGGATGGGACCTTATTCTATTAATATAAGGATTGGTGAGCATACTTTTTTCTAAAATATTTGAATGGAGAACTTGTTGGAGTTGTCTATGTAATGACAGACATCTGAAACATTTCCTGGATTGAAAATAGGCAACCAGGTATGAAATTTGTATAGTGTATAGTATTTTTACATTTTTGTTTTTGTTTCCCTTTTCATTTTCATGGTCTACAGTGACCAGTTGCCTTGGTATCTCAGTATGTTTTTGTGAAGTACATTGGTTTTGTTTGACCTTGTGCATGCTTTGAATGACTCCGTAGCCAAATCGATTCAGGAACTTTGTCTGTTTAATGTTTTTTTCTGTGTGGTTCTTGTGGAACCCACAGGGGGTGACCATCCTTGAGTTCAGAGCTGGTGTTAGTGCTCAATTTGATCTCACCATTTTATCTAATGTGTGTCTTTCAAAAAAATTTCCTTTGACTGGTTTTCCCATGTTTAAAAAATGTATGCTCAAATATATGATCATGTTAATGCGAATAAAATCTTGTATTTAGGGTGTGAATCCTCTTTTTTCGGTCGAGGAATGTAGTATTCATGTTCGTCCCTGAAAATCCTTATAAAAAATAAATTATTGATTGGGTTCAATCTTGAAAATCTTCCTTGTATATTATCCTCTAGACCTTCATTACAAATTTCATATTTCATTATGCCACCTGAAGATACGTGGAATTTTTCCATTGGTTGCATTGCAGCAGGATCAGGATTGAAAAGTTACATCATTTATATAATAAATAAAAAGTGTAAACTTAGCCCTGAGGCCCTGACGAATATTCTCAGGAATATTCGAGTCAAAGAATGTAAAAAAGGAGAAATTGAACCCTGCTCCTGAAAAAATAATACTGTGTAAAAATAAGATTGGAGCGGGGAATGGGGCCAATGGTGTATTTTTAACAATGAGTCGGATGAAATGCAAAGTGCAATAAAATATCTGAGGCCTGCCAAGGACACATATCGTGTTCTCAACAAAAGTCAAAGAGGCGGGGTTTTGGGTCAACCTGTTAATTTTGTACCCAATCAGGAAAATAAACAAATGTGCAGAAAGGTCTTGTGACTCCCTTACCTCTAAGATTTAAACACGTTTCATGATCTTAATGAAAGTAAAAAAATGGGTTCTCAGGTCAAATGTGTCAAATTGTATGCATGTGAAAGATAGTGCAAAAGTGTAAAAAAACTCCTTGAGCCCACAAAGCATCAAATTGAGCCACATGGAAGGTCCACATTCAAATGAAAAAAGTGATGATAGATGTCATAGGATGTAATCACATTTATGATTCCACCATTAATGCATTTTTGCATGGATCAAAGTCAAAAATATTTGAAACTTTCCAACACTTCTAAGTTTTAATTATTACATACGAAGATTTCGGTGCCCTAATTGTGAGAATTCGTGAAGAAGTAAAGGAAAATCAAATGATAAGTGTTAATATTGAGCTCTATAGTTTGGAATCAAATAATTAGAGGAGAATTATATGCACAAGCAAACAAAAAATCAGTTGAAGATGGTGAGATTGATCACGGAATTCAGGAAATGATCACTGGGAAGAAGAGTTACATAAAATAAGCTTGGGAAATCAGTAAGTTACATTATTTTCCTATACCTGGGTTGATTTCTTCACAAAATTCATAGTAATTTTGGGGAGATACATTAAGAAACAATATGAATACTCGTGAGTCAAGTTTCTTTGTGTCCTCTGGTATCACAAACAACTTAGATAACATAAAGGACATGAATTTACTTGATGTAGGACCTAGAGGATTTTATAAGAAGGCTTCGCAGTGAGAATCAAAGTAAATTGATGAAAGCTATTAGTAAGAGCTCACATTTCTCTAGCAGATCTACCATCCCACCCAGCTATCCATGCTCCTGAATTGGTATGGTGGTGTGCTCATAATTATGACCTGAGAAACTACAGGTGTTGGACGGAAGTGGAAAGTGTGTGGTTAATTTCACCCCTAAAATTTTCAATAAAATATTGGGACTCCCTGAAATTGATGGACCTATTATGGAAACTATGAATATCTATGGGAGAATATTATCAAAATAGGTGGGATGAATATGCCGAGGGGTTAAAATATCAATGGTTAATTGAAATAAAGGCATCAATAAAAAGGATCCCTAAAAGCCTTGTCTAGTCCTTGTTTATTAAGGAAGTAGAGGATTTAATTGTGCTATTGAGTAGAATGGGAGGGATCGATGGGTTCAACAAGTTAGAAGACTAGATGTACCCTATTATTAGGGTAATTATGGAGAAAAATGGAAAAATTTAGCTGGGGGAGCCTTTATTTCAGCATCAATTCATTCTCAAATGTTGACATTGACCGCTAAATTCAGGGAAGGGGATACAAAAGACCTTAGATTATCAATGATGACATATTTCATATATAATGTCGCATGTTCTAGGTCACTCCCAGGGCTCACAAAATCTAGAAAACATTAAACACATAAGTTTTATGATGTATTCCCATAGCTAAGGATTGATAATTGGAAAAGGAATGTAAGACCAGTACATGATGGGTTCATTACTCCACTAGTTGGTTTATTTGATCCTAAATCATAATAATATAGATTATCGGTTGTATCTTGTGTTATGATCTTAGATTACGATTACCTTTTCATTGAATACAAGTATTTCACTTACTTCAAAATAACTGGGTTTGAAGGGGAAGCCATGCAAGTTACCCAGGTATCCTGATGAAAAATGGGTTTTAATGGAACTTAATAGAAAAGTAGTTCATGTGCGATGGGAGAATTGTAAAGAAACAAAAAACCAACATTAATTTCCTCATTAACATTGGAAGGTACACATGTACATCCATCACAGAAGAAACATTGATGGATGAATAGATGAAAAAATTCAAGATGGACATGTTTATTGATGTAGCCTAGAATTCAGTAATACAAGTTGAATAAGACCCTAGACACACTGGCACATCACTCAACCTAGACTAAGAGCTCACCCAAAGCAAAAAAAGGTACCAAGTCTCTCTTTAGGGTTGTGATTACAGTATGTTAGCATGATGAAGACTTAACACATGCAATTTCATTACTACTACATCATTCTACAGAGTATGCTAGATCTCTACCTAAGGGAGAACAAAATTAAGTATTAACCATGATAAGATCAACAGAGTATGCTAGATTCAGATATACACAAAACTAACACTTAAATTTAGCCAATATCCTCCATTATATTAAATGTAATAAGTATACAAAAGCTTCATTATGATACCAGTAGTATGCGTAACAAATTTAGCAGCATAATCTCTCTATGTAGGCACACCTATCTCTCTCTAGATAGATATATATATATATATATGCATATAAATATCATGTCTATCTCTATCTCTCTATGCATATATATATATATATATATATATATATTTCTACTACATAGTTTTCTACATACTTATAAGGGTGGGGACTTTCTCTTCACCACTTATCTAATCCCAAAATACGTCACATGCTATTAATGGCCACATGCACCATTTACAATAATATCCACACATGCAAGTGCTGCTAGCAATAGACTACTTGTTAGTTAACTGACAGTAGTAGATCTATTTCTGGCTTGTGTCCATGTAAAGCACTTCGTAGCTTATCCTTAAAAAACAACTAATGCTGTGATGCGCAAGTCTCCAATTGGTTTTAGTGCTCCGCACGCTATCTCCAAATAATAGATCCTTATGGTGAAAATGGATAAGTTCCAAAAGTTGTTTCTTTTCTTCGCGTGCATGAGCCTTTCTGATACTGTTTGTGCCTTTAAATGTTTACTCTATCTCTCTTGCACATGAACCTTTTGTATTTTATTTACTAAGTGCTAGGGTCTGATTGATCAAAATTACCCAAAACTAGCTGTATTGCCACCTTAGAAATGGTTGTCTCCAAAACAAATCAAAGAATATGAATATAAGAATAGAAACAAAATTGGATGAATGAAAGAATGTTTTTAACCTGCCAATCTCTTCTTTTACAACTTGAAAAATTAATTCATGATATCCCTCCTTAATCTCAGCCTCTAAGGTCTACCACTCAACGAGTGCTTCCTCTACTTTTTCTGGAATGTCCATCAACAATGGAATCCATTTCATCCTTCATTAAATTTCTCCATTTCTAATTCTGCAAGACCAACAGAATGTAATGAACCATTGTAGTCATCAATCCCTCTAACAAATCCATCTTATGTGAAATGAGTTTCCCAAGTATCCTCTAGCTGATTTTTGTGTGGTTCTTGGGTTACTTCATGGACTCGTGCACTTCTGTTTAACCAATGCTAATCTGGTTCTACATAGCCTAAATGTGTCATCCTTCATCATACATTCTAGACCTCATTGTTCTCCTCCATGAGTTTTTATATTGATGAGTGCCTTTGGAGCTGTACAGATGTTCAAGGCTTGGTCTATCCTTCTTCAGTTCTTCCTGCATAGTAAACTTGCAATGAATCCTTCATATGATGCAATCTTCCACATTACTGAATCCTTTTCTCACTCTACATCTTGAGCTGGATCCTTTGGTGTTGGCATGCAAAGAGGTAAATCTTCAAGCATGAAGTCCACCAATGTACTTAAGATAGTGTATTGCCGAAGGAAACATCTTTAGTACCTTTGGCTGAAAGTGTGGCCTAGCCTTCATAACATCCATCACCAATTTCCTCTAGAATGCTTATAAATACAAATGTTGTTCTTCAGCGATAAGTCTCTTGAATCTGTGTTAGGCAAACTATCTATGCATCCTTAGTTTTGATTAGCTCAACTTTTAGCACCCTAATGATGCGAGAGCTTTGTCCATATTTTGCCATTGTGGCACCTTTAAAAAGAGACTTTTACCAATGCATTACTCACCTAGTTCATCTGTCATAATAGTAGGATTTACTGTTATGTCTCTAGCCTAAGGTCAGTCTTTTTCAACTCCTCAACTATGCATGACTCCTCACACAAATCTTGCATATGGATTCATCCATGTGCGTGTCCAAATCGAACCATGATAAGTTTTTTCTTTGTGTGCGACTGTTTCCATATCACTCATCCATTAATGTCCCAGCCATATAACTCATTTTGTCCTCAGTGTTTAGTGAAGCGGGTGCAAAAATTTTACCTGTGCATCCTCAGGCATAACCCATGGATGGTGGAATGTGCTCCCCACTTATTTTCTTGACCTAGGCTTGCTTAGGAACTTGAGCTTCCATATTTGGTACTTGTGTTTCCATGTCCTGAGAAGTCTCAGTTGTTGTCTCATCTGTATCATTTTTCTTCATCTTCTCCTTCCTTAATTTATTCATATTTGTTTTCACATCTACATTCTCTGAGATTGTGTGGGATAATTATTGGCGAGATTTCCTGAAAGACTCTTCTCACTTCTTCATTCAATTTAAGTTTCCTTCTCCTTTTCTCAGTTGTCTCCTTCCATGGAGAGATTCGGGGTGACCTGTGCACCATTTGTGGAGTAGTAACTTGGGTCATTGTTCTCCCAAACACTCTCTTGAATCGTTGCTAAACATGGTCACAAGATATAAGTCTTCATCCCCCTCTTGTGGCTAAGATGGTGTAGTTACATGCTCAGGTTAATCCTTAGGCATAGGGTGTCTTCTACCTCTATGTTCACAACCACCTCTATCCTCACAAAGATTCTCTTCATCCTCGACTTGAATAGTTTATATGAGGGATTAGCATAGCTGGAATGTTCTACATGGTATGCTTACCCTTCGGTGGCCCTGATGATCACGAACTCATTCTCCACGTACTTTATTATTTAATAAATATGAATTTTTATTCAGTTGAAGGTACACAATTGCTACTCCAATGATCTCCCAACAATGATACAAACTTATTGGCTTTTAAATATGTAACTCATACAGGAATATGAAAGATGATGGGCTTTAACTGATATGTTCTAAACCACCAATGTCCTCACGATATACCTAAACTTCAACGTCGACTTGAATAGTTTGAGTAGGCTTGGGTGCTAGAAATGTTTTGCATTGAATGCTTAGTCATCCTTTGGTGGCCCTAAGGATCTATGAACTCGATGCTCTCAATACTTGTTATTCTCTAGATAGTGGGCTTTAGTTGACAGGTGCACCAGTGGGGTGCCCAAGATCTCCTTCATGGGCACTGGAGTCACTTACTATGCAAAAATGTTGGAATACATGGTAAAATTAGTATTGCTAGAGTTATGCACTACCCATCGCTGGATACTATCATCCTTTAACTTGTTGCACCTAAATCATTGGTACCTGTATTTCTATAGATGTATCCTGAGCCTTGATACATCAAATCCTAAAAAATCAAGATGTAATTGGGGAGTCTTGAAATGTCCTCAGTCAAGAATCCTTCAATAAGTAGTTGCTGCCAATCACTACACTAGGTGATCTTAGCATCCATGTAGATACTCCTGTGACGTTGTGTCGCCCAATTGGATGATCCTAGACATCCTATCTCACCATGATACCATTAGACAACAAAATGATACCTAGATAAATGGTAAATGATTGGGATGGAATTCAAAAACTTCCCCTTTCTATGTAGTTTTTGCAAGTGTAAGCCCAAAATGTTATCATATCTACCCTCCTTGCCATCCATTTTAGAACATGCTACTCCTTGATATATGTTCATTGAGCCACCTCTCAGTAATGGTCACATGTATAATTAATGTTTCACAATAGCACAGGGCTATCTATATTATCTAAAAACTACTTTTACATCTAACTGACAATGTCCATGCCACTATGGAACCTTGGTTTATGACTCCCTCCTAGAAAACTGGCTAAAATTGCTGCCACTAAATATTAAAATAATGAGTCAAAAACAATGAGGTTATTCAGGGGTAGCCTTCAGACCCTGGACACTGAGTGATTCAGGGGCTAGTGTCCTGAAACCCTTACTATCCTACAAATGTGAGAAGAATAGCTAGACATGTGTACCCTTGACCTTAACCAGAGCCATTGGTACAAGTGAAAGATGTAAGAGACAATACAATTTAAAAAATAAAGGGAAACAGACATCTAGGCTTGTGTGTCAATATAGCTCGAATAATTTTCTTATGAAAATTCATATATCCACTAGCTTAATAGTATAATAAAGTATGATCCTTCATGTGCGTGATTATTTGTCTAAATCCCCCCCATGCTCAATATTGATACTAAATTCATGTTTACCGTGTACTTTGGATGTACTCAATTATATTTGCCACCATGAAATGGAGAATTCCACTGTTAGCTTATCATATAACCTCATCGTGATAATATGAACATATAGTAATGATGATTGCTCTCATGGATTTCTGTCATATCCATGTGGCATAACCACCTTCTTGAGTATGACAAGCTCTTGTGAGGAGAACTAAAACTTATGAGTAGTCACATTTTACAGGAATTCAATCCTTTACAAATTCGTTTTTGATGATTCCTAAAGGGATAGTTACCCATTAACTTCCTACCTGACATATGTATGTGTGAAAAGAAGGATTTTGGAACGTGTCTTTCACTAGAGGACAGAGCCTAACTATGGAGAAGGTATAGCTTACTCCTTCAACATTCGACTTCATCCTCAAAAGGTCTAATATCCACTCTGTCGCACATATAAAAGACCATTTGCTTGGCTCATTTCGATTGGCTACGTGTCAACTTCTCTCATAGGAGTTCGTATATGGAAATAATGACTCTCATCCCCACTCCATGGGTTACATATGATTGTCAAACTTCTAGATGGCATTTTTTGCTGCTAGGTCAACTACCCAATTATACATTTATTGAGCTGACTTCCTTCATTCTGTGTGGTACATCATCCGACCCAATATGAAGTATATAACTATTTAGTCATTCATCTTCCTACCCTCTAGTACACAAGTACTTGCTGTTGATTAAATGCCTCCTTGCACTTGAGTACCTAAATTATGCATTTTGAGATTGAATAGTATATATGCCATCCTCATGGAAGATATTTATTTACTTATCAAAATTCAGGGTCCAGATTACAGTCATTTGGGAACGATGGAGAGTAGTAAAAAATGTTCATGTTGACTTGAGATGCACAATCAATGAGTGTGGCTTATTCACTCTTAGGAATGTATAATGATCATATAGTCATCTGATGAGGATCATAGGGACAATCCAACCCTATGCACTTTCGAAGAGGTATGTCCATTCGAGGGAGTTCTGACGCATAAATGCTTTCAAATAATCAAGTAGTTGTTGACAACAAGGAAACGCACTTAATCCACATTGAGTGGGATATACTAGAATTGTCATAACTGTGGCAATATACGAGGGTACATATGGGAGGACAATAAGTGATAATCCCATGCCTATGATAATCACTCCATCTATGATGGAAAAGAGGAGTTATAATTGCAAACATGAAATGAAGACTTATGGTTATACTGAGGGCATCATGACCGTGACTCCTAAATGAAGTAAATGGGTAGCCATATTGCGACTCACTCGTGCTTCCTAGATGAGTACAAGTGATATCACGTAAGTGGATGACTCACCATGTGAGGTAACATGAGGCCTCAACTAGGATGTAACTGAGGTTTTTCATGGACATGGGTACACAAGACACTGCATAGAGTCATGGAGCCATACTGAGATCACCATTTGTCCAATCTCAAAATTCTTGTCCCTTATATTTTTTTCATGCCAAGCTTTCTACTTGGTGTAACATTCCCAATTTTAAGACTTTAGAAACAAGGGATTTTTTTTTGTTTTTACATGATTAATGTTATCTGTTCTAAATACATAATTTAGAACACACATTTCATAACAACCATTCATATAATAGATAACCATATGCAGCTGTAATGACTCGGTGAGCAACCGATCTATTCATTCCTTGACTCGGTAACTACCGATCTATTCATGGGTAACATTGAGTTTTGAGTAATCTTCTAAATACTTCATATTCTTGGTTATCTTACCCTTTTCTGGGTTCTGAGTGATCTTCCTAAGGAACCTAACTAAATATTTGTTACTAATATTCATCGGCATCACAATCCTTAGACTAGGTGACATAGGACAATGCAATCAACAACTTGCAATACTTTGGCCAAATATTTCTAACATACAGTTCATATTAATTATTCCTTGATGGCATACTCATCAAACTAGAATACGTCCTTCACCCTCACTCCAATTTTATCTAGAATGTATCATACTGACTTCAGTTAGTCCCCTTGCTCAAGTTTTAACTCTGGTTTAGGTTAACAACATAGGTCATGATATAAAAAGGCTCATAAAGACTTAGGGTAAATTGGCATACTGGGCCAACCTAGGTTAACTTTGTGTGCCAAGGTACCCTAAGTCCTAAAGGGCTACTTCATATCCTGGCTATGATACTAACCAACCTTGGAGGAAAATCTTGGTCAAGTTCAAAGGTGTGTAGATCTCGATGATCAATGCAGGAGGGTGTTGCCACATGGTAACTAAATTGTTGTATCCTTGAGAAGATCCCAATCTTCTCGGAGGTAAAACCTTGTAGTTGACATGTGTCAACATCCTACAGAATAGCCTCGTGAAGATGTACATACCTCCAAGAATTTACTCATGTTAAGTTAAATTTGGGTTAAAAGATGACAGAATACAGTAACCTAACCAACTCCAAGTTCAACACTCTTTAAGTTCTTTTTACATTGTAGGTTCATATAATCTTAAGAACTTTAATTAACTTAATTTTTCTTCTATATTCGATAGATTTGACCTAACAACCTATTATCCAAAAACAGAACAGTAATAACTTATGTTCCTTTATTCTAATTAACTTAACTAATTAAGGAACTGCAATAACCTACTAGGCTGAAACATGTCAGACTTATTATTCTTAAGTCTTAATGATTAACCATCATACCTTCCTCTTTGTAGTCACATTCTAGGGCTTAACATACCCTATAATGTCATTTATAATTACTACAATTCATATTATAGTTTTATTTCACATCACAAGATTTAATGAATAACTTAGATGAGAATGATGTATTCCACCACTTGTTTAATCTGCAACTTACTTAGGATATTTATCTAAATACCTTTTTATAATACCATCATGAATACACATCTAATCATATAGATAACAAGAATATTATCCTCAACACAGGATAATTTACACAATCTACACAAGTAATTTTCCATCTTTACATTTATTTTCAAACCTATTCCTTACAAGCATACTGCAGGACATCAGCCTTTATTCAAAAGGAAGTAACTTTTCTTTTTCAATACACCTTAAGAACAAATCAGAATTCTTCTCGAAAATCAACATAGATCAGCCAATTCATCGTATTAGTTTTTTCCTTCTCTTATCACTTACGAAGTCCATCTACAAAAATTGCTAGCACGAGTCAGTTCAACGAACTGAGCATGATAAGCACTAAGCCTTAAAACGAAGTGCATTCCACTAATTTTTTCAATAAAACAACCCTGCTTTAATGAACAACCAGTCATTCATATTCCCAAGAGTAAGTAATATCAATAAAAGAAGAGCAACACAAAACATATTTTAACACAAGGAGGAACAAGATATAAACTATAATACCTGCCCTATAAATTAAAGTATAATTGATTTCATCAAATATCTTTACCAAACAAAAAAACATAATATATCATTGTTTCAAATTTTTCAATAAAGTACAACACATATCTTTACTATAAGATTCATAAATGTTTACAGCATAATCTTTCAAGTAAAGAGGAAAAGATAGAGTTCCATTTCCATAGTACATAATCATCAGCAAGGCCGAAAACTGGAGTAGACCATGATTTAAACTGTTCCTTTAAAGTAATTCTACTTTAAGAAAGAACAATATAATATATTTATCAACATATCCAAATGAAAGAAATATAAGGAGAAGTGATAGATTGGTAGTCATCTATAAGTTTCAATTTCATTTGCCAATCTAACTTTAATCTAATTCCAAATCATGTCAGTCAAATGAGAAGTAATCAAGATTAATAAACATTGTTTTCTCATTTCACTAAGAATAGAAATTAGGAGGTTCAAATCAAAGTACTTAACCCAACTGCATTATAGAAGGAGTCTTCTAAAATATGATCCCAAACTCAAATAATGTCCTTCAACGTAATAGAACAATTTTACCTTCTAGCATTCATACATTTTAAGTTCATTCAGGAGTTTCAAGGAAGGAAATTAATGACCATTCTAAAGAAAGAGATAGAGTACCAAAACTAAATTCCTTTCTAAATCATCTCATTCAAAAGCGTAAATTTCTACTTTCCATTAGAGATAATAAAAAAGTCTAGCTAATACAAGTTCACAAATTACTAAGCTTCACAGAATATTTCCTTAAAAACCAAACATTCTCCCATTGGTTCAGAACAACCACATATAAGAAGTAATCATGCAATCAATGTCTACTTATAGAATCCTATTAATTCAATAGTGTAGTTTGACACATTTAAAACTAGTTTAAGACCACAATCAATCTTCCAAGACATGATATACCCTTATTAGACCCAACAAGAAGTAGGAACATAAGTAATGGCTAACACTAAAGACTGCCCAACAGTTCGGCAAGGTAGAACCATCTTAACGGTATGCCAACACATCACTACCAAATTTATAAAATGGGTATCCAATCAAAAGAAAATATCAAACATCAAAGAATAATATGTATAGTCCATGAATGGTTTACAATTCCGGCACAATGCCAAGTATAAACAGCATTGAAGTATAAAGACCATTCAAATATATGTAACCAAATTAGGGTAACTATATGTTCCCTTAAAAGTGTATTACAAGATCAAAAGGCCATAATACCTGAACCTACACCATGTTCAGGTTTCGATTCCATTAAGAACATCAAGTAATAAATGGTGAGTATAGTGGAGGATATCAATACCACAACACAATTATATAATACGCCAGCACTGTAAGACTAGACTGATAGAAGTGAAAAGTATTGCATACAGTTTGAAATAAGAAGAAATGCTTCCATTTTTCCATTAACATCCTATCAACCTTGTTTCTTAGCAAAACAGAGTGTAAGATGCTTAGACAAAGCTCAGAAAGGAGGACTCTCAAGTCAGGTTTACAAAGAATCTCTAAATACCATTAACATGGTCAAAAGAACAAGATTCCACAAGGAACATGAAAAAGTGACTTGAGTTATAGTCAGGTTATCCAAAATGATAACAAACACAAGTCCTAGATCAATCAAGTTTAAAGAATTAAAAACAAACCAAACCTTATATTGATTTTCCTGTGCATGCAAGTTTCCATAACCAACCATGTTTTCACAAGGAGAAACACATAACCAACTATATATGGTTTATCCATGCATATGAAATTTTCTACCATCAAAGTTCCTCAAGGTAAAATACAAAACAACAAGAACATGTTTACCTAAAGTGCATGCAAAACATGTTAACAGTCAGCAATCTTACTCAAGAAGAATACAATTTTCAGCTCCTATATGGTTATATTCATAGCTTATTTATCTATGGATTGAAAAAATATGCTAACAAACCCTGAGAATCTCAGTTACAGTCCTCTTTACTAAACAAGTTTTCCAACTGAAGCTAGTACTGGAAAACAAGTTGAATAAGATTGAATTTTACAAGTTCAAATTCATAAGACACAACTTGTTCACCCAACAAACATTTCAAATCACTGAAGAAGCAACCAGTGTCACTATTTTTGTTTAAGTATTGGTGGTTCATTTATGAAAATACAGTGCGAATAAAACTTTCCACCGATTCAAGAACACACAGACGCCAAATGCATAGAAAACAAGTTTTCTTACAAACCCATCTATCATTTTATCATCTAAGCATGAATGCACATATATTAATAGAGAAAAGTTTTTTTAATGAAAACACTTAGAAGAAAGCAAGATATTTTAATAGCTAGGGCCTATCATGCTTGATAGTGTCACTGAAAAATCGAAGAAGAATTCTAAGTTGAGCTAGCTTCTTCTCTTTTTCTCCACGAAAGACCAAAACAACAAAATACTTCCTCCACATTGCCTCATATACTCTCCATGAAATAGAAATATATTTGTAACCACAAAAATAGCCATATAATATAGTTTAACTACTAGTTTGAAAAACCAAAGTGTGAGTAGAACAAAAATTGGAAAGCATGCAAGTGAAACAACTCAACCAAAAATACCCTTGGCATACCTTCCAAAGTGGTTCAGCTCATCAAACAAGGTAATTAATTACATTAATTTCCTGATCTCCCACCCAATATTCCTTGCCACCGCATAGAAAACTAGCAAGCTCCAAATCAAATAAAATATGAATTTCCATTTCTAGTAATACTGCCACCTAGGCCTCTGCCATCCAAATTAGCCTCTACCAAATTCGGCAGTCCGTAGGAAATAAATAAACCTTATCACCTTCATAAATGTTTAGAAACCATCGCCATTGTACATGCAACCCCTTTTAGTTCTAATTCACATCCTTTAGTTTAGGATAGGTTAGATTGCTTAGGTTAGATCTAAGGTAGGATTTACATTAGTACCTTAGGATGTAACACTAACCACTAACCTCTAACATAGTTCTTAGAAAATAGGTTAGGTAACCCCTCAAATGAGTTAACCAATAATACTATAGTTTAAAGAACTAGGTTAGGTCAAATTTTTAGTACTTAGCAACTCTTATAACCCTTTGCATCAAGTTTAGGTTAGCAAAAAAATTATATCAAGTAACATAGCTTAGGTAGGAATAATTTCACCTAGCTTAGGATTATGGAATTAAATCCTTAAAAGGTTCCCATATATCTTTCTCCTATGGTGCAAACAGTTACATTCCCATCGTTATCAAAAATGACCTGTCATGGTCGACCTTCAAGGACATGTTATCACCGAATCACAGCACCCTTGTGTTTATAAAAGTGCATATACTTGAACTTACGGTGTGATTGGATAACATGGGTACTATCTCCAAGTTGTGGAACATGCTACTTGAGATAGACCTCCAGAGAAAGCTGGTTCTTGCTCCTAAACTACCTGCCACAATCTACTCTAATGCAGGATAAGCTAACTATTCTAATCTAAATTTCCAAGGGACCAGGGAAAGAGAATGCATAAAATGAAATCCTACACTAAAGTGGTGATACACCAGAAAAGGAGGGTGTGAGAGTAGTCTCCAAATGTGTGAAATACAGAGGCAAAGTGCACACTAGAAGAGGTGATGACAGTTCTCCATAATCTAGCAAAATGCATTCACAACAATATTCCAAGCATACACAATGATAATGAATCCCTGCAAGAACATAATAATAGACACAATATTCTTATAGAAAGATTAAAGGGGCAAGAAGAATGCAAGAAAACACAGCAGGGGAAGATACATCCACAAACTAATATTTTATTGCTTCATGATATGCACAGTTCAGTCTATTACAAGATAAGGGCCTGGATCACCATGCAAGGAGTCCACTACAAGGGCCTGCAACACACTAGCTTCACAAAGAAATTTTGGCAGAGCTTTGCTACCCAAAAACTCTCCCTTTTACAATGAGCCCAACACTCCAATTTATAGAAAAATGAGAAGGAAAAGAGAAGGGAAAATGGAAATCCCGAAATCTATCCTTCAACCACCTGTAAGAGGCATTAAATTGAGTGAAATGGTTGTACATTACTTTCAAAAGGCTCCCAATACTGTCCCATGTGCTGTAGCAGAGAAAGAATGATGACCATGCCTCTTAATTGCACTCCCAGCTACCAAATAAAACACTGTTCTGAACCTGGCCACGTTTTCTTAAAAATCTCAATCAATTTCTCATCAAATCTAGAATTTATTGATTTCTGTGCAGTCGGGCTTGGAGCCAAGATTCCAACGGTACCAATTTTGTGTGATTTCGTTCAGAAATACAAAAGTTATGGCCTTTTGAGTGCGGGCAGCTATTTTGGGTCTGGCAGGCGTTTTCCGTCATTTGACGGGAATGAGCATTAACTGACTGGAGCCGAATATATTTCTATTATTTAAATATATCTACCCTCATAAAAAATAATAAATAAAGTTTTTTTTGCGTAGAGGATGTCTTGCTCATTCCAGAAAGTCCAATTTTGTGAAAATCGGAGCTCGGACTCAAAAGTTATGGCTGTTTGAAGTTCCACGGACCAAACGTTGACTTTTCTTCTCTCCTTCGGCCATTTGCTTTTCGCGTCCCCACGTCCCTTTGTCCCAAATGTCCTAGTGCTGCGTGGGACAAATTCTTCCGAACCGCACGTAATGGGCTTCATGTCCCAATTTTCTGCTGGCGACGTGGCGTGACCTGATTGGCTTTCGGCTCCTGATTCACCTGGTTCGGCCGGTTCGCGTCTGCCGCGTAATCTTGTCCCGCTTGCTTCCGGACTGTCTGGGACAAATTCTTCCGATTCGGCCGGTTCAGCCGGTTCACGTACTTTTGTCCCAACTGTCCCGGTGTGAAAGTTCTCATTTCAGCCGATCCAGCTAGTTCACGTACTTTGCATACCTTTGGCCCAACTGTTTCAGGCTGCCTTAAGTCTTTTTGGCTGACTCGCATCCTCCGCGTACTAACTGCCCAGATGTCCCAGACTGCCTGTTTCAACAGTTAGTCAATTTTTTCCACTTTTTGGCCAGTTCGGATTTCCGTGTCCCACGCGTCCTGACGTCCCAACTGTCCCAAATGCTACACAGACCACCTAGCGGCCTTTCAGCCGGTTCGCGCCCAGATGTCCCTCATGTCCCGACTGTTGCGAGGACTAGGACTTAGCCATTTTTCATGATTTTTTCTGGCCCGAGCTTGTTTTCTATGCAATTTTTTCACCTTTTCTCAGAACTTGCTCTCTTCTTCTTGGACAGGGGAGTTAGAAAAAATCTGAGGGGACCCTAGAAACATGACTTTTTTCCCTGACTCAATCTATTTTCCTAGGACTTGAGAATTTAATGCATGTTATCAAAATTTACCCTGGGGGGTGAATTTTGGATAACAGGACCCAAGCCAACATCCTACTAAATGGAAGTGCGTTCACACAAAAGTGAAATAACTTGCAACAATAAATTTTATTCCAGCATGAAGCCTAACTCATGGAATGTCAATTTTACCATTCGCTTCACAGGAATTACTTAAAACATTCAAGGATCATAGAAATTGATCCAAGGATGAGTCAGACAAAAGACAAGTTTACAAATCTTAAACTAGAATGCAATTTACCTTCCAGAACTTAAAAGTGGATTCAGAGAAGTCACACCAGTTTGACCATAGGATCTTAAGAGAAGAAAAGACTTATCCATACCAAGCATGATTTCCAAAAATCAGAATATCATATCCTTATAAGGAAAATCACCTATCAACACTTGAATGCAAAGGAGGAAAATAACAATAGTCAAGGGTGTTACACCTGGACTTTTCTTGCTTCTAACTCTAACGTGTTATTTCTCATCACTCATCCATATTAATTATCTTTTCAATCCATTCTTCTAAATATTTCTCATCAGCTAGGCCTCCAACGCGTGAAATATGTAAAGAAGGTAGCATAAATTCCATAGGAAGAAATAGGACCCACAAAATCTATAGCCCATTTCTCAAATGTTTCTACACTAGTAATAGGTCTCAGAGGCATTTCATCTTATTGACATGGTTTTCCAAGATGTTGACTATGATGACATGCCTTACAAAATTCCTTACAATCTTTATATAGGGTAACCCACCATAATCCAATGAGTAGGATCTTACGTGTAGTGGCATCATCAAAATAGTGGTCACCTGTAATACCACCATTAGCCTCCTCCATAATATCTGAGTGCTCATGTTCTAATACACAATGTCGCAACACCTCATCTTGGCCCAATTTGTACAAGTCACCATTGATTAACATATAAGGTGCAGAACGTATAGCAAGTTGTTTCTTCTACAAGGATTTCATTCCTTCTAATGTCATCCTTGTTCATAGAAAGAAAAAAAATGTCCTCTAGTTTTGATGACACACATTGTAACTTGTATAACTATGCATCTAGCATAGTATCCTCGATTTCCTAGAATTCTTCTCTTGACTGTATGCTTGATAGATGGTTTGGTCTAGAATTACTTTTTCCTGGTTTTACCACAACTGTGAAATCAAACTCTTGAAATAAGAGAACCCTTGTAAAATAGATTTATTTACCGAATAATTCAATGCCATGTGATCTGTATAAAATATGAATGGTGTAGCTAGTAAAAATTGGCAGAATTTATGTAGCACATATATCATTAACAAAGCTTCGTGGTCTGTAGTTGTGTAATTTTTTTCTGTAGGAGTCATATTTATACTAGCAAAATAGATAGGATGATCTACAATACCTTCTCTAGGTTGAGCTAACACCTAACCAATGGCCATGCCAAAGGTGTCAACATGTACATGAAATGGTTGGTCTCATAAAGGAAAACATAGAATAGGTGCGGTGGTAAGTTTCTCCTTCAATGTCTTGAATGTGTAATGCTGCTATTCTCCCCAGTATAACATTCCATTCCCTTTCAATAACTCTTCTAATGGTGTGGAAAATTTTGCATATCCTTTGATAAACTTTCTATAATATCCTGTATGACCCAAAAATCTGTGCACTTCACTTTGACTAGTAGGCTGCCTTAGGCCTATAATGATTGCAACCTTTTCTGGATCAACCAAAAAACCCTCCTTACAGATTATGTGTCTTAAAAGTATCCCAAATGGTGTAGCAAATACAAACTTCCTGATGTTCAAAGAGATACTCGAGTATCTACACCATTCAAACATTAAGCGCAAATTGTCACAATAATCCTTATCTATCCATACACCGTCTAATATTCTAAACATACCTATAAGAAGTTGTGAATAAATTCCTTGAATGCTTGGACAACTATGCACAAAAATACACCAGGCACATTTTTCATACCAAAATGCATTACCGTATAGGCATAGATACCCCATTCAGTAGTAGACATAGTCTTTTCCTAATCCTTCTGGGAAATCCGAAGCTGATGATACCCAAAGAACCCATCTGTAAAGGAAAAGATTTTGTTCCCTGCAACTCCTAGTATTTCCTCAACGAATGGCGTAGGAAATGGATCAGTTACACATGTAGCATTCATCTCCCTGTAGTCCACACATATTATAATCTACCCATCCTTCTTGAGACTGATCACCATTGGACTAACCCATTATGACTCATCAAGGGGCATGATAATCCCAGACTTCAACATTTTATCAATCTCTTCTTTGAACTTTTCACGAAAATTGGGGTTCATCATGTAGGGTCTCTTTCTTACTAGGTGTGCACCCTCTTTAATTTTTATCTTTATCTCTACTAATGATTTATACATGCCTTTAAGTTCATGGTACCACTTGGGAAATAAATATTGGTAATTCCTTAGTAACTCTATGATTTTTACCAGTTCAGAATTTGACCAAAAGTCTCCAATTATGGCTTCCTTAGGCACCTCTCTTGTTGAGTCTCAACTTGATGTTGATCCCTTTTACACTACTTTATCATAAAAGATAGACTTGTTCATAACTGCGTGTTTGATTTAGGAGATTAATGTAATATGATGCCCCTTGAAGTTATGAATGAGCTAGATATCAAAGTAACAAAAGCCTTTGGAAAGTGTACTGCGATGGATTAAACAAAAGTACTAGTAATTGGGTATGTGAAAGGTTTAGAGGTGTAATTGGAATCTTACCATGGTAAGTTTTTAAATATGAATTTGGTCATTGTTGACTTCCTTATGAAATGGGGTATGTTGTTGTCAAGGAAGTTGGATGCTAGTGTGGGAGGAAGTGTGCAAATGGACATGTTGTATGCCACTATACTAGTGGAGGTAAATCTTGTCAAGTTATATGGGGAGAAGAAGATGTTGCATCTGATTGAAAATCCCAACAATGCTTCATATGAAGTACTGTATGTAGATGTGGATGTTAACAATGTTTTTACTTATACAAATTTTGAGAAGTATAGTATCAATGAGAGTAAGTTCTTTGAACAATTTTCTGCCCCTTGGACCCTGATGTTTGATGGAGCTTGATTCAATATGGGAAATAGGGCTAGAGTTGTTCTTATATCTCCAAGCCAATAAGCTTTTAATTTTTCTTTCAAAATGAAATTTGAGTGCATAAACAATATTCCAGAATATGAGGCATTTCTCTTGGGTTGTAGGATTTCTTGGAGACATGGTATAAAATATATAATTTTTAAAGGATATTCAAAGCTTGTGGTTAAGCAAGTGATGAACCTATATGCTATGAAGAATCAAAGAATGAAATAATACAAGCTATACTATGGGATTTTGTTGAGTTATTTGATTCTTTCAACATCTTATACCATGAGAGAAATAATAATGTTGTAGATGACAAGTTGGTTTTCCTTACATCTAGGTTTGGTAATTACACAGTCTCTTCTTACTACGATTATGATGACAAATATTTGATGATGATGCCTAGGTACAAAGCTTTTTACTAAATGAAGGAGAATTCACCAATCAGTGCATGGATTTGGAACCAATGGTTGCAAAGTGTGATGGTAAAGAAACCCTATTTGGAAAGGATATTATTAAATTAAAAACCAACACCATTAACATGGGTTTGGTTTCTTTAGAATTTAACATTGATAATGCTGATAGGGTGATTCATAGACACATCTCTTCTTCAAGAGACATTTAAAGAGTTCAATTTGGGAACTAGAGAATTGTTGAAAAAATATCAAGATTTCTTAGCGTGGTCTTATTCAGAATTAAAATCATCTAGGTAAGATTTATTTCAACATGAAATACCTATTATCCAAAATTCACCCCTCAAGGTAATTTTGATAACATGCATCAGATTATTCAGTCTCGAGCAAGTAGATTTGTTCGAGGCCCAAAATCATGTTTTTCGGGGTCCCCTCAGACTTTTTCTAACTCTCCCATCCAAGAAGAAATCCCAACGAGTTAGAAAAATGGCAAAAAATGCAAAAAATAAGGTTGCAGGACTGTTTTAAATTTCGGGTTCGGGTCGTACTGAGGTTCGTCGTACCAAGCTTGGGGCCGAAAAAAACAAAGAAAATCGGCTAAGTCAAACATTTTGTTTCCCAGGTGGTCCACGGGACAGTTGGGACGTCAGTATGCATGAGACGTGAATCGGTTGATTTTCTGAAAGACAGTCCATTTCGGGTGGTTCGGAGATATTTGTCCCAGGCAGTCTGCAGGACAGTTGGGACAAAGGTATGCGAGGGACGCATGGGACGTGAAAAGACGAAAAGGCCACATAGAGAACAGGAACAAAAGGAAGCATTTCAGCCGAAGCAAGGAGATTTTCATCCGGGAAAGTTGGGACAAAGGTACAGGAGGAGATGCGTGGGACGTGAAAAGGACGCGTGGGAAAAAGCCACAAACAGGAACAAGGAAGCCCGAATCGGCCGATGCGGGAGAATGTGTCCCAGGAAGTGGCGGGGAAAAGAGAAGGACTTAGAAAATTTTCCAAGTTTCGGTCAAAGTTTTCAAAGGTAAAAGTTTTGGCCTGCTGCCCCCGCCATCGAATGGAATCTTGACATGTGTCATCCAAGTGGCGGAGCAGGGGGGAAATGGGAAATTTTCCCAAAGTGAAAAATGCCAAATTTTCGAAGGGCAAAGTGCGCCCCTCAGGCCCGAGCCAATAAAATAGTGCCACGTGTCCAAGTGGCAAAAAAATTTAAGGAAGGGCCCAAAAGAAATTTTCAAAGGATGAGCCCATAGACGAATCAAAGCCTGACACGTGTCATCCAAGTGGCAGAGCGCGGGGAAAATTTGAAAATTTTTCCAAAGACCAAACGGGTAAAAAATTCAAACTTTTTTCCCGCCGATCCATTTTGGGCCTGTTTTTGCCCTAAATATTCAAATGGCCATAACTTTCGATCCAGAGCTCAGGATTTTCACGTTCTTTATATCAATGGAAAGCTGGTGAAATTATCTACATGATTCTGGGGTCAATTTTTCATTTTGGTTCAGTTTGGAGAGAGAAAATCAAGAAATGTCTCTGGCACGTGGTAATGGCCAGAAATGATGTTTCAACAACCAGTTTTAATGCAAAATGGGTCGCATTCTTCTTCAGCATGGCCAAAAATGTCAAGGCATGGGTCTGTAAGGATGCCCATGCTATTTTAATGCATCTTCATTCAATGAGGAATGGCTCCCATGTTTTTACACATTTTCTCTCTCCTGGGCTCAACCCATGCATTGTAAAAGCCAGATTTGGCTCATTTTTCAAAATGTTGTTCATCTTTTCTGCTCTGCTCTCTTCTTCTTTTCTTCCCCAGGGTTGAAAATGGAGTTTGAACCTCCTCCCCTACTCTGTAACAGGTTTTTTCCTTTTACCATTAAAATGATGTTTTGTGTAAACTTCTGGAGCAACAAAAAATGTGTTTTGTTTTCATTTGTCCATCCTTGCTTTTTTTGCTTGTTTTCTTCTTGCCTCTCTTCATCTTATCAGGTATTTGTGCATGTTTAAATGTTGCATTTCAGGTTGGAATTGTGTTCATATTTTTTTGATAGATGTTCAACATTTTCCTTCTCTGGTGTATCACCGTTTTAGTGTAGGCTTTTGTTTTTTTCCTCTTTTCTCTCTCTCCCTATCTCCTTGGAGGTTAGATTAGGATTAGATTAGCTTGCCTACACTAGAACAACTTATGTCAGGTAGTTTAGGAAGAGGAACCAGCCTTCTCTGGAGATTCCTCTCTCATTTTGCAAGTCCCACACTTGGAGAGAGGTTTCAATGTTGTGCAATCACACTAGATGCTCAAAATGATCAACTTAGAAATCTGATCAACATCCAGGGGGTGCTGCTGATTTGCACTAATAGTTTTGGCATGCCCGGTGGGACCTTAGAGGTCTTCCACTTTATCTTTGATAGGTTGGTGTGTTCCTATTAAAGATTCAGCCTTTTGGAGGCACTTTCAAAAGCACATCTGGCGACTCCATCTGGTAAACAACTCATTCTCTAAGTTGCAGACCTGTTTTCCATTCATTTCCATCCATTCTTCTTTCCATCATTTTCATTCTTTTCCATTCCATGAAGTTGTGCAATCATGACTTCATTTCCATCATGGAATTCACATTTTCAACAACAGCAGTATATCACACCTCCAACATGTTTTACAAATCCTCCAAATCAGCATTTTGATCAAATTCAAAATCAGCATGTCTACCCATATGAGCGGCAGTACCAAAGTCAGTTTGGTTGTGAAGCACATCAAGAGCAAGGGTATGCATGCAATGAAGACAATCAAATGGAAGATGTAGATTTTGTGGAAAAAATCCAAAAGATGGAGGCAAAGATGGTGCAATCAAGAGCAACAGCTCAAATGAAGGCTTTCAGAATTGGTTGCAGGACTCCTTGTCCATGGGGAGGCCCTTTTCCAAGACACTTCAGCCCTCAAGAGAAGCTGGACTTCATGATGAAGATGCTGCCCCAATTTGCACAATGGACAACAGAAATAGAGGCCTATACACTTGGTGTTGAACGACCTTGTCAATGGGTAAGTTTTACACCATCATCTGGTTTTTCTCTTCCCATTACTCAAGAAACATCATCTCATTTGGAATTTCAAATTCTAAATCCAGTCAATGCTGCCCCAAGAGTTAATTCCATTTCTCCATTCCCTAGTCTTCCACCACATCTCAATTCTTCTTTCCCCTTTCCTCCAAACAGTCATCCCCTCCAAAAGCTAATAGAAATACCTTCTCCTCCAAAGAAACAAGAGTTCCTACCTCCTCCACCACCACAAAAAATTTCCAAATCAATTGAGTTACAATCCACTTCTCCTCTTGCATTCCCAAATCCATGTTGGGAGGATAAAAATCAGAATGGCAATAAAGGAAAACAGTAGCAGAAAGAAGAACCAAACAAGGATGAAGAAATTCAAAGTCTGAAGAGTTGGGCTCTTAAATTTGGGATGAAAAAGATCCCCTTGATGGTTAAGCCTTCAGAAGAGGTTGGAGTTGGAGAACAGGTGGTGGTTAAGACTGATTTTGTGGCAGCAGAAGAAGAGAAAAAAGAAGAAGTAGATCAGCAGTCAGTTTTCTCAGAAAGTAGTGTCCATGTTGGCACTCTATTTGAAGGGAATGCTGATTCAATTCAAGTTGCACAATCAGCCATAGAGGAAGAAAGCTCTGAAGAAGATCTTGCAGTCCCAACTTGTCCTCTAGAGCAGCAGATTGAAGAGTTTGACTTGACAAACTTCATGCTAGAAGAAGAGTTCTATCAAGAGCAAGATTTCCTTCAAGTAGTAGAGGAGGAAGAAGCTGCTCCAAATCCAAAAGAAGAGGAGCACATTCTAGTTGTGGAGGAGAAAATTGCAGATCCAAGGGCTTTGAGCACAAAGCAGGCTACAGGAGAACCTTCAGTTCTTCTTTCTACTTCATCTCTCTCAAGTTCTAGTGCTGAAGAAGAGTTTGATCTCTCAAACTCAATGTTGGAGGATGAAAGAAACCATGATGATCAAGTTACAGATCAAGAGGACACCATGGAGGAAGTTGAGCATTTGCAGCAGGACAACCATGAGGTAGTGTATCTGTCAGATTTGGAGGACTGTTTTGATAAAGAAGAACCGGTTGAGTTTCCACCATTCTCTCTTTCATCTTCCACGTCCCAAATACTTGAGCCTGCTATCATGAAGGAGAGCATTCATTTGCAGCAGCCTGCATCTTATAGCAGCTCTTTGGAACCAAGATTGGAAGATTTTAATCTTTCATGTTCTTCATTGGAGGAAGAGAAAGGGCAGAAAAGTCCTACCATTGCTTCCACATCATCCA
Organism: Taxus chinensis; assembly: GCA_019776745.2. Classification (NCBI taxonomy): domain Eukaryota; kingdom Viridiplantae; phylum Streptophyta; class Pinopsida; order Cupressales; family Taxaceae; genus Taxus; species Taxus chinensis. Next base: position 288,378,744 of record CM034157.1, read on the forward strand.
TTCAAGAAGGTCTACAAGAGAACTCCATTCTTGGAGTTGAAAATCAGAGCTATGGGCATATCAAATGGATCATACCTTGCCCAATAAGGTATTTGACTTCATTGGAGTCAAAGGAGAAGTCACAACCAGTCATGCTTGCTTCTAAGCATGAGGGTGAGCTACAAAGTACCAAGGATCAACTGTCATACCTCTTCAATCCAAATGCAGAACAACTAAAAGAGGTATTGAATTTGTTTTCAGTTGATACCTTGATGATTTGGGTGGAAGACCACTTCTTGTTGATTTTCCATTCATCCAATCAGCCATGTTCAGTGCCAAATCAGTTGCATGGTTGCCAATTTTGAAGAAAGGAAGCTATTTTCACAACCAGTTGCAGGGTTTGTTTAGCCCACCTTTGCTTCCAGTTAGAGTAGAGTAGGTAGGTTTGCTTTTAGTAAAAGAAGTGCTTGTGCACACTCTGCATGTTCCATTTGGAGCATGTATGATTTTTAGTTTTGTACATAGTTTTTGTGGTGCTGGTTTTGCTCTTGCACAGTCCATTTCAGTGGCATTTTGGCTGAGAACAACTCTAAGTTCAATGGTTTTCAAAGTTCAGAGGGAAGTTTTCAAGGCTACAGTTTTTAGGTTATTCATGACTCCATGCCCAATGGATGATTCAGGCAACTGGTAACTTCATCCAGCAGGTAGATGACCCCTCTGAGTCGCCAAAATTGTTATCCAAAATTCACCCCTCAAGGTAATTTTGATAACATGCATCAAATTATTCAGTCCCGAGCAAGTAGATTGATTCAAGGCCCAAAATCATGTTTTTCGGGGTCCCCTCGGCCTTTCTCTAACTCTCTCATCCAAGAAGAAATCCCAACAAGTTGAGAAAATGGAAAAAATGCAAAAAAATAAGGTTGCAGGACTATTTTAAAGCATTTCCTGAAGTTCGGGTCATACTGAGGTTCATCGTACCAAGCTTGGGGCCGAAAAAAGCAAAGAAAATCAGGCTAAGTCAGACATTTTTGTCCCAGGCGGTCCTGCGGGATAGTTGGGACAACGTCGGGAAAAGGGACAGAAAAGCCAAAATGGCCGAAAGAAAGAAAAATTTCTAAAATCTTTTGTTCCCACGTGTCCGTGAGGGTTTGGGACAAAGGTATGGACAAAAGGAAGCGTGGGACGCGAAAATTTTTTTGAAAAGGTTCGCAAAAGGAAAGGAAGCCCGATTTAGAGCCGAAGTGCAGGAGATTTTCATCGGGACAGCTGGGACAAAGGTACACGAGGGACATGTGAGATTTGTGAAAAGGTGAAAAAAGCCACAAACAGGAAAAGGAAGCCCGAATCGGCCGATGCGGGAGAATGTGTCCCAGGAAGTGGCGGGGAAAAGAGGACTTAGAAAATTTTCCAAGTTTCAGTCAAAGTTTTCAAAGGTAAAAGTTTTGGCCCGCTGCCCCCACCATCGAATGGAATCTTAACACGTGTCATCCAAGTGGCAAGCAGTTGAAAAAATTTAAGGAAGGGGAAATGGGAAATTTTCCCAAAGTGAAAAATGCCAAAATTTTCGAAGGGCAAAGTGCACCCCTAGCTCGAGCCAATAAAATAGTGCCACGTGTCCAAGTGGCAAAATTTTCAAAGGAAGGGCCTGAAAGAAATTTTCAAAGGATGAGCCCGGGATGAATCAGAGCCTGACACATGTCATCCAAGTGGCGGAGCGGGGAAAATTTGAAATTTTTTCCAAAGACCAAACGGGTAAAAATTCAAACTTTTTGCCTGCCGATCCGATTTTGGGCCCTGTTTTTGCCCTAAATCTTCAAATGGCCATAACTTTCGATCCAGAGCTCGGATTTTCACGTTCTTTATATCAATGGAAAGCTGGTGAAATTATCTACATGATTCTGGGGTCAATTTTGCATTTTGGTTCAGTTTGGAGAGATAAAATCAAGAAACACCTCTGGCACGTGGTAATGGCCAGAAATGACGTTTCAACAACCAGTTTTAATGCAAAATGGGTCGCATTCTTCTTCAGCATGGCCAAAAATGTCAGGGCATGGGTCTGTAAGGATGCCCATGCTATTTTAATGCATCTTCATTCAATGAGGAATGGCTCCCACATTTTTTACACATTTTCTCTCTCCTGGGCTCGACCCATGCATTGTAAAAGCCAGATTTGGCTCATTTTTCAAAGGGTTGAACATTTTTCTGGACTCAAGCTTCCTTCTTTTCTTCCCAGGGTGAAAATGCAAGTTTCAACCTCCTCCCATACTTTGTAATGGCATTTTTTCCTTTTGACCATTAAAATGATGTTTTGTGCAAACTTCTGGAGCAATAAAAACGTGTTTTGTGATGCATCTGTCCATCCTTGCTTTGTTTTGTCTTGCTTCATCTTGCCTCTCTTCATTATCAGGTGTTTGTGCATGTTTAAATGTTCATTGCAATGGATTGTGTCATATTAGTTTTGAATAGATGTTCACCACTCCTTTCTGGTGTATCACCGTTTTAGTGTAGGCTTTTGTTTTTTTTCTCTTTTCTCTGTCTCCTTGGAATCCTTAGAGGTTAGATTAGGATTAGATTAGCAATTGCCTGCACTAGAAAAGAGATTGTGGTAGGTAGTTTAGGAGCAGAGGAACCAGCCTTCTCTGGAGATTCCTCTCTCATTTTACAAGTCCCACACTTGGAGAGAGGTTTCAATGTTGTGCAATCACACTGGATGCTTAGAATGATCAAACTAGAAATCTGATCAACATCCAGGGGGTGCTGCTGATTTGCACTAACAGTTTTGGCATGCCTGGTGGGACCTTAGAGGTCTTCCACTTTATCTTTGATAGGTTGGTGTGTTCCTGTTAAAGATTCAGCCTTTTGGAGGCACTTTCAAAAGCACATCTGGCGACTCCATCTGGTAAATAACTCATTCTCTAAGTTGCAGACCCATTTTCCATTCATTTCCATCCATTCTTCTTTCCATCCCTTTCATTCCTTTTCCATTCCATGAAGTTGTGCAATCATGACTTCATTTCCATCATGGAATTCACATTTTCAACAACAGCAGTATATCACACCTCTAACATGTTTCACAAATCCTCCAAATCAGCATCATGTCTACCCATATGAGCAGCAGTACCAAAGTCAATTTGGTTGTGAAGCACATCAAGAGCAAGGGTACACATGCAATGAAGACAATCAAATGGAAGATATAGATTTGTGGAAAAAATCCAAAAGATGGAGGCAAAGATGGTGCAATCAAGAGCAACAAGCTCAAATGAAGGCTTTCAGAATTGGTTGCAGAGACTCCTTGTCCATGGGGAGGCCCTTTTCCAAGACACTTCAGCCCTCAGGAGAAGCTGGACTTCATGATGAAGATACTGCCCCAACTTGTACAATGGACAGTAGAAATAGAGGCCTATAAACTTGGTGTTGAACAACCTTGTCAATGGGTAAGTTCTACACCATCATCTGGTTTTTCTCTTCCCATTACTCAAACAACATCATCTCATTTGGAATTTCAAATTCTAAATCCATCAATGCTGCCCCAAGAGTTAATTCCATTTCTCCATTCCCTAGTCTTCCACCACATCTCAATTCTTCTTTCCCCTTTCCTTCCAAACAGTCATCCCCTCCAAAAAGCTAACATAAATACCCTCTCCTCCAAAGAAACAAGAGTTCCTACCTCCTCCACCACCACAAAAAATTGCCAAATCAATTGAGTTACAATCCACTTCTCCTCTTGCATTCCCAAATCCATGTTGGGAGGATAAAAATCAGAATGCCAATCAAGGAAAACAACAGCCAAAAGAAAAGTCAAACAAAGATGAAGAAATTCAAAGTCTGAAGAGTTGGGCTCTTAAATTTGGGATGAAAAAGATCCCCTTGATGGTTAAGCCTTCAGAAGAGGTTGGAGTTGGAGAACAAGTGGTGGTTAAGACTGATTTTGTGGCAGCAGAAGAAGAGCAAAAAGAAGAAGCAGATCAGCAGTCAGTTTGCTCAGAAAGTAGTGTCCATGTTGGCACTCTATTTAAAGGGAATGTTGATTCAATTCAAGCACAATCACAGCCATAGAGGAAGAAAGCTCAGAAGAAGATCTTGCAGTCCCAACTTGTCCTCTAGAGCAGCAGATTGAAGAGTTTGACTTGAAAACTTCATGCTAGAAGGAAGAGTTCTATCAAGAGCAAGATTGCCTTCAAGTAGTAGAGGAGGAAGAAGCTGCTCCAAATCCAAAAGAAGAGGAGCACATTCTAGTTGTGGAGGAGAAAATTGCAGATCCAAGGGCTTTGAGCACAAAGTAGGCTACAGGAGAACCTTCAGTTCTTCTTTCTACTTCATCTCTCTCAAGTTCTAGTGCTGAAGAAGAGTTTGATCTCTCAAACTCAATGTTGGAGGATGAAAGAAACCATGATGATCAAGTTACAGATCAAGAGGACACCATGGAGGAAGTTGAGCATTTGCAGCAGGACAACCATGAGGTAGTGTATCTGTCAGATTTGGAGGACTGTTTTGATAAAGAAGAACCGGTTGAGTTTCCACCATTCTCTCTTTCATCTTCCATGTCCCAAATACTTGAGCCTGTTGTCATGAAGGAGAGAATTCATTTGCAGCAGCCTACATCTTATATCAGCCCTTTGGAACCAAGATTGGAAGATTTTAATCTTTCATGTTCTTCATTGGAGGAAGAGAAAGGGCAGAAAAGTCCTACCATTGCTTCCACATCACCCACCCAAGAAGGTCTACAAGAAGACTCCATTTTTGGAGTTGAAAATCAGAGCTATGGGCATATCAAATGGATCATACCTTGCCCAATAAGGTATTTGACTTCATTGGAGTCAAAGGAGAAGTCACAACCAGTCATGCTTGCTTCTAAGCATGAGGGTGAGCTACAAAGTACCAAGGATCAGTTGTCATACCTCTTCAATCCAAATGTAGAGCAACTAAAAGAGGTATTGGATTTGTTTTCAGTTGATACCTTGATGATTTGGGTAGAAGACCAGCTTCTTGTTGATTTTCCATTCATCCAATCAGCCATGTTCAATGCCAAATCAGTTGCATGGTTGCCAATTTTGAAGAAAGGGAAGCTATTTCTGCACAACCAGTTGCAGGGTTTGTTTAGCCCACCTTTGCTTCCAGTTAGAGTATAGTAGGTAGGTTTTGCTTTTAGTAAAAGAAGTGCTTGTGCACACTCTGCATGTTCCATTTGGAGCATGTATGATTTTCAGTTTTGTACATAGTTTTTGTGGTGCTGGTTTTGCTCTTGCACAGTCCATTTTCAGTGGGTTTGAGAACAACCAAGTGGCTCAGATTTCAAGTGGTTTTCAAAGTTTTCAAAGATCAGTTTGTCAGGCTACAACTCATGACTCCATGCCCAATGGATGCTTCAGGAAACTGTCGTAACTTCATCCAGCAGGCAGATGACCCCGCTGAGTCACCAAAATTGTTATCCAAAATTCACCCTCAAGGTAATTTTGATAACATGCATCAGATTATTCAGTCCCGAGCAAGTAGATTGATTCAAGGCCCAAAATCATGTTTTCGGGGTCCCCTCAGCCTTTTTCTAACTCTCCCATCCAAGAAGAAATCCCAACGAGTTAGAAAAAATGGAAAAAATGCAAAAAATAAGGTTGCAGGACTATTTTAAAGCATTTCAGGTCGTACCAGTTTGGGTTGTATTGAGGTTCATCGTACCAAGCTTGGGGCCGAAAAAACAAAGAAAATGGGCTAAGTCAGACATTTTTGTCCCAGGAAGTCTGCGGGACAGTTGGGACGTCGGGACGCGAGGGATACGCAAAAAGACCAAATCGGCCGAAAGCAAGAAAATTTCAGGTGGCAGGAGATCTTTTGTCCCAGGCAGTTCCGGGACAGCCGGGACAAAAGTACGCGAGGGACGCGAAGAGGCGAAAAGGCCGCAAATAGGAACAAGGAAGCCCAAATCGGCCGAAGTAGGAGATTTTCATCTGAGACAGCCGGGACAAAGGTACGCGAGGGATGCGTGGGATGTGAAAAGGTGAAAAATCTGCAAACAGGAACAAGGAAGCCCGAGTTGGCCGATGCAGGAGAATGTGTCCCAGGAAGTTGCGGGGAAAAGAGAAGGACTTAGAAGATTTTCCAAGTTCAGTTAAAGTTTTCAAAGGTAAAAGTTTTGGCCCACTACCCCCGCCATCGAATGGAATCTTGACACGTGTCATCCAAGTGGCGGAGCGCAGTGTGGGGAAATGGGAAATTTTCCCAAAGTGAAAAATACCAAATTTTCGAAGGGCAAAGTGCACCCCTCAGGCCCGAGCCAATAAAATAGTGCCACGTGTCCAAGTGGCAAAAAATTTTAAGGAAGGGCCCAAAAAAATTTTCAAAGGATGAGCCCAGCCATATGAATCTGCCACACGTGTCATCCAAGTGGCAGAGCATGTGGGAAAATTTGGAAAAATTTTTTTTCCAAAGACCAAAACGGGTAAAAAATTCAAACTTTTTGCCCGCCGATCCGTTTTGGGCCTGTTTTTGCCCTAAATCTTCAAATGGCCATAACTTTCGATCCAGAGCTTGGATTTTCACGTTCTTTATATCAATGGAAAGCTGGTGAAATTCTCTACATGATTCCATGGGGTCAATTTTGCATTTTGGTTCAGTTTGGAGAGATAAAATCAAGAAACATCTCTGGCACGTGGTAATGGCCAGAAATGACGTTTCAACAACCAATTTTAATGCAAAATGGGTCGCATTCTTCTTCAGCATGGCCAAAATGTTAGGGCATGGGTCTGTAAGGATGCCCATGCTATTTTAATGCATCTTCATTCAATGAGGAATGGCTCCCACATTTTTTACATGTTTTCTCTCTCCTGGGCTCGACCCATGCATTGTAAAAGCCAGATTTGGCACATTTTTCAAGTTGTTGTTCATATTTTCTACTCTACTTTCTTTTATTTTCTTCCTTAGGGTTGAAAATGGAGTTTTAACCTCCTCCCCTGCTCTGTAATGGCATTTTTTCCTTTTACCATTAAAATGATGTTCTGTGCAAACTTCTGGAGCAACAAAATACATGTTTTGTGATGCATCTGTCCATCCTTGCTCATTTTTTTTACTTGTTTTCTTCTTTCCTCTCTTCATTACAGGTGTTTGTGCACATTTAAATGTTCATTATAAGGTTAGAGCTATGTTTATAGTATTTTTGATAGATGTTCAACATTTTCCTTCTCTGGTGTATCATTGTTTTAGTGTAGGCTTTTTTTTTCCTCTTTTCTCTCTCTCTCTGTCTCCTTGGAGGTTAGATTAGGATTAGATTAGCTTGCATGGACTGGAAAAAAATGTGGCAGGTATTTTAGGAAGAGGAACCAACCTTCTCTGGAGATTCCTTTCTCATTTTGCAAGTCCCACACTTGGAGAGAGGTTTCAATGTTGTGCAATCACACTGGATGCTTAGAATGATCAAACTAGAAATCTGATCAACATCCAGGGGGTGCTGCTGATCTGCACTAACAATACCTATGGAACTTAATGATAAAATAATTAGGAAAAAAAGAGGCCTATCAATCCACTACCCTCCCTTAAGATGTAAAAATAATTAATAAATTTTATGGGTGGGGGGATAATATAGCCCAGAAGATATTATTCATGGGTGTAAATTATTGTTCCTTGTAGAAAGAAAAATGGAGATATAAGGTTTTGTGTGCATTTAAGAAATTTGAACAAGGCCTCCATCAAAGATAATTATCCATTGCCTAAAGTGAATAATATGCTACAACTGGTTACTGGATCCAAGTTTATCTCTACATTAGATGGATTCTTGGGGCTATCAAGTGGTTGTGAAGTAATCATAAATAATTAAAACTACTTTCACCACTCCATTGGGTACTTATGTATACATGATAATCTCATTTGGCTTTATGAATGAAGGGGCTACCTTCCAAAGAGCTATGGATTTTTCCTTTGTAGGTTACATTAATGAATTTATCGTTATATATGAAGATGGTGTAACTATATTCTCTAGGTAGAGAAATGACCACCTTAGCCATGTGGAAAAGATGCTAATTAGATGCAGGGAATATGGGATTTCATTAAATCATATAAAGTGTCATTTTGGAGTTTAAAAGGAAAAATTATTTGGGTACATTGTGTCAAATAAAGTGGTCATGATAGACTATGAAAGAGTGGAAGTAATTGGTAAGGTTCCTATCCCTAAAATTAAAAAGGGGATTCAATCCTTTTTAAGGAAAATTAATTTTATTAGGAGATTTATTTCTTTTTTTTTTGAGATAACCATTCCCATAACAAACATGTTAAAAAAGGACCAAATCATTAAGTGGGAAGAAGGAGCCATCAAATATTTCAATGGAATAAAATAAGCATTGTATAATGCCCCAATATTGGAAAGTCCTAATTATAAAAATATTGTCAAATATTCTCTTTTGCATCTGAGAATAACATTGCATTAGTGTTATTAAAAAAATATGATCAAGGAAATGAAAGCGTATTTATTTATTTAGTAAAGCCTTGTAAACTGATGAGTTAAAATATATTATTATGGAAAATCAGTATTTTGCTTTGGTAAGAGCTACCAAAATTGTTAGGCCTTACATCTTGAGTTCTAAGATTATAGCTTATGTTCCTCACACAATGGTTAGGGAAATTTTATCAGAGATGGAAGTTTCTTGCAAAATTTGTTGTTGGGTGAATAAGTTATAAGAATATGATATGGATATACAAACTACTAAATTGGGTAGGCATTTAGGCCTTACAATGTTGATGGCAGAAATAAAATTACAAGTAATGGAGATAAATGAAGTTGAGGAAGGAAACATGGATGTCCAAGAGAAGATGAAGAACTCTATATGGTACAAGGACATCATATTTTACCTCAAGAATTTGGATCGTCCAAGTTACTCAGATAAAAATCAAGGACACTGAAATTAGCCTCTAAAAAATATGTTAAAACTAAAGATGGGTTGGCTAGGAAAAATCCTGAGGGGTTCCTCTTGAGATGTGTCACAAAAGAAGAATCTCCAAATATTATTGAATAACTACATTGGGGAGTATGTGGAGGTAATTTTGTAGTAAGATTGACTGATCATAAAATTTCTAGATCAATTTAATTGTGGCCTACACTCTTTAAGGATGCAACTTTGTTGGGTAGAAAGTGTTAAATTTTTAAAAGGTTCTTTAGGAGGATGAAATATTCAGGTTTTTTACCCTTGCAACCAGTATCAATAGAAGTTGCTTTCAAATAGTGGGGGATGAATTTTGTTGGAGAGATCTCAGATCTGTCAAGTGCAATGAATAAATAAACAATGGTAGCCACAAATTATTTCAACAAGTGGGTTGAAGCTATCCCCAGTAAAAAGGAAACTCACCAAATAATCATGGACTTCATTTTGAATAATATAATTTATAGGCTTGGAGGACCTACAAAAATAGTTTTTGACAATGTTATGAGATTCACGGCTAAACCACTAGTAACTATGTGTCAAGAATATGGAATTAGTTTGACATATGCATCCAATTATAATCCTCAGGGTAATGGTAAAGATGAATCAAGGAATAAATTTTTTCTTAAGATAATTAGGAGGACATTGTAAGTTAACAAGAGAAAATGGGATAAGCAATTAAAATTTTATTTGTGGGAAGATAGGATTACAACTAAGAGAGTCACTAGAAAAAGTCCCTTTGAATTAGTTAATGTATTTCAGGCTCTCTTACCCTTACATATGTAGTTTTCCTCCTATTAGTTTATTCAACAACTTGAATATGAAGAAGTAAGCCCTTATGAAGCTAGGATCAATCAAATAGTTTAATTGGATGAAGAAATCAGGGAATCCCATCAAAGGAATTTTGAATTCAGAGAAATACTTAAGTAATTTTTTTATAAAAAGAAGATGTTAAGATCTTTCGATGTTGCAGATTTGGTATTACTTTGGGATAGCAGGAATAAGTACAAAGGAAAACATGGAAAGTTTGACACATTATGGATGGTCCCATTTTCTATCGATATAAGGATTAGTGAGCATACTTTCTTCCTAACATATTTGAATGGAGACTTGCTGGAGTTTCCTATCAATGACAGGCATCTTAAACATTTCCTTGACTGAAAATATGCAATCACGTATGAACTTTCTATAGTGTATAGTATTTTTTCTTACTTTTCATTTTTTATTTCCTTTATTCATTTTTCTATTCTATAGTGACCAGTTGCCTTGGTATCTCGGTATGTTTATGTGAAGTACATTAGTTCTATTTTACCTTTTTCATATTTCTAGTGAATCCATTACTGAATGGATTTAGGCACTTAGTTTGTTTAATGTTTATTTTGCATGGTTATTTTGGCACCCACAGGGGGTGACCATCCTCGAGTCGAAGCCAATGTTAGTGTTTGATTTAATATCACCTTTTTATCTAATGTGTTCCTTTGAAAAAAATTATTTGAGTGGTTTTCCCATGTTTAAATAATGTATGCTCGAAGATGTGATCATGTTAATGCAAATAAAATCTCGTGTTTAGGGTGTGAATCCTCTTTTTCAGTTGACGAATGTAGTACTCGTTTTTTCCCTAAAAATTCATGTAAAAAATCAATTATTTATTGGGTTCAATTTTAAAAATCCTCCTTGTATAATTTCCTCTAGAACTTCATTGAAAATTTCATATTTCATTTCGCCACCCAAAGATACGTGGCATGTTTTCATTGGTTACATTGCAGTGGGATAGAATTTCAAAGTTACATCATTTACATAATAGTTACAAAATGCAATTTTATCCCCGAGGCCTGATGAATATTCTCAATAATAAACGAGTCAACGAATGTAAAAAGGAGAAATTTTCCCTGCTCCCGAAAAAGAATATGTTTCAAAATAATATTGGAGCACAGAATTAATCCAATAGTGTATTTTTTTACACATCGATAAAGTGAAAAGTGCAATAAAAATATTTGAAGTCTGCCAAGGACATGTGTCGTGTTCTCAACAAAATTCAAAGAGGTGGGGTTTCAATTCAACTTGGTAATTTTGTACCCAATCGTGAAAATAAACAAATGCAAAAACAGGTCCAATGACTCACGTATCTCTAAGATCTAAACACGTGTCATGATACTAATGAAATTCATAAAATGGGTGCTTGGGTCAAATGTGTAAACGTGTATGAATTTGAAAATTACCCTACACTAGTTGCATTATCACCCTGATAATGGTTATCTCCAAAATTAATCAAATAATATGAATAGAAGAATAGAAAAAATTTGGATGAATGAAAGAATTTTTTTAACCTGCAGTTTGTTCTTATGCAACCTAAAAAATTAATTCTATATATTCCTCCTTTATCTCGGCCTCCAAGGTCTCCCACTCAACGAGTGCTTCCTCTAATTTTTTTGAATGTCCACAACAATTGAATCTAGTTCATCCTACACAATATCTCCTTTCTCAGTTTGTAAGACCAACACAATGATGGACATTGTAGTCATCCTTCCCTCTAGAAAAACCATCTTCCACACAATGAGTTTCCCAAGCTCCTCTAGCCGATCCTTGTGTGGTTCTTGGGCTACTTCCAGGGACTCATGCTCTTGTTTAACCATTGATAATCTTTATGTGTGGCCCAATGTGTCATCCTTCATCAATTTCAAGACTTCATTATTCTCCTTCATGGTTTTTATTTTTATGAATGCCTCTGGAGCTATACAAATATTCAAGGCTTGGTCTTGCTTCTTTAGTTCTTCCTGCAGTGCTTGCAGCAGTCCTTCATATGATGTAATATTCCACATCAATGAATTCATTTTCTTGCTCTACATCTTGTGCTGGAACCTTTGGCACTAGCGTGTGGAGAGGTTTATCTTCAAGCACTAAGTCTACCAATGTACTTACATAATGTATTTCCAAAGGAAACATCTTTAGTACATTTGGATCTAAGTGTAGCCTAGCCTTCATGAAATTATCACCAATTTCCTCTGTGATGCTGATAAATATAACATTATTCTTCTTTGCTAAGTCTCTTTCCTACATTAGGCATGTTATCTCCTCATCCTTAGTTTTGATCTCTTCCCTTAGCACCCTAATTGTGGTAGATTTGTCCATATTCCACCGTGCCACCTCTGTCAAGACTTTTACCAATGCATTACTCACTTGTTCATCTGACATAATAGTAGGATTTAGTGTTATGTGTCTAGAATGAGGTTTATTTTTCAACCTCCTCGATATGCATGAATCCTCACACAGATCAAAATATAGTTCATCCATGTGTGTGTACATCGACCATGATAATTATTTCCTTTTGCGCATTGTTGCCATATCTTCATCCATTCATTCCCAGCCATATAAATCCTTTAATGTTAGTGTGCTCTAGAAATGGATGTGGACAATGTTACCTATGTCCTTATCATAACCCATGGCTGGTGGAATGTGCTTCCCACTTTTTCTTCTTGACCTAGACTACTTAGGAACTTGAGGTTTCAAATTTGGGACTTGTGTTTCCATGTCCTAAGTAGTCTCGGTTGTTGTCTCATATGTTCATTTTTCTTCCTCTTCTCCATCCTTCATGTATTCATCTTTTTTTCCTTCTATATTCCTTGGATATGTAGGAGAATAGGGTGTGCTTTCCTCAGACTCTTTGAATTCCTTATTCAAATTTAATTTCCTTCTCCTTTTCTTGGTTGTCTCCTTCTGTGGAGAGAATCGGGGTGACCTATAAACCATTTGCGAACTAGTACCTCGGGTCCTTGTTCTCCTAAAAACTCTCTTGAATCGGTTCTCTCCTTGGAAAAAATTCAATTCCTCATCATCCCCCTCTTGTGTCATAGGTGGCGTACATGCACCCTTAGCTTCATCCTTGATCATAGGATGTTATCTACCTCTATGTTCTAAACCACCACTATCTTCACACTCATTGTCCTCATTATCTACTTCAATTGTCTATGTGGTCTTAGGAAATTGAATGGTCTCCATGGTATGCTTACCCTTCGGTGATTTGGGGAGTGTGAACTCATCTTCCACATACTTGTTTTCTAGCTTTGGCTTTAGTTGGAGGTACACAAGTGTTGCTCCAATGTCCCCAACAACCAAACTTAATGTCTTTACACTCAACACATCTAAGATGAGCCTTTTAATATATGCATTATGTCTTGGATATACATACTTCTTCCTCAATGTGTGGTAGTCGCAGTCTACCTTGTCTGCATTGAATGTTAATTGACACGTGTTTGAGAACGTATGAAATAGTTCCTAAAAGTACCTTGCTGTGAAGGCATACCAAATTTTGTATCATGGGATCCAAACCCCATACTTCATTACAAATCGTGGGATGAAAAAATGTTGGTATATGGAAAACTGAACTTCCTTACCCACCACCGATGGTAAATCCTTTGGGAATGGCCACTCTTCTTCCAACGCCACACGGAGACTATCATGCCACTTATCAGCATTTTGCTTGAATTTTTCCATCATCACACCTTTACACAAGTACTTTCTGAATCATTATGTAGGTGAATTTTTCTCCATAGGATACTCCCAAACCTTCTCCTTTTGTCCATCTAACACCCCGATCTCCAGGAATACCATAGACAATAGAGCAACCCCAAAACTAATCTTTCCTCCTGAACTTGCTTCTTCAACAATAGTTTCTATAATGTAACATGAAATGTTTTTGATCACTCCTTCAGACATCCTTTTAGCAATGTGCACCCCCATGGTGTTCACTTGTGAGCACATCTCTTGGTCATTTAATTTTGTCATAAGGTGCGCAGCTGCCTGCACAACTGGTTACTTTTTCATCTTGTCTATGTCAAATTTGTGTGGACCCTTTGCGTACCCCATCTCCTTCCTAATCTCAAGAATTACGGCCTTATCCTTTAAGTCATCCTTAGGGTCTTCACATGTAGCCTTCAACCCTATGACTATGGAGATCAACGTGGCTGAAATGCTTACTCTGCATCCTACAAAATAGAAGTCTTCATGTACTCTACTCATGAGCCATTGGTACAAGGGCTCATATTTTCCAAAGTAGGGGAGCTTGTATAACTGATATACTCCAATCTTCTTCAATAAATTCTCCCCAACGTCATCATAGATCAGCATGTCCTTCACTGTGCTTATCTTTGTGTTCAATAGTGCATCTAGCTCCTTGTTTTCTATGGTATGATGGTTATACTAACTTATCTTTCTTCTCCGAATGTGGGAATCCCACTCCTAGCCTACTATAATCCCCTTTGGATATTGCATCTCTAAAAAATTGCTCTCTGGGGTAATTTCTTCTTCCTCCCCAACCACGTTCTTCTTTCCCTTAACTTCTCCTGCAACTACCTTCTTTAGTTCCATTTCTACCTTGCAATCCTCTGAAAATACTCATCTTTTGACTTCTACAATGTGAAAATCAAACCCTAGCTAAAATATCTATTCCCTAGTAGAAATCACGTGCCCTAGCTTGGTTGTAACACATCTTCCTTGTTCAAACACTCATCATGTGGGAACATAAGCTTCTCCTTCACACAAACCTCCTTTCCACGTCTGGTTTCACACTCTTTGCACCTTAACATGATTGTTTGGCTCTTTGAACTTGGCTCTTTTCAAATTTTCTTAATCACAATGGTAAGAATGAACTCGCATCCCATGCTTACATATATTTTCAAATTTTTGATGCATTTATTCCTCCTTCATCTACCCAATGTCCTCCCATTTGTTGACCAATTTCGTTTGTTCTACGCAGTACATCTTCATGCCCTAGTTATAACCTTCTAGCACACCTTCCTATCCTTCTGTCACAAACTTCTCTTCACCATGCTTTATTGCGCTCGAGTACCTTGTCACTGTACCTTTCATTGGTAGTTGTTATGGCATCCGCTTACCTCACGTTATACTGTCCCTTCATTCATGTCCATATTTGGTCACTTTTTAGAAGCAATCCTTTGACTTGAATGGCATCCGTAGCAGCTCATTCCTCTCATTGTTTAACTCCAATAGTCTTGTACCTGGATACCAACAATCCACCCCACACTAAAAGTATGTGCAGTCCTTTGTGCATAAAAATTCTTCAAATAGTAATTAGCTTATAGTGCGTAAACAAACTTATTCCACAACACACCAACTAAATTGACAACTTATAACAACAAAAAAGGAACACATTAAGTGAATGTATAATTGAAAACCTAATGTAAATGGAAATACTACCTTGTTACAAACACCAAGAAGACTTATTTATAGTAGGGCTTCAGCCTACTCCCATTGAAATAACCAGGTAGCCGTGTTCCATCAAGTGCTTATAACTAGCAAGCACTTGTTTCAAGGATTTAAGTGATAACATACGGCCCCATCAATTGTACCTTGAGTTTTCCTAGATGGCATACAAACATTGATTCATGGAGAAGGACCATTTGTCCAATTTCAAGCTTCTTGTCCCTCATATTTCTATCAAGCCAAGCTTTTTTCCTAGCATTTTCTTACTTTTGACTCCAACATACTATGGCTCGCTGCTCATACATCTTAATTATCTTTTCAAACCATTCTTCTAAATCTTGCTCATCAGCTAGACCTCCAGCATGCGAAATATGCAAAGAAGGTAACATAAATTCCATAGGAAGAACTACTTCTGCACCTTTTATATGTTGTCCGATATGCCCAAAGTACTACAGATACTTTATCATCCTTCCTTCTAACGTCACAGATTTTTGTCAATGTCTCACTCAAAATTTTGTTGAAAGAAAGCCTCGGTAGTTCCATTTTCTTGAGGATGATAGGGTGTAGTCTTATGTTGTGCAATCATGGACTCATCCAATAAAATTCTGATTTTCTCACTAAGAAAATGTGTGCCCCTATCACTAGTCAAACTTAAAAGACATCCATACCTTGTAATAATATTTTCCCATATAAGTGAGGCTACTATAGCCATTGTACAATACTTTGTAGGTGTTGCTTCTACCCACCATGTTAGATAGTCTGTGAAATTTATGATGTAGCGTGATCTAGTTCTGTGTGTAGCTAGTGAAATAGGACCCATAAAATCTATAGCTCATTTCTCAAATAGTTCTGTGCTAGTAATAGGTCTCAGAGGCATTTCATCTCATTGACTTGGTTTTCCAAGACATTGACAATGATCACATGCCTTACAAAATTCCTTACAATCTTTATATAGGGTCTCCCACCATAATCCAACGAGTATAATCTTAAGCACAATGACATCACTAACATAATGGCCACCTACAATACCACCATGAGCCTCCTCCATAATATCCAAGTGCTCATGTTCCAATACACAATGGCACAATACCTTATCTCAGCCTAATTTGTATAAGTCACCACTGATTAACATATAAGGTGTGGCACATATAGCAAGTTGTTTCTTCTCTAAGGATTTAATTCCTTCTAGTGTCATCCTTGTTCATAGAAAGATAAAAATGTCCTCTACTTATGATTGCCCACATTAGAACCTGTATAACTGTGCATCTGACATGGTATCCTCAATTGCATGGGATTATTCTCCTGACTATATTTTTGATAGATGGTCTGGTCTAGAATTACTTTTTCTTGGTTTTACCACAAATGTGAAATCAAATTCCTAAAATAAGAGCACCCATCAACATATGCACCCTTGTAAAACATGTTTATTTACCAAATGCTTCAATGACATGTGATCTGTATAAAATATGAATGGTGTAGGGAGTAGGTACTGGTAAAATTTATGTAGCACATATATCATTAACAAATCTTCATGCTCTGTAGTTGTGTAATTTTGTTCTGTAGGAGTCATCTTTCTACTAGCAAAACAAATAGGATTATCTACAATACCTTCTCTAGGTTGAGCCAACACTGCACCAATGTCCATGCCAGAGGTATCTACATGTATATGAAATGGTTGGTCCCATGAAGGAAAACATATAATAGGCATAGTGGTAAGCTTCTCCTTCAATGTATCGAATGTGTGATTTTACTATTCTCCCAAGTAGAATGTACCTTTCTCTTTTAGTAACTCTTCTAATGGTGTGAAAATTTTTTCATATCCTTTGATAAAATTTCTGTAAAATCCTGTATGACCCAAAAACCCATGCACCTCAGTTTAACTGGTAGGCTCCCTTAGGCCTATAATGACTGCAACCTTTGTTGGATCAACCAACAAACCCTCCTTGCAGATTATGTGTCCTAAAAGTAT
This sequence comes from Taxus chinensis, assembly GCA_019776745.2. Lineage (NCBI taxonomy): Eukaryota > Viridiplantae > Streptophyta > Pinopsida > Cupressales > Taxaceae > Taxus > Taxus chinensis. Next base: position 288,395,811 of record CM034157.1, read on the forward strand.
CCCAAATGGTGTAGAAAATATGCACTTCTTGATATCCTAAGAGATACTCAATTGTATACACCATTCAAACATTAAGCATAGATTATCACACTGATCCTTAACTAATCCAAACAATGTCCAATTGTCTACATATACCTATAAGAAGTTGTGAATAAATTCCTTGAACACTTGGACAACTATGTGTGAAAATACAGTACATGAATTTTTTATACCAAAAGGAATTACCATATAGGAAACACTATCCCATTCAGTAGTAAACGTAGTCTTTTCCTAATCCTCTTGGGAAATCTGAACCTGATGATACTAAGAGAACCCATTTCTAAACGAATAGATTTCATGCTCTACAACTCCTTCTAGTATTTCCTTAGTGAATGGCGTAGGAAATGGATTAGTTACACATGCCGCATTCACTTCCCTGTAGTCCACGAATATTCTAATCCTTCCATCTTTATTGATACTGATCACCATTGGACTAACCCATTCTAACTCATCAAGGGGCTTGATAATCCCAGACTTCAACATTTTATCAATCTCTTTTTTGACCTTTTCACACAAATTGGGGTTCATCCTGTAGGGTCTCTTTCTTACTGGGTGTGCACCCTCTTTAAGTTTTATCTTCATCTATCCTAATTATTTATGCATGCCTTTAAGTTCATGGTACCCCCTAGGAAATAAATCCTGGTAATCCCTTAGTAACTCTATGATTTTTTCCACTTCAGAGTGTGACAAATAGTCTCTAATTATGGATTCCTTAGGCTCACTATTAGTTCCAATATTCAACCACTTTGTCTTCATAGGTTCATGATAGGCGCGCGTGGTCTTATCCATATTATCCAATACCTCACACCTCCCTATTGAGTGGTTTACATCCATATTATCTACTTCTTCATCATCCACTAAGTAGACCATTTTTCCTTTCTCTTTCTCAAGGCAAGCATGTTGAAGTAATGTTGCATCATCCTCTAGTTATTCATCCAGACGCATTCTTGAGTCTTCTTTATCTAATAAATCCTAAAGGGGTTCTTTATCCTTGGTACTATACCCCATAGTTAAGTGCTTGATAACTTTCAATGCTTCTTACAGTGGAGGATTTGTAGAGAAGAAGTCAAATGTCTGGGCCATTCTTGCAATTAAATTCTACCAATTTCCAATTTCTCTATGGATTTATGCATATACATACCAAGCACACACATAGCCTTGTAAAGTTAAATACAACCTGTGCACCCATAGCGAAGGTGGTAAATCTTCCTTCCCTTCCTCCCTAAGTCTCTCACACTTCTAAATGTGGTGCTGAACAGGTTGATTACTGTGATAAGTACATATTTGAGTAGGTGCATTTCTCCTGAAGAACCTAGTAGTAAGAGCAATCTAATTTCATTCCATCTGATAAGATTATCCATGTGGGCCACCCACCAGTGTGCTACTATCCCATATAGTTTATATGCTAGCATATTTCTTATTTCCAGTGGGTCTATCCATTTTTCTTCCATGGCACATAGGAATACCATGGGATCCCCTTCTCCTGTGTAATAATGTACTGAGTTGTTACCTATCCTCCTAACATAACGTGGTTTACTGCCTCTAGGAAATATGCCCTTTACTTCACACCCTAACAACTCATAAGCGTTGTGAGCCCAATTATCACAAGAAACACTTGTAACATTGCTAATAGACAATGCATCCTCCCACTAAATTAGTCCTTCTTTATTTGTTTCAATTATCTCTTGATCACGGATGACACATACATAAATCCGATTTAGATCTTCTTCACTTAAGGGCGCAACATAGGGGGTAGATTTTACATCTATTAAAGGGATAATAACTATTTCCTCTTTGTTTTCAAAACTGATATAGCCATTTTTGAACCAAAGATCAACATTATTTGCATAGCACCAATGATGACCCAATAGAGATGGGAAGCTATCTAACTCTGCCAATGCTAAAACTTTAATTTCTCTAGTAAACTTGGCTCCTTGTATGGTAATGTATGCATCTTTCAAAACTCCGATGGGAGTGGCCTTAGTCTGATTAGCCATGAATAATACATTAGAGGATGGACATAATGGGGGTTTTCCCATTTGTACCCATGCATCCAAGGTAAGAACATTGACATATGTTCTTGTATCAATCAGTATATTAATCAATAGCCACCCATCCACAACAACATTTAGATTTATTTCTTTGTCATAATCTAGGCTATGAGGGGGAAGATTCACATGTAGAATCTATTGTATAGTCTCAGTACTTGTGCATGGAGTGTTTCCTTTTAAAAAACTCCCTAACAGTGGAATGATGTTTTCCTAGCACAACATTTTACACACTTCCCTCAAGTCATATATATCAGTTTGGATCGTCTCTGATGCTTTATTTTTCTCTATCTTCCACAATTTCTCTTTTAAGTACTATATCTCACCCTGAAGATTCCTTATAGCTTCCATGGTTTCATAATAAACCTCCTTCTAATATGTATGATCTAGGTACCGTACATGAAGAACGTATTCTTTATTGATGGTATGTTTCTGCTGTAATTTTTCCCTAGCACGTGCCACCTCACCATGGTTTGTGATCTTCACTTATAGTGCCTCGTATTATGCCTCCAACTTAGGCATCCATTGATTTTCAATAGTGCATTGTATTTTAACCATCCATGTGCCTTTTTTTTCTTGTTTATGTTGCTTACTCATATGATCATACAAGTCTGGGCACTCCTCAAAGCTATGGTTCTATCTGTAGAAAGAACATGTAATATTCTAGGGACATTCACGCCTATAGTGGTCAAGAGATCCACATGTATAAAATGTTCTATAAGAAAAATCACTTCTTCCACTATGTCTTCCTCATCCTCTGAATCCACCATGGTATCCTTGAACTCTACCACAACCACCTTCAAAATGCCCTTCATTTTGATCATAGCACACCTGATTGTGATCCCAATCCTGATGCTCATTCTTTCCCTTAGAGTTATCTGAAACTATTTTCTATCATACACCAATATCTATAACATAATGGATCTATCCAATCAGTCGACTATCTTCTGTGTCATGAGTTAAGGACTTGTAGATTTTACAGTAGCTTGAAACGTTCTTCCTTATCATGCGTTGTAATAATGGGTAGTGGCTAGCATCATGGTTTAAATGGAATCTTTCACAATCCATCAACAATGTGCGTACTATTATGTGAGGAAAACTATCCTTTGTGTGACCTTCCACTTCACAATCTATGCACCAAATCCTTGTGTGTGTCTCATGTGATGAATTTTCTGATCCATCTACTTCATAATGAGAATACTATTCTATGAGGACAACTATTTTTCCATAGCTATTATTTATGCTTCTAAAAATGGGCTCACCCCAGTATCTATGCTTCCAACTACCTCAGCACGTAAGGATGCTTCAACTGCTTCATGTGGATCAATGTATGTCTTATGTGATAGTGCCCTTCTAAAAGGGGTAATCAAGCCCCTAAAAAACCATTGTGTAGGTTAGATTACATGTATGTCATAAGAAATCTTTTGTAACAGTGTTTTAAACCATGCATCATACTCTCTAACGCTTTTAGTAGTTCCTTGCTTAATATCCTTGAGTGCACTTATACTCTTCTTTTCAAACTCATGGATATGAAACTCTTTAATAAATACATCCTTTAAAGTTGTATAATCTACACAAGTCTGATCAACGTCAAAATTTCTATACTAGCTATGTGTGTGCCCTTGTAACGTAGTAGTAAATTGGCTTGCCCTACGCTCAGAAGTAATGATTCATTTTGTGCACCACAATATTTCACACATTTGCACATGTTCAAAAACATCTTCTATGCCAATATAATCTTGAAGATGAAGAGACATTTCCATGTAAATATTATGGGGTTGGTGTAGACCTTACCCCACCTGATCCAGAACCTCCATGTGTTTCCACCTGAACCAGATCCACCTGAACCAGAGCTACCTATGCCTCGTAATCCTGAAACTATAGCTGGGGTTAGACTAGAAGATGTACTTCCCTATGCCCTAATAGTAGAATTGAGTTGTACCTTGATAGTCTGTGAAGTGTTACTACTCCTAGAAGTTAATCTGATAATTGATGCGCTTGTATTTTTTGCTGATGATACACCTAAAAAGGTACTCCCATATAACAACAAATCTATTTGTGCTTCCATCATTGTGCCTCTTATAAGACTAACTCCTACTATCATACTACTTGAACTAGTGTGTTGACTACTTGTTGTACTGGATTCTGGAAAACCAAATGTAAGGGAAAGGTTACTAGGTGAATTCAGATGTGCGCCCATAGTCCAGGTAGTCTTTGCTGGTGCACTTTTTTGTGAGGCCAAGGAAGGATCCCTTTCATGCTTTCCAAGATGGGGGAGTTCATGATGCTCTGGCTCCACATCTTCTACGTGATCTTCAAATCCTTCACGATCCATCTCTCTCCTCAACACCATACTTTTAATAATGCTATGTTGCTTCTCTATCTCCCTCTCACATGCCTCATTATACTTAATCCACCTTTCCTCTCTCTTCCTTTATGTCGCTAGGTCTTCCATCATTTCACAATTGCAATCCTGCTCGTAGTCCCGCATGGTGAGGGTTTAGTTAGCCATTGGTTTACTCCTCTAGATTCAAAGTTACCATCAGGATCTTGATCACCAGTGGAATACCTTATAGGTAAGCTCCCCTTAGATATCGTAAGAAATGGAATTCATACCTCTGGAAATGAATAGTGGAAATTGAGTACTCCAAGATATATCTATTCAAAACACCACATAACCATGTATCCACAGCTCGATTCCAAGTTAGATCAGCATCATAAAGGTCATGGAATTCTTCTTGCATCTAGACAAGTGTGCGATAACTCCAATTCTACTTAGATGCATAAGCAATTAGCCACTCGTATAATTCTACTTAAAATATAGTGAAAAATATCTCATATAAACTTTCATATATATTTTGTTCCACCCACACGTGTGTGTTAAACTCAGATCCAGTGCTAAACTAACGTGCATATTCTTCTTCCAGATCATGTATCCATTCTTCAACACTTGTTAAGGTCAATCAGTATGTCTTCATCATGAACCATCCTAAAAACAAATGAAATGTAACACCCTGAACTATTGTTACTACCTCCTAAGCATTCAAGTGTTGATATATGATTTCTTCTGTAAAAGGATGTGTTCCTTTGATTGTGAAGTCATGCTTGATATGGATTGTATCTTCTTTGCTCTTGAAGATCTTTGACTGAGTCAGGATATGCTTGGACTCTTTTATTTCTTTCATTTTTAGCACCTGAGTTCAATTTGATTTTGAAAGGAATTGTGGATTTATCCATCTTTATGACTCAGCCTTGGATCAGTTGCATTGATCCAAGAGATGTTTTAAGTTTATTCTGGATGAACAAAAATTATAGACCTTACGAAAGTTGCAAGGTCTGAATGTGTTGAATAAGCAATTCCGGAGTCTAACTCAGGTTGATCGTGTTAAATGAATTGGTTCCTGATATCGTAATATCAGGAAGGCCTAGACCTTGAGCCAGGTAATAAATTCTGGTGTATACTGCAAGCTTTTTATCAATGCCGGATAGAATCCATTTTGGGAATGTTATACCCTGTTGGTTCTTATACTGAACGATCCTACTTGTGAGACCTAGAATGGATTCGTTAAGGTTAATAACCTTAACCTAAACTATAACCTATGGGTTGAATTATTGCTAATCTAACCTAGCCCTAAACTATAGGTTTAATGCTCCTAAGGTTAGCTACCTAGCACTATGGAAGTAAGACTAAAGTATTACCTTGTGATTTAACCTATGTTTCTAACCTAACTAATGATCATGGATAAAGGAGGACCTATGAAGGGGTGCGAGTCATGGGCGGTGGTTTCCATGACATTAAATGAAGTGGATAAGCATGAAGGACAAGGGATTTGGCAGAGGTTATAAACATCTATTGAGACCTGACGTGGCAGTATCACCAAATTTGGGAATGGTTGTTTGTGTTCAATTGGCAATCACCAACTTTGGCGGTCGGTGGCAATGGAGATTAGGTGGGAATCTTGGAGTTAATGTCATTGATGAACTTTGGTTCCCGAGCACGGATTTCTTGGGAAGGCATGCAAATGGAAAACTAGTTGGTTGTTTGGTTTTCCATACGCTCTGGTTTTCTCTCTGTTTGATCACTGGTTCTTTGAACCAGTCTACTTTGTGTTGCATGGCAACTATGAGAATATCTAGCTCTTTTCTCTGTCGGGGAAAGTTTATAAGACATGAGGGTAACAAATTATTGTTGCTGAATCTATCGTGGAAGAAGAGGAGAAGGCGCGAGCACATTCAGAGGTCTTCTTCAGATTTTTAAGTGACATTACCAGGCATGTTAGGCCCTGACTTTTAAAAATCTTGCTTTACTCCAAATGCTTTCATTAAAACAACTCTGTTCAGGTGATTTCAGTTCAGTTGGTTTGAAGCAATGTTTTGGTTCTTCTTTTCCTATGGAATTAGGAATCTCGGGTTATTCGATGACTTTGTTGGAATGTTACTGTATTTATTCTTCCTTTTGGATTCATTTCGATTAAAGACCGGCTGTGCTTTTATTGTTGTTGAATCCTGTTGAATCTTGCTGTGAATACTTGAAGTTTCTTCTGTTTGGAATGCTTGCTGTGATTATACTACTTGAATGCGACTATTGTAGAGGTCCTTACTGTGTTTGCAATTTTGGGTTAGAATCTGTTGAAAGTTGCAAGGATTATATACGAAAATGACTCAGTGTGAGTCCTTTGTAATGTTTCGTATGTTTTCGACTTCTGTCTGAAACTTGGTTAGCATGATATTGTGGAGTCCTTGTAATGGATAATTTATGTTTTAACTTCTGTGAAGTTTAGTCAGTGAATACTTTTTAGCATGGTATTGACTCAGTGGAGTCCTTGAAATGTATCTTGTATTTCAACTTCTGTTGATGAGTTTTTCAGTGAATACTTTTTAGCATGATATTGTTGGAATTTTTGAAATGGATAGTATGTTTCGACTTCTGTAGAACTGTTTTAGTTGAGAATACTATATGGTTTCGACTCCTTTTGAGTCCTTGAAACGTAACTTATGTTTTTAACTTCTGTAGAAGTTTTGTTGTGCATACTGTTGGAATCCTTGAAATGGATAGTATGTTATCGACTTCTGTAGGAAGACTCTGTTGGGAGTCCTTGTTGTGGATACTCATTGGTTTTGAGTCTGTTGGAGTCCTTGATATGATGCGAGTTGGCACGATTCTTGATTTAAGTCCTCGTTGTGCATGCATATCGTGCAGACTCTTTCTTAACATTGTTGTGTTATATTCAGTTCGCTTCTGTGGAATTAAAGGATGGGTTTTCTTTACAAACTTGACTCTGTTTGAGACCCTGTTGTATTTCATAGTATCTCGACTTTGGATGAAACTTTGAGGAAATTATTGATATGGAATTCGGCTTCTGTGAAGACCTTGTTGTGATTATTTTTCTTGAAATTGGCTTCTAATATAGGTCCTTGCTGTATAATCATAGGGATTTGTTTAAGTTGAATGAAGTTGTGCATGTTTGTGTTTCGACTCAGTGTGAATGTCAATGTATTTGCATATGGAAATGTCATTTGTTTTTTAATGTTATCTTGTCTCGAGTTTGACTGAAACAAAGAGCTCTTAGCTGTACCATGTCAGGCGATGGCGTTGGGTATTTTCATGTTGAAGAATGATATGGAAAAGATTTGTTGAATTCTTTCATGGTTGGATTATTTTTCTTTTGCTTTGTCGCGAGAGCTCTTGTAATGCTTAATAGCTACAGGTGATTTTTATTAATGAATTTAGATGAAACTGTAGTTTCTTCTTGTGATCTCGACTGTTTTAAATTACATGCGTAAAAGTAATTGCGTTATTTTAGAGGAGTCGGTACAGTCCAGAACATGATTGAAATGGGAATCTGATTGACTCTGTTTCCTTCTCCTGAGCTGTAAATTATATGTTGATGTGTAATAAGAGGAATAAGAAAATACTCTCTCTCTCCTAGTCTGGAAACTTTATGTGCTTTCTCCTTGTATCCTTATGCGATCTCTACGGTAAGGGCATAACAAGAATAGACTGTGGTATTGTATGGAGAGACTGGTATAAAATGTGTGTTGCTGTATAAGTAGGTATACTCGTCAATACCATTAAAATAATGTATGATTGAAAGGAAATTACGACAGTTGAGCTTGTTGAATGTTATAAACTACCTTTGAGTAATTGTTAGAAACATTCTTGTAGGAGTTTTGTTGTCTTTAGAATGGTTGTATTCATTTGTTCTTAGTCTCTAACATAAGAAGATGAATAGCCTGATTTATGTTTGGAATTTGAAGAAATGATTTCATTTAAACAGGTTGTTTAATGAGAACAATTGGTGGATTGCAATTGTTTTAAGAATTAGTGCTTATCATGCTCAGTTCACCGAACTGACCCGTGTTGACAATTTTTGCAGATGGTTGCCGTAAGTGGTAAAGGCATGCAAATCTGATATGATGTTCAGATTGTTTAATTTGGTTTTATGATGAATTCCAACTTGATTCTCTAAATGTACTACTTGAAGAAAGATGTTCTTTTGCTGTTGAGTATTGTATCAAATATGTTTAATGCATAAAATGTATTTGATTAGCTTAGAAATGAATGAAATGAGGTATTTGTTACTTATGTGTTTGCATTCGTATCTTGATGGATTGAACTTCTTCGGTTCGAATGATTTTAAGAGCATTGTTATTATTGTATACCTTGGAGACATTTGGGATTCTCTAAGTAAGCTTTGCAAAGATTATGTGACTGAATACTTGTGAATGTTTAGTAGTTTCTGTTATGTTCTATCTAAAGCTAAATTGGAATTTAGATCACTGTCTTTCGAGAAGCTAAGGTTAAAATAAACCTCAACAGGAAGCTGAACGGGCTGAATAAATTATTACTCCCTAATCTTGATCTAAGTCAAGACAACGCCTTAATTTGATTTTAAATCACTATATCTTAATACTAATAAGTAAGATATATTTCAGTTATGAGATCTGATATAAACCTAAAAGGGTATGGTTAGCAACCTTATGAGAGGATTTAGGGCTATTGCCCAATTTCGTTGATTTAGATTACTGTTTTTCAATGAACTCCTTGATGAGACCTCAAATCTTAATAACTTCTCTTTGTGAAATGGGTCTTAATAAGAAAGGCAATTCTAAGGTGAGGAACCCAGGGGTTGGGAAAAGACTACCCTAAAAGGAGCGTCTTAAAGTATAACTTTAACTCAACGTAAGTAACACCTTAAAGTTAAGTAGATCTTTTCGAGGTGGATTTGAAGGTTGATGGCACAAGTCAACTGCAGGGTTGTACCTTCGAGAAGATTAGGATCTTCTCGAAGATACAACAATGCAGGTGACTTATGACGACACCCTTTGCATTGATCGTTAAGATTTACACCTTAAACTCGAACAAGTTTTTACTCTGGGACTGGTTAGGAATGTGGTCATGATATGAGGCTGCCCTGGAGACTCGGGGTACCATGACACACAGGGTTAACTAGGGTTGACCCAGTATGTCAGCATATCCCTAGTTCTTGAGAACATCCTTATATCATTGTCATATTATTAATCCGTTCCTGAGTGAATAACTTGGGACAGGGGAGGCTGACAGAAGTCAGTGTAAGACATTCTACATAACATAGGAATGGGGTGAAGGACGTATTCCAGATTGATGAGTATGCCGTCAAGGAATACGAGACATAAGCAGTATGTTTCAAATCTTTGGCCAAAGTATCGCAAGCTACTGATTGCGTTGTCCTATGTCACCTAGTCTGAGGGACGAGATGCCGATGAATAATGGTAACAATTATTCAGATAGGTTCCTTGGACAGAGCATTCTGAATCCCGGATTAGGGAAGAGAACCGCAAGAGTGATGTGTTAAAATAAAAATGCCAACTCTTTGATACTCATGAATAGATCGGTAGATTACCGAGTCATGGAATGAATAGATCGGAGGTACTCCGAGTCATCACAGCTGCATATGGTTATCTGTTATAAGAATGATTGTTATGATCTGAGAGTTCTAAATTATGTATTTAGAACTAGGATGCACCTATCTAAAAAAAAAAATTCTTGTTCTAATGTACTAAAATGGGGATGTTACATCTTGGTATCAGAGCTGAAGGTTGCAGCTCTTGGACCTATTGTGTCCATAATCTGATAAAAACCTGAATTTTCTTGTAACAGAAAATGGTTAGAACAAGGGGGAACGTTGCGAATAATGCTCCACCTGAAGGAGGGGTGGCAACAACCCAAAAGCTTGATGAGATCCTTGCTGCCCTATTGGACACAAGAGATCGTTTGGCTGTACTTGAACAGCAAGTAATGGGAAATGAGGAGGATGATGAAGCTGGTAATAACAATCAGCAACCTCCTGAGGACAACCCTGATATGGGTGTTGATAATAACGCTGGAAATGCACCTGTCCAACCAGAAAACAAAAAGGCCAGGTTGGCAGCAGAACTCACTAATGATATAAAAAGGATAAGTCCACCTAAATATGATGGCACCACATTAGGAGATGGAGCTGAGAACTGGCTCAGCGAAATGGAGAAGTACTTTGCAATAAGAAACTTCTCAGAGGAAACCAAAGCTATTTGGGGAGCCTATCAGCTTTCCCACGAAGCATCTTCGTGGTGGGATAGCCGTAAAGCTGAGCTAAATATTGATGAGACCAATATTACTTGGGATCAATTTAAGGGCTATTTTAGGCAACGTTGGCTGCCACAACTTTTCTATGATCAGAAAATGACAGAATTCCAGAACTTAGCTCAAGGGAAGCTAACGGTAACTGAATACTGGGAGCGGTTTACAAAACTCCTCAAGTATGTACCGCAGTATCAAACTGACGAGAAGTTCAGAATATGGAAATTCATCATGGGACTGAATCCCGTGATAGGGGGAGAGGTCGATGTTCACAGTCCAACCACTATGGAAGGAGTTGTTGAAAAGGCCATAAGACAAGAACAGAAATTAAAGGCTATTTCTGCTCATAAAGAGGAAGTGCGGAAGAAGATTGCAAACCCTTCTTCAACTTCACTTGCACCCAAAAAGGGACCATGGAAAAAGTTTGGAAACAGAAGTAAGTTTCCAGGGGATAATAGTAAGAAAACAGTAGCAAATAAGCCTGCTGGAAATGTAAGGGATAATTTTGCCAAAAATTATAACAATGGGCAGAAGCCCTATGGAGGACAACGTGATAATTACAAGGCTGGAGGTAATTTTGAGCCTAAAAAGGGACCTGTAGGAGGCTGCTACAATTGTGGCAAAGACCACTACGCAAATCAGTGCCCTTTGAAGAAGGATGATCGTAATCAGCAGCATAAGATACATGCTGCAGTAGCAGACAAGCAAGCTGAAAAGCAAGTGACACCTATAGAAGTTCCGGGTAAGTTATTTGGCATACCTGTCAGTATTCTTTTTGATACAGGAGCTACTGAATGTTTTATTTCTAGTAAACTCACTTCTAAACTTAAAGAGAAAAGCTGGAAAAATAGATAAATCTTGGACTGTAATGTACGGTAATAATTATGTTCATACAGTGAGTATGTGTCTTTTTGGGGAAGTCCTTGACTTACCTAACTTTTCCACTGAAGTTGACCTCTATGTTACACCTTTGGGATCGTATGACATTGTCATCGGTGTCAATTGGTTAGCTGACCATAAAGCAAAAGTAGACTGCTATGAAAAGAATATAAAATGTTTAGATGATCGGCTGAAAGCAGCAGAGATTCAAGGTGTGAAACGGGAAATTTCAGTTAGAAAACTGTCAGCTATGCAGCTTAAAAAGGCTAAAAACAAAGGATGTACCCTTTATGCAGTAAAGATATCTGAATTTTCAGAAGAAGATGGTGATTCCATGAAATGATTTCCACTGTTGCAAAGTTTCAAGGATGTTTTTCCAGAGGAATTACCAGGTTTACCACCCAAGAGGGAATTTGACTTCACCATCGAAATCAAACCAGGAACGGAACCTATTTCCAAAGCACCTTATCGGATGACTACTACAGAGTTAGTCGAGCTTAAGGCACAATTGCAAGAAATTTTGTCTAAAGGTTTGATTAGACCAAGTGTTTCACCTTGGGGAGCGCCAGTAATATTTGTGAAAAAGAAGGATGGAACACTTAGGCTGTGTATTGATTATCGGATGTTGAACAAAGCAACAATCAAGAACAGATACCCACTTCCAAGGATCGACGATCTATTTGATCAGATGCGTGGGGCAGCGGTTTATTCTAAGATAGATCTTCGATCTGGTTATCATCAATTAAGGATTAGAGAAGAAGATATTCATAAAACAGCTTTCCGAACAAGGTACGGACATTATGAATTCACGGTTCTACCCTTTGGATTAACTAATGCACCCGCAACTTTTATGAACTTAATCAATAATATCTTTCAAGAATATTTGGACAAGTTTGTACTTGTATTCTTGGACGATATTCTCATTTATTCTAAAAGTGTTGAAGAGCACAATGAGCATTTGAAGATAGTTTTGGGAATTTTGAGAAAAAGAAAGTTGTATGGTAAATTATCCAAATGTTCTTTCTTTGATACAGAAGTTCACTATTTGGGTCATGTCATTAGTAAAGAAGGAATTGCTGTAGATCCTTCAAAAATAGTGGCAATAACTGAGTGGCCTGCACCAAAGAATGTGCACGAAGTAAGAAGCTTCATGGGTCTTGCTGGTTATTATAGAAAATTTGTTAAGGATTTTTCTAAAGTGGCTGCACCGATAACTTCATTGCAGAAGAAGGATAAGAAATTTATTTGGAATGATAAGTGCGAAACTGCTTTCAAAAGTCTAAAAATCCAGTTGACTTCCGCACCTATATTAGCTGTACCAGACCCTAATGGGAGCTTTACTGTTGTAACGGATGCTTCTGGGGAAGGCCTTGGAGGTGTTTTGTTACAAAATGATCAAGTCATAGCATATGAAAGTAGAAAACTTAAGTTACATGAGCTGAATTATGCTCCTCATGATTTGGAGCTTGCTGCCATTGTTCATGCGCTTCAAGTCTGGAGACACTATTTACTTGGGAAACCTTTTGAGTTGAAAACTGATCACTTAGGACTGAAATATATTTTCACTCAGCCTAATCTAAATGCCAGACAGAGAAGGTGGTTAGAGTTTTTATCTCAATATGATTTTGATATTAGCTACATCAAAGGGAAAGAGAATAGGGTAGCAGATGCTCTAAGTCGTAGGAAGCACATTTCTGCTCTTATAACATTAAGAACTCAGTTTAAGGATGAGGTAAAAAGTGCCTCAGAATCTGATATATACTTTCAGCAAGTAAAAGCAGCGCTTGCTGCAGAACCTAATGATGAAAGGTATAAAGGTTTTCATTTTGATAATGAAGGAATCTTACGTTATGAAAACAGGGTATACGTACCTATGCTGAACGATTTGAGAAAGAAGTTGTTAGTTGAATTTCATAATTCACCCTTCTCTGGACACCCGGGTATCACAAAAATGCTCGCTGATCTAAAACAACAATACTTTTGGAAAGGTATGAAAAAGGATGTTATTGATTTTGTGACTCATTGTTTGGAATGTCAGCGGGTTAAGGCAGAACACATGCACCCTGCTGGACTATTATATCCCCATAGCATACCGCAGTACAAATGGCAAGTAATAAGCATGGACTTTGTACAAGGGTTACCTATGTCCAGGAATAAACATGATGTTATCCTGGTAGTTGTAGATAAACTAACTAAGGTAGCTCATTTCATCGCTGGAAATCTAAAGGATGATTCACCAGTGTTGGCCAAAAGATTCGTGCACGAAATTTTCAGGTTACATGGTGTACCGGAATTGATTATATCTGACAGGGATCCTAGAATGACGTCAAGATTTTGGCAAACGCTTAATACAGCTCTTGGAATGAAACTAAACTTCAGTTCTGCATATCATCCGGAAACGGATGGACAAACCGAGAGAGTAAATCAAGTGTTGGAAGATATGTTGCGAATGTATTGCATGGATCAACAGTATAAATGGGAAGAGTATCTTCCACTAGTTGAATTCACATACAACAACACTTATCACTCATCTCTTAAAATGGCACCTTTTGAAGCACTTTATGGAAGAAAGTGCAGAACCCCTGTTAGTTGGGATAGTATTGAGGATAGAGTGGTAATTGGACCAGAGATCCTCACTGAAATGGAACAGCAAGTTAAGTTGATTCGTGAACGATTAAAGGAAGCAGCAGATAGGCAGAAGAGCTATGCTGACCTTAAGCGGGTTGATCGAAGGTTTGAGCTTGGTGAGAAGGTTTTTCTTCGTGTTAAACCCAGAAAGAGTTCTATAACTTTTGGCAAGGCTGCCAAGTTGTCACCTCGTTACGTGGGACCTTTCGAAATTGTCGAAATAATCAATCCTGTAGCTTATCGATTAGCATTACCACCTGCTTTGTCTCGCATGCATGATGTTTTCCATATTTCTTTGCTTAAGAAATACGTTTCAGATTTGTCACATGTCTTAAATTGGAATTCCTTGCAGGTCCAAGACCCAGGAATAATCATGGTTAAACCCACACGAGTGCTGGAAACTCGCCAATTGCATTTGAGAAATCATGAAATACAGCAATGTAAGGTCCAGTGGGACCAGTTTAACGAAGAAAGTGCAACTTGGGAAAATCTGGAAGAGATGAAAATTGCTTTTCCTTTTCTTTTTCAACAGAATGAAATCTGTTGACAAAACATTTTTTTTTATGAACTTATCTTTTTCATGTCTATATGAAAGCCAGATTGAGGCAAACATTATTCAGGCTGAATAAAATGTATCGTGACATTGATTTCTGGAACTATTCAAGTTGGAAATAGTCTTATTGTATTGTGAACTAATAAATTGGTTGACCTGAAGGTAAATCAAATATGTAATCATCGGGATGATGAATCTTTTAGGAGGGAAGCATGTAACACCCTGAACTATTGTTACTTCCTCCTAAGCATTCAAGTGTTGATATATGATTTCTTCTGTATAAGGATGTGTTCCTTTGATTGTGAAGTCATGCTTGATATGGATTGTATCTTCTTTGCTCTTGAAGATCTTTGACTGAGTCAGGATATGCTTGGACTCTTTTATTTCTTTCATTTTTAGCACCTGAGTTCAATTTGATTTCGAAAGGAATTGTGGATTTATCCGTCTTTATGACTCAGCCTTGGATCAGTTGCATTGATCCAAGAGATGTTTTAAGTTTATTCTGGATGAACAAAAATTATAGACCTTACGAAAGTTGCAAGGTCTGAATGTGTTGAATAAGCAATTCCGGAGTCTAACTCAGGCTGATCGTGTTAAATGAATTGGTTCCCGATATCGTAATATTAGGAAGGCCTAGACCTTAAGCTAGGTAATAAATTCTGGTGTATACTGCAAGCTTTTTATCAATGCCGGATAGAATCCATTTCGGGAATGTTATACCCTGTTGGTTCTTATACTGAACGATCCTACTTGTGAGACCTAGAATGGATTCGTTAAGGTTAATAACCTTAACCTAAACTATAACCTATGGGTTGAATTATTGCTAATCTAACCTAGCCCTAAACTATAGGTTTAATGCTCCTAAGGTTAGCTACCTAAGCACTATGGAGGTAAGACTAAAGTATTACCTAGTGATTTAACCTATGTTATAACCTAACTAATGATCATGGATGAAGGGGGACCTATGAAGGGGTGCGAGTCATGGGCGGTGGTTTCCATGGCATTAAATGGGGTGGATAAGCATGAAGGACAAGGGATTTGGTGGAGGTTGTAAACGGCTATTGAGACCTGACGTGGCAGAGTCGCCAAATTTGGGAATGGTTGTTTGTTTTCATTTGTCAATCGCCAACTTTGGCGGTCGGTGGCAATGGAGATTAGGTGGGAATCTTGGAGTTAATGTCATTGATGAACTTCGGTTCCCGAGCGCGGATTGCTTGGGAAGGCATGCAAATGGAAAACTAGTTGGTTGTTTGGTTTTCCATACGCTCCATTTTTCTCTCTGTTTGATCACTGGTTCTTCGAACCAGTCTACTTTGTGTTGCATGGCAACTATGAGATTATCTAGCTCTTTTCTCTGTCGGGGAAAGTTTATAAGACATGAGGGTAACAAATTATTGTTGCTGAATCTATCGTGGAAGAAGAGGAGAAGGCGCGAGCACATTCAGAGGTCTTCTTCGGATTTTTAAGTGACATTACCAGGCATGATAGGCCCTGACTTTTAAAAATCTTGCTTTACTCCAAATGCTTTCATTAAAACAACTCTGTTCAGGTGATTTCAGTTCAGTTGGTTTGAAGCAATGTTTTGGTTCTTCTTTTCCTGTGGAATTAGGAATCTCGGGTTATTCGAAGACTTTGTTGGAATGTTACTGTATTTATTCTTCCTTTTGGATTCATTTCGATTAAGACCTGGCTGTGCTTTTATTGTTGATTGAATCCTGTTGAATCTTGCTGTGAATTCTTGAAGTTTCTTCTGTTTGGAATGCTTGCTATGATTATACTACTTGAATGTGACTATTGTCGAGGTCCTTACTGTGTTTGCAATTTTGGGTTAGAATCTGTTGAAAGTTGCAAGGATTATATACGAAAATGACTCAGTGTGAGTCTTTGTAATGTTTCGTATGTTTCAAATTCTGTCTGAAACTTAGCATGTTTTGAATTACTTGTGGGATGTTTCGACTCTGTGAACAGTTTTAGCATGATATTAGTTGGAATTCTTGAAATTGATAGTATGTTTGAAATTCTGTTGAAGTTTTTCAGTGAATACTTTTTAGCATGATATTGTTGGAATCCTTGAAATGGATAGTATGTTTTTCGACTTAAGCTTGTAGAAGTTTAGTTGAGAATACTATATGGTTTCGACTCCTTTTGAGTCCTTGAAACGTAACTTATGTTTTTAACTTCTGTAGAATCAACTCAATGTTTTGTTGTGCATACTGTTGGAATCCTTGAAATGGATAGTATGTTATCGACTTCTGTGGAAGCTTGTTGTGGATACTCATTGGTTTTGAGTCTGTTGGAGTCCTTGATATGATGCGAGTTGGCACGATTCTTGATTTAAGTCCTCGCTGTGCATGCATATCGTACAGACTCTTTCTTAACATTGTTGTGTTATATTCAGTTCGCTTCTGTGGAATTAAAGGATGGGTTTTCTTTACAAACTTGACTCTGTTTGAGACCCTGTTGTATTTCGTAGTAGCTCGACTTCGGATGAAACTTTGAGGAAATTATTGATATGGAATTCGGCTTCTGTGAAGACCTTGTTGTGATTATTTTTCTTGAAATCAGCTTCTAATATAAGTCCTTGCTGTATAATCGTAGGGATTTGTTTCAGTTGAATGAAGTTGTGCATGTTTGTGTTTCGACTCAGTGTGAATGTCACTGTATTTGCATATGGAAATGTCATTTGTTTTTTAATGTTATCTTGTCTCGAGTTTGACTGAAACAAAGAGCTCTTAGCTGTACCATGTCAGGCGATGGCGTTGGGTATTTTCATGTTGATGAATGATATGGAAAAGATTTGTTGAGTCTTTCATGGTTGGATTATTTTTTTTGCTTTGTCACGAGAGCTCTTGTAATGCTTAATAGCTACAGGTGATTTTTATTAATGAATTTAGATGAAACTGTAGTTTCTTCTTGTGATCTCGACTATTTTAAATTGCATGCGTAAAAGTAATTGCGTTATTTTAGAGGAGTCGGTACAGTCCAGAACATGATTGAAATGGGAATCTGATTGACTCTGTTTCCTTCTCCTGAGCTGTAAATTATATGTTGATGTGTAATAAGAGGAATAAGAAAATACTCTCTCTCTCCTAGTCTGGAAACTTTATGTGCTTTCTCCTTGTATCCTTATGCGATCTCTATGGTAAGGGCATAACAAGAATAGACTGTGGTATTGTATGGAGAGACTGGTATAAAATGTGTGTTGCTGTATAAGTAGGTATACTTGTCAATACCATTAAAATAATGTATGATTGAAAGAAAATTACGACAGTTGAGCTTGTTGAATGTTATAAACTGCCTTTGAGTAATTGTTAGAAACATTCTTGTAGGAGTTTTGTTGTCTTTAGAATGGTTGTATTCATTTGTTCTTAGTCTCTAATATAAGAAGATGAATAGCCTGATTTATGTTTGGAATTTGAAGAAATGATTTCATTTAAACAGGTTGTTTAATGAGAACAATTGGTGGATTGCAATTGTTTTAAGAATTAGTGCTTATCATGCTCAGTTCACCGAACTGACCCGTGTTGACAATTTTTGCAGATGGTTGCCGTAAGTGGTAAAGGCACACAGATCTGATATGATGTTCAGATTGTTTAATTTGGTTTTATGATGAATTCCAACTTGATTCTCTAAATGTACTACTTGAAGAAAGATGTTCTTTTGCTGTTGAGTATTGTATCAAATATGTTGAATGCATAAAATGTATTTGATTAGCTTAGAAATGAATGAAATGAGGTATTTGTTACTTATGTGTTTGCATTCGTATCTTGATGGATTGAACTTCTTCGGTTTGAATGATTTTAAGAGCATTGTTATTATTGTATACCTTGGAGACATTTGGGATTCTCTAAGTAAGCTTTGCAAAGATTATGTGACTGAATACTTGTGAATGTTTAGTAGTTCTGTTATGTTCTATCTAAAGCTAAATTGGAATTTAGATCACTGTCTTTTGAGAAGCTAAGGTTAAAATAAACCTCAACAGGAAGCTGAACGGGAAGAATAAATTATTACTTCCTAATCTTGATCTAAGTCAAGACAACGTTTAATTTGATTTTAAATCACTATATCTTAATACTAATAAGTAAGATATATTTCAGTTATGAGAATCTGATATAAACCTAAAAGGGTATGGTTAGCAACCTTATGAGAAGATTTAGGGCTATTGCCCAATTTCGTTGATTTAGATACTGTTGTGTTCAATGAACTCCTTGATGAGACCTCAAATCTTATTAACTTCTCTTTGTGAAATGGGTCTTAATAAGAAAGGAAATTATAAGGTGAGGAACCCAGGGGTTGGGAAAAGACTACCCTAAAAGGAGCATCTTAAAGTATAACTTTAACTCAACGTAAGTAACACCTTAAAGTTAAGTAGATCTTTTCGAGGTGGATTTGAAGGTTGATGGCACAAGTCAACTGCAGGGTTGTACCTTCGAGAAGATTAGGATCTTCTCGAAGATACAACAATGCAGGTGACTTATGGTGACACCCTTTGCATTGATCGTTAAGATTTACACCTTAAACTCGAACAAGTTTTTACTCCGGGACTGGTTAGGAATGTGGTCATGATATGAGGCTTCCCTGGAGACTCGGGGTACCTTGACACATAGGGTTAACTAGGGTTGACCCAGTATGTCAGCGTATCCCTAGTTCTTGAGAACATCCTTATATCATTGTCATATTATTAATCCATTCCTGAGTGAATAACTTGGGATAGGGGAGGCTGACAGAAGTCAGTGTAAGACATTCTACATAACATAGGAATGGGGTGAAGGACGTATTCTAGATTGATGAGTATGTCATCAAGGAATACGAGACATAAGCAGTATGTTTCAAATATTTGGCCAAAGTATCGCAAGTTGCTGATTGCGTTGTCCTATGTCACCTAGTTTGAGGGACGAGATGCCGATGAATAATGGTAACAATTATTCAGATAGGTTCCTTGGACAGAGCATTCTGAATCCTGGATTAGGGAAGAGAACTGCAAGAGTGATGTGTTCAAATAAAAATGCCAACTCTTTGATACTCATGAATAGATCAGTAGATTACTGAGTCATGGAATGAATAGATCGGAGGTACTCCGAGTCATCACAGCTGCATATGATTATTTGTTATGAGAATGATTGTTATGATCTGAGAGTTCTAAATTATGTATTTAGAACTAGAATTCTTTTATCAAATAAAATAAAATAAAATTCTTGTTCTAATGTACTAGAATGGGGACGTTACATGAAAAGGAGGTCTTGGCAATGAAACCAATGATGTTGCATAGAATTCAGTAATACAAGACCAATAAGACCCTAGATGCACTAACACATCACTCAACCTAGATTGAGATCTCACCCGAAGTGCAAAAAGGTACCAAGTCCCTCTTTAGGGTTGTTGTTGCAAGATGTTAGCATGATGAAAACTTAACACATGTATTTCCATTAATATTACATCATTCTACAAAGCACGTCAGATATATACCTAAGGGAGAATAGAATTAAGTATTAACCATGATGAAATCAAGAACATATTAGATTCAGATACACAAAAAACTAACACTTAAATTTAGCCAATATCCTTCATTATATTAAATGCAATAAGTATACAGAAGCTTCATTACAATAATAGTAGTATACGCTCATGCATGTAATAGATTTAGCAGCATAATCTCACTATATCTCCATGTATGCATGTATATCTATTACAAAATTTACTACATACTTATAAGGGTGGGAAATTTCCCTTCACCACCTATCTAATCCCAAAATAGGTCACATGTTGTTACTAGCCATGCACTATTACAAAAATATCCACACTTGGAAGTGTGTTAACAATAGACTACTAGTAGTTAACTGATAGTAGTAGATATATTTTCAACATGTGTCCATGCTAGCCAATTCGTATCTAATCCTCCAAAAATATCCAATGAATGACGTGCAAGTCTCCAATGAGTTTGAATGTTCCACACACTATTATCCAAAATAAGCCCCTTGCCTATTTTTTAGCTAAACCCCCTTCATTCTTTCCTCCCTTGTGCATCAGTCAGAATTTTTTTATCTTTCAAGAACTCAAAACATTCTATAAATTTCACCATTGGATAGATCTCCTTCTCAGCTTTCCAGAAAGGTAAATTTTTCCTCCTAACTCCATGTATTTTTGAAGTTATGACTCAGTGGAGTTTTTGTGGGACATTTTCCCTAGACAAGTTCCGCCAGCCAATCAGGGAGTGCCATGTCAGCAAAGGGATAGTAGAAGGTGAGCAAAACTTGGAGAATTTTTCGAAGTTTTTGGCAGGAGCAAAAAGGAGAAATTTTGGCCTGTAGGCCCACCAATGAATAGGATTGTGCCACGTGTCACTGGGGCGTCAGTGGTCGGAGGTGTGAAGGGATTTTTTCCTTTTCACCCAAGTTTGAAAATTTTCAAAAGGAGAACCCGCCCCCCCAAAACCCGAGCCAATAGGAGGAGGCTACATGTCCCACGAGGCCCATCGGGGTATCAGAAGCGATGAGAAGGAGTTGGAAAAATTTTCCCAAAGGTTAGCGTACAAAGAAATTTATTGGCCCTTCAGGCCTACCAACTAATTGAAAGACCTGCCATGTGTCCTCGGGTACTAATGGAGCACAGGAGAAAGTTGGAAATTTTTTCCCAAAGCAAAATCAGAGGAAAACACTAAAAGGAAAGCCTGCCCCCCAAAGCCTCGAGCTAGTAAAATCATGCCACGTGTCGACATGTGGCGGTAAAAAACATATAAGGGACAGGCCTGCAGAGAAAAATGAAGCATGGAAGGCCTGCATGTCCAATAACATCATGCCACATGTCTGAGTTCTGTAAGGAAGATGGGTCAATAGCGGTGGAAAATTTGAGAGCAGATTCTCGTGACAAATCACAGCATGACACTTGGCCTCAAAGTCATTCAGCCGGTAGAGAATTTTTGGAAATTTTTCCAAAGGCCAAAAAAATGGAAAATGAAATAGGAAGGAGATCCCGCAACCAATCAAAACATGCTGCACGTTGAACCAAGATGACGTGGGGCACAGAGATTTTTGGGGAAATTTTCTTACATGCAAAAAGGTGGGAAAATTTCAAATTTTTGTCCCGCTAACCCGTTTTCGGCTCTGTTTTCCCCTAAATGTTTAGTGGGGCATACATTTCGATTCTATAGCTCAGTTTTTCACATTCTTTATGTCATTGGAAAGCTGGTAAAATTCCCTACATGATTCCAGGCTCAATTTTGTGTTTGGATGGAGTTTTGGAGGGAGAAAATTTGAAAATACCTTTGGCACGTGGAAATAGACAAAAATGACATTTCAACCACCATTTTTAAATGAAGGAATGGCTAGCATTCTCTCCCAACATGATCTAAAAATGTTAGGTAAGTGGACCTTGTGAGGAAGTTCCCATGATGTTTTTATGACCATTTAGTCAGTGGTTGAAGCATCCCCTCTCATGTTTTCCCATGTGTTTCTCTCTCTTAAGCTCGAATTTGCATTGTAAAAGCCAAAAATGGGCTCATTTTTGATATAGTTGAGACACTCTTATCTTTGCTCCTACAACTTTCCTCCTCTTCCTCATCTAGGTATATATTGTTCAAGTTAGAACCTCCCCTTTCATGCAAACTATAATGCAACCTTTTCTTTTGGCATCTTTGTAGTGTATTGTAATGCAATGTATTGGAGCTGGAATGATAATGCATGCTTTGTGGTTGAATTTTCTCAACCCTCTCATGTGTTCATGCACATGTTTCTTGATGTTTCACTACAATTTGGTCATCTGTGTATGATATGTGCTATATTCATTCTTAATAAGTCTTTGTATGTATTGGAGTAGACAGATGTTCTACTATTCCTTTGGTGCATCACCTTTATTAGACTAGGTTTCATTTTTGGATTTTCTCAACCCTGCCTCCTTGGCAAAATTTGATTAAGTTGTAGGTAAAATCCTCTACAGAATGTTATGCACACTTGAATAGAGGATTTGAGGAACCAGCGTCTAATCTAGAGGATCTTTTCTAGCTCTGTAATTCCCACACTTGTGTGAAAAGATCCAATGTTGTGTAATCACACTGGATGTTAAAATGTCAAACTAAAAATCTGATAGGACATCCAGAGGGTGCTTGCTGAGTTGTCACTAACAATTTTGGCATGCACCTGGTGGGACCCTAGAGGTCTTCATCTTCATTGCAAAAAAAATTGATGTGCATTTGCTGTAAGTTTCTTGCTTGAAAGAGCCCTTGAATTTCACATCTGGCGACTCCAAAGAAGAAGAATCAACTTGTTTTAGCAGTCTGGACTTGAAAAAATCATGAGAAGAATCTCCACAAGGTCAAGAGTTAGAGAAGAAGAAGTGTTGTTTGATTATCTAAAATTATGTCCAAGAAGAAGAAAAAGAGGGAGGAGATTTCAAAGGTATCCATCTCCACCAAACAGAACTCTATCAAATCCTCCACCTGGTAGACCTTTCATCCAATCAACAAGAGTTCTAAGGCCAATCAGAATGGCACAACACAACCCATATGTCAACTTCATTAGCAGTAGCCCACTTGCTCTCAATGTACAAAATCTAATCCCAGTTGCAGCATTGAATAACATTCCATACTTTACTGGAGAGAATCAGACCACTCCTGGTGATCATGTCAAGGATATTGCTAATATTTGTGTAATCCATGAGATTGATGAGATGCAAGTTGCTATCAAACTGCTGGTGTCTTCATTCAAAGGGAAAGATTTGCAATGGTTCAGGATCCTTGTTTCAAGCTCTATCCAAAATTGGAACCAATTATGTATAGCCCTCCATGAGTAGTTTAGAGAAAAGGGAGATAACTTGTCCCTTTTGGAACAATTGACAACTATCAAGAGAGCTCCCAATGAGTAGCTGATTGACTTCAACTTCAGATTTCAAATGACTTGGGAGAGGATTCCAATTGTAGTGAGGCCAACAGCAGAAGGTGTTTTTCTATATTACCTTACAGCTTTAAATTCTGATATTTCTATGTTAATTCAATCCATGGGAGGCAAAACTATCCCTACTGCTTATAACATTGCCATTAGGGCTGAAAATTGTCTAATTCAAGATGGTAAGCTATCTCCTAGGCCTCCAATGCCACTGTATCCAAATTTAGACAAGTCCAAGCACTAGTTAAGCACCTTATTTAGCTCATGTTCCCACTCCTAGAAATCATAGTTCGAATGAAGCTTCTACTTCATCTTCTAGTGCCTAAAATGAACTTCAAGAACTCATAAAGCAATTGTAAAATTTAGGTAATAAGCTAGATACACTCAAGAGGCAGCAAGCCCATAAGTTTTATACCTTCTTAATAGCCTCAAGATTAGCCTAATAGGCAGCCATATCAGCATCAAAGACCACCCAATCCAGCTGCAAATCAAAATCGAGCAAGGCCTCCTTCCAACAGACCATTTCAGCCCTATAATCTCAATGCTACATCTACCTCTAAAGCACTAGTGCCAATACAAAACAACATAGCTCAAGAGTATGATTGGTGTTTCCCATGCAATGAACCTCACAACCAATCTATGTGCTTCAATGGTGCTCTAAATCAAGCCTTAATGGTAACAACAACTGGTGTGGAGGGTGAAGGGAGTTAAGGAAATAACCAACACCAAGAAACATCCCAGCAATAATCAGCTCCGAACGATACCACACTTGTAAAATGGTAGGCAGAAGACTTTTGTGGCATGAATCAAACCAATCTATCAAAGTGTTGCAGCCAACACAAGGTCAAAAAGGAGAAATTTGGGTGAAGGACAGCCATTGGCTCCAAATAATCCACAACCTTCTATCACTCCACAGACTGTTGGCAAACAAAATGTAGTTTCAAACATGCAAGGACCGCCCAAACCAGCTCCTAAACCAACTCAGATGCAAGTTGTTGCTATCCATGTGCAAGGAATGAATGTGCAGGCCAAAGGGTAGTAGAGAGATGCTTCATCTCCATTCAACATCATTGATCAGATGAAGAAGACAAATGTAAACATATCAATGTGGGAATCACTATCCATCCCAGGCCAAAGAGATTTGCTACAAGATGCCATGAAGGACTGGTCAACTTCAAATCAATAGGTCCAAATGCAAGAGAAGGTACTCAAAAATGCTACCCAGCCTGAAGGGAATCATGGAGGACAACAAGGTAAAATGTTGAATCCCCCTCCATTCTATGTTTCATTGATCATTGGGGACCAATTAGTGCACAATTGCATGATTGATTCCGGGGCAAGTAGTTCAGTAATGCCCAAGCAAATTGCTGATAATTTGGGGCTCCAATATGAAATCATATCCAAAGGGGTAGTGCAATTGGATGGGACAATAGTGACAATAGTAGGAGTGATTAAAAACTTGATTCTTACTTTTCATGCATGCCCCAACATTATTGTTTTACAAGATGAATCAGTGATAGATCTTCCACCACTCTTTGCCCTATGTTTTTCAAGGGATTTCATAGCTAAGATTGGAGGTTACTTATCTACTGATTGGTCACACATGTTGTTTAGAACAAGATATGGAACCAAATCCACAATCAGATCTGAGCCTATTGCAAACTTTCACATTGAGCCTCACACTCCAAGCCAAATCAATACCAACTGTTCAACGTTTGATCAAGAAGATTATCCAAGCACTAATGAAGCTGACACCAAGGTTGGAAGCATCCCAGATTTGAATCTTGATGAATGGGTGAGCAAGGTGCATGCTTTTGATCCTTATCAAGAAATAGAAGAATCTGAGCTAGGATTCTAGTGCATGCATGAAGAAAATCAGCCTATTCCTAGCATCACCAAGCCAGACCACAAGGATGACAATGAGGTATGGCCGTTGTTCTTTGATGGATCAAGAAGTAGACAAGGTGCAGGAGGGGGAGCTATGATTTGTTTCACCTCAAGGAGTTAAGTACTATTCATCTTTTAGATTTCAGTTTGCATGTTCTAATAACACTGCTGAGTATGAAGCTTTGATACAAGGATTGCATTGGTCAATCAAGAGAGGAATAAAGAACTTGCAAGTCTTTAGTGACAGTGAGCTGATTGTCAACCAAGTTAAAGGGCAACATGCTGCCAAGAATGATCTACTCAAGTGCTACAAAAATAGGGTGTGGGACCTCATTGAAGATTTTGAGGGTTTTAGCATCAAGTCCATCCCTAGAAAAGAGAACCAAGCTGCTGACAGGCTTGCAACAGTTGGAGCAGCCTTTGATGTTGTTGAAAGCATCAAGAAAGACAAAGTACAACCAAACATTCATGTGATTGTAAGGCCTTCAGTGCCAGACAACAATGTAAGTTGGTAAGTGTTTGAAAATGATCAACAAATCATCCATTTCTTGCAAGAAGAGGCTGAGTTCTCAGCTAAAAATCAGGAAAAGTTAGAACAACAGTATGGTGATCAAGTGGTACAGCTGAGAACCAACAAACTACCAAAGGGACTTGTCACTTTGGAGTCCATTTTCAATCCTAATGATCAATTTAGGAAGGAGAAAGAAAACATCCAAGTCAAGGGAGAAGATTCAGTGCCCATCTTGGTGGAAGAAGGCAAGTCACTCCAAATTGGTAAAGTGACAACTGAGCAAGAAAGGTATGAGTTCATACATCTTTGTCAAGAATTCCCTGATGTGTTTGCTTGGAGCTATGAATATTTGAAAGGATTCAATCCCAAGTTAGCTCAACACACTATTGAATTGGACCCAAGTGCTAAACCCATCAGGAAAAAACAAAGGCCAGTCAATCCACACATGGAGCCTCTCATGAGAAAAGAATTGAATAAGTTGATAGAGTCAAGTATCATATTCCCTATCAAGCATTCTAGTTGGGTAGCCAACTTGGTTCCAGTTAGAAAGAAGAGTAGAGAGATTATATTGTGTGTTGACTTCAGAGATTTGAACAGAGCATCTCTCAAAGATCATTACCCACTTCTTTCTATGGAGCACATTTTACAAGTTGTTGCTAGATCTGAAAGGTTTTCATTGCTTGATGGCTATTCAAGGTACAATCAGATTATGGTGAAGGAAGAGGATCAGTTCAAGACAGCCTTCACAACCAAATGGGGGACCTATGCATATAGAAAAATGCCATTTGGGTTGTCCAACGCTGGAGCTACATTCCAAAGGGAAATGGACATGGCGTTTAAGGATTTGATTAACAAAATGGTGCTGATATATCTAGATGATATCACTGTTTTTTCAAAAAATGTAGCAGACCATCTCTTTCATTTGAGACAAGTGTTCCAAAGGTGCAGAAGATTTGGGGTATCGTTTGAATCCCAAAAAGTGTATTTTTCTAGCTCATGAAGGAAATCTCCTTGGCCACATTGTCTCCAAAGAAGGAATTAGTAATTGATCCAGAAAGAGTTGAAGCCATAAGAGCACTACCATTGCCAAGCCACAAGAAATCCCTCCAAAGTTTCTTGGGAAGGATAAATTTTGTTCGAAGGTTTGTCCCAAATTTTTCAGCCCCTAGTCAAGCCTATCACCAAGATGTTAAAGAAAAACATAGCTTTCAAATGGACAGACAGAGGGAAAGGAAAGTTTTGAAGCAATCAAAGAAGCTATCTCACAAGCTCCAACCCTCATTAACCTAGATTTCTCCAAGGATTTCATCCTCTATGCATTTGGAGGTGATGATACTATTTCTGCAATGTTGGTACAACAGAACAAAGACAATGATGAGCAGCCAATTGCTTTCTTCAGCCAAATCCTAGAGGACTATGAGGTGAGATATTCCTTCATTGAGAAGCATGTTCTTGTAGTGATTAGGAGCTTGAAGAAATTTAAGCATCTAGTTTCAAACAACAAGGTTCAACTGTTGGTTTCTCATGTGGGAGTTAAAGACTTCCTCCTCAATAAAGACCTAAATGAAAAGAGAGTCAGGGTGGATTACTCGTGTCATGAAATATGACATTGAGATCAAAGTCACCAAGTTGGTAAGAGGAAAAGGATTGTGTGAGAAGCTGGTCTTGAACAAACAAACGGAAGCATGCAATGAGAAAGAGGTTATTTTGGCATTGCAAGACAACCATGAACAAGGAAGCACTCAAGAAGAAAATGATAGTGTCCTCACTCCTTTCTGGACCCAAGACATAATGCACTTTCTACACATAGGCCTATGCCCTCTAGAGATGAACAAAACCAAAAGGAGACACTTCAGATTGCAGGCTGTCCCATATGCCCTTGTTGATGATGTTTTGTTCAAAAGGGATGTGAATGGAGTGCTACTGAGATGCATTGGTACAAATCAGATTCACAGAGTGTTGGAAGAGTTCCATGGTGGATCAGCTAGGGGTCATTTTGCACCAAGAGTGACATCTCTCAAGATCATGAGGGTTGGCTATTATTGGCCCAAGATTTTCAGTGACTGTTATGCATGGATCAAGAGGTGCAAGAATTGTGCATTCTTCATAGGTAAGGAGAGACTAGCCGCCCTTCCATTGCATCCAATTTCAGTTGACCAGCCATTCATGTAATGGGGTTTGGACTTCATTGGAGTCATTAACCCAAATTCAAGCCAAGGACACAAATGGATTCTAACAGTAACAGATTATTTCACCAAGTGGACTGAGGTAGTGGCACTCAAGGAAGCAAATGAATCTAGCATCCTAGACTTCTATGAAGGGATAGCAACTAGATTTGGCATACCTGCTACAATAATATCAGATAATGCATTGGAATTCATTGGGTCTAAGGTAACTGAATGGGTTTTCAAGAATGGGATCTACCTAAGCACTTCATCAAATTATTATCCTCAGGGTAATGGCCAAGCTGAATCTACAAACAAGAACTTGTTAAGGATCATCAAGAGGACTCTTGATGAAAATCAGAGGTCTTGGCATACTAAGTTGAAATCAGCCTTGTGGGCTGATAGGATAAACCCCAAGAGATCTATAAGGTAATTCTCCATTTAAACTTGTTTATGGAAGAGAGGCAATTTTTCCCATGTCACTTGAGTTACCAACATTGGAACTCATGAAGCAGTTGGAGTTATTGGAGTTTGGACCCATGGAGGTTAGGTATGCAGAATTGATGGAGCTCCAAGAAATCAGAAATCAAGCATCCCAAGCAATGGAGAAGGATCAAGCTTTGATCAAGAAGACCTTTGATAGAAAGGCCAAGGATAGATCTTTCCAAGTTGGGGATCTAGTGTTAAAATGGGATGTAGACAGAGAAAAACTAGGGAGGCATTCAAAATTTGATGCCATTTGGAGTGGCCCCTACATGGTTACGAAGTGTAAAGACAACAATGCCTTCCAATTGTCTACATTGGATGGTGAAGAATTGAAGATTCTAGTCAATGGAATCCATCTGAAGCATTTCTACTGAGGGAAATTCTCCACCTTGTACATATTAGCTTAGGTTTTCATTCCTCCAAGTGCTTATGCACATTGTTTTGTTGTAGTTTAGCTTTACTTTCCCTAAGTGCCTTCGGCACAAGCTTGTTGTCCTAGGAAATGTTTTTTTTTTGCAGGCCTTGCTCCAAATCAGATGGTGTTCTGCCCTCCTCTTCCTCCTTGCATTGTTCTAATCAATTGGGGTACCAAGTAGAGAATTTTATGACTCCATGCCCAATGGATTGCTTCAAGCAACTGGTAACTTCATCCAGCAGGCAGATTACCCCTCTGAGTCACCAAAATTCTTATCCAAAATAAGCCCCTTGCTTATTTTTCAGCTAACTCCGTCCATTCTTTCCTCCCTTGTGCCTTAGTCAGAATTTTTTATCTTTTAGGAACTCAAAACCTTCTGGAAATGGCACCATTAGATAGATCTCCTTCTCATCTTTCCAGAAAGGTAAAGTTTTTCCTCCTAACTCCATGTATTTTTGAAGTTATGACTCCGTGGAGTTTTTGTGGGAAATTTTCCCTAAACAGTGAGGCCACGTGCCAGCCAAGGGCAGAGGCGGAGTGCCACGTCAGCAAAGTGGATGGCGGAAGGTGGGAAAAACTTAGTGAGAATGTGGCCACGTGTCATAGGCGGGGAGAAGTGTTTGGTGGGGGTGCAAAGGAGAAATTTTGGCCCCATAGGCCCGCAAACGAATAGGATCGTTCCACGTGTCACCAAGGCATCAGGTGGTCGGAGGTACGGAGAGGATTTTTTCCTTTTTCACCCAAGTTTGGAAAATTTTCAAAAGGAGAAGCATGCCGCCTCCAAAAACCTGAGCAAATAGGAGGAGGCCGTGTGTCCCAAGAGGTTGTCGAGGGACCAAGACCAGTGGGAAGGAGTTGGAAAAATTTCCCAAAGGTTGGCACAAAGAAAATTCTGTCAGCCCTTGAGGCCCATTGACCAATTAAAAGACCTGCCACGTGTCCTCAGGTTAGCGAAGCGTGGGGAGAAAGTTGGGATTTTTTTTCCAAATAAAAATCAGAGGAAAATAATGAAAGGAAAGCCTGCCCCCCAAAGCCCAAGCCAGTAAAATCATGCCATGTGTCCACGTGGCGGTAAAAAATATAAGGCATGCCCGCATGGAGAAAAATGAAGCATGGAAGTCCCGCATCCAATAGGCATCATGCCACATGTCTGGTTCAGGGAAGGGTGGTCGAAGCAGCGATAAAAAATTTGAGAGTAGATGTCCATGACAAATCACAGCATGCCACGTGGGCTCAGAGTCATTCAGTCCGGCGGAGAATTTTCAGAAAATTTTCCAAAGGCCAAAATGATGGAAAATAAAAGCGGAAGAGAGCCCGTACAGCCAATTAGATCATGCCACGTGGCACCAGGATGGTGGGGCATAGAAATTTTTGGGGGAAATTTTTCCCAAATGCAAAAAGGTGGGGAAAATTTCAAATTTTCGGTCCCGCCAACCCGTTTCCCGACCCTATTTTTCCCTAAATGTTCAGGGGGGCATAACTTTCGATCCAGATCTCAGTTTTTTCATGTTCTTTATATCATTGGAAAGATAGTTAAAATATCTACATGATTCTAGAGGATAAATTTTTTGTTTTAATAGGATTTTGGAGGGATAAAATTGGAAAACGCCTCTAACACAAGGAAATAGACAAAAATGACATTTCAACCACCATTTTTAATGAAGTAAGGTTCACATTGACTCCTAGCATGGTTAAAAACATCAAGGAATGGACCTTGTAAGGAAGCCCATGCTATTTTTATGACCATTTTGTTAGTGGTTGAAAGCATCCTCTCATGTTTTCCTACGTGTTTCTCTCTCCTAAGATCAAATTTACATTGTAAAAGCCAAAAATGATCTCATTTTTGGTATAGTTGAGACATTCTATTTCTCTACAACCTCCCTTTCTCCTCTTGTCATGCAGGTGGATTTTATGGAAGTTAGAACCTCCCTCATGCAAATACTGTAATGCAACTCTTTTTTTCCTCGTGGCATCTTTGTAATGCACTGTATTGTATCAATTCTGGAGTAAATAATACATGCTCTATGGTTGAATTTTCTCAAGCCTTCTCATGTGTTTATCATGTGCATCCTCCTAATCTTTCACCGCAATTTTGGTCATCTGTGTATGATATTTTATTACATTTTCTTGTTAGTTTGTGTTTGATCTTGCAAGTAGCAGATGTTCTACTATTCCTTTGGTGCATCACCTTAATTGGACTAGGTTCATTATTTTGCATTTTTTCAACCTTGCCTCCTTGGCAAAATTTGATTAAGTTGTAGGTAAATCCTCTACAGAATGTTAT
Organism: Taxus chinensis; assembly: GCA_019776745.2. NCBI lineage: Eukaryota > Viridiplantae > Streptophyta > Pinopsida > Cupressales > Taxaceae > Taxus > Taxus chinensis. The sequence goes on from CM034157.1 coordinate 288,427,181, forward strand.
GCACACTTGAACAGAGGAGTTGAGGAACAAACCTTTAATCTAGAGGATCATTTCTAGCTTTACAATTCTAACACTTGTGTGAAAAGATCCAATGTTGTGCAATCACCTTGAATGCTAAGATATCAAACTAGAAATCTAATAGAACATCTAGAGGGTGCTGCTAATTTGCACTAACACACACTATCTCCAAAAATAGATCCTTGTCGTGAAAATGACTAAGTCCCAAACTTGTTTATGTTCCTCATGCGTGATCATTTCTGATACTTCCACACCTTTGAATGCGCTCTGTTCTCCCGCGTGAACCTTTTGTATTTTATTTACTAAGTGATAGGGTCTAAGTGACCAAAAATTATCCCAAGGCCAAACTTTGATAATAGATGGCTTGTCACCTCTGGTGAACATAAGCCTCAATTCAAATATTTTTGGATGAATTGCAAGGATGATGAGGAAGTTAGGAAGAGATATTTTTCAAGAATGAATTTAAGGTAGATGATTGACTACAAACTTTTTGTTATTCCTCAAGGAAAATAGGATGATGAAAATATTGTGAGCCAGGTATAGCTTGAACAAAATTTGGATTCAAAGGTAGTTACTCCTATTAATTGGAAGGAAGGAGAAGAAAATGATCCCTGTAGAAGAATTGTCAATGTTATGAGACATACATTGACTTGGTTGGTAACAAAGGGCATTGATTTGTCTCTCCATAATACTAAAGTATTAAATGAATTTAGAAATTTGGTTGCTTTGAAAGAAGATATCCCTTCTTTAGCAGAGGGGACTGAGACCATGAACCTATTGAATGTTGCACCTCCAGAATTATCAAGTAATATGTATACCACAGAGACAATTGACACCTGGACTATGGCTACAAGAAAGAATGGGACATCTAGGACTACTCTGATTCATAAAGTAGAAGGTATACTCCTTAAAACAACACAAAATGTGCCTATTAGATTTGTAGTACATTTTCAATCAAAAGGAAAAAGTTCAAGAAAAATAAAGGTTCATATAACATGATTTCCCTAGATTTCTAGTCTTCCTCTGAGAATGAGAAGATATTTAACAAATATTGACTCATCTCCCATAGTCCAAAGTGCCATGGAAAAATAAGTTTCATAATCCAATAATTATGAAAAATCATCAAAGATATCTAAATTTATTGTGCCTCTAGAAAATAATGTTGTGGAAAATACCCAAAGTGAAAAAAGTAGAAGAAGGGAGAATTAGAGGAAATCATTGAACCTAGTTTACATGGAACTCCACTAAAGTTTATAACTCTCAAATTTATTCAAACCACACTATTATTGTGTTATGAAGGTACTCAAGAATACCCTTTTACACTAATGATCCATCTTGCTCCATCTACAATTTCTACAGGGGTAGTGAAAGAAATCATCAGAGAAACTAGGCTACTAGTTGGGCAAGATGTTGTTGGGGTAAGCCATGAACAAAAAGGGTTAAGTGTCAAGCAACATGATAAGAAAATTGATTTTGAGACTAAATTTTCACAAGGGAAACCATTAAAAGGAGATAAAATAGTTGATGTTGATATAAATGATCTTAGGATAAGCCCTTATTTTTAGATTGATAAAGATAAAGATGAAACTATGAGAATGTCATCTGAGCAAACCATGTGATTGATATCAAGAAAAATCCAAATGTGGAGATGGAGACCGAATTTAAAGGAACTCAAATTAAAGATACAGTTCCTGCAGTAGAGAAATAAAAGGATATTCAAATGGAAATAAAGGATATGTCATTGACTGAAGTTACTCTTGCTACAAGGCCACAATTCATAAGTGAACGATAAATGATAGAAAGTGAAAAGGTCCCAATTACTAGTGTCATTAACTAGAAAACTATTAAATTTACAATCTCACAAAGTGTAAAAGGTGGAAATGTTGTTATACCAGATACACCAGTGGAGAATATATATATATATATATATATGTGTGTGTGTGTGTGTGTGTGTGTGTGTGTGTGTGTGTGTGTATATGTGTGTGTATATATATGTATATGTATATGTGTGTGTGTGTGTGTGTGTGTGTGTGTGTGTGTGTGTGTGTGTGTGTGTGTGTGTGTGTGTGTGTGTGTGTGTGTGTGTGTGTGTGTGTGAGTCAAGAATAAAGTACCCAAGCCCAACCAACTAAGGTACAAGAAACATATGATACAAAGTAAGAAGAGGTTGAGAAAGAGTCCTAAGTGATTACTTCTATCCAAGATCCTTTCATGAAGGACAAGGAAAAAGGAGAAAGTACAGGTAATGAAAAAGATATACTAAAAGAAATAGTTAAGAATGATGTCACTCCACCAAGGGATCTTGAGGGGGGAGGAATCATGTAATCTATTAAGGCAGATAAATTACTAAAGGATACAAGTATGATCTCCACTCTGCCTAAAATTTATAATGAAGATGCTAGCACACTTTTTGGTTCAGAGAGATATAAGGGTATGCGTGAACAATATACACTTGATAATGAAAAAGAAAATGGTCAACATATTCAGAGTCATGGGAAGAATGAGTAACAACCCAAAATAGTTGAAAGTGCAGACTAGGAAACAAATGTGAAAGCACCAATCGCAAGAACGCTCATAATTCAAGATGCATCAACATAATTGGTGCCATTTCTTCAAAATAAAAAATTTCCCCCCTTGGAAATAGGATATGATATTGACCCCATGATAGGAAGGCTAGGGGGAATTATTTATGAAAAGGAAAAGAAGAAGGAAGAGGGAAAGGATATTTTCCCAACAAAGGCTTTGGGTCTCTCAAATATTGATTTTTAAAAACCTATGAAAGCCTCCAAGAAAGGTAGAATTATGAAAAGATCACACTTTGATAGAACAAGGTCAAAATTTTTGGAATTTTCTACTCCCCATCTTGATATCCCAAAGGAAAAATTAATAGTTAGTGATTATAACATTCAGTAAATCTAATTGGGAAGGCCTACAAGAGGAAATATTAAAGAGGATGTTGTAACAACAGTAAAATGACTCCTTGAAAGGGTAGATGAAGAAAAAATAAGTAAAAAGTATCTAAAAGAGAAGGTAAAGACTCTAACCTCATGTTTATCAGAAATTAATAGTTCCATTAGAAGAAGATCATGGAAATCTTACTATTACCCCCGAAATAATAAACATCATATAAAATGCCACTAAAAAGGTGAAAATTATTGACAGTTGGTTTGAGACCTTATCTGAGAATGGAAATAAATTCATAGAAAAAGTGAATAAAGGGTATGAAGAATTCATTTATCATCTCAAATTTATCAAGGATATGGTTGAATAATTCAATAATGAATCATTCTATATTGAAGGAATTCTTCCCAAATTAGACCTCATCAATTAACTCAGTGAGGAGATAATTGTAAAGGAATGAATATTTCCAGGTGATAAAATGGGAGCTCTATTCATCCTAGAAGATTGGTTGAAAATAATAATGGGTTTATTAAGTGATGTCAAGGGATGCATGGAAGAAGAAAAAAGGTGGATTGAGAGAGGCATCGATACCCTTAATATAATAGTGGAAAACTTGGAATTTGAAAAGAATAGAACCAGTTATTGTGATTTAGAGATGGATTTATTGATATAATATTTCAAAAAGTACATGTTATCCAATTTTACGCACATGGAAAAATTGGAAAACAGGGCCTTATTGCTATCAAATCACGACATTGGTCCCATGGACCCACTTCTGGTCATCAGTGTCAAATCAAAAATAAAGAGACGAGTTCATGAGTAGGAAATGTAAGTTCGGTTGTCCAACTTTGGCTTGTCATAAAAGAGTCTCGATAGGAGCGGATAATGTTTCGATGGTTGGCTCATTGAGGCAGAGAAATGACGAGCTCGACTCGGTTTAATTCAACATGGAGAGATTGATGCTTCCTTGTTGGATTATGAATTCAGTTTTAATGACTCGACAAAGACAATAGCTGCCTCAAGATTTGGTCGAGCTTCTTCCATGGAAGAGAATTTCCAAAATGAAAAGGCGAGACAACTCAATTAAAACCTTATCTCATTCTTCTACTACAGCGGCAAGATTTTACAACAACTGATCACGACTATGGTCGCATGCAACCAGAACATCAGGATCAACACCAACGGTTCCTTGGGATCACCCTGCGGCAGCTGTCGCAATCAACTCTCTCTGGAGGCCACTCATTTTCTGAGATAAGTTTTACTTCTCTACCCTGTAGCTGCTGCGTATAACCAATTACTTCCTCACGGCACTTTCCTAGGATAATTTCAGTTCTACGCTCAAAGCGGCCGAGCATTCGATGCACAGGGATGTTGCAGTATAGTAGAAGCCCGTTTGAGCAAGTAAGTTGTCCAATGTTGTTATCTGATCAGCATCGTATGCATCCTCAAATTCAGGATTTTCCTTCAAGATATTTTTATGAAAATCAATTAAGTGACAGTAAGAATGTTACCGGGAGACTTGATTAAATTTATTTTACAATGCAACTCATGGAAACGGATCTCATAGAGGTGGAACTGTTTCATATCAGAATATTCATGGAGCATAATTTGCTTTGCAATTATATGAGCATCTTCAGCGAGTCACTAAGTTGGCGGGCACAAAGGATTCTGTCGGGATTATCACACCTTACAAGCTACAGCTGAAATGTTTGCACTGAGAGTTTAATGTTATCCTCAAATCTGTTGAAGGAAAACTCGGCAGGAGAAGATTCATGAAGATCCCGCGCGCTGGTGGGAATAGTGGAGAAATTGGGTCGGATTGCCAAATCTGCGTGGCGAAGTTGAGGCCGGGGCCCGTGAATTAATTTGGCCAAGCCGTTGGACGTGGGAAATAAGGCAAGCAATGCCAAGGGGAAATGACGTGATGTCAAGCCAAAGAAGAAATCCCGGGCGTGGGAGAAGTTTGAGTCTACAGCCAAAAAATGGGAGAAATCCGGTCAAACTGCCAGGCGTGGAAATATAACCGTGGCAAACCATGACCAAACTTCCGTGAAGGGGAGATTCGGGCAAACACTGCCAGGCGTGGAGATTTGACGATGGCAATCCGTCATGAGACTTCCGCATGGCAAGAGAATGAAAATTCCGCGCAGCTTGGAGTGGTCCGAGTCTTTGTGCGAGTCACACGGAGGGTGAGTCGGAGAACGTGGGAATGAGGCAGTGGAGGTGTTTAATAGGATTGACGTGGTTGTCTGGTCGGCCGTTTTGTAAACAGAGATGGGCGAAGGAGGCTCTACACGTTCTGCCTACCACACTGAGCATTCAGTGGTCGCAAGACAAGCTCCCACGCACAGTTGTAGAAAACAAATATTCACTGCCATGTACGATGGATTGGAGTCACGCTGTTCAAGGCTTCATAAAATTTGCCCGGGTCAGGAGATGAAGGTTTATTATGGTGCAGAATGAAATGATTCATATTGCTCAGCACTTCTTCTCCTAGAAGCGAATTGAATGTGAAGTTCAACTCTGAAAATACCCGGTCGGCCGTTTTGTATGCCACATCTCTGTCACTTGTAAATGGTCTCTTTGAGAAACTCTACAGGCAGCAGGCATATTTATGCCTTCCAGTAGAAGTCCAATCAGACAAAAGTTCTAGGCTTATCCTTATTCTGAACTCAGGATGGCAGCTGCAGAAACAAATATTCACTGCCGTGTAGGATGGATTGGAGTCACGCTGTGTGAGGCTTCATAAAATTTCCTTGAATCAGGAGATGGAAGTTTATTACCGTGCAGAATGAAACGATTCATATTGCTCAGCATGTTTTCTCCTAGAAACAAATTGAATGTGAAGTTCACCTCTGAAATACCTGGTTTTCCGTTTTGTATGCCACATCCTTGTTCACTTGTAAATGGTCTCTTTGAGAAACTCTGTGGGCAGTAGCAATATTTATACCCTTCCATTATGTACGTCCAATCAGACAATAAAAGTTTTCTTTTACCAGGTTCAGAGAAACGAAGTGTTATTTTTAACAATGGACGATTATACTGTAGTTTCGAGCTGGATTTATCTAGCTTATTTCTATTAGCTTTGATCCAGGACTAAGGAAGAATTCATATGGTTATTACCTGTACATTTTTCCAAGGTCCTCTTGGTTGCCCTAGTTGTTCAATGCAATTTTTGAAGGGCTTCTTTTGTGTGTTGCAAATTGTAACATAAAGGATCTTTTTAGTTTCTGGAAAAATGAGTATATTGTGTAGCTCACAGCTACCTATGCCATACTAAGATCCCAATAGTGGCATAATTGTTGATTGGAGCTGAGATTGCCGAGTGCACTACCAAAATACCGAAGGGCTCTTTGGCCAAAAAATCAGTCTTAAGGGTGTCTAGTGACATGTTAGGCATGAGCCTGGGTCATCATCATGGCAGCACTAGGTCTTTATTGATAATGGCATTTTCTCATCGTTTGGAGGTACAAATTGTGCTTATTATGGCAAGTCAAAACATTCTTACTACAAGTGTTATATGATGAGGAAGAATCCTGAGCATTGTGGTAAAACCATTCTTTTTAGAAATATTGGGTTAAGCTCGGTATTCAAGTGAGTTTGAGCCCAGGAAAGGCAAGATCATTTGCAGGATGAAGAGCTCAGTGACTTCGCAGGGAGCTCGTGGTGATGTTTCATGAAGTATGAACGCGGAATGCATAAATGGCTTCGAGTTAACAGAGCAAAATGATAAGAATCGAGTTTGATAGCTCACCATTCGAAGGACTCAATGCAAAAGAGTGGCGATTACCAAAGCAAGGAAAGAGTTAATGTGGGGTTCAAAATCGATTGCAACACCGAGTTAGAGGATTCGAAGCTCATCGAGTTGAGATTTGTGCAGACTCTATCCACATGGACCCCCCTCCTCTTCAAGTCAAACGGGTCAACGGGGGGGTCCCAACATTATGTTAATTAAATTAATATTTTTATTTAAATATTTTAATAATAATATTTATTATTATTATTTAAATATTTTATTTAAATATTCTTTTAATTAATTGAGAAGACTTGGTCATCAGGCAATTAATGACCCATGATGGAACCTTCTCAGGTAGTTCAACTAACTGTAATAAATACATCATGGGCCTTCAATTTAGGAATGTAATTATGACCTTTCCTCTTCTTTCTCACATATTCTTCTATAAATGTAAGTTGGAAGCTCATTTCAAAGGGTTCCAACAGTTCAGACAAGTTGGACAGTTAGATATCTCAGGCAAGAGTGTATACTTTTCAAGGGTCCTCTCTCTTCTGCAAGTTGTTCTTGTGTGTTGAGAGAACTTTCAAGCCTCCTCTTCAAGACTGTAATGGCAACTATTGCCTCTTCTGAATGTATGATGCATTGTGCATGTTATTGAAGCAATAAAAGTGTGTGTTTTGTGACTAATCTCGGTCCTTTCATCCTTCTATGCTTCTTTGTGCCTTTCTCATACTTGCAGGTACACTGTGCAAGTTTAAGTTTCTATTGCAGGTTCTTGGAGTTCTGTGCTTATCGAGTGGTGAAGTATTGCATGCAGTTGAGTTGTGGTGTCTGTTCACCCTTCTTGAGTTCATCCTTCTTCACTGGGAAACTGGTATATTTCTCGGTCTGATAAAGTTTAACAAAAGGAACGCGTGTCTCTTAGCCTGTGGTATCCTGTACCCTCTCTAAGTTGCAGTAGGTGAAGTTGACCTGTGGTGCACACACCCTCTTCAAATTAACCCTTCCTGAATCTGAAGACACCCTTTATTCGGTGCATCACCATCCCTAGTATAGTTTCATTTCTGTAAATCTCTTTCCCTAAAACCCCATGAAAATGTTAGCATAGGACTAGATAATCATTTTTGTTACACTAGGAGTAGTACAACACTTAGTTTAGGAAGAGGAAGCCGGCCTTCTCCGGAGGTTCACCTCGAGCCCAAGTCCCACAGCTTGAGAGGTGATCCCATGTGTCCCAATCACACCGAACGTCCTATTCACATCCTGGCCATTCGGAGGGTGCAGTGATTTGGCGACAACAGTTTTTGGCACGCCCGGTGGGAAATCTTAAGCCACCGTGCGACCACACAACAGTTAGTCAAGGTGTCTCATTACAACAACAAATCATAAGCCACCGTGCGACCACACACAACAGTTTTTCATCTTTCAAGGTGTCTCATTATCAAACAGTAAATGCCACCGTGCGACCACACACAACAGTTTTTGGCACGCCCGGTGGGACAGAGTTGGTACTTCTCTTCTCACTTACACAAGTCAAAGTACCTGGCGACTCTATATCTCTGGATTCCGAATCTCAGTGCAGTAACTTATGCGAAGAATTCAGACAAGAGCTTCTTCAAAGAAAGGAAATTATCAGCATACCGAACTTTCCTTGTCTCCTCCAAAGAGAAGAAGAAGAGGCATTTCCACATCCCCAGTTGCAGATTTACCTAGTAGGGGTCATTCAACTCCTCCTTACGGAAGATTTCCTCCACCCAGGAACAATCAACCTTTCGTTGCTATGGCGAGGAACCAAGTTTTTCCCCCTTTCAATGCAAGCAGTCCTCTTATGTTGGCTCAACGTGATCCGATACCTGTTGCGGCACTCAAAAGTTTACCCTTCTACACGGGGGAAACTCACGTTACTCCAGTGGAGCATATCTTTGATGTAGCCAGCATCTGCGCAGTACATAATATCACCGAAGACAATGTTGCAGTTAGACTTCTTGCTACCTCTTTCAAGGGAAAAGCACTTCAATGGTTTCGCGGGTTAGGTGTTGGCACTATAACCACTTGGGACGAGTTGGGAGAAAAGCTATGTAAACAATTTGAAGACAAAAGTGATCACCTATCACTTTTGGAACAACTTACTACCATAAAGAGAGCTTCCCAAGAATACATGAGTGATTTCAACTTCCGATTCCACAGGACTTGGAATAGGATTCCGGCGCTCATAAAGCCTTCTGCACATAATGCATTCTTGTACTATTTGCAAGCCTTGAATAGCGATGTAGCAGTTATGATCCAGTCTATGGGAGGGACTACACTTCCTGATGCTTACGAAGTTGCCATAAGTGCAGAGAATTCTTTGATTCAGGCTGGAAAGATAGCTCCACGACCACCAATGCCCTTTTCTCCAGATCTTACGAATCATCAGCCTATCATTGCTCCTATTCCAGTGGACTCCAAGCAACCATCTCAATCTTCCCCTGCCTCTTCAAATGACCTATTTGAAGTCAAGTCACTACTGCAAAATTTTGGAAATGAGCTCGTTGCACTCAAAAGGCAACAATTTCAATACAATCGTCCGTATCAGCCACAAAATCAGCAGTATCAGGCTAACCGTCCTCCTTTTCAAGGAAACAATCAGCCTCAAAATCAAACTACGAGTCAAGTTGCAAATGTCAGGCCCTTGAACTTCCGGAACCCTCTTGCAGCTAGCTCATCTAGAGCTATAGTACCTGTTCAAAATAATCTAGTTCAAGACTACGAATGGTGTTATCCTTGCTCTCAACCTCACAATCAAAATCTTTGTCCCAATGGGGTTCTTAGCCAGGCCCTTATGGTTCAAAGTGTATCTGCCCCTTCAGAGTTAACAAACAATTCATCTACACAAGAAGCAGCAGATCAACCGCAGGCACCTGAAGAATCCGCTTTGCTAAACTGGCAAGAAGAAGATTTTTGTGGATTGAATATAGATTCTTCATCAGTGGCAGCAAACACTCGTTCCAAAAAGAGAGCAATGGAGCCTCAACCTCTCGAAGCTGATCTAGCATCCACTTCTCAACATGGGTTACAAATGGCGGTTGATAGAAATGCGGGAAAGAAATCACCAGAAACATCGGCTAGCCACGCCGCAGGGAAAGATGGTTCTCCAGGCATCACGGTACCCAACAAACATTTTCCAAAGGAGGACCCCAATGCCCAAAAAAGTGTCAATAAAGTTGGAGCAATTCCCTTCAGCATAGTAGAACAAATGAAGAAAACCAATCTGAGCGTTACCATGTGGGATGCACTCTCGATTCCTTCTCAAAGAAACCTGTTGCGAGAAGCTCTGAACAGTTTTAGTACAACCAACGGATCACCAAGCCATGGAGTGACAAATGCTACAAATTTGTGTCAACCGGAAGGGAAAATCATTCCTACAGCAAACAAACCACCGCCATTCTACATTTCCCTGATCATTGGAGACCACTTGGTACATAATTGCATGATCGATTCTGGTGCCAGTAGCTCTGTCATGCCGAAACAAATTGCAGATGTACTAGGCATACAATATGCGCCAGTTGCAAGAGGGGTTGTTCAGCTGGATGGCACAGCTGTTAAGACTGTTGGGGTTATCAAAGGACTTCAACTTACCATTCATGCATGCCCAAGTTTGTCATTCACTCAAGACATATCGGTTATTGACCTCCCTCCCCTCTTTGCCATCTGCCTATCACGGGATTTCACTGCCAAGATGGGCGGTTACCTATCAGCCGATTGGTCACATATGATTCTCAGGACTCGATACGGAACCAAAGTAACTATAAGGGCAGAACCAATCTGCCATAATCATGTAGAACCCTACACTTCTAGTCCCATAAATGGAAATTACACCATTGGCGATCCAGAAGAGGAAGGTGCCGATCATGAACCAACCACCCTTGTTGAAGAAGTCCCTGATACTTTGCTGGATGAAGTAAGTAGAGATCATCAGTACGATCCCTACGCTGATGTATTGGCAGAAGAAGAAGCTGGTTTGCTGGTCTTGGAAGAAACAGGATTAGGTACCTACTGTATCCATGAAGAAGATACAATCATACCACAACTTGTCAAAACACCAAGTGATTCTAAAGGACTATGGAAATTGTTCTTCGATGGCTCAAGAAGTAAGAATGGATCCGGTGCTGGTGTTATGTTAATTTCTCCAGAGGGAGATAAGTACTTCTCATCTTTCCGGTTGCAGTTCAGTTGCACTAACAATGTTGCTGAATACGAGGCTCTTGTGCAAGGAATTCAGCTAGCCCAAAGGAAGGGAATCAAGGCCCTAACTATTTTTGGAGACAGTGAGTTAGTTGTTCATCAAGTTTCAGCACGTAGTGCATCCAAAAATGATCTTTTAAGATCATACAAGAATCGAGTCTGGGACCTGATTGAAGATTTCGAAGCTTTTGGGATCCATGCAATCCCTAGAGATCAAAATCAAGATGCAGACAGGCTTGCTACAATTGGTTCACAATACAACATACCAGTTGATATCATGAAAGAAGGGCAGCAATTTGTTAAAATGGTGGTTCGACCAGCAGTCCCTGATAATGTGAGTAGTTGGCAAGTGTTCGATAGTGACAACCAAATTGTCCTCTTCCTACAAGAAGAGGCGGAGTTTGCTGCAAGAAATCAAGATAAGTTACAAGAGTCATATGGTGAACAAATTATCCAATTGAAAAGCAACAAGTTACCAAAAGGTTTAGTCACTTTGGAATCCATTTTCAATTCAGATGACCAAGCCAAAAGACAAAGCCCTAACATGGTGGTCAAAGAAGAATATTTTGAGGAAGTCGAAGTATCAAATGAAAAATTTCTTAAGATCGGAAAAGTGTGTACTTCTGAGGAGAAAGAAGCTTTCATCAAACTTTGTCAAGAGTATCATGACATCTTTGCATGGAGCTATAAAGATCTGCGTGGTTTTGATCCAGGTCTAGCACAACATACCATCGAACTGGATCCTAATGCTAAGCCAGTTCGTCAGAAACAGAGACCAATTAATCCCAAAATTGAGCCACTAATGAGAAAGGAGCTAACCAAGCTCATCGAGGCCTGTATAATTTTTCCCATCAAGCATTCCTCATGGGTAGCCAATTTGGTGCCCGTGAGGAAGAAGAACGGAGAGATCCGGTTATGCGTAGATTTCAGGGATTTGAATCGTGCGTCATTAAAGGACCATTATCCTCTTCCCTCGATGGAGCAGATCCTTCAAACGGTGGCAGGAGCTCAAAGATTTTCTTTGCTCGATGGATATTCAGGTTACAATCAAATCCTAGTCCAAGAATCTGACCAATTCAAAACGGCTTTCACTACCAAGTGGGGCACGTATGCCTACAATAAAATGCCATTCGGATTGTCCAATGCCGGGGCTACTTTCCAAAGAGCCATGGACATGGCATTTAAGGGACTAATCAACGATATTATTTTGGTTTACCTTGATGATATAACTGTATACTCTAAGCATGCAGAAGATCACATCACGCATCTAAGGAAAGTTTTCCAAAGGTGTAGGGAATTTGGGGTTTCACTTAACCCCAAGAAATGTATTTTCGCAGTGCACGAGGGAAAATTGTTGGGGCATGTTGTTTCAGCGGAAGGATTATCAATCGATCCAGCCAGGATTCATTCGATTATGTCCTTATCTCTCCCGAGTCACAAGAAGGGCCTCCAGAGCTTCCTGGGAACCATAAATTTCGTGCGGAGATTCATCCCCCAATTCGCGACATTGGCTAAACCACTGACAGCCATGCTAAGGAAAAACATGCCATTCTCATGGACAAAGGAAGGACGAGAAAGCTTCGAAGCCATCAAAACAGCCATTTCCCAAGCTCCCACGCTTGTGAACCCCAGGTTTGACAAAGATTTTATCCTTTATGCTTTTGCAGGTCAAGAGAGCATTTCAGGGATCCTCACCCAACAAAACGACAACCTGATGGAGCAACCAATCGCTTTCTTCAGTCAATCCCTCAAAGACTACGAGTTCAAATACTCATTCATTGAAAAGCAAGTCTTTGCGGTTATTCGAGCTTTGAAGAAATTCAAGCACATGTTGTCCAACAACAAGATTCATCTGATGGTGTCTCATCCAGGTGTCAAGGAGTTTTTGCTGAACAAAGAAATGAACGAAAAGCGTGCTGGATGGATCACGAAGGTAATGGAGTATGACGTGCATATCAAAGTCACTAAACTTGTCAGAGGTAAGGGTTTATGTGAGCAACTTGCTGCAGACATGGAATCAAAAGGTAATGAGGATGTGACACTCCTAAATACTGATGAGGATGTTGATCAAGCTGACTGGTTATCCAAAATGAAGAATTTCATCTTCTCAGGAGCATACCCGGCAAACATGGATAAAAACCAAAGACGAACTTTCCGTCTTCAATCTATCCCATATGTTTTGGTAGATAGCATTCTCTTTCGAAAAGATTTGAACGGCGTTCTCCTTCGGTGCATAGGACCAGAACAGGTAAGTAAGATACTAGAAGAATTTCATAATGGCCTATCTGGAGGACATTATTCCGCACGAACAACAGCTACCAAGATCATGCGAGCCGGCTACTATTGGCCGGATTTATTCAAGGATGCCCATCTCTGGGTAAGGAAATGTAAGGAATGTGCCTTTTTCACAGGTAAGCAGAAGTTGGCAGCTCTTCCACTGCATCTAATTCAAGTGGATCAACCTTTTGTTCAATGGGGGTTGGACTTCATCGGAATGATTAATCCTCCATCTAGTGACGGACATAAGTGGGTCCTTACTGCAACAGACTATTTTACTCGATGGACAGAGGCGGTAGCATTAAAAGAGAGCAATGAAAAGGCAGTTCTAGATTTTTTGGAGGGTATAATGACGAGGTTTGGTGTTCCGTTTACAATCATTTCAGACAATGCGCTGGCTTTTCTTGGTATGAAACTGAGTGAATGGGCTGTTAAAAATGGGGTATACCTCAAAACTTCATCCAATTACTATCCGCAAGGAAACGGATTGGCTGAGTCTAGCAACAAAAACCTCATAAGGATTATTAAGCGCACAATGGAGACTAACAAGAGGACTTGGCATACACAGCTTAAGACAGCCTTATGGGCAGATCGAATCACACCTAAAAGGGCCATTGGAAATTCTCCTTTCGTTCTTGTATATGGAAGAGAGGAAAAACTCCCGCTCTCATTGGAGTTACCTTCTTTGGAGTTAGCTCATCAACTTGAAGTTATAGAGAGTGATCCTCTTACAGTAAGGTTTGCTGAACTCATGGAGTTAGAGGAAGTATGAGATAAGGCTATGAAAACTTTGGAGTAGCATCAGGCTCAAGTTAAGAAATCTTTTGACAAGAAGGCATCCGACAGACATTTTCAAGAGGGAGATTTAGTTCTCAAATGGGATGAAGACAGGGCCAAACCAGGAAAGCATGCCAAGTTTGACGCTCTCTGGAGTGGACCATACATCATCACAAGTTGCAAAGAGGCAAATTCATTTCGTCTATCTAGGCTCAATGGAGAAGAATTGCCCATTCATGTGAATGGGATACATCTCAAAGCTTGTTTTTGAGAAGTGTTCCACCCCCTGTACAGTTAAATTAGGTGTTTTCCTCCAAGTGCTTATGCACATTGTTGTGTGTTGTTGTTTTGCTTTCCTTGTTGTTGTGTTTTGTGTTGTTCTGCACATTGTTTCATCATTGGAAGGTGTCAAGGAAAAGAAAGGTTCAAAGTTTCCATAATAGTTCAAAATCTGCTTCATTCAAATTTTTGCAGTGTTCCATGGATGTCAAGCATTCAACAGATTCAGTATACTTCATGCTAGCATTCCAGGGAGGTCCAGGATATCAACAATACTCAAAGGGATTTCAGGATGTGTCAAAGAAAATCATACTACTTCCAGGATTCCAACACAGACTCCATGCCCAATGGATGACTTAAGGCTACTGGAATCATGCTTAGCATTTTTCCTTGGTATGAATTCCTTCTAAGCCCTGAGGTGTTTGAGTAAATACAATTTCCCTAGAAAAAGTCCATGAGACATCTTCATTTCCATCAATGATTTAACAGTCATTCTCAAACCATCCATGATATCCCTCAGCTTCTGTCTTCTTTTGATAAGAAGATACCTAGTCCAAAAGGTCCAAACCACTTGTAGGAAATTATATTCTTCCCTTTGGATTTGTAAGAGGTAGAGTGAATGGTAGTAGACTGAAGAGGATCATTTGGAGTGGCTGGAAGAGCAAGTACACATTGGCCCTTGGACATGGTGGAAGTGAAGGACATTTAGAACTAGGCTCACCCTTGTTCCTCCTTGTGAAAGGTGGATGTTCTCTTGGAAGAGGAACATGACAAAGGTCTTGATAATTTTTTCTCCATCAAAGGAATATGCTGTTACACTGAATGAATGGAAGTTTGAGAGAAGAATTTCACCTTTACTTTCCTTGGTGGTAGAAAGTGATGCCTTAGGATCATTGAGGAGATAAATGCTCTGACTTCTTCCTCATCCAAAATGATATTAGGGTTGAGATATTTTTTCCCCCTTTTATTTCCTTGTTGATGATGCTAGTATTGCAGGGTTGTTGAGGTGGCATAGGTCCTATTAGACCTTTTTCCATAGAAAGATGATTCGTTTGCTCCAATTCCTCTACTTTGTGAGAAATGGCAAGTGACAATATTCAATTGAAGTCTCATCATAGAGTACATGTAGGATTCTTAGGGGAATCTCTTTCAAGACAAATTATTCATTGCACAAGAAAGGGAGACTCATATTCAGTCATCCCTAGTCATAGATAGGCCTCCTTTTAATCCAAAATTTCTTCAATATTTTTGGATTTTTTTTGTGATCCCATCAGAAGAGATGATAATATATCATTGGAAATATGAGAAAAAAATATTGATTCTAATCAATCTTAAAAGGAGGGAAATTTAAACCTCTTGGTATGTCAAGGGCCCTTTGATATCCATTGGGTTTGCAATTTTGAATAAAGACCTGACAAATGCCTCATCTAGGCCCATTAAATCGAATATTTGATTCAAATTATCTGATGATATTTCCTTTAGGATATTTTCTACAACTACCTTTTCCATTGCACCAAAAAAGAGTTTTTGCAAGTAACTTTTCAAGTCTAAGAATGGAAAGGGGATGCATACTAATGAAGAAATGGAGTTGAATTTATAGTGAAAATGGTACAGATGAGCTGAACTGAATGAAATCACCACCATTAGATGAATAAATATTTCCTGCTTCATCCCACATGAAGGAAGTGAAGGTGAAGCGATAGGTTATTATCTAAAATAAATATAATACTTAAACTGATGAAAAAAATTACACATGAGAGGACTCAGCTCAAGTCCGGGGATCTAGTGATTATTGTGCATATTTCGAAAGCTGATGTTTGAAAAGGTGGGGTTGATAATGGTCACATCAGAAATATTTGAGGTGTTCAAGAAATTTCCATAAAGTGATTACTTCTTTTTTCCAAAAATAAAATTAGATAAGATGAACATGGCATCCCAATCATTCTAGGAGAGATGAAAGAATGTGAATCACTTGCAATTTCCCCCACCTGGAGAACATAAAGTGATAAATAAAACATTTTTGAATGGAATACAGAATTAGATTGTGTGAATCGTAAAGGGGAATATTATTTTAAAAGATTCATGCTTTTGGGGGGAAAAAAAAATAAATGAGATGAATAGAAATTGTATATAAATGCGATGAGAATGTTCTCAGCATAATAAGGGGGGTTAAATTTTCCTAAGTTTTTAGATAGATAATGAGTAAACCAATTTGTACTATCTTAAGATGAATTGATCTGAGATACCTAAGATTTTGTTCATCCATTCCCAAACCTTCTTCACTAAGATGATTGTAATGTACAGTCATTGGCAAACATTGAGGTCATAGATGTTATGTCCCCTTATTGAATTATTGGAGTTTCTTGAGTTAATTTGTGTGTATTATCATGAGCAATGTTATTTTGTTTTAAGATGAATTACTTTGAATCAATTCTCTGCATTCCTGTTATAATCTTGTGTTGTTAATTTCTCTAAATTACACAAAGTTTTAGTCTAAGTAGTGACAATTTGGCAACAATAACTACATTTTGATGGAGCTTTCCTTCATGATGCAGTAAACAATTTTAAATTCAAGTTGTATATGTCTGATTTAGGATTTTTGTTACTTCTTGAGGGGATCTTGAACATATTTGATTAGAAATTGTTATAATTTAATTGAGAATTTATCATTATCTTTTGTGTTTAGGTTCTCCAATTTTTTTTGAAATCTTGTGTTTTTGGGCTTCCATGCATGACAAACCTTTCTAGTTGAATGGAGTTCTTTGAGTTGTGTGATATGTATTTTACATCTTGAAAAAGTATTACAACATTTGTTAAGGTTCATTTAAGTATTTTGTATAATGAAATTTATCCTACTTAATCTCCCATCAATACATCAAAACCACAACAATAACCATTTGATCCACCTGAATTACGCATGCTTGCACTATTTATAAATAAATGCTAAGGAAGATATGTTATTTTTGTCCATCAATTTATCAAAAATAAGTAGAAGCAAGCTGGAACTGTCATTTTATTTACTGACCTAAGCCTTCTTTAGAAGACATCTACATTTTCTAGTGTGACAACTTGTGAGAGTTAGATAATGTTTGCATTGACCATGTCTTCTTGAGGCTGCATTTTCAAATCCCTAAGAAAGAGAGTCTAAATATTTCTATTCCATCCATTCCTTTCATAAATACAGGTTACAAAATGGGTCCTCTCACCCTGGTTGTCAAGCAAAAAACCTAAAGTAGCAGGGTAGGTCATACCCTTAGTGAGGTGCTATGCAACATTTCCCAAGTCAAAGTGACAAAGAGATTTCCAGATCTAATCCCCGGCTACAAAATGACTTAAATCCTTGGTTTGTCTTTCTCTAAGCATCCTGATTAGCTTGTTGATGTTGTTTGAGTTACAAGGTGGGACTGATTTTGGTACCAACACCCTTGTGGCACCATTTTTGGTGAATATTTTTGAAAATTCAAAGATACATTGATCTTTTGTAACGTATTGAATATGTTTATATTTAAATACATAATTTATACATCATCCTTTGTTGAGATTTACAAAAAATAAGCTTAATATAAATTTATTTTCTTAGTATTTTCCTATTTTAAGTGATATTTTCATTAAATTTGACTTTGATAGGAGGTAAATATTGATAAAGGATAGCTAAGATTTTCCAAGATTTGTTGAAATTGATCATTAAGAATTTTTACATTTGGCAAGTTTTTTACACTGAGTTATACATTTACGGTACAAGACCTTAGTGGATACTCTACGTTATTCAAAAAATTTGGTAAATACGAGTACCTTGAGGTTAAAATATTTTGATTTATCAGTAAATTTTATAAATATGGAAGGAAGAAGGTCATTCTTCAAGATATAGCATGGTAGAAACTTGTTTCCAGAGTTGGGAAGAAAAAATCTAGTGAAGAGACAAGCTTGTAAATCCCTTGGAGATCAAATATCTGAAGAAAGGGTAGTGCTAGTCATTGAGAGTGATCAACCTTTGATAGAATATTAATTTAGTTCTTCAGATGGTTATGGATCAAGCATTCCTTGCACAAATTTGTACACTCCAACTCAAGAGAGTCCTTCATTTTCAACTAATAAGGGTATTCCTCATCTCCCTCCTCTGTTACTTAGACATAATAGGGTGTTTTGTGATATTGAATCATTAAAGGACCAATAATTTTAAGATCATACCCCATTACCGCAAAGACCTCTAATTCCCCAACCTTTTAATCCACCTTTTGGAACACCTCCTCAAAATAATATGGACAACCCTCCACCTAGACCTCCTTTTGTTGTAAATGTATATAGACCTATATATTTCTAGGCTATGGTGGGTTATCACATTGTATTTCCAAATGATGTAAGGAATATATTCCGTAAGTTTTAAGGGAATAATGCTATCAATGATTACCAACACCTCAGGATTTTTGTTAATATTATAGAATATTTTGAGATTGAGCATGAGGATGTATATGTAAAATTCTTTATTCATACTTTAGAGGAAGATTCTCGTTATTGGTACAATTATTTTATAAAATAATCTATTTATTCATGGATCAAAATGAAAAATGCATTTAGATCACAATATGGGGACAAGACTGATCAAATTTTTCTTCTCTTAGAGTTTGAAAATATAAAAAATGATCCTAATGAAGTTGTTTACGATTTCAATACCAGATTAAAAAATACCTTGACTAGGTTGCCTATGATATTGAGGCCAAGTGATGAATCCTTCTTGATAAATTATTCTAATGCATTTGACAAGAAAGTTGCATATTATTTTAGGGACAAAACCCCTTGGAATTTAAGACAATATTTCTCCATGATGGTAAAAATTGAGAATAATATTAAGGCAATAGGAAAACCTCCTAAAAGGGAGGGTTTCATGTTAATTAATCCTAAAAATCCTTGGGAAAAAAATGCAGTAGATCTAGAAGTAGAGGTTAAGACTCTAATAGGAGAAGTGAATGAAATTTATTGCAAACTTGCTAGGGTAGAAAAGGGGATAGGTAAGAACTATGAGGCCCAACATAAACCTCAAGGTCAAAACCAATTTGTAAATCATCCTAGAGGTGATCATAGGTTGGATGATAGAGGAAAGGGTCCCATGGGATTAGGGAATAATAAGTAACCACCAAAAGAAAATAATTTTGTCCCAAATCCATTAATTGCTAGAGTTTCCTTGGTTGAAGAAGATCATGTGATTGATTGGTGTGATAAGTGTTTCCTCCCACATATCCCATGTGACCTTACGGAGGAAATTTAAGAGGTTGATGATAATAATCCTTATGTTTATATTTGTATGATGGAGTGAAATAATAGCTAATAACAAGGAGCTATTTCCATTGAGTAAGTGAGTATAAGGAATTTCCAAGGATTTTGGGAGTGTATACAACGGGTAAATTATATCCCATCCGTTACTAACTTAGATGTTGATATGGTTCAAGATTATGATTTTCCCAATCATGATTTTGAATACATGAGGTAATTAATGATTCATAAATATGAGGGAGGGATTCCTTTCGAGGAAGACAAGCAACTGTTAATGAATGTAGTGGTTTCCCAAGAAAAGGAGTATAATATAAAACTAAAAATTTCAAAGGGGGAGGGCCATAGCCCAAATAAAAAAATCCTATCCTCACCAATATCCCAAAATATCCCCTCAAGAAGGATATGAAAAATAAATGCCCAATTATTACCAACAAATCTAGTACCCCTACCCCTACCCAATCCATGAAGAACCTCATATTGTAGGAAAATGAAATCACCCTACCTCTCAATACAAAGTTACCAAAGTATACCCCTTGTGTTATGGCTCAAATTTTGAGTCAGATCAAGGTTACCATACCCATTTTTTATTTTCTTATGATCCCTGAGCATAGAAGAAGTTAATTTGATTATTTCAGATTCAAAGAGAAAGAAGCAGGCTAGGGAAAGGATGTTAATAATATTGATCTCCCCCATGTAATTGCAAAATTAGAAGTGCTACAAGAATTATAAAGTTTGGGGGAATCCCCAAAATTATATTTAAGCACCTCCCTTGTTGAGTCATATCTTGATGTTGATAGCTTTTACACTACTTTGATCGTTAAATATAGACTTGTTCATAACTAAATGTTTGATTCAGAAGCTTCATGTAATGTGATGCCCCTTGAAGTTATGAATGAGATAGATATCAAAGTAACAACAACCTTTATATAGTGCAGTGCTATGGATTCAATAGAAGTACCAGTAATTCAATCTGTCAAAGCTTTGGAGGTGTAACTGGTAGCTTACCCTGGTATGTTTTTAACTATGAATGTGGTCATTGTTGACTTCCCTACAAAATGGGGTATGTTGTTGTCAAGGAAGTGGGCTACTAGTGTGGGATGAAGTGTATAAATGGACATGCCATATGCCACTATAAAAGTGGAGAAAAATCTTGTCAAGTTGTATGGGGAGAAGAATATGTTGCATCTGATTGAAAATCCCAACAATGCTTCTTATGAAGTACTATATGCAGATGTGGATGTTAAATTTTTTGTTGGTTATGCAGATTTTTAGGAGCATAGTATAAATGAGAGTAAGTGATTTGAACAAATTGGTGTCCATTGGACCTTGATGTTTGATGGAGCTTTCTTTAATATGGGAAATGAGGAGAAACTTTTAATTTTTCTTTGAAACTAAAATTTGAGTGCACAAATAATATTGGAGTATTGAGGTAGTGCTCTTGGGATTGAGGACTATTTATAGATATTGTATAGAATATATAATTGTTAAAGGAGATTCAGATATTGTGGTGAAACAAGTGAGGATATTATATGCTATGAAGAATCAAAGAATTAAACAATACAAGCATGCAGTATGGGATTTTGTTGATTTATTTGATTCTTTCAACATCTCACACTATGACAAACTTAAGAATGTTGTAGCTGACAAGTTGGTTGTCCTTGCATCAAGGTTTTCTAATTGTAAAGTCTCTCCTTACTATAATTATAATGTTGAAATATTGTCTAGACGATATGTGTTAGATAATGTGAAGCATTGGAAAGTATTTAATGATGATGCCCAGGTATAGAGGTTTTTAATAAATCAAGGATAATTCACCAATCAGTGCATGGATTGGGAACCAATGGTTGGAAAGTGTGATGGGAAAGAAACCCTATTTGGCAAGGATATTATCCAATTATAAACTAACACCATTCACAGGGGCTTGGTTACTTTAGAATTCAACATTGACAATGTTGGTAGGGTGGTTCATAGACACATATATGCTTAATGGGTCATTGAAGAGGTCAATTTGGGACTGAGAGAAAATTCCAAGAAATTTTTGATAGGGAAAAATTTGAGTAAGGAATAAAATAAGTCTTATGTTGAATTGTTTAAAAAATATAAGGATTGCTTAGATTGGTCTTATTCAAAATTAAAATCATGTAGGGAAGATTTATTTCAACATGAAATACCTTTGAAACCCAATGCTAAACCAGTTATGAAAAACAATAGGCCTATCAATCCACTATTGTTCCTAAAGATGCAAGAAGAATTAACGAATTTGAGGGATGGGGGGTGTTTCACCGTTTTGTTTACATTTTTGATGAAACAAATAGAGTTATGGGCTGAGGAGGAATACGTGTTGTGTTGGTCAGTTGGAGGTTGATGCATGTGTTATTACTTCTTGATCTGATGCTAACTATGAGAGCTTCGGTTTGGGTAGGAGGAACTACCTAAAATTGAAATCAAGACCACAAAATAAGAGTTAAACAATATATGGCAATGGAATTCCTAGTGTGTGCTAGATCCAGGAAGTGTGATGCTCCCTAGATAGTTGTCAATCCACTATTTAAAATAACTTAATGTGAGAAATAAAAAAATTCCTACTGTATTTGATATGATTTAGGTATCTTATTCAAATACAATAAGCAAATCTAATTATAACAAGCTAGGATATACTCAAATTTGAATGGAGGGGTAATTGTCATGGCACTGGGACTGATCAGGGTTAGGTTCTAGGTTTCTTAGGTCACTTGGATGAAGCTTATAAGGTTCTATTATTAGCAGAGGTATTAAACACAGAGACCAATGTCATTCTGGTATAACCAATGACAATTTAAAAGGGACCGACGATGGTCATGGGTAACCGGCGTCGATAGGGTTAGGGTGAAAGAAACCTAATGAGATCTAGTTGTAGAGATTGATTTGAGGTTAAATAGAGATAAAAGTGGGGTGGAGAGGTCTGAGGGAATCTTAGGTATACTCAATGATGTGTAACAGTCAGATATAGGTGATTTAATGGTGTGGGTGGTGGAATGGTGAAGTTTACTAATAGGTAAATGATAGGGGAATGAGAGTGCAAGTGGAAATTGATAACGGTAGAAGAACTTAATAGACTAAAGTAGAAATAGATGATGCTGGTTAAACATATACTTACTATGGTGTAGGTTCAAATGGTTGGATAGTGATGACAATTGATTAGAGGAATGGTGTCTTGTACCACGGAAGTGCTTCCCAGAATGTTACTGTGAGTACAATAACTCTGGATCTATCTTGGTGCTAGCTATGGATGTCGAGAGGTACGAAAAGGATCTGGTCCTACTTGTATGCGGCTCTCTTATCTTCTCCTCAATTCCAGAATGTGCCCAAAAAAATCTCCCATAAGGTTCCTAAAGTGAATAAATAGTAACTGACAATGGTTCATGATTGACTGGTGTCAGTTTCAGAATGACGGATGTTGGTTAAGGAGGGATTCCCTAGGTTTACTAAAAATGTCAGATCTTGGAAATTACTTGGGCCAAGTTTTTTTATTTCTCACGGATCAAAATGAAATATTTTTTTATGAGTGGGAAGGTGGTTAGTGGAATAATAGGAATTGATTTTTAGGGTTGAACTAAGTCTTATTCATTTATGGAAACATACTATGAATAGGTCTATGATGAGGTGTCTAGGTGAGGTGTGCATCCATTTTAATTAAAGTAACTATATTAAATTAATAAATGGGGTGAGGATGGGTATTTATTTAATTCTAAATAATTAAATTAATATTAATATGGGGTATAAGGGTCATGGTTAGGTGAATGTGTTTAAGTTGGTTATTTGAAATGGGACCACGAGGAGTGTGACACAATTATGTGTCTACAGGGGGATAATATAGTTTTCAAGATATATGCCCAATTTTGTCACATGACTTGTATTGGTAAATAACACTAAAAAAAATGAGATGGTTGTGTCGGTTGTAAGTGAGGGTGGTGTTGCCCCAAGCATGAGTGAAGGTAACCCCCCTCAAACTAGGAATCGATGATGTGAAAGACAGAAGTAAGGAGTGGTTTGATAAAATGAGGAGGTGTGAAAATGAAGATTAGGGGGCACATTGGGTAAAGGTAAAATATCAAATTGGGTAAAAAATAAAATGGTCTAGCGTTGAAGGTAGTGCCTATTGAGTGCATGCACATGGTGGAAAATGTAGCACAGTACCATGTTGAGAAGCTTTCAAACTCTATGTCATCTAAGGTCGACAGGTCTATCTAAACAGGGTTCAAGTGATTTTGGTATCCAAGGTATAAGATATGGTGTGGAAACATAATAGAGATGGGGTTTAGGAACATTTAGGCATGTTTCGTTACACCGAAGGTCAGGTCAAGATAAAGAGCATGGGAATAAGCAAGGTAAGTTTGGTACGCTGAACAAAAAATGTATTCATTTTACCCCTATCACAAAGTAAAGGAACCCCATGTGCACAAGCCTATCAATTAATGAAAGATGGTAACTCACCCGAGGCACACATGGGTTCCAAGTCTCCCTTTTATGTGAGTTTAGTGGGAAACATCATCTATGATTTGTGTTTAAAATACTTTCAAATGGGTTTATGACATACAAGAACCATAGAGCTTAGAATGGCCTCTAGATCCTTGCATTCATTTCAGACAGAGTACTTAACATAACCTATAATGTGTACCATGATAGAAAGAAATATACAAACATCCATACTTAGCATAAAATGAAAGAGAACTTATGAAAGAGATGTATGCATTAGAATCATTGATATTCATATTGATAACATGACACCTCATTACATCCATGGAGCCATTACATAGGGTCATAGAGAAGCATACCATAGTCGTGCATTGCAACTGAACTAATGTAACTATGCTAGAAAAAAGAAAAATTACAATCCCCTTGCCAAATACATCCTTCCCTAAGTCCAATTACTCACTAATAGAGTTCTTGTAGTATTTCTACAGAGATCCACCCACACTCTAAGTCTCTCTTGTTTAATCTATAGGCACTTGTATTTATAGCCTCACTGGGCTTCCAAATCATCTTCAAGTGCCCTCAGATCTTATGCCAAGTGTCTGAATGTGGTCCTCTATGCGAGCATGCTCATCTAGGCTTGATCCTTCTAATTTATACCATGATGTGCTTCTAGAAGCTTCTACTGTAGGCATGCTCCTTCTAAAGCCAACCTGTTGCTAAGCTAGCACATTATCCATGTGGAACTAGGTCATGATTTTCATGTGTTCTACCCTAGACATCTGATTTTTCTAAGTCTTGAATGCTTGGTTATGTCCGCGCATGGCACACGTGCCACAGGCTTCCTTAAACCCAATTCTTAAACCATGCCTTGTACAGTTTTTTACTTACACAAATTTCTTTCATTGGGGACCTTGCGTACTTACACACCTACTATACTTAGTAAATAATCTAGAGGCCCAACATCACCCCACACTATGCACGTTCTTCATCCACAGGAACACTTCCCTTAGTGAGAGAAAGAATTCAAATAGGTTTACGCCTAAGAGAAAAGAATAAGGGGATGAAAGAATGGGGAAAGAAGAAAGAATGGGAGAGTGAAATAATTACAACAACAGACTGGGAAAATCCTTTTTCAAGTCAACTTCCAATTTATTCCATGCATTGACCTCATCATGTCCTCTTTGACAGAGGTCACTGACCAAGGTGCTTACATCCCCAAAATTTAGTCCATCCCCTTATGCGTTCATAATATCTGTGATCTTTACCAATTCCTTGCACATATCCTCTAATGCGTCCATTCTTAATTTGATATGTAGATATAGCTCCTTTAACCAATTTTTGATTGAAACCCTTAAATTTTTAATGGCCTCTGATTTCTTCTTAACTTTGGCAAGGATTTTGTCTCTTTCCACCATATTCCCCTTATTTTTCTGCTGAAACTCCTTGAGTTCTACTTCATGAGTGGCGACCAAAACACCTGCTACTTTTTCCCTAGCTACGCAATTATTTTATGTAGTCTCATCGGTCTAGGAAGCATCCCTTACATCAGCAAGCAATTTGTTGTACTCTGCGACAAGTGCTACGATCTTTAACTTGTCTTCCTTCTCTAGGCACATGGCCACTTCCTCTACAGACTCCAAGGATGGCAGATGTCTTTCCATTATGAGGACCCTTGTTAAATCCTCTAGGCATCCCAAAGTATATCCATACTTTTGCGTGGGAGATTCCAAGTCCGGATGCTTTAATAGTATGGCCCCATTGATGGATTCTACTTTCGTGTACAAAGCAATCACCTTGTCCTTTTCATCCTTCAATTCCCACTGCCACTAGGCACTGATTAACTTTTCCTAGCTCAGCTCATTAGTTAATGTAGCTAGCTCTTCATCTTTCTCCTTGATCTCCCCTTCTAGATCCCTAATTCTATAATTTCACCCAAAGAGTCTAGTTTCTATCTCAACAGAGACCTTATTAAGCACGTTGCATAGTTTTTCATCTGAGAGCTGTTGGGTATCCACCACTCGGTTATCTTCTCTTAGTCCTAGCAAATTTATTAGTGTCTTGTGGCTTACCTCAAACTCTGGCTCATCAAGGTGGGACTCAATTTCCCAAGAGATCATATTCCTTGTCCATGGGTAGGAAGCCTCCTTGTCAAAAGATGACATGTATACAAGCTCCTCCACCAAAAATGTGCTATGGAACTGCGTGTGAAACACCTTCTTGGGTTCATCAATATAACTCATCTATGGCCTCCCACCCTCTACGCACCTTCCTCCTATGCACATAACTTTAGGTATACATACAGTTAAAACAGGGTCTCAATGTCCCTTGTATCCTCTTCTTCTACCACCTTGGTCATTTGATCTTGTGCCAAGCTTGGAACATCTCACTTTTGTGTGCTATCCTCTTCATCTTTTCCCATGTCCTAGGTGCTTCCTCTAACCTGGTTATCCTTGTGCCGTCCAAAAAGGAAACCTTATTCTTCTTCTCAACATTCCTCCTCTCAATCATGTATATTGAAAATAGGAAGCCCTTGATATTTCCTAGGGTCCTCTTCCCCACTTACTTCTTCAATACTATCCTTCTCTCCTATGTACTTGCCCATTCTTCTAGCTTCTTTTGAGGTGGTCTCCTTTTCTAACCTCTACTTTTTCCTAACCAGAGATTCTAGTGTTGGTGACTTTGTTTCTTCTTCTGATGAATCTTTATCTAATGGATATTTTGGCTCTAGAGTCTTTTCTCTGATTACGGCCTTCTTCTTATATGTGTATTTACTGGGTTCGACACCTACCCCGGGGAAACCTATTTCCTGTGTGTCCAGCACACTTGGATTTTTCTTCTCTAGTTTCTTTTCCTCCTGCTTGGGTGTGGATCCCTTCCTCCGAATTAGATCCTAAGGTATAGATATCTCATTTTCTAGGTATGTTTCCTTCTTCGACTTGGGCCTTATGCAAATGTAAACACGTGATGTGGATCCTGCTGCAATGGGAAAAGTCATGGGACTTTTCATTTGCACTTCACGTGACACGTACCGCTCTATGTATGCACACTTACTAAGGTAGAGTAACCCTTTGTCCAATTACCTGTGGTCTTGGTCCAAACTACAAAGGTCCATGCTAAAATTTTTAGACTCCTTGAACTTATTTACTCCTGCTTGGAAGTACTGAGCTATGAAGGCAAATGGTATCTTGCACCACGGGCTCCATGATTCATCTATCAACTTGAATCTTCCCTAGCAGTAATGTTGGTACACAAAAAATTCTACTTCTCACCTAGTGGCCGCTAGCAGTTGTTCAGGAATTTTCCATTCTACCCCAAACATGCTCCTTAGGCGCGTGTACCACCTTTCCAAGCGCAACATGTGCATAGTTGTCATAGTGTCACAAGCATACTTCTCAAATATTTTGGTGGGTGAGGGGTATTCATTAGGGTACTCCCATACAAAATTATCTAATACATTCGGTACCCCTATCTCTAAGAACATGATGGTCAACAACACATTTCCAAAACGGATATTGTCACCTTCCTTCAAGTAGTTGATAATTTCATCTGCGATGAATGCAGAAAAATTATAGATGGTGCCCTATGAAATATTTTTGAAAACATTTAACCATGGCTTACTAACTTGAGTCCATATCTCTTGGCCATTTAGCTTTGAAACTAGGTGCACGACCATCTTCATTACTGAATCCTTGATGTCTATGAAATCATAATACCTTGACCCCTTTTTGCAAGCAAAAGTGGTGATAGTTTCCTTAATCATTTCTTTGTCTGTCAAATCATCTTCCAACCCATCTCTTTCAAAGATGAGGCCTGTGAAATGTGAAATGAGTTGAGAGGTTATGTGCATCTTGCACCTCACAAAGTGGAAATAGTCCTCATGCATGCGTAACATTAGCCATCGATACAATCACTTAGGTTTCCCGAAGTAGGGAAACTCAAAGAGTTGTAGTAACCTTTCCTTCTCCAATTTGACCTTCACGCCATCATTATATATGGGCAAACCTTTTGGCATTGTCTTGTTTGTTAGGCACACTAACCCCAGCGCCAACTCCTTTTCAATTTTTCTTGTCTGATGATTATAATCATTTACAAACATGTCCCTAAGATGGGACTCCTAGTCCTTCCCCAACAACACTCCATATGGGTATTGCATTTCTGCATACCACTCCTCATTTGTGCTTGCTTCAATTTCTTATTGCTTTCCCTTTCCCTTTCCTTTTCCCTTCTTGGGTGTACTAGCTGGTTTTTCGGGTTCCATTTTCTAGGTCTTCTACCCACTTCAATCACTTCTGTTACTTTTTTCTTCTACTCTCTCTAACCCTAGATCTCGAACTTGTGAAGAAAATTACTTATACCCATGCCCTAGTTCTTCAAACCCTAACTGGGATACTCCCTTCACAAGACGACGTCTTCTCACACTTTCTCCCACACTCATGAAATCCCTTCCTCCTGGTTTGAAAATATGAACTAGCTACTCACACTTAAATTTTCTTAATACAAGCTCAACATCACGTTCCACTTTGTCCTCTATAGGGTCTCAATGTCCCTTCTCTCCTCTTCCTCTGCCACCTTGGTTGTTTGCTCTTGTGCCGAGCTTGGAACCTCTTTCTTCTACATACTATCATCTTCATCTTTTCCCATGTCTTGGGCACTTCCTCCTACCTGGCTATGACTGCTTGGAAGTACTGAGCTGTGAAGGAAAATGAGAGCTTAAGGAGAAAGAGGAAGAGCTAGCTACATTAACCAAGGAGCTCAGCCAGGAAAAGTTAATTAGAGCCCAGTGGTAGTGGGAATTGAAGGATGAAAAGGCCAAGGTGAACGTTTGTATAAGAAAGTAGAATCCATCAATGGGGCCATACTTTTAAAGCATCTGAACCTAGCATCACTCGTGTAGAAGTATGGATCTACTTTGGGATGCCTGGAGGATTTAACAAGATTCCTCACCATAGAAACATAGTCATTAGCCTTGGAGTTTGCAGAGGAAGTGGACGTACACCTAGAGAAGGAAGACAAGTTAAAGATCATAGCTGTAACACCCTTGACTATTGTTATTTTCTTCCTTTACATTCAAGTGTTGATAGGTGATTTTCCTTATAAGGATATGATCTTCTGATTTTTGGAAATCATGTTTGGTATGGATAAGTCTTTGCTGCTCTCAAGATCCTATGGTCAAACTGGTGTGACTTTTCTGAATCCACTTTTCAGATCTAGAAGGTAAATTTCCCCCTGGTTTAAGAATTTTAAACTTGTCTTTTGTCTGACTCATCCTTGGATCAATTTAAGTGACCCAAGGAATGTTTTTAGTAATGCTTTGTGAAGTGAATGGTATGACATTCCATGCGTTAGTCTTCACACTGGACTGAACTTTGTTGTTGCAAGTTCTTTTAATTTTGTGTGAACGCACTTCCATTCAACAGGATGTTGGCTTGGGTCCTTAAAGGTCAACCATGATAAGTCATTGTAGATAACGATAGGAATGCAACTGTTCACAACACTAGAGAAAGATACCCTAGAATCCTAAGCTAGGTGAAAGTATTAGTACCTAACCTATGTTACTTGATATAATTTTTTTGCTAACCTAAACTTGATGCAAAGGGGTTAGAAGGGTTGCTAAGTACTAAAACTTTAACCTAACACTACAAAGTCATTTGGTGACCTAACCTAGTTCTTTAAACTACAGTATTATTGGTTCACTCATTTGAGGGGTTACCTAGCCAATTTGCTAAGAAATATGTTAGAGGTTAGTGGTTAGTGTTACATCCTAAGGTACTAATGTAAATCCTACCTAAGATCTAACCTAAGCAATCTAACCTATCCTAAACTAAAGGATATGAATTGGAACAAAAAAGGGTCACATGTACCATGGCGATGGTTTCTAAAAAATTAAGAAGGTGATAAGGTTTATTTATTTCTACGGACTGCTGACTTTGGTAGTGGCGAATTTGTATGGCAGAGGCCTTGGTGGCAGTATTACTAGTAATCAAAATTCATGTTTTATTTGATTTTGAAGCTCGCCAGTTTGGTAGGTGGTGGAAAGGAATATTGGGTGGGAGATCAAGAAATTAATGCAATTAATTACCTTGTTTCACGAGCCCAAACCACTTTGGTAGGTATGACAAGAGGATTTTTGGTTGAGCTTTTTCACTTGCATGCTTTCCAATTTTCATTTTACTCACACTCTAGTTTTTCGAACCAGTAGTTAAACTATGTTGTATGGCTATTTTTGTGGTTAAAAATATATTTCTTTTTCATGGAGATTATATGAGGGAATTTGGAGGAAGTATTTTGATGTTTCGTCCTTTCGTGGAGAATAAGGGAAGAAGCGGGCTCAGCTAGGAAGTCTTATTCAATTTTTCGGTGATACTATCAAGCATGATAGGCCCTAACTGTTAAAATATCTTGATTTCTTATAAATTTTTTCATTAAAACAACTTTTCTCTATTAAGATCTGTGCATTCATGCTTAGCTGATAAAATGATAGATGGGTTTGTAAGAAAACCATTTTTTCTGTTCATTTGGCATCTCTGTGTTCTTAAATCGGTGGAAATTTTTATTTGCACTATCTATTCATAAAGGAACCACGAATACTTAAACAAAAATAGTGACACTGGTTTCTTATTCAGTGATTTGGAATGCTTGTTGGGTGAACTCATCGTGTCTTTTGTATTTGAACTGGTAGAATTCAGTCTTATTGAACTTGTTTGCCAGTACTATCTTTAGTTGGGAAACTTGTTTAGTAAGAGGACAACAATTGAGTTTCTCAGGGTTTGTTAGCATATGTTTTCAATCCATAGATAAATAAGCTATGAATATAAACATATGGGAGCTGGGAATTGTATTCTTCTTGAGTAATATTGTTGACTGTTAACTAGTTTCACATGCACTTTAGGTAAACATGTATATGTCTTGTTGTTTTGTATTTTACCTCGAGGAACTTTGACGGTAGAAAAGTTCACATGCATGGATAAACCATATACAGTTCATTCTACATTTCTCCTTACGAAAACATGGTCGGTTATGGAAACTTGCATGCACAAGAAAATCAATATAAGGGTTGGTTTGTTTTAATTCTATGAACTTGATTAATCTAGGACTTGTGTCTGTTATCATTTTGGATAACCTGACTATAACTCAAGTTTCTTTTGTATGTTGCTTATGGAGTCTTGATCTTCTGACCATGTTAATGGTATTTAGAGATTCTTTGTAAACCTAGTTTGAGAGTCATCCTTTCTGAGGTTTGTCTAAAGCATCTTCACTCCATTTTGTTCATAAATAAGGTTGATAGGATGTTAATGGAAAAATGGAAGCATTTCTTCTTATTTCAAACTGTATGCAATACTTTTCAATGCTCTCGGTCCAGTCTTATAGTGCTGGCGTATTATATAATTGTGTTGTGGTATTGATTTCCTCCACTATACTCACCATTTATTACTTGATGTTATTATGGAATCGAAACCTGAAAATGGTGTAGTTTCAGGTATTATGGCCTTTTGATCTTGTAATAAAATTTTTAGGGAAAATATATTTACCCTAACTTGGTTACATATATTTTAATGGTCTTGATACTTCAATAACATTTATACTTGGTCGTGTGCCAGAATTGTAAACCATTCCTGAACTGTACATATTATTCTTTGATGTTTCATATTGTCTCTTTATTGGATACCCATTTTATAAATTTGGTAGTGATGTGTTGGCATACCGTTAACATGGTTCTACCTTGCCAAACTATTGGGTAGTCTTAAGTGTTAGCCATTACTTAGATTCCTACTCTTGTTGGGTCTAATAAGGTTATATCATGTCTTATAAGATTGATTGTGGTCTTAAACTAGTTCGAAGGTGTCGAACAACACTGTTGAATTTATAAGATTCTATAAGTATACATTGATAGCATGATTACTTCCTATCTGTGGTTGTCCTGAACCAATAGGAGAATGTTTGGTTTTTAAGGAAATATTCTGTGAAGCTTAATAATTCTTGAACTTGTAAGAGCTATATTGTTTTATTATCTCTAACTTAAAGTAGAAATTTACGCTTTTGAATGAGATGATTTAGAAATAAATTTAGTTTTGGTACTATATCTCTTTCTTTAGAATGGTCATTGTTTCCCTTCCTTGAAACTCCTGAATGAGCTTAAACTGTATGAATGCTAGAAGGTAAAACTGTTCTATTGCGTTGAAGGAAATTATTTGAGTTTGAGATCATATTTTAGAAGACTCCTTCTATAATGTAGTTGGGCTAAGTACTTTGATTTTCACCTCCTGATTTCTATTCTTAGTGAAATGAGAAAACAACGCTTTTTAATCTTGATTACTTTTCATTTGACTGATGTGATTTGGAATTAGATTAAAGTTAGATTGGCAAGTGAAATATAAACTAATAGATGACTACCAATCTATTACTTCTCCTTGGATTTCTTTTGTTTGAATCTATTGATAAATATATTATATTGTTTTGTCTTAAAGTAGAATTACTTGAAAGGAACAGTTTAAATCATGGCCTACTCCAGTTTCAGCCTTAATGATGATTATGTAATATGGTAAAGGAAATTTATCTTTTCCTCTTTATTTGAAATATTATGCTGTAAACATTTATGAATCTTATAGTAAAGATATGTTTTGTAATTTATTGAAAACTTCGAAACAATGATATATAATGTCTTTTTGTTTAGTAAAGATATTTGATGAAATCAATTATACTTTAATTTATAGGGAAGGTATTATAGTTTATATCATGTTCCTTCGTATGTTAAAATCTATTTTGTGTTGCTTTTCTTTTATTGAAATTACTTACGCTTGGGAGTATGAATGACTGATTGTTCATTAAAGTAGGGTTGTTTTATTAAAACAATTAGTGGAATGCACTTCATTTTAAGGCTTAGTGCTTATCATGCTCAGTTCATTGAATTGACCCGTGCTAGCAATTTTTGCAGATGGACTTTGTAAGTGATAAGAGAAGGCAAAAACTAATACAATGCATTGGCTGATCTATATTTCTTTTATAGAAGAATTCTGATTTGTTCTTAAGTTGTATTGAAAAAAAGTTACCTCCTTTTGAATAAAGGCTGATGTCCTACAGTATACTTGTAAAGAATAAGTTTGAAAATGAATTGAAAGATGGAAATTTACTTGTGTAGATTGTGTAAATTATTCAGTTTTGAGAATAATCTTCTTGGTTATCTTTATGATTGGATGTGTATTCACGATGGTATTATAAAAAGGAATTTAGATAAGTATCCTAAGTAAGCTGTAGATTAAAC
This sequence comes from Taxus chinensis, assembly GCA_019776745.2. Lineage (NCBI taxonomy): Eukaryota > Viridiplantae > Streptophyta > Pinopsida > Cupressales > Taxaceae > Taxus > Taxus chinensis. The sequence continues at coordinate 288,460,375 of CM034157.1, forward strand.
AAGTGGCAGAATACATCATTCTCTTGTAATTTATTCATTGAATCTTGTGATGTGAAATAAAACTATAATATGAATTATTGTAAGCATAAATGACATTATAGGGTATGTTAAGCCCTAGAATGTAACTACAAAGAGGAAGGTATGATGGTTAATCATTAAGACTTAAGAATAATAAGTCTGATATGTTTCATCCTAGTAGGTTGTTACACTTCCTTAATTAGTTAAGTTAATTAGAATAAAGGAACATAAGTTGATGTTGTTTTGTTTTTGGATAACGGGTTGATAGGTCAAATCTGTAGAATCTGGAACAATCTTAAGTTAGTTAAAAGTTCTTAAGATTACATGAACATGAAATGTGAGAAGAACTATAAGAGTGTTGAGCTCAGAGTTGGTTAGGCTACCATATTCTGTCGTCCTTTATCAAAAATTTAACTTAACATGAGTAAATTCTTTGAGGTATGTAAATCTTAACGAGGTTGTTCTATAGGATGTTGACACATGTCAACTACAAGGTTGTACCCCTAAGAATATTAGGATCTTCTCGAGGATAAAAAAATGTAGTTAACATGTGGTAACACCCTTCTGCATTGATCATCCAGATCTACACACCTTTGAACTTGACCAAGATTTTCCTTGAGGGCTGGTTTGTATCATAGCTCAGATATGAAGTATCCCTTTTAGAACTCAGGGTACCTTAGCACACGAGGTTAACCTAGGTTGGCCCAGTATGCCAATTTACCCTAAGTCTTTACGAGCCTTTTTATATCATGACCTATGTTGTTAACCTGAACTAGAGTTAAACCTTGAGCGAGGGGACTGAATGAAGTCAATATAAGACATTCTAGATAATAGTGGAGTGGGGGTGAAGGACGTATTCTAGTTTTATGACTATGTTGTCAAGGAAGAAGTAATATGAATAGTATGTTAGAAATATTTTGCCAAAGTATTGCAAGTTGTTGATTACATTTTCCTATGTCACCTAGTCTAAGGATCATGATGCCGATGAATATTGGTAACAAATATTTAGTTAGGTTCCTTAGGCAGATCACTCAAAACCCAGAATAGGGTAAGAGAACCAAGAACATGAAGTATTCAGAAGAATACTCAAAACTCAATGTTACCCATGAATAGATCGGTAGTTACCGAGTCATGGAACGAATAGATTGGTTTCTCACCGAGTCATTGCAGCTGCATATGGTTATCTGTTAAATGAATGGTTGTTATGAAATGTGTGTTCTAAATTATGTATTTAGAACAAAGAACATTAATCATGCAAAAAAAAATTCCTTGTTTCTAAAGTCTTAAAATTGGGAATGTTACAGTAGCACTCATTGCAGAGTACAACAAAGTGCTTGCTGATGTAAGGTTCGCTTCCTACACCGTTGAGGCCATATACAAAAATTGTGCATACAGGTACAAAGTAACAGGCATTTTGGTCACCACTCATGAAGTAGAACTCAAGGAGTTCTAGGAGAAAAATAAGGGGAATAGGGTGGAAAGAGACAAAATCCTTGCTGAAGTTGAGAAGAAATCAAAGGTCATTGAAACCTTAAGGGTTTCAATCAAAAATTAGTTAAAGGAGCTATATTCGTGTATCACATGAAGAATGGACACGTTGGAGGATATGTGAAAGGAATTGGAGAAGATCATGGATACTATGAGTGTGCAAGGGGATGGAATAAATTTTTGGGAGATAAGCACCCTGGTCAATGCCTAGAATAAATTAGAAGTTTACTTGAAAAAGGATTTTCTTAGTCTGTTGCAGTAATTATTTCACTCTCCCATTCTTTCTTCTTTCCCCATTCTTTCATCCCCTTATTTTTTTCCTAGGCATAAGCCTATTTGTATTCTTTCTCTCACTAAGGGAAGTGTTCGCATAGAAAGAGAACAAGTGCAGTGTGGGGTGATGTTGGCCCCCTAGGTTATTGACTAAGTATAGAAGGCGTATAGCTGCGCAAGGGAACCAGTTAAAGAAAGTGGCGCAATGAAAAAGCACGTAAGGTAGAGTTTAAGAATTGGGTTTAAGGAATCCCATGGCATGTGTGGTGCACATTAACATAACCAAGGGTTTGGGACTTAGAAAAATCAGGAATCAGGGGTAGAATATGTGAAAAGCATGACCTGGTTGCGCGTGGATAAGGTGTCAACCTAGTGACAGGTTGGCCTAGGAAGGAGCATGCTTGCAGTAGAAGCTTCTAGAAGCACATCATGGTATAAAGTGGAAGGATCATGCATAGGTTAGCATGATCACATGGAGGACCACATTCTGACACTTGGCATCGGATATGAGGGCATTAGAAGATGAGTTAGCAGCCCAGTGAGGCTATAAATAGAAGTTCCTGTAGAGTAAACAAGAGAGACTTAGAGTGTGGGTGAAGCTCTGTAAAAATACTGCAAGAACTTTGTTAGTGAGTAATTGGACTTAGGGAAGGATGTATTTGGCAAGGGGATTGTAATTTTTCTTTTTGGTAGCATAGTTATATTAGACCAGTTACAATGCATGACTATAGTCTACTTCTCTGTGACCCTCTGTAATGGCTCCATGGATGTAATCAGGTTTCTTGTTATATATATGAATATCAATGACTCTGATGCATACATCTCTTTCAACCGAAAGAACCAATACGTAGTCATTTTTACCCCTATCACAAAAGAAAGGAAACCCATGTGCATTGGCCTATCACCCAATAAAAGATAGGCACTCACCCAAGGCACACATAGGTTTCGAGTCTCTCTTTTATGTGAGTTTAGTGGGAAACATAATCTATGATTTGTGTTTAAAATTATTTCAAATGGGTTTAGGACATACAAGAACCATAGAGCTCAGAACTGCCTCTAGATCCTTGCAGTCATATCAGATAGAGTACTTAACAGAACCTATAATGTGTACCATGAAAAAAATAAATATACAAACATCCATACTTAACATAAAATGAAAGATAACTTATGAAAGAGATGTATATATCAGAATCATTGATATTCATATATATAATAGGAAACCTCATTACATCCATGGAGCCATTACAGAGGGTCACAAAAAAGCAAACCTTAGTCATACATTACAACTGGACTATTTAAATATGCTACTAAATAGAAAAATTACAATCCCGTTGCCAAGAACATACTTTCCCAAGTCTAATTACTCACTAACAGAGTTCTTGCAGTATTTCTGTAGAGCTCCACCCACACTCTAAGTCTCTCTTGTTTACTCTGTAGGTGTTTGTATTTATAGCCTCACTAGGCTTCCAACTCATCTTCAAACGCCCTCAAATCCAATGCCAAGTGTTTGAATGTGGTCCTCCATGTGAGCATGCTCCTCTAGGCATGAGCCTTCCACTTTATACCATGATGTGCTTCTAGAAGCTTATATGGGAGGCATGCTCCTTCTCGGGCCAACCTATTGCCAAGCTGGCACCTTATCCATGTGCAACTGGGTCATGATTTTCACGTGTTCTACCCTGGACAGCTGATTTTTCTAAGTCATGAACTCTTGGTTATGTTCATCATGTACGCACAACATCAGCCACTGATACAGTCACTCAGGTTTCTTGAAGTAGGGAAACTCAAAGAGTTGTAGTAGCCTTGCCTTCTCCAATTTGACCTTCACGTCATCATTATATATGGGCAAACCTTCTAGCATCTTCTTGTTTGTTGGGAACACTAACTCCAGTGCCAACTCCTTTTCAATTGTGCTATTTTGATGATTATAATCATTTACAAACATGTCCCTAAGATGGGACTCCCACTCCTTCCCCAACAACACTCCATCTGGGTACTACATTTCTACATAACACTCCTCATTTGTGCTTGCTTCAATTTCTTGTCGTTTTCCCTTGCCCTTTCCTTTTCCCTTTTTGGGTGTACTAGCTAGTTTCTTGGGTGCCATTTTTTAGGTCTTCTACCCACTTCAATCACTTTACAGAAGAAGGATAAGAAGTTTGTTCTTGGAGTGAGAAATGTCCAACCTTACATCTCAAAACCTGTGAAGGAACAATTTACTTCAATACCTATTCTAGCTAGTACTTCAGATCCTAACTAGGAGACTTTATGGTCAGTAACGGATGCATCTGGTGAAGGTCTAGGAGGTATTTTGTTACACAAACATGAAATCCATTTTCATCCTGCTTACAAAAGTAGAAAACTAAAGTTACATGACCGCTTGAATTATGTTTCACATTGATCTTCAGAGCTTGCTGCCGTTGTTCATGCACTCCCAAGTTTGCAAAGGCATGTAAAACCTTCTTGGTAAACTCTTATACGCAAATTGAAAACTGATCAGTCTTGGGCACACCCCTTATTTATAGTTTTTCCATTTTTCAGCCATTAAGTACTAAATGCACTTACCAACAAACTTGGTTAGATTTTTTCATCTCAATATGGATTTTGACATCAATTGTATCCTAAGGGTAAGGAAAATAGAGTCTTGACACTCTAAGTCGTATGCGAAGCACATTTATTCAAATCTATAACTGTTGAGCAACACTTAGTCGAAGGATGAAGTAAAAAGCTGTTACATGGACATAACCAATTCCGAATGCTTACTTTAAGTAAGTCCATGATTTTTGCTTACTCCACGGATCCAAATGATTTGAAGTATAATGCATTTTTTCACTTCTTCGATAACGAAGGAATCTATAAGTAGCTTTATCTTAGCACCAACCATAGAGTTTACATACCTTATGCCTAAATGATTTATGTAACGTCCTCAATTTAGTACATTAGAACAAGAAATTTTTTTTTTTTTGATAGGTGCATCCTAGTTCTAAATACATAATTTAGAACTCTCAGATCATAACAATCATTCTTATAACAGATAACCATATGCAGCTGTGATGACTCAGAGTACCTCCGATCTATTCATTCCATGACTCGGTAATCTACCGATCTATTCATGAGTATCAAAGAGTTGGCGTTTTTATTTTAACACATCACCTCTTGCGGTTCTCTTCCCTAATCCTGGGATTCAGAATGCTCTATCCAAGGAACCTATCTGAATAATTGTTACCATTATTCATCGGCATCTCGTCCCTTAGACTAGGTGACATAGGACAACGCAATCAGCAGCTTGCGATACTTTGGCCAAAGATTTGAAACATACTGCTTATGTCTCGTATTCCTTGATGGCATACTCGTCAATCTGGAATACGTCCTTCACCCCATTCCTATGTTATGTAGAATGTCTTACACTGACTTCTGTCAGCCTCCCTGCCCCAAGTTATTCACTCAGGAACGGATTAATAATATGACAATGATATAAGGATGCTCTCAAGAACTAGGGATACGCTGACATACTGGGTCAACCCTAGTTAACCCTGTGTGTCAAGATACCCCGAGTCTCCAGGGGCAGCCTCATATCATGACCACATTCCTAACCAGTCCCAGAGTAAAAACTTGTTCGAGTTTAAGGTGTAAATCTTAACGATCAATGCAAAGGGTGTCGCCATAAGTCACCTGCATTGTTGTATCTTCGAGAAGATCCTAATCTTCTCGAAGGTACAACCCTGCAGTTGACTTGTGCCATCAACCTTCAAATCCACCTCGAAAAGATCTACTTAACTTTAAGGTGTTACTTACGTTGAGTTAAAGTTATACTTTAAGACGCTCCTTTTAGGGTAGTCTTTTCCCAACCCCTGGGTTCCTCACCTTAGAATTGCCTTTCTTATTAAGACCCATTTCACAAAGAGAAGTTAATAAGATTTGAGGTCTCATTAAGGAGTTCTTTGATACACAATAATCTTAATCAATGAAATTGGGCAGTAGCCCTAAATCTTCTCATAAGGTTGCTAACCATACCCTTTTAGGTTTATATCAATTCTCAAAACTGAAATATATCTTACTTATTAGTATTAAGATATAGTGATTTAAAATCAAATTAAGTATGTTGTCTTGACTTAGATCAAGACTAGGAAGTAATAATTTATTCTTCCCGTTCAGCTTCCTGTTAAGGTTTATTTTAACCTTAGCTTCTCGAAAGACAGTGATCTAAATTCAATTTAGCTTTAGATAGAACATAACAGAACTACTAAACATTCACAAGTATTCAGTCACATAATCTTTGCAAAGCTTACTTAGAGAATCCCAAATGTCTCCAAGGTATACAATAATAACAATGCTCTTAAAATCATTTGAACCGAAGAAGTTCAATCCATCAAGATACGAATGCAAACACATAAGTAACAAATACCTCATTTCATTCATTTCTAAGCTAATCAAATACATTTTATGCATTCAGCATATTTGATACAATACTCAACAGCAAAAGAACATCTTTCTTCAAGTAGTACATTTAGAGAATCAAGTTGGAATTCATCATAAAACCAAATTAAACAATCTAAACATCATATCAGATTTGCGTGCCTTTACCACTTACGGCAACCATCTGCAAAAATTGTCAACACAGGTCAGTTCGGTGAACTAAGCATGATAAGCACTAATTCTTAAAACAATTGCAATCCACCAATTGTTCTCATTAAACAACCTGTTTAAATGAAATCATTTCTTCAAATTCCAAACATAAATCAGGCTATTCATCTTATATGTTAGAGACTAAGAACAAATGAATACAACCATTCTAAAGACAGCAAAACTCCTACAAGAATGTTTATAACAATTACTCAAAGGTAGTTTATAACATTCAACAAGCTCAACTGTCATAATTTCCTTATCAATCATACATTATTTTAATGGTATTGACAAGTATACCTACTTATACAGCAACACACATTTTATACTAGTCTCTCCATATAATACTACAGTCTATTCTTGTTATGCCCTTACCGTAGAGATCACATAAGGATACAAGAAGAAAGCACATAAAGTTTCCAGACTAGGAGAGAGAGAGTATTTTCTTATTCCTCTTATTACACATCAACATATAATTTACAGCTCAGGAGAAGGAAACAGAGTAAATCAGATTCCCATTTCAATCATGTTCTAGACTGTACCGACTCCTCTAGAATAATGCAAAAATTACTTTTACGCATGTGATTAAAAATAGTCGAGATCACAAGAAGAAACTACAGTTTCATCTAAGTTCATTAATAAAAATCACCTGTAGCTATTAATCATTACAAGAGCTCTCATGACAAAGCAAAAGAAAATAATCCAACCATGAAAGACTCAACAAATCTTTTCCATATCATTCATCAACATGAAAATACCCAACGCCATCGCCTGACATGGTACAACTAAGAGCTCTTTGTTTCAGTCAAACACGAGACAAGATAACATTAAAAACAAACAACGTTTCCATATGCAAATACAGTGACATTCACACTGAGTCGAAACACAAACATGCACAGCTTCATTCAACTGAATCTAATCTCTATGAATGTACAACAAGGACTTTACAGAAGTCACCTCCATTACATAAGCTCATCAAAGTTTTAACCTAAGTAGATCCATCCCGCAAACACATCAGGGCTTCAACAGGAGTCGAGTTCACATGGAAATACTACAAGGGCTCCAACGGAGTCGTATCCAACAAGAACTCACAGCCCGGGTTAAGATTGAAGTCGAATTCATACGAAAACATTCAAGGACTCCAACTGAATCAATACCAACAGTCTACACAACTAAACTTCTACAGAAGTCGAAATACAAGATACATATTAAGGACTCCAACAGAGTCAATATCATTAAGTATTCACAACTAAGCTTATACAGAAGTCGAAACACTAGTTACATTTCAAGGACTCCAACTGAGTCAATACCAACCGTATTCACAACTAAAGTATTCTACAGAAGTCAAAATACTAGTTACATTTCAAGGACTCCAACTGAGTCAATACCAACAGTATTCACAAACTAAAACTACAGAAGTAGAAACACATAGTTACATTTCAAGGACTCAAACTGAGTCGAAACCATCAGTATTAATTCGAAACAACATTCACTCCAACTAAGCAACAAGTATTCTTAGCTTGTACAGAAGTTTGAAAACATACAAAACATTACAAGGACTCTCACTGAGTCATTTTCAACAGATATTCCTTGGAAAATTTCAACGGATTTTATCCCAAAAGTTGCAAACACAGTGAGGACTTCTACAATAGTCACATTCAAGTAGTATAATCACAGCAAGCATTCCAAATAGAAGAACTTCAAGTAGTATTCACAGCAAGAATCAACAGGATTCAACAACAATAAGAGCACAGCTGGGTCTTCAATCGGAATGAATCCAAAAGGAAGAATAAATATAGTAAACATTCCAACAAAGTCTTCGAAAAACCCGAGATTCCTAATTCCACAGGAAAAGAAGAACCAATACATTGCTTCAAACCAACTGAACTGAAATCACCTGAGCAGAGTTGTTTTAATGAAATCATTTAGAGTAAAGCAAGATTTTTAAAGTTCAGGGCCTATCATGCCTGGTAATGTCGCTTAAAAATCTGAAGAAGACCTCTGAATGTGCTCGAGCCTTCTCCTCTTCTTCCACGATAGATTCAGCAACAATAATTTGTTACCCTCATGTCTTATAAACTTTCCCCGACAGAGAAAAGAGCTAGATATTCTCATAGTTGCCATGCAACACCAAGTAGACTGGTTCGAAGAACCAGTGATCAAACAGAGAGAACACCGGAGCGTATGGAAAACCAAACAACCAACTAGTTTTCCATTTGCATGCCTTCCCGAGCAATCCGTGCTCGGGAACCAAAGTTCATCAATGACATTAACTCCAAGATTCCCACCTAATCTCCATTGCCACCGACCGCCAAGGTTGGTGATTGCCAATTGCACACAAACAACCATTCCCAGATTTGGTGATACTGCCACGTCAGGTCTCAATAGATATTTACAACCTCCACCAAATCCCAAGTCCTTCATCCTTATCCACCTCATAAATGCCATAGAAACTACCGCCCATGGCTCGCACCCCTTCATAGGTCCCCCTTCATCCATGATCATTAGTTAGGTTAGAAACATAGGTTAGATCATAAGGTAATACTTTAGTCTTACTTCCATAGTGCTAGGTAGCTAACCTTAGGAACATTTAGCTTATAGTTTAGGGCTAGGTTAGATTAATAATAATTTAACCAATAGGTTATAGTTTAGGTTTAGGTTATTAACCTTAATAAATCCAGTCTAGGTCTCCCAAGTAGGACCGATCCGTATTGGAACCAAATAGGTAAAACATCCCTGTACAGGATCCTATCAGGTATTGCTAAATAAGCTTACTGAATACCCAGGAACATCTTACCTGGCTTAAGGTCTAGGCCTTCCTGATGTTACGGTATTTGGAACCGATTTTCATTTAACAAGATCAGCCTGAGTTAACTCCTGAATTGCTCATTCAACACATTCAGACCTTGCAACTTTCGTAAGGTCTATAATTTTTGTTCATCCAGAATAAACTTAAAACATCTCTTGGATCAATGCCACTGATCCAAGGCTGAGTCATAAAGATGGGTAAATCCACAATTCATCCCGAAATCAGATTGAACTCAGGTGCTAAAAATGAAAGAAATAAAAGAGTCCAAGCATATCCTGACTCAGTCAAAGATCTTCAAGAGCAAAGAAGATACAATCCATATCAAGCATGACTTCACAATCAAAGGAACACATCCTTATACAGAAGAAATCATATATCAACACTTGAATGCTCAGGAGGAAGTAACAATAGTTCAGGGTGTTACATGCTTCCCTCCTAAAATATTCATCGTCCCGATGATTACATATTTGATTTACCTTCAGGTCAACCAATTTATTAGTTCACAATACAAAAAGACTATTTCCAACTTGAATAGTTACAGAAATCAATGTCACAATACATTTTATTTAGCCTGAATAATGTTTTCCTCAACCTGGCTTTCATATAGACATGAAAAAGATAAGTTCATAAAAATGTTTTGTCAACAAATTTCATTCTGTTGAAAAAGAAAAGGAAAAGTAATTTTCATCTCTTCCAGATTTTCCCAAGTTGCACTTTCTTCATTAAACTAGTCCCACTGGACCTTACATTGCTGTATTTCACGATTTCTCAAATGCAATTGGTGAGTTTCCAGCACTCGTGTGGGTTTAACCACGATTATTCCTGGGTCTTGGACCTGCAAGGAATTCCAATTTAAGACATGTGACAAATCTGAAACGTATTTGTTAAGCAAATAAATATGGAAAACATCATGCATGTAAGACAAAGAAGGTGGTAATGCTAATCGATAAGATACAGGATTGATTATTTCGACAATTTCGAAAGGTCCCACATAACGAGGTGACAACTTGGCAGCCTTGCTAAAAGTTATAGAACTCTTTCTGGGTTTAACACAAAGAAAAACCTTCTCACCAAGCTCAAACCTTCGATCAACCTGCTTAAGGTCAGCATAGCTCTTCTGCCTATCTGCTACTTCCTTTAATCATTCACGAATCAACTTAACTTGCTGTTCCATTTTAGTGAGGATCTCTTGTCCAATTACCACTCTATCCTCAATACTATCCCAACTAACAGGGGTTCTGCAGTTCCTTCCATAAAGTGCTTCAAAAGGTGCCATTTTAAGAGATGAGTGATAAGTGTTGTTGTATGCAAATTCAACTAGTGGAAGATACTCTTCCCATTTATACTGTTGATCCCTGCAATACATTCGCAACATATCTTCCAACACTTGATTTACTCTCTCTGTTTGTCCATCCGTTTCTGGATGATATGTAGAACTGAAGTTTAGTTTTGTTCCAAGAGCTGTATTAAGCGTTTTCCAAAATATTAACGTCATTCTAGGATCCCTGTCAGATATAATCAATTCTAGTACACCATGTAACCTGAAATTTTTTTGCATGAATCTTTTGGCCAACACTGGTGAATCATCCTTTAGATTTCCAGCGATGAAATGAGCTACCTTAGTTAGTTTATCTACAACTACCAGGATAACATCATGTTTATTCCTGGACATAGGTAACCCTTGTAAAAATTCCATGCTTATTACTTGCCATTTGTACTGCGGTATGCTATGGGGATATAATAGTCCAGCAGGGTGCATGTGTTCTGCCTTAACCCGCTGACATTCCAGACAATGAGTCATAAAATCAATAACATCCTTTTTCATACCTTTCTAAAAGTATTGCTATTTTAGATCAGCGAGCATTTTTTTGATACCCGGGTGTCCAGAGAAGGGTGAATTATGAAATTCAACTAACAACTTTTTTCTCAAATCATTCAGCATAGGTACGTATACCCTGTTTTCATAACATAAGATTCCTTCATTATCAAAATGAAAACCTTTATACCTTTCATCATTAGGTTTTGTAACAAGCGCTGCTTTTACTTTCTGAAAGTATATATCAGATTCTGAGGCACTTTTTACCTCATCCTTAAACTGAGTTCTTAATGTTATAAGAGCAGAAATGTGCTTCCTATGACTTAGAGCATCTGCTACCCTATTCTCTTTCCCTTTGATGTAGCTAATATCAAAATCATATTGAGATAAAAATTCTAACCACCTTCTCTATTTGGCATTTAGATTAGGTTGAGTGAAAATATATTTCAATCCTAAGTGATCATTTTTCAACTCAAAAGGTTTCCCAAGTAAATAGTGTCTCCAGACTTGAAGCGCATGAACAATGGCAGCAAGCTCCAAATCATGAGGAGCATAATTCAACTCATGTAACTTAATTTTTCCACTTTCATATGCTATGACTTGATCATTTTGTAACAAAAAACCTCCAAGGCCTTCCCCAGAAGCATCCGTTACAACAGTAAAGATCCCATTAGGGTCTGGTACAACTAATATAGGTGCAGAAGTCAATTGGCTTTTCAGACTTTTGAAAGCAGTTTCACACTTATCATTCCAAATAAATTTCTTATCCTTCTTCTGAAATGAAGTTATCAGTACAGCCACTTTAGAAAAATCCTTAACAAATTTTCTATAATAACCAGCAAGACCCATGAAGCTTCTTACTTCGTGCACATTCTTTGGTACAGGCCACTCAGTTATTGCCACTATTTTTGAAGGATCCATAGTAATTCCTTCTTTACTAATGACATGACCCAAATAGTGAACTTCTGTATCAAAGAAAGAACATTTGGATAACTTACCATATAACTTTCTTTTTCTCAAAATTCCCAAAACTATCTTCAAATGCTCATTGTGCTCTTCAACGCTTTTAGAATAAATGAGAATATCGTCCAAGAATACAAGTACAAACTTGTCCAAATATTCTTGAAAGATATTATTCATTAAGTTCATAAAAGTTGTGGGTGCATTAGTTAATCCAAAGGGTAGAACCGTGAATTCATAATGTCTGTACCTTGTTCGGAAAGCTATTTTATGAATATCTTCTTCTCTAATCCTTAATTGATGATAACCAGATTGAAGATCTATCTTAGAATAAACCGCTGCCCCATGCATCTGGTCAAATAGATTGTCGATCTTTGGAAGTGGGTGTCTGTTCTTGATTGTTGCTTTGTTCAACATCCGATAATCAATACACAGCCTAAGTGTTCCATCCTTCTTTTTCACAAATATTGATGGTGCTCCCCAAGGTGAAACACTTGGTCTAATCAAACCTTTAGAAAAAATTTCTTGCAATTGTGCCTTAAGCTCGACTAACTCTATAGTAGTCATCCAATAAGGTGCTTTGGAATTAGGTTCCATTTCTGGTTTGATTTCGATGGTGAAGTCAAATTCCCTCTTGGGTGGTAAACCTGGTAATTCCTCCGAAAAAATGTCTTTGAAACTTTGCAACAGAGGAAATCGTTTCATGGAATCACCATCTTCTTCTGAAAATTCAGATATCTTTACTGCATAAAGGGTACATCCTTTGTTTTTAGCCTTTTTACACTGCATAGCTGACAGTTTTCTAACTGAAATTTCCCGTTTCACACCTTGAATCTCTTCTGCCTTCAGCCGATCATCTAAACATTTTATATTCTTTTCATAGCAGTCTACTTTTACTTTATGGTCAGCTAACCAATTGACACCGATGACAATGTCATATGATCCCAAAGGTGTAACATAGAGGTCAACTTTAGTGGAAAAGTTAGGTAAGTCAAGGACTGCCCCAAAAAGACACATACTCACTGTATGAACAGAATTATTACCATACTGTACAGTCCAAGATTTATCCATTTTTCTAGCCTTTCTTTTAAGTTTAGAAGCAAGTTTACTAGAAATAAAACATTCAGTAGCTCATGTATCAAAAATAATAGTGACAGGTATGCCAAATAACTTACCCAGAACTTCTATAGGTGTCACTTGCTTTTCAGCTTGCTTGTCTGCTACTGCAGCATGTATCTTATGCTGCTGATTACAATCATCCTTCTTCAAAGGCACTGATTTGTGTAGTGGTCTTTGCCACAATTGTAGCAGCCTCCTACAGGTCCCTTTTTAGGCTCAAAATTGCCTCCAGCCTTGTAATTATCACTTTTTCCTCCATAGGGCTTCTGCCCATTGTTATAATTTTTGGAAAAATTATCCCTTACATTTCCAGCAGGCTTATTTGGTACTGTTTTCTTACTATTATCCCCTAGAAACTTACTTCTGTTTCCAAACTTTTTCCATGGTCCCTTTTTGGGTGCAAGTGAAGTTGAAGAAGGGTTTGCAATCTTCTTCCACACTTCCTCTTTATGAGCAGAAATAGCCTTTAATTTTTGTTCTTGTCTTATGGCCTTTTCAACAACTCCTTCCATAGTGGTTGGACTGTGAACATCGACCTCTCCACATATCACGGGATTCAGTCCCATGATGAATTTCCATATTCTGAACTTCTCGTCAGTTTGATACTGCGGTTCATACTTGAGGAGTTTTGTAAACCACTCCCAGTATTCAGTTACCGTTAGCTTCCCTTGAGCTAAGTTCTAAAATTTTGTCATTTTCTGATCATAGAAAAGTTGTGGCAGCCAACGTTACCTAAAATAGCCCTTAAATTGATCCCAAGTAATATTGGTCTCATCAATATTTAGCTCAGCTTTACGGCTATCCCACCACGAAGATGCTTCATGGGAAAGCTGATAGGCTCCCCAAATAGCTTTGGTTTCCTCTAAGAAGTTTCTTATTGTAAAGTACTTCTCTATTTTACTGAGCCAGTTCTCAGCTCCATCTCCTAATGTGGTGCCATCATATTTAGGTGGGATTATCCTTTTTATATCATTAGTGAGTTCTACTGCCAACCTGGCCTTTTTGTTTTCTGGTTGGACAGGTGCATTTCCAGCGTTATTATCAACACCCATATCAGGGTTGTCCTCAGGAGGTTGCTGATTGTTATTACCAACTTCTTCATACTCCTCATTTCCCATTACTTGCTGTTCAAGTACAGCCAAATGATCTCTTGTGTCCAATAGGGCAGCAAGGATCTCATCAAGCTTTTGGGTTGTTGCCGCCCCTCCTTCAGGTGGAGCATTATTCGCAACATTCCCCCTTGTTCTAACCATTTTCTGTTACAAGAAAATTAAGGTTTTTATCAGATTATGGACACAATAGGTCCAAGAGCTGCAACCTTCAGCTCTGATACCAAGATGTAACATCCTCAATTTAGTACATTAGAACAAGAATTTTTATTTTTTTTGATAGGTGCATCCTAGTTCTAAATACATAATTTATAACTCTCAGATCATAACAATCATTCTTATAACAGATAACCATGACTTGGAGTACCTCCGATCTATTCATTCCATGACTCGGTAATCTACCGATCTATTCATGAGTATCAAAGAGTTGGAGTTTTTATTTTAACACATCCTTCTTGCGGTTCTCTTCCCTAATCTGGGATTTAGAATGCTCTATCCAAGGAACCTATCTGAATAATTGTTACCATTATTCATCGGCATTTTTTCCCTTAGACTAGGTGACACAGGACAACGTAATCAACAGCTTGCGATACTTTGGCCAAAGATTTGAAACATACTACTTATGTCTCGTATTCCTCGATGGCATACTCGTCAATCTGGAATATGTCCTTCACCCCATTCCTATGTTATGTAGAATGTCTTACACTGACTTCTGTCAGCCTCCCAGCCCCAAGTTATTCTCTCAGGAATGGATTAATAATGACCATGTTATAAGGATGCTCTCGAGGACTAGGGATACGCTGACATACTGGGTCAACCCTAGTTAACCCTGTGTGTCAAGATACCCTGAGTCTCCAGGGGTAGTCTTATAACATGACCACATTCCTAACCAGTCCCAGAGTAAAACTTGTTTGAGTTTAAGGTGTAAATATTAACGATCAATGCAAAGGGTATCGCCATAAGTCACCTGCATTGTTGTATCTTCGAAAAGATCCTAATCTTCTCAAAGATAAAACCTTGCAGTTGACTTGTGCCATCAACCTTCAAATCCTCCTCGAAAACATCTACTTAACTTTAAGGTGTTACTTACGTTGAGTTAAAGTTATGATTTAAGACGCTCCTTTTAGGGTAGTCTTTTCCCAACCCCTGGGTTCCTCACCTTAGAATTTCCTTTCTTATTAAGACCCATTTCACAAGAGAAGTTAATAAGATTTGGGGTTTCATTAAGGATTTCTTTGATACACAATAATCTTAATCAACAAGATTGGGCAGTAGCCCCAAATCTTCTTATAATAATGCTAACTTAACCCTTTTAGGTTTATATCAATTCTTAAAACTGAAATATATCTTGCTTATTAGTATTAAGATAAAGTGATTTAAAACGTTAAGTACGTTGTCTTGACTTAGATCAAGGTTAGGGAGTAACAAATTACTCTTCCCGTTCAGCTTCCTGTTAAGGTTTATTTTATCCTTAGCTTCTCGAAAGACAGTGATCTAAATTCTAATTTAGCCTAAAATAGAACATAGCAGAACTACTAAACATTTACAAGTATTCAGTTACATAATCTTTGCAAGGCTTACTTGGAGAATCCCAAATGTCTCCAAGGTATACAATAATAAAAATGCTCTTAAAATCATCCGAACCGAAGAAGTTCAATCCATGAAGATACATATTTGATACAGTAGCTCAAAAGAAAAATAGCATCTTTCTTCATAGTAGAATGCAAACACATAAGTAACAAATACCTCATTTCATTCATTTCTAAGCTAATCAAATTACATTTTAAATGCATTCAACATATTTGATACAATACTCTATAAAAGAAAAATAGCATCTTTCTTCAAGTAGTACATTTAGCAACACACATTTTATACTAGTGCCAAATCACTGCACCCCCCGAATGGCCAGGATGTGAATAGGACGTTCGGTGCGATTGGGACACATGGGATCACCTCTCAAGCTGTGGGACTTGGGCTCGAGGTGAACCTCCGGAGAAGGCCGGCTTCCTCTTCCTAAACTAAGTGCTGTACTACTCCTAGTGTAACAAAAATGATTATCTAGTCCTATGCTAACATTTTCATGGGGTTTTAGGGAAAGAGATTTACAGAAATGAAACTATACTAGGG
Source organism: Taxus chinensis (assembly GCA_019776745.2). Classification (NCBI taxonomy): domain Eukaryota; kingdom Viridiplantae; phylum Streptophyta; class Pinopsida; order Cupressales; family Taxaceae; genus Taxus; species Taxus chinensis. Next base: position 288,476,717 of record CM034157.1, read on the forward strand.
ATGGTGATGCACCGAATAAAGGGTGTCTTCAGATTCAGGAAGGGTTAATTTGAAGAGGGTGTGTGCACCACAGGTCAACTTCACCTACTGCAACTTAGAGAGGGTACATGATACCACAGACTAAGAGACACGCGTTCCCTTGGTTAAACTGTATCAGACTGAGAAATATACCAGTTTCCCAGCGAAGAAGGATGAACTCAAGAAGGGTGAATAGACACCACAACTCAACTGCATGCAATACTCCACCACTCGATAAGCACAGAACTCCAAGAACCTGCAATAGAACTTAAACTTGCACAGTGTACCTGCAAGTATGAGAAAGGCACAAAGAAGCATAGAAGGATGAAAGGACCGAGATTAGTCACAAAACACACACTTTTATTGCTTCAATAACATGCACAATGCATCATACATTCAGAAGAGGCAATAGTTGCCATTACAGTCTTGAAGAGGAGGCTTGAAAGTTCTCTCAACACACAAGAACAACTTGCAGAAGAGAGAGGATTTTTGAAAAGTATACACTCGCCTGAGATATCTAACTGTCCAACTTGTCTGAACTGTTGGAACCCTTTGAAATGAGCTTCCAACTTACATTTATAGAAAAATATGTGAGAAAGAAGAGGAAATGGTCATAATTACATTCCTAAAATGAAGGCCCATGATGTATTTATTGCAGTTAGTTGAACTACCTGAGAAGGTTCCATCATGGGTCATTAATTGCCTGATGACCTAGTCTTCTCAATTAATTAAAAGAATATTTAAATAAAATATTTAAATAATAATAATAAATATTATTATTAAAATATTTAAATAAAAATATTAATTTAATTAACATAATGTTGGGACCCCCCCGTTGACCCGTTTGACTTGAAGAGGAGGGGGGTCCATGTGGATAGAGTCTGCACAAATCTCAACTTGGTGAGCTTCGAATCCGCTAACTCGGTGTTGCAATCGATTTTTGACCCTGCACTAACTCTTTCCTTGCTTTGGTAATCGCGCTCTTTTGCATTGAGTCCTCCGAATGGTGGGCTATCAAACTTGATTCTTACCGTTTTGCTCTGTTAACTCGAGGCCATTCTGAATTACCAAGCCACCTATATGCATCGTGAACATGAAGCTTTAAGCTCGAAATTGAAAGCCTCTACAAATACATTAAACTTCGACACCCGTGAGCTTATTCTTTATCTTGACTTGGTACCAACGTTTCCACAATATGAAAAGTTTGACTCTAAATCATACTTAGTGGATTTGACCCATGATACATTGCTTGTACTCACAGAGGTTAAACAATTTAATGAATTTAAATTATTTCACTCCTGCATGTTGCGCCATTTAGAAATGATTTTCAAGCTATGAAAATTGTTAGGGATCACGTTACGTGGCCCTGTCAACACTCAATCGATTGATTTCTCTGTGATAACTCTAGTTTGACAGATAGAGTTATTTCTTCTTGTTTTGGACCACATATTCACATGCATTCCACGTTCAAACTCCATGAAACAACACCACGAGCTCTTCAACTGATTCGACCTGGCTTTGTATCTGCGGGAAATATTAAGATTTGTTCGATCATGTTCACATTTTCACGCCTCTAAGAATGGTTTTACCACAATGCTCACGGTTCTTCCTTATCATATAACACTTGTAGTAAGAATGTTTAGCTTTGCCATAATAAGCGCAATTGTACCCTCCAAACAATGAGAAAATGCCATTACCAATAAAGACCTAATGCTGCCATGATGATGACACAGGCTCATGCCCATAACATGTCGATAGACATCCTTGAGACTGAATTTTGGCCAAAGAGACCTTCGGTATTTTGGCAGTGCACTCGGCAATCTCGGCTCCAATCAACAATTATGCCACTATTGGGATCTTAGTATGGCATAGGTAGCTGTGAGCTACACAATATACCCATTTTTCAGAACTTAAAAGATCCTTCATGTTACAATTTTCAAAACATAAAAGGAGCCCTTCAAAAAATACATTGAACAACTGGGGCAGCCAAGAGGACCTTGGAAAAATGTACAGGTAACAACCATATGAATTCTTCCTTAGTCGTGGATCAAAGCTAATAGAAATAAAGCTAGATAAAATTAGCTTGAAACTACAGTATAATCGTCCCGTCCATTATAAACAAACACAGCTTTTCTGATCCTGGTAAAAGAATACTGTTATTGTCTGATTGGACGTACATAATGGAAGGGTATAAATATTACTTCTGCCCACAGAGTTTTTCAAAGAGACCATTTACACGTAACAAGGATGCAGCATGCAAAACGGCCGACTAGGTATTTTAGAGTTGACCTTCACATTCAATTCGTTTCTAGGAGAAGGAATGCTGAACAATATGAATCGTTTCATTCTGCACCGTTTTAAACCTTCATCTCCTGGTTCAGACAAATTTTATGAAGCCTTGAAGGTCGTGACTCCAATCCATCGTACACGGCAGTGAATATGTGTTTCCTGCAACTGCTTGCTGGAAGCGCTAAGAAGGCTTCGACTGTATTGCACACGTCTGCTCCCTGGTTGATGATTTTCTCTCGCGGCCACCGAACTGGACGAGTTTTGAGCACTCTGCTTTCCTGTTACTCGATATCATTTGACAAATATCTGCATAATGAACGAGCGGCCTGTAGCCTCCGCAGAAATTGGTATCACGTCGCGTTTTTTCCATGACCCGCTCTAATTCACAACTGTCCTATTAATCCTCCCGGTGACTCGCACAAAGACTCGGACCACTCCAACTGCGCGGGGTTTTCATGATGGATTGCCATCTTAATTTTTCCCATTTGGCAGTGTTTGCCTGAATCTCCCCTTCGCGGAAGTTTAGTCATGGTTTGCCAAACCAATATTTCCACGGTTGGCAGTTTGACCCGATTTCTCCAACGCGAAGTGAACAGCCTCAGCGCGGGATTTAACAGCTTGGCCCGCCATCATCAAATTTCCGCTTGGCATTGCTTGCCGGAATCTCCCCTACGCGGAGTGAACCACATGGTTTGCCATCTTAATTTTCCCATTGGCACTGGTCGCCTTATTTCCCACGTAACGGCCCCTCGCATGAAGCTTGCGACTCGTCTCTACGAGCCCCGAGTGTTTTCATTGCTGAATAACTCCCATTCCGAGCCTTGTTTATCCTTACCGGGCTCTATTTCCTCTGAATCAGCGAGCTTCTCATGAGTTTCACCAAGCTCTACGCATCGAGCAGACTTCTGCCTTCGACTGAACTCAGTCACTAGATTGCTTCAATGCAGCTGTGTTGCCTATAACCCAAAGCGCTCTGCGAGCTCGTGTCAATGTCACATTCATGTGGCGAACATCAGCTATAAAACCAACCCCATGATTTGCAGCTCGGACACAAGACATAATGATTATATCACGCTGCTGGCCTTGAAAGGCATCTACCGTATTGATATATAAACCTTTTCCTTCATCAAATTTGAGGACAACATCAAACTCTCGGTGTAAACATTTCAGCTGTAGCTTGTAAGGTGTGATCATTTCAACAGAAACCTTTATGCTTGCCAACCTAGTGACTCGTTGAAGATGCTCGTATAATTGCAAAGCAAATTATGCTCCATGAATATTCTGATATGAAACAGTTATACCTCTATGAGATCCGCTTCCATGAACTACATCGTAAAACGAGTAAGATCTCGATAGAGAATTTTTGTAATAAATTTCCTCAGGTTTCCTAGTAACACTCCCACTGTCACTTAATCGATTTTCATAAAAATATCTTGAAGGAAAATCCCGAATTTGAGGATGCATTTGATGCTGAACAGATAAAAACATAGTTGGGCGACCTGCTTGTTGGAAGTGCTCAAAAGAACTCTTACTATACTGCAACATGCTTGCTGCCTGTGCACCGAATACTCGACCGAGGAAGGTCTGAACACCATTACAATTCACAGTTCTTTGTAAGATGTCGGTTTGACTCAATTTCACATTGGTATTCGATAGTGCTTATACTATCTTCCTGGGTCGATAGAAGTCCTTCCATTATGTAATTACAAACCCGAGATTCAATGATGTTGAACCTCCCATATCTGCATAATTTCATAACATCTCGGTCAAACAAGATAATTCTCCCAAGTGGTTGGTCGAGCGTTGTCTTAGTGGATTAAACCTGACATCATGTTGACTTTGACTCTCCCTGACTTGGCCTTCGGATCTTTTTGCATCGATCTCCACCGGGATCCTTGTACAGTTCCTTTCATTCGTCAATTTTCAACGAGCTATATTTTGCATTAACAAGGCCATCGTCGAGCTCTTACAATTGAGAGTCTCTACTGAGATGATTTCCGAGATGACTATCAATTTGACACCGGGTTCTTTATCAACTCGACCCTGAACTCTCCACTGAGTTGAGATCAACTGGGTGCCTTTCGATGCTAGGTGATCTCTTCATATGCAATTTAGGAATTATTTTTAATTATTGCATTTCGATAATAACCGAAGGTGGGTTCCTGGGACTATTATTTTATTTTGAACGTGATAGGACCCCGTTGTCCAATCTTGCCAGGTGTGTAAAATTGGATAGTAAGCAAGGATTTATCATTACAGAAGGAATACGTCCACAAAGGACTTCACCAAGCCAATATTCATATGGGAATAATTTTCAAAGATCACAAGTAATTTGGGAAAGTCATCAGGGTTCAAACAATAGGGTAATAATCAACAGTCCATCCTCACATGGATTAGAACTAATCCATTTTAGGCATCAAGATAAAGAATATTCAACGATAAGAACACAAAGAGGTCGTTAAGATTGAATTTTCCAACAACAAAACATATCAAGGACTCCAATTGAGTTATGCTGTTCTAAACCATCCAGTACTCACAACTAGGGTGACTTAAGAGATGGGTCAAAAGGTACAAGATACCACATATGAGGACTGGCAAAACAAGATCATTACAATATTCACAATAATCTTATACAGGCTCAAAACACTAGTTACATTTCAAGACTCCAACTGAGTCAATACCATACAGTATGACAACTAAACTTCTACAGAAGTCGAAAATAATTACATTTCAAGGACTCCAACTGAGTCAATACCAACAATATTCACAACTAAGCAAAATTATTCGCAACTAAGCAACAGTATTCGCAACTAAGCAACTGTATTCACAACTAAGCAACAATATTCATAACTAAGCTTATACAGAAGTTTGAAAACATATGAAACATTACAAGGACTCTCACTGAGTCATTTTCACAGATATTCCTTGCAAACTTTCAACGGATTTTATCCGAAAAGTTGCAAACATAGTGAGGACTTCTATGATAGTCGAATTCAAGTAGTATAATCACAACAAGCATTCCAAACAGAAGAACTTCAAGTAGTATAATCACAGCAAGAATCAACAGGATTCAACAACAATAAGAGCACAGTCGGGTCTTCTATCGGAATGAATCCTAAAGGATGAATAAATACAGTAAACATTCCAACAAAGTCTTCCAAAAACCTGAGATTCCTAATGCCACAGGAAAAGAAGAACCAATACATTTCTTCAAACCAAATGAACTGAAATCACCTAAACAGAGTTGTTTTAATGAAAGCATTTAGAGTAAAGCAAAATTTTTAAAAGTCAGGTCCTATCATTCCTGGTAATGTCGCTTAAAAATCTGAAGAAGACATCTGAATGTGCTCAAGCCTTCTCCTATTCTTCCACGATAGATTTAACAACAATAATTTGTTACCCTCATGTCTTATAAACTTTCCCCAAAAGAGAAAAGAGCTAGATAATCTCATAGTTGCCATGCAACACAAAGTAGACTGGTTCGAAGAACCAGTGATCAAACAGAGAGAAAACCGGAGCATATGGAAAACCAAACAATTAACTAGTTTTCCATTTGCATGCCTTCCCGAGCAATCCGTGCTTGGGTACCGAAGTTCATCAATGACATTAACTCCAAGATTCCCACCTAATCTCCATTGCCATCGACCGCCAAGGTTGGTGATTGAAAATTGCACACAAACAACCATTCCAAAATTTGGTGATACCACCACGTCAGGTCTCAATAGATATATACAACCTCCACCAAATCCCAAGTCCTTCATCCTTACCCACCTCATAAATGCCATAGAAACTACCACCCATGGCTCGCACCCCTTCTTAGGTCCCCCTTCATCCATGATCATTAGTTAGGTTAGAAACATAGGTTAGATCATAAGGTAATACTTTAGTCTTACTTCCATAGTGCTAGGTGGCTAACCTAAGGAACATTTAGCTTATAGTTTAGGGCTAGGTTAGATTAATAATAATTTAACCAATAGGTTATAGTTTAGGTTTAGGTTATTAACCTTAATAAATCCAGTCTACGTCTCTCAAGTAGGACCGATCCGTATTGGAATCAAATAGGGTAAAACATCCCTGTACAGGATCCTATCAGGTATTGCTAAATAATCTTATTGAATACCCAGGAACATCTTACCTGGCTTAAGGTCTAGGCCTTCCCGATGTTACGGTATTTGGAAGTGATTTTTATTTAACAAGATCGACCTGAGTTAACTCCTGAATTGCTCATTCAACACATTCAGACCTTGCAACTTTCATAAGGTCTATAATTTTTGTTCATCCAGAATAAACTTAAAACATCTCTTGGATCAATGCCACTGATCCAAGGCTGAGTCATAAAGCTGGGTAAATCCAAAATTCATCCCGAAATCAGATTGAACTCAGGTGCTAAAAATTAAAGAAATAAAAGAGTCCAAGCATATCCTGACTCAGTCAAAGATCTTCAAGAGCAAAGAAGATACAATCCATATCAAGCATGACTTCACAATCAAAGGAACACATCCTTATACAGAAGAAATGATATATCAACACTTGAATGCTCAGGAGGAAGTAACAATAGTTCAAGGTGTTACATGCTTCCCTCCTAAAAGATTCATCGTCCCGATGATTACATATTTAATTTACCTTCAGGTCAACCAATTTATTAGTTCACAATACAAAAAGACTATTTCCAACTTGAATAGTTCCAGAAATCAATGTCACTATACATTTTATTCAACCTGAATAATGTTTTCCTCAATCTGGCTTTCATATAGACATGAAAAAGATAAGTTCATAAAATTGTTTGTCAACAGATTTCATTCTATTGAAAAAGAAAAGGAAAAGAAGTTTTCATCTTGTCCAGATTTTCCCAAGTTGCACTTTCTTTGTTAAACTGGTCCCACTAGACCTTACATTGCTATATTTCATGATTTCTCAAATGCAATTGGTGATTTTCCAGCACTCGTGTGGGTTTAACCACGATTATTCCTGGGTCTTGGACCTACAAGGAATTCCAATTTAAGACATGTGACAAATCTGAAACGTATTTCTTAAGCAAATACATATTGAAAACATCATGCATGTGAGACAAAGTAGGTGGTGATGCTAATCAATAAGCTACAGGATTGATTATTTCAACAATTTCGAAAGGTCCCACGTAACGAGGTGACAACTTGGTAGCCTTGCCAAAAGTTATAGAACTCTTTCTGGGTTTAACACGAAGAAAAACCTTCTCACCAAGCTCAAACCTTTGATCAACCTACTTAAGGTCAGCATAGCTCTTTTGCCTATCTGCTACTTCCTTTAATCGTTCACGAATCAACTTAACTTGTTGTTCCATTTTAGTGAGGATATCTGGTCCAATTACCACTCTATCCTCAATACTATCCCAACTAACAAGGGTCTTGCACTTCCTTCCATAAAGTGCCTCAAAAGGTGCCATTTTAAGAGATGACTGATAAGTGTTGTTGTATGCGAATTCAACTAGTGGAAGATACTCTTCCCATTTATATTGTTGATCCATTGGCGAGTTTCCAACACTCGTGTGGGTTTAACCTTTTATATGTTGTCCTATAAGCCCATAATACTACGGATACTCTGTCATCTCAATCTTGTCTTCAGAGATCACAAATTTTGGTCAAGGTATGACTCAATATTTTATTGAATGCCTCATCGGTTCCATTTGCTTGTGGGTTATAGGCCATAGTCTTGTGATGAGCCACCATGAGTTCTACTAATAGTATCCTCACGGTCCCATTCAAGAAATGTGTACCCCTATTGTTGGTCAAACTCAATGGACATCCATACCTTGTGATAATGTTCTCCCACAAGAATCTTTTCATTGTGGCTGCTATGCAATATTTAGTTAGGGCTTCCTCTACCCACTTGGTCAAATAATCCGTACAAGTGATGACATAGCGTGACCCAGTCCTACGCGCCGCTGGTGCAATAGGGCCTACAAAGTCTATTGCCCACTTCTCAAAAGGTTTCGTGCTAGTTATAGGTTGTAAAGGAATTTCATCTCTCTTTCTTAGTTTTTCAATGCACCGACAATGGACACATGCTTTACAATAGTCTTTATATACTTGTACATGGTTTTCCACCACGAACATGTCATTAATATCTTATGCATAGTAACATCACCTGCATAATTCCCACCTACACTTCCTTCATGTTCTTCCTCTATGATGGTGAGGTGCTCATGCTCTAATACACACATGCGCAACACTTCACCACGTCCCAACTTGTATAAGTCTCCACTGATTAACATGAAGGGATCAGCCCATATTGCTAACTACTTTTTCTCTAATGCCTTCATTCCTTCTGATGCCACACCTTCCTTTAAAAATACTACAATATCTTCCAAATCTGAGGGTGCATGTCGTAACCTAAATAGTTGTGCATCTGAAATTATCTCATAAATTCTATGCATGTCGTCCCCTGAATCAATTCTTGATAGATGAATAGGTCCACAATTTATCTTCCCAAGCTTCACTACTACGGTGAACTCAAACTCTTGAAATAACAATACCCACTGACATATGTACCCTTTTAGAATGGTCTTGTTCACAAAATACTTTAATTACATGTGGTTAGTGTAAAACATGAAGGGTGTTTCCAGAAGATACTGTCTAAACTTGAAAAGTTTGTAGATCATTGATAATTCCTCGCACTCAGTTATGGTGTAATTATAATCTGTTGGTGTTAGCTTCCTGCTTGCAAAACACTCTGGATGGTCAACAATTCCATCACCTAGCTATGCAAGCACTGATCCAATAGTTGTTCCTCAGGAATCTACATGGCAATAGAAGGGCTTGTCCCAAGAGGGAAAATATAATATAGGGACAGTGAGAAGCCTATCCTTTAATGTATCAAACACCCTCTATTGCACCTCTCCCCAATGGAAGGCACTTTTATGTCTGAGCATCTCCTCTAAAGGTGTAGAGATCTTGGCATACCCCTTGATGAATTTCCTATAATAACCCATATACCTAAGGAATCCATGCAATGTGCTCTAGCTAGTAGGCTCCCCTAACCCTACAATAACTGTAACTTTAGTGGGATCTACCAGCAAGCCCTCCTTATATATGATATGACCCAATAAATTCCTACACACTTCTTAATGTTGAGGGATATACTCAACTACCTACACCTCTCAAACATGAACCTCAAATTGTCACAATGGTATTTGACTAGACCATACACTATCTAATCATCCAAATATACTTGAAGAAACTTATGGATTAAGTCCTGGAATGGTTGCACCACTATACATGAAAAAATAGTAGGCACATTCTTTAACCCAAAGGGTAGGACTGTGTATGCAAAATTTCCCCACTAAATGGAAAAAAATTTCTTCTCCTAGTCCTCCTTTGCAATCTGGACTTGGTGGTACCCCAAAAATCCATCTGTAAAGGAATAGATTTCACGCCCATTGAATCCTTCCAAAATTTCTTCCCTAAAGGGGCTTGGAAAAGGATTAATGACGCAAACAACGTTCAGCTCCCTATAATCCACACATATCCTAATCTGTCCATCCTTCTTGATGTTGATCACCATTAGACTTATTCATTATGATTCTTCTAGTTCTTCAATGATCCCAAAAGCTATCATTTTATCAATATCCTCCTTAACCTTCACATGCAAATTGGGATTCATCTTGTAGGGCCTCTTCCTAATCGGGCGTGCATTATCCTTCAATTTTATCTTCATCTCCCCCAAGGAATGGTGAATGCCTTTAAGCTCATGGTACCCACATGGGAATAAATCCTTAAATTTGTGCAACAGATCAATGATTTTAGAGACTTCCTTCTCTGACCAGTAGTCTCCAATAATAGCTTCCTTAGGTTCTTCTCCTGAACCGATGTTAACCATTTTTGTCTTTAAGGGCTCATGGTAGGTGTGTGCATGAGTATTAGCACTGTCCACTACCTCGCACATCCCTATAGAATGGCCAACATCTAAATTTTCTACTTCCTCCCCATTAATCACATACACCAAAATTCCTTTCTCCTTTTCCAAACACGTGTGCTCAATTTGTAACTCTTCTTTTTCCTGCATCTCCTCTTCAAAGCACACTTCAAACCTGGTCCACCTAGAAAATTCAACAACCTATCTTCCTCAATGGCACTATCACCTATGGTAAGGATCTTGATACCCTATAAGGCCTTATCAACTGATGGATTACTACTCTGGTACTCAAAGGTTTGAATAAGGTCATTTGTGATCTCTTTCAAATTCCCTAACTGGTTTCATGTCTCTGATTGAATGTACCATACGCACGTACAACCCTGTAGTGTAGAATACAAATTTTGCACCCAGAGAGATAGTGGTAAATATTCTGCACCTTCTCTTTAGATCCTTTCACACTCCTGGATATGGAAAGAGGTGAGACCCTTCCCATGGTAGTCCTTGATGGCGGTGGGCACGTTGCTCCTAGAGAATCTGATAGAGAGAGCAATTCTTACCTCGTACCATTCCAAAATACTCTCCTGATGTGTAGCCCACCACTGTTCCACTGTGCCAAGTAATACATAAGTTAGCATCCCTCTTTGTTCCTTCTCATTCTTCCACTAAGCTTCCATCTCCTGTAGAAAGATCTCAGGGAAGGATCCTCCTTAATACTTGGGTAGTTATTTTCCTCCTAGGCGCCGAACTATGTGTGCCTTTGTCACCTTGGTCACCGATCCTCTCAACTGTCGTCCCAATAATTCATAAGTTCCAAGTGCCGAATTGTCACATGCTAGACTGGTGGTATCACTTACTAACTTAGCATCCTCAAACTGGATAACTCCATTAGTAGGATGTATTATCTCTGGGTCCCTGATTGACTACACATATATCCTATCTAGAACTTCTTCCCCCAAAGGTTTAGTATAGGGTGTCGAATTCCCATTAGCTAGGGGTATAATGACCTACTCCTCCTTGTTTTCAAAGATGATGTACCCTTTTTTGAACCAAAGGTCCACATTGTTCTTGTAACACCATGGGCACCCAAGTAGTGCTGGGAAATTGTCTATCTCGGCGAGTGCAAAGACTTCAAAGTCCCAAGTAGACTTAACTCCCTAGATAGTAATAGTTGCATCCTTTAAGACACTGATAAACATCACCTTAGTCTTGTTTACCATATACAACACATTTAAAGATGGTTGTAATGCAGGTCTTCCCATCTAATGCCATGCATCCAAAGTTATAACATTAACCTCCACACTAGTGTCAATGAGGATATTACTAAGGAGCCATCCATCTATAATTGCATTTAACATGATCTCCTTGTCATATTCAAGGCTATGAGGGGGAAGGTTTGTGTGCAAGACTTGCCTCTTGTGCTCTCCTCTAGTGCATGGTACCTTCTCTCTCAACCATGATCCTAGCAAGGGAATGATATTCTCTTGCCTTAGCATTTTACAAACCTCCTTGACCTCACCTAGGTCATCCTTTGGCACCTCGACTATCCTTCCTTGTTCCTCCTTCCTGGACTGGTCCTTTAGACACTATATTTCCCCTTGTAAACTATGAATGACATCCATAGTGTCTTGATACACCTCCTTATGATGCGTAAGGTTTGGGTACTTTCCATGAACTACTTCCTCCCTTGAAATCAGATTCTTTTACCTTGGTATCTCTTTTACGTGCACAACTTCTACCCTTGTTGTTACTAAGAAAGGCTCCAAACCTGCACCTTGTGTTACCTTAGGAATCCACTGGGTGTCTTCCTTCTTAATACTGACCAATACAGTGCCCTTGTCTTTCTAGTGCTTCTGATTCATGTGCTCAAATAATTCTAGGCACTCCTCATACTTATGCTACTTTTCACACCACAAGCACTGCAACAGGTCTCAAAACTCTCATTTGTAATGACCCATAGATCCACAATTGAAACAGGTTCCACACAGGAACTCACTCCTTCTTCCTTTATAGTTACCATGACCATAGATTCCTCCTTGAAAACCTCTTCCACACGTGCCTCCGTCTGCGCACTCTTTATAATGATGATCATCACCCTTGGAACTACTGGTACCACTGGTTTGGCACACCCCATGATCAATGGCCTCATGGATCTGATCAATGAGCCTACAATCCTTAGTATCATGGGTTGTAGAGGTGTAAATCTTGCAAGAACAAGACACATTCTTCTAGATTGTGTAATGCAGCAAGGGGCACCTACTCTCATCATGGTCCCCATGAAAAATTTCACAATCTACTTCCATGACGCATACTATCCTCCCAGGGAAATTATCCTTAATGTGCCCCTCTACTTCACAATCTGTGCACCACAAACCACTATGAGTCTCATGGGTTGAGTTCACAGAAAATTTTTCCAACTGCTTGGCCATATCAACAATCTGAGCCTCCAGGAATGGGCTAATGCTAGTATCAACACTACTAACAACCTTGGGATGCAGGGAAGCTTCTAATTCCTTGCGCGGGTCTATAAAAGTATTATGAGATAAGGACCTTCTAAAAGGGGTGATCAATCCTCCAATAAACCACTGAGCATGCTGCGAAGGATGAATATCATATGATAATTTAGACAAGAGAGTTTTAAAGCATGCATTACACTTTCGTACCCTCTTTTCCATTCCTTGTTGAATCTTCTTCAATGTAATGATGCTCTTCTACTCAAAATCAGGAATGTGGAATTATGCCAAGAATGTGTTCTTTAAAGAAGTATAGTCCATTACTGTCTGATCAGGTTCATACTTCCTATACAAGCTATATGCACACCCTTGCAACGTGGTTGCAAACTGACTAGCCATCTATTCTAGGGTTATGATACCCTTTGCGCACCATAGTATTTCACACTTGTGAAGATGTTTCATAGCATCCTCAATGCCTTTGTAATCAGGAAAATGTAGATACATTTCAAAGAAAACCTGGGGGTGGTTGGGGCCTGAATCCTCCTAAGCCAGATCCTTAGTTTCCACCTATGTTTCCTCCACTGCTTTATCCACCACATCCAATAGGTCCATCAGGTCCTAAACAACCAAATCCACCAATTCTACCAGGTCCTAAACAATGAGATCCACCAAACCCACCAACTCCTATTCCTCCTACACCACTAGACCCACTAGATCCTAAACCCCCAGAGCCACTAGATCCACCATGTCCTAAAGTGGTTGGACTAAGGGTCCACATAGTTCCACTAAGTTGTGAACCTATGGTCTGAGAAAATTCCCCACTACCAATAGTATACCCCACACCACTCCCAAATGTGAGACCAAAAGCTTGTGTGTCTATACCTTGCCCAAAAATTCCTAACACTAGGTTGTGTTTGTAGCCATAGAAGGCCCAAACAAGAAATTATACCTCCTGTGTGTATAATCACTTCCAATGTAACCAACTAGATGGGAAATATTTTCCCCGTGATCTCAAAAACCAAGCACTAGGGTTTGGTGACTAGGTGGGCTAAGATGCATGCTAACGGTTCTTCTCTTTCCACACAACAAAATCTCATCAGAAGCCAAAGGGGTCTCTCTTTTACGCTTGACAAGATGGGGTCACATAGACTGCTTAGGTTCCACATCCTCTGTGTGAACATCAAATCCTTCCTACAACATCTACCGCCATACGTCCATCACACCTACAACATCGCGTTGTCTAACAATCTCCCTTTCACACACTTCACCATACTTGAGCCATCTTTCCTCCCTATCTTTCTCTGCCACAACATCTGCCATCTTCCTCCACCCTAGATTCCTCACCCAACACTCATAATGGTTTAGCCCACCATTAGAAATGCCTCTAAACTCATGGTAACCATCAAGATTTTCATAGCTAGAGGGACAAAATGTAGAAACGATCTTGTGGGCTCCCGCAAGAACTCAAACTCACTAACCTTCACACAAGAATATGTAGAACTTACATACTCTAGAGTGTAGCTAGCCAATACCCCTTTCCACCAATGATCCACAACATGAGTCCACGTCATATCTACATCCTACAGCCTTTGGTATTCTTCTTGGGTCCACACACGTGATCCATAACACTAACTTGATCTAGATGCATAGGATGTGATCCATTCATACAGTTCTACTAGGAAGCAAGAGAAAAAAGTTTCATACAGATCATGGTAGAGGTTCTCTTCTACCCATCTACGTGTATTAAACTCAGGTCCAGTGTTGAATCTCTAAGAAAATTCATCCTCCATGCTCTTAAACAATTATTCAACACTTTCCAAAGTTAATCACTCTGTCATTACTCACTACACAGATCATGATGAATGTTAATTCCCACAAAAACTTCAAAAAGAGGTCCTGGTAATGGAGCCAATATGTAGTCATTTTTACCCCTATCATAAAAGAAATGAACCCCATGCACATCGTCCTATCACCCATCAAAAGCTAGGTGCTCACCTGAGGCATGCGCGGGTGTCAAGACTCTCGTTTATGTGAGGTTAGTGGGAAACATCATCTATGATTTGTGTTTAAAATACTTTCAAATGGGTTTAGGACATAAAAGAACCATAGAGCTCAGAACAACCTTTAGATGCTTGCATTCATTTCAGACATAGTACTTAACAAAACCTATAATGTGTACCATGACAGAAAGAAATATACAAACAATCATACTTAGCAAAAAATGAAAGAGAACTTATGAAAGAGATGTATACATCATAATCATTGATATTCATATATAGAACAAGAAACCTCATTACATCCATGGAGCCATTACAGAGGGTCATAGAGAAGAAGACCACAGTCATGCATTGCAACTAGACTAATGTAACTATGCTACCAAAAAGAAAAATTATAATACCCTTGCCAAATACATCCTTCCCCAAGTCTAATTACTCACAAACAAATTTCTTACAATATTTCTGTAGAGCTTCACCCACACTCTAAGTCTCTTTTGTTTACTCTACAGGTGCTTGTATTTATAGCCTCACTAGGATGCAAACTCATCTTCTAGTGCCCTTAGATCTAATGCCAAGTGTCTGAATGTGGTCCTCCATGCGAGCATGCTCCTCCAGGCCCAAGCCTTCCACTTTATACCATGATGTGCTTCTAGAAGCTTCTACCACCAGCATAATTCTTCCCGGGCCAACCTGTCGCCAGGCTGGCATTATCCACATGCCACAGGGTCATGCTTTTCATGTGTTCTACCCAAGATGTTTGATTTGTCTAAGTCCTGAACCCTTGGTTATGTCCACGTGCACTGTGTGTGCCATGGGATTCCTTACACCCAGTTCTTAAACCCTACCTTGCATGCTTTGTCCTTGTGCACCTTTCTTTAACTAGGTCCTTTACACACCTATGTGTCTTGTATACTTAGTCAATAATCTAGCTACCCAACAACACGGGTAACCATGTCACAAGGTACAATGACCGTAGAGGGTCAAAGGTCACAAAAGTGGTTCAGGTAAAGGTATATAGGTAATGACATGGATAAGGCCAAGGTATATGTAAACTAACAATTCCTAAGACTCAATAAAGGAAATGTAGGGGTAGGTTGGGTTAGTAGGTATGTTTCAATGCATGACCAGAATGATAGAAGGTATAGCCATGATGGAGTCATGTAATAGGTATGGCTGATTTAGGTCAATTAGCCATGGTGGAGTTCCAAGTTGTTGGTAACAAGGAAGACAAATTATGAGGGTCATGCATGTTATGGTTTAAATTTCCAAATATTAGCTATGGTGGAAATATAAAAATGATAAATGAATGATTTGATGAAGTGGTAAAAAAGTTTTTTAATTGGTTCTTGTTTGGTTTAATTTACAATTGTTGATATAAAATGGAAACTAACTAAGGTAGAACATGCATAGAAAAGTGAAGGGGAAATTGGTTATGGTAAAGAGTGGCCAAGCTATCATGTAAGGGCTCCATGCCCTCAAAGCGCAGCCTACATAACCCTTGTGAAAAGGGGCCTCAGGCTGATGTAGTTCTCCCTTAAGCTAGGGAAGAATATGATGAATTATAAGAATGGGTTGGTAGGTTTTAGGCATGGTTGAATGTAGGTCATAGGCATGATTGAGTTTTTTTAAATATAGGTGTCGATGATCTGGTCTTGTATAAGATAATGAATAAGTAATGAGGAAGGAAAATGATAAGAGGTGGCAAAAGAGCCACTTAATTGATAAGAACCTTAATGATTCGACCATACCCAAGATGGGCTTATAAATGTAAGACCCTAAAAACATTGCATAATGGACAATTCTAAGGGTGAAGAAAGTCACATGATCACGAAATGGCATGGTTATGGTAAGTCCCTTTAGTAGAGAGGAAATTAGGATAAAAAGGTAATGAGGTGAGAGGGGGTGGTTTAGCATAAATTAGTATACGACAACATGTTTTACTTAGCAAGAAACCCATGATAAAAAATAGGGAAGTCCATGAAGAAAATTTCATCATTTTCTTCATATTTTCATTTTTTTGTTTTTAATAGATTGATCAATGCGAGAAGTCTATATGGGATGAGTATATTATCTCCTTCAGGTCTTCGTGAATTTGATTGATGTGGGAAGCTTCTGGATATTTTTATCTTATTTTTGTAATGACTTTATATAGTTGTCCTTCAAGGGAGCATTCTATTTATAGCAGTGGAAATAGAGTGAAGAGATGTCCATTTTCCAAGGAGTCATATTTTGTTGGAAGTTTGACTCAAGGAGTTGTATCCCTTTTTCTGGACGTTTAAGTCATGGACAAGACTATATAGGAATATTAGGTCCTTGTTTAGAAGAAAAGACCGTAGCAAACATAGGTTAATTATGAAATAAGTGGTTTCGAGTGATGAAAACCATGAGATTCCATCTTGAAGAAGATGAAAAGTATCCATGAGAATCATGCTATGAGTAGATTCGTAGTACTCATATTGAAGATAAGGCTAAAATGTGATGGGTAATCACATGATTCTTGTTTAGTCATGAATCCTCAAAACTGGGTAATATGGAATGTGAAAAGTGCTTAAGGGATGAGTGATCAACTGATAGAAAGTGATATAGGACTTGATGTCAAAAAGAAAATGGCTGAAGATACAAGGCATTGAGAGGCTCAGGTTTGGGTTTACCTTCGAGTGAAGATAAATGATAAGCACCTGATCCATAGGCATGGGTAATGATATAGGGTCCAAGCCAATTAGGAGCAAATTTTCCCCGATTAATTTACTCTTCTTTTGTTACATGTTGATTTTATTTGAGGATGAGGTTACCAACTTGAAAGGTTTGTTCATGAAAATGTTTTTCATAGGCATGTTTGATACATTTTTGGTAAATTTGGAGATGGTCAAGAGAATTGAGACAATGGTCATCTAATAACTCAAGTTGTGCTAAACGATCTTGGAAAAAGTCGTCGTCGTTAAGCATGTCTTGTAGTGAGATGCAGAGAGATGGAATCTAGACTTCGAGAGGTAAGACATCCTCAGTACCATAGACCATAGAAAAATGTGTGGCAGTAGTCAAAGTGTGAATACTAGTGTGATAAGACCACAAGGTGAAAGGAATGTGTGAATGCCAATCCTTACAAGTATCATCAACTACTTTCATAAGAATTTGTTCAAGGTTTTATTGGTCAATTCTTCTTGGCCATTGGTTTGTGGGTAATAAGGTGATTAAAAACTGATGTGGATGCCAAAAGTGTCGCATATCTTACGTAGGGTTTTATTTTTTAATTGCTTTCCATTATCAGTGATGAGGCGATGAGGAGCACTAAAGAGACAGATGATGTGATGGTTGATGAACTCACATATTTTCTTGTCTTTTTTCAAAATGAGGGGGATGGCTTCTACCAATTTAGTGTAGTATTCAGTAGTGGTTATAATCCATTGGCAGCGTTGTGAGGAATCAGGATTCGTAGTGACCATTTAAACAACCACTTGAGACCAAAGAAACAACCTAGGGTTAGCTAGAAAATTATGGGATAATTTTTTGTTTATTTGAAGTGTCTACAACTAAGTTGCAAGACATCATTTTTCACTAATAGGTTCCGAAACAAATCCTATTTACCAAAACAAAAGTTTCCTTTATTAACTTATAACAAGTTTACAAGGTTCAAATTTTAGGGTTACATGTTTTAGTTAGGTTCAAGGAGTAATCTTACCCCCATGCCTGCTCTCAAACAGGCTTAGAGATTCAACTAGATTTTTCTCCTATATAATGCTCCCAAAATTTCCCTAAACCATTCCCAATGGATAGGAAATTTTCTCACCTTTCTGGTGATATAAAGAAGTCCTTCTAACTCCTTGCACAACTCAAGTTATGAGTGGGTGGAGTTTCTAGGGTAATTTTTCCTAGAGGGACACGTGACAAGAGGAGGGGGAATGCACATAGGGCGGGTTGGCGGGTCATGGGGTGGAATTGGGAAATTTTCCCAATGCATGGCTTAAAGGCACAAAACACTCCAAACCCCCCCGTGGGTACCTAGGGGACATGTGTCAAGTCCTGACACTAAGCAGAGAAGGGGAAAGGGAAGGGTAGAGCAGCGGGTCGATCTAGCACTTTGCGCCAACGAAGGGAAAAAGAGAGAAAGAAGTGTGTGGGTCTGCGTGCTTGCTAATAAATAGAGTCCAAGAGGAAGGCAAAAAAGTGGGCCATGGGATAACATTGAGAATTTTTCTCCAAAGGCCAAAAAAGAAAACAAAAGTCAAGGGTCTTCCGCCCTACCCGCCGCCACCCCCAGAGTGCCATGTGGCATGCTTTCATTGGCCGCGGGCCGACGGGGTCAAAATGGGAATTTTTCCCAATTTTTTTAAAAAGTTAAGTCCAAAAGGAAATACGCATGCCCCCCATGGCGTAGCCACAAGGGGACACGTGGTACCCTCTGGTTGGCTACGGGCCAACGGAGGTAAAAGTGAAAATTTTCCAAAAATTTTCAAAAGGTTTAAGGGTGAAGAAAAATTTGCGCCTTCACGCCTCAGCCCCTAGAGGACACGTGGCAGCCTCTGATTGGCTACAGGCCAGCGGAGGAAAAGATGGAAAATTTCCAAGTCAAAATTTTCAAAATATTTTCTAAGGTAATTCGACGAGGAATTTTTGGGTTGTGGGCCCGCTAGGGAAAATTTTCCCAAATTTTCCCGCCAAGGCACAAAAACTTCAAAGTGCCATAACTTGAGCTAGAAAGCTCGGTTTTTGGAAAACAAGGACTTTTTGGAAAGATCTCAATGCCCTCTTTGCACATGAAGCATAAATTTTACTTTTTGATAAATTTTAAAGGATCAATTTTACAAAAACAATCTACAGGATTTTAATTGGCAAACTGACAATTTTCAACTTTTCAATTTGACTAAATTAGATCTCCTCCATCACTCAACATGCCAACCAGACATGGAGAATTGATCTAGGGAGGGTTTAAAGTGTTTTAGAGAATTTGATTTGTTCAATTGATTCAAAATTGAATTTCTCAACAAATGATATAAAACGGTTGAGGAAGAGATTGAGCTCAATTCTAAAATGTTTTAATTGTTTCCCTAAGTGTTTCCTTTGTCGGATTAAGTTCCTTGATGTCTTATCATGCTAGATTATATCATTTTCAAGTGGATTATCAAGTGCAGGTCCAAACTGTGCATTTTAAATGAATTATTTCCAGTTTTAAATTTAAGGCAGAGGTCAATTTCTTGAGGGATTTAATTCCATTTCTTCTTCCAAGTATAGAAGTTCATTTCCTTCTTCAATCTAATACATTTAAGGAACTATCCTAAATCAAATGTAATATTGAATTTAATTTCATGCATTTCCAAGGAAGACATAATACTATATTATTTCCACCTAGATTTCTTCCTTTCAACCAGAGATTCAACTATCTCATTTTGTCATACAAAGAAACATTGAATTCAATCCATGGTAGACTTAAGTGTTTAGCCTTTTTCCATTTTCCAAACAACAAGGATTCCAATCACAATTTGATACTCCAATTTCATAACAGTTTGATGTTCCAATACAATAACAACAATGCAAATGAGAGATGAATTTGCAATCCTCTATTGACTTCAATTATACAACTTACATCTTTCAATGTTGGAAAACAATAACAGAATTCTCTTTCTTTCTCAATGTACAGAACAGAAATGCAAGTGTCTTCTCACATTTCAAATATATAACTTCATAATCAATTACAACATCATTTCTCCATAACACAACTATTACAATTTCATCCACATCATGTGGGAAAGGATTACAAAGGAATGGGTTTCCGCGAGGGATTGCCAAACTATACATTTCTCTTGCGTAAAAATAGCAGCATGCTCAACTTCAATTTTCTTCCAATTTGATCACAACAAAAGAAGGGGAAAGGAAACGCTCTCCACCCAACCAAGATATCTAATGAAAGGAGAAGCCTTCCTTCATCATTGGCCCCCGAGCCTCAACCAATATACAATAGAAGGTGCAATTCAACCATGGCAATAAACTAACTCCCACACACAACATTCTTTCACATACACATTTCTTTTTAAAAAAACATAATTCAACACAAAAACAGCAGTTCACAACTACATTTAAAATCATTTCAAAATAGAACTCAGGCTTGATCATTGCAAGCCAAAGGAGCAAGGACTATGGGGGAAGCTACTTATGCCTCCCAATTGGGAATTGGGCATCTACCTATAACATACCAATATATATATATATATATATATATATATATATATATATATATACATACCGCCAATAGGGGGTTATATATATATATATCTATATATATATATATATATATATATGTAAACCTTATGCCTACCAACCCCTCCTTATTCCCCCCCCCCAACAATTTTCCTTATGCCCCCCACAAGGTTCCCTTATGCCCCCACAAGTAAGAAATACAAGCTATTTATTTTCCATGGTGGATCCCAAACCCAAAACTCCCTCCACAAAATTCGGATGCCATTGGCATTCCCTTATGCCCCCCCACATGGATTCCCCATAGCCTTCTCCTACACCATTCCTATGGTAGTCTACCCAAACAGCCCACAAAAGCAATAAAACATTCTCCATACACACAACACAACAAGAAAATCACAGCAATAAAAGAAGGAATAAACTCCTACCTCTCCATGGTAACTTTGCTTCCAACAACAAGCTTCAAATGCCAAGAAAACATAGTCCAAAACAACAAGCTCCCAAGCATGCAAAGCTATCTCCAAAAATTTCTTTAAAAAAAACTAGAGCTCTCCACCAAAAATGTGCCCCAAGGAAGAATGCAAAAAGGTTCAACAACCAAGCAAATGTCATCACCAAAGCTGCTCCAAAGTAAGAGCTCCAAAACCAGGAAAAATGCACCCAAGGATGCATGTAAAATGTTTCAACCCCCAAAAACAGGAAAAGAGTTTTCATTTTATAGAAAAGAGAAGAGAAGGGGATGATGTGGATCCATGTAGGATGTCACATCACACATCCTCAATTCCAACACTAAAGTCAAATTCCAAACTCTAATGCACAATAAAGAGGTGGGTCAAAATATGACAATCTACTTGCACACTCCAAAAAGCCCACACCCCAAAGGACTGAAAATTAAATAAAATGTAAGAGAGTGCAATCAAAACAATGCAACATGATTAATAAAATACATTAAAAATGTCTAAAATCAGTCCTCCAACCATAGGCATGGTTGGTAAATTAAATTGAGAGGTATGGGACAAGTTTTACTTGTCCCACAAGCCTCCAAAAATAGCCCCCAAGGAAAAATTCGAATTTCCATGGAGGTGGAGTGTTTCATACTCCAAAATCAGACTTACACAAGCTCTTACACAACTTACACATCACTTACAAATTTATTACAAAGACAACAACTTCTATAATTATTTTCCCATATCCCAATTTGATTTATTTATCTTTTAACCATATGTTTTCTCACATTAATTTTCCACAACATAATTAAATAAAGAAAATAAACACATCACTAATAAAACACATACAACAATAATAAAAATTAACCACATTAATAAAATTTACAAACCCATGGTCACATTTAAAGGTGATTCCCCCCCATGGAAATCCCTAACAAAACAACACACACAAAACATGTTGCCATGGTGACCATGTTGAATTCACCTGGAATTCCATTTGGTTGGTCTCCAATCCCCCGATGTTTTGTTGTGATATATTTAACTTACAAAATACAAATACCTCCTTTGGCCTCATGGCCATTTCAGAATGTCCAAAATCAATATATAAAAAATCACAAAATCATCTAAGTATGTGAATCACAACAACATCAAGGAAATTTAACAAAATCACTCACAATATATATTAGCAACATCAAAGTAACAACTATATCATTTGTAAATTTATTCAGCAATTATATCATCATCAAATAATTTCCCTTTTCTAGGTTTACTCATAATCTCCAAAAATCACCTCTCCGAATAACTTCCATTAAACATCCATGTCAATAGTATATCATGATCCGCATATGAGTGTCTCTAATAACTACCATGCATTATATATAATTATATTCAACAATAATCCAGGATCTGACATCTAACACCATACTAAATCAAAACTATTAAAATGTTCATCATATAGTCTATAGTATCCTGATCGGTAATAAAAGGTGCCAAAGGGAAGTGGGAACTATACAATTGATCTCATCGACAAGATCCAAGCCCCATTGAGATGAAGGCCAAAGGTCTCATGTGACCTACAAGGCATGACTAGGTGAGTGATGAAGATTAGCATGCTATTGGAATCTCAAAAAATGCTTTACATAGTCACAACAATCATGGTTTAGGGCTGGCCAATAATAGCCAAGGCAAAGAATGTGCTTTGCGACAGCTAAACCACTAAAGTGGCCCCCATAAATTCCATTGTGAACTTCCTTGATGGTGTAGGGAATTTCAATACCCATAAGGTGTCGTAAGAGAATATAGTTGAAGCCACATTTATAAAGAATACCACCTATGATGACATACTAAGAGAAAAAATTAAGAAAGACACGTTTTCCATTACGAGTGAGATCGGCAGGTAGAATGGAAAGGCATAGATAGTCTGAAAATTTCTTATAGCAAAGGTCGCGTGGGTCAGGTGTAATGGTTCCAATGGAGTAGACCTCATGAGGTAAGTAAGAGGGTGATTGTAACCTTTGTATTGTGACAAATAGTTTACATTTGGAAGGAGAAGTGGGTATCTAAGAAGCCAAGAAGGCCATGGTATCCACAAACTTATTGGTAGAACATGGAGTGCTTGGAAGTTTGTAACGGTCAAAAGTGGTCAAAAGTATGTCCACGTGAAGCTTATTCTTTTGAAGTATCTCATTACAACACTGGTATATACCATTGACTTGGTTTATGACTAGCTGAGAATCACCAAATATATTGATTGACTTAACATCTAAGGCATAAGCAACCTAGAGACCCAATACGAGTGCTTCGTATTTGGAAATATTGTTTGTATAATCAAAATAGAGTTTGAAAGACAAAGGCATAGGTTCACCATCAAGAGGAATGAGCATAACACCAGCCCCACCTCCACGCTAAAACTTGGAACCATCAAAGAAAAGTGTCATTTGATAAACGGGTTCGTCTAAGGACAAGGTAATTATGGATTCGTCTGGGAAATTGAAGTTAGAGGGTTGATTCCTAGAAAGAGGTGAGTTTGCTACTTGGTCAGAAATAGTTTGGCTCTTGATGAACTTTTGATGAATAAATTCAAGATCGAGGTTGGCAAGAAGCATAAGCCAAAGTGCAGCACATTGATGTTGATAGGGTTTGGCGTACATATAGTGTAGGGGGTTAGTTTTTGTAAAAAAGAAGGTTTTTTGGTTGAGTAGGTAATGACAGAGTTTTGTGGCGATGAAAACTAAGGCTAAGTAGAGTTTTTTTGCATGGGTGTATCTAGTTTTGTAGTTTAGAAGGGTATGACTTATGTAATAAACCACTTGCTCTTTGTGCTACTCGTCACAATTAGCGAGCATGACACCTAAATAATGGTCTGTGGAGGAAACATATAGGTAAAAGGGGTGGCCATCCTTGGGAGGAATGAGAATTGGTGGTTGAAGAAGGTATTTTCTTAAGGCTTAGAAGGATTTATGACATTCATTATCCCATTTTAATGAAACGTCCTTCTTGAGAAGATGATGGAATGGTTGACAGTAGTCAGAAAGTTGCGAGATAAAACAATGAACGGATCGCAACTTTCTTTCTAGGATTAGAAGTTGACAATTATTAGTAGGTGAAGAAATTTCTATCATAGCCTTTACTTTAGCAGGATCGACTTCTATGCCACACAAAGAAATTATGAAACCAAGGAGTTTTCCTCAAAGTACCGTAAAGATGCATTTCTTTGGTTAAAGATGGACACAATACTTGATGAGGTAGTCAAAGATGACCTTAAGGAAGGTCAAGTGCTTGACTCGATGTTTGGATTTGGAAAGAATATCATCTACATAATCTTCCAATATGTGATGCATGATGTCATGGAAGGTGTAATTCATGGCTCAATGGTAAGTAGCACAGACGTTTTTAAGGCCAAAAGGCATGAATCGATAGCAGAAGGTCCCCCAATGGGCGATGAAGGAATTCTTGTGTTGATCTTCTAGAGTAAGTAATATTTGATTATATTGTGAGTAACCATCCATGAATGACAAAATTTCAAGGCCGACAGTGAGATCAACTAGTTCATTAATGCCTGGTAGGGGAAAATCATCTTTGGGACAAGCTAGGTTGAGGTCATAGAAGTCCATACAAATGTGGAGTCCCCCTATCACCTTTTTGATAGGAACGATGTTAGAAATCCATTGGGGATAATCAATGGGTAGGATGAAGGAAACTTAGAGAAGGATCTGAAGCTCTTCTTTGACTAGAAGAGCAATGTGAGGATGCATTTTCTGTAGCTTTTGTTTGATGTTTTTGGCATCATGAATGGTTATGATATTGTGGACCATGACTTGTGGGTCAATACCAGGCATATCAACATAGGACCAGAAAAAAGTGTTGCTATGGTCCTGAAGGAAAGAGGTAAAATATTCTTGCTCAGCAACATATAAAGATTGGCATATATTTAGAATGTGTGGGTTATCCGAATTGCTAATTTTTATTTCAGTGGCCAATTCATTCAACAAGGTTTACATCTCAGAAGGTAACGAATAGTGAATATAAGAATCCTTTGCACCAAGGTAGGTGAGGATGGACTCATTGTCCTAACATTGAATGACATTAATAGAAGGTATATTTTCATTGATCATTTAAGGGTACAGGGATGGGAGAGAAGAGGGAGCCTCACCATTGTGTTAATAGGTTAGAGGTCCCATGGAAATTGTGTTTACAAAAAATAAAATTAGGAGGAATATATTCAGGATATATGGATTCCGTGGGGGAAGATGGTGACATGGGTGAATGAGGTGGGGAAGGTTTGCCTTCTAGAATGAGGTCAATGTGATCCTTCTTGGGAGGTGGTGCTTAAAATCTAATGCCACTACAGTCATTGTGTTTATAGGTGGTACATGAGATGACAATATAGTGGCCATGTTCATAAAAACTGAAGCCAAAGCCTTTCCATGTGCAACGGTGAAGGAAAGTGTGAGAGAAACAACAGTTAGTAAGGTAGTGCAACTTAGATGAAAATGGTCAAGTTTGGGATGGAGGTTCATGTGAATAAGTGGAAATATCAAGTCCGCTATACATTAGATTAGTTAGAAGGTTGGGAGGACCATAAGGAAAAACCTTGCCTATGTGGTAGTCATAACTAGGGTGCTGATGCAGGTTCCCATACTCTTGAGGAGTGAGGAATATTTCAATATTATAGAGGTGGTACTCCCCCAGAGTGAGGCATTGAAAAAAACCTTCTAAGGGATGAGTAGTCGATATGTGGGTAGTGGCGATACATGACTCGCTAGATGATTGGGAAGTAAGTGAGTCAGTGATAGAGAATGTAGTGGTAGTAGGAATAATAGGGTCAGATGTGGGAGAGGTGGTAATAGTCTTGGTGGATGGGCTTGTGGGTGAAGGTGAAGTGGGGATAGTGGCAGATTCCTTAACTAGTACAAGCACATAATGAGGCTAGTATAGCATGTTATAAGTCTTGAAAGGTGAAGGGAAATAACCCATTTATGTAGTTATGTCCTTCATGTTCAAATTTGAGGTAGCGGTGTAAAGTCAAAGGGACATAATCCATGGCACAGATCTAAGGTCAGCGAAGAAACCAATTATACTAGATCTCCCCTTCTAGGAAATAGAATAGTTATGGGCTAGTGCAGGGACCTACTTGGACATGGAGAATGACGGAACCCAGGGTAGAGGTCATGGTGTTATTGAAGGAGCACAACATGACTTGGTTATCATGTATTCAATTGGTAGGTATGTACATTTGGTTATACACATGGGAGGATATTATGTTAATACTAGTACCACCATCGATCATAATACATCGTATGCATATATTATAGATATATATGGAAATGAAAAGAGTGGGATTGGGGTCATCAGACTGGAAGGGAGTGATCTCTTTTTCTTAAAAGTTGAGGGTGGCTACTTAGCGAGTAGGTGAAGGTGATAACTTAGTGAGAGAGGCTACATGATGAGGGGTAATGATGGAGGATATAGGTGTGGGGTCATTTGGTAAAACCTCGATAGATTAAAGGACCTCCATGAGGACTTGACGATGTGACTCAGAAGTTTGGATGAGGTCATATAAATACATTTTAAGGGAGGATTAGTGTAATTGTTTTAGCATTGTGTGATGTATGATCCCATAAGAATTAGGATATGTGGGACCTTGAATGGTGACTTTGGGTGTGGGTGCAAATAGTATGTTGGGTACAAGGTTGGTTGATGGGCCAACTACCTTTTTTTTCCTATCTTTCTGAATGCGAGTGGCAATATGGATCATGTTGATTTTGAATTTCAGTGGTGGGTAAAAAGGTTGCGGGGGTAAAGATATCGGTTGCTGAATTGTTAAAGGAAAATGATGTGTGGTGACATGTGAAGGTGGAGCATGGTCTTCATCGAGAAGGTCATCATCATCAAAATTGTGCTCAAGATGAAAAATTTGGATAAGAAAAGTCTTCAAGGCCTTACAATTTTCAACATCATGTCCTGTCACACAATGATAGGCACAAATCTTGGTTTCATCAAACTCTTTTATTTTGGGTTTGATAGTATTGTAAGGTCTAAGTGGTGGTAATGTGATGATGGAAGTCTCTAAGATATTGGCCAAAATCTTGGCGTAGGACCCCACTAATGGATCACAATAGGAGGTGAGTGTTGGTTTGGGTACAGGTGTGGCTGATTATGAAGGAAGAGGCTTTAGAGGAGGGGGAATGGGTCGGTCCACTACCTTGGTATGTGTAGTGGTCTTAGGTCGCAGGCATCTA
Organism: Taxus chinensis; assembly: GCA_019776745.2. NCBI lineage: Eukaryota > Viridiplantae > Streptophyta > Pinopsida > Cupressales > Taxaceae > Taxus > Taxus chinensis. The sequence goes on from CM034157.1 coordinate 288,504,238, forward strand.
TTTGGGTAAAGGTGGGGTAGAAGAGCCGGTGATGGAAGGTTTGGTTGGTTAGACCTTACAATTTTTAACATCATGTCCTGGCACATAATGATAGGCACAAATATTGGTTTCATCAAACTCTTTTAGTTTGGTTTTGAGAGTATTGTAAAGTCTAAGTGGTGGTAATGTGATGATGGAAGTCTCTAAGATATTGGTTAAAATCTTGGCGTAGGAATATGCTAACGGATCACAATGGGAGGTGAGTGTGGGTTTGGGTATAGGTGTGGCTAATTATGAAGGAAGAGGATTTACATGAGGGTGAATGGGTTAGTCCACTAGTTTGGTATGTGGAGTGGTCTTAGGTCATGGGCATTAGTTGGTTTGACTACCTTATTGGAGGGTAAAGAATTCTTAGCTTTGGGTTACACCTTCTTGGGTAAAGGTGACGTAGGAGTATGGGATGTAGAAGGAAAATCATGTGGTGGAAGAGGATGGGTTACCAGCAGGGGCAACCGAGTTGTGGTGGAGATGGTTGGTAGTGGTTGGGTAGAACCTGTGAGTGGAAGATAGGAGAGTTTCATGGGTAGTGAAGAAGTTATGGAAGGTAGTGGTGGTATGGGTGGTAAGAAGGTCACAGGTGATGGCGGGGGTTGTGTGGATCAATTGGGTATATTAGAGGGCCATGATGATGAGGTGAGATGTTGCATTCTTTTTTTACCGGTGGAAGAAGTTTTCTTGGCTAGTAGGTGTACATTGGTTTTCATAGGCAGTCAGAGAGAAGGATTTATAGGGTTGAGGGGTGAGGTCCTAGGATGGACAGAAGGGGTGAAGGTGACAATAGTGTGGTACGTGAGCTTAATGTATGAGGCCTAGCAGGTTGGGTCTTTCTTTTAGGTGTAGGAATGAGTTTAGTGTTGGTTTGGGAAGATGTGGCTAAATCTAATTTGATGGGTGGATGAGTAAGGTTTGATGTCGGTATGACCCCTAAGGTAGTCATGGGTTTAGGTAAGGGAGATGATATAGGCATGGGTAGGTGTTTGGGTATAGGTTTGCATTGGGTTATGGGAAATGACATGGAAGGTGTTCCAATAGTCATGGTTGTGTTTTGTTTTATCTCTTAAAACACTTTTGGATAGATTATGGAGGTGATGGTGAGTGATAACTACATTTGGGTTGAAGTAGGAAGTAGAAGACATCCCCAAAGCAAGGCTCTATCAACATAATCTAGGAGATTGGCCAAGCATTTAAATGGTACTAATATAAGTGGGGAAGACATGGATCAACTAGCAATCCCTATAAAATATGTTTGAGAAATAGGGAAATGGTTAACTTCAGACTCTATGGGTAAGAGAGCCAAAAGTAGGTTAGCAGGATCTTGGAAGGCTGATGGAGAATGGTAACATAAAGGCAATGGTGTTTCTATAGGATCTTATATGGGTAAAGGAGATGATGTGAAAGACAAGTTATACTCTCCTTACGGTGGTGTAGGGAGTGTTCATGTTTCCCCTATGGATAGGAGAAGTGCTACTAATGACTACTCGGTAATTTGAGAGGCAAAAGGCAGAGTGCTTATTATGGGCTCTTTCACGAGTGAAGGAGAAAATGAAGGGGTTTATCTATTAGTAGAGGAGTAGATGAAATAGGTTCCTGTGAAGGTAGGGGAGTTTGGGAGGGATTGGGGAGCAACTGACATGTGATTGAAAATAGTGTGGACCTCACAGAAATTGTTATCATTGGTTGAAGCGTCACCAGTTTGGTTGGAAGATGGGGCATGATTAGGGTATGGGTTTTTGAAGATATGTAGGTTTTTGATCAGGGAATCTAAAAATAAAACTTTCAAAGGGTCAGGGCCATAGACCAAACCAAAAAAGTCCTATCCTCGCTAGTATCAAAAAATATCCCCTCAAGAAGGATATGCCAAACAAAGGCCTAGTTATTACCAACAAATCCAGTACCCCTGCCCTTTCCCAAGCCATGAAGAACATCATACTACAGGAAAAGGAAATCATCTTACCTCTCAATATAGCGTTACCCAAGTATACCCCTTGTGATATGGCTGAAATTTTGAGTTAGATCAAGATTATCATACCTATTGTTGAGTTGCTCAGGATCCCTAAGCATAGATGAACAAAATTTGATTATTTGGGATTCAAAGAGAAAGAAGTTTCCCAGGGAAAGGATGTAAATAATTTTGATCTCCTCTATGTAATTTCAGAATTGGAAGTGCCACAAGAATTATGAAATTTGGAGGAATCCCTTGAAGTATATTTAGGAACCTCCCTTGTTGAGTTATAACTTGATGTTGATCCCTTTTACACTACTTTGATCATTAAAGATAGACTTGTTCCTAACTACATGTTTGATTCAGAAGCTTCATGTAATATGATGCCCCTTGAAGTTATGAACAAGATAGATATCAAAGTAACAAAAAAATTTAGAAAGTGCGCTGCTATGGATTCAAGAGAATTACCAGTAATTCGGTATATCAAAGGTTTGGAGGTGTAACTGGTAGCTTACCCTGGTAATTTTTTAACTATGAATGTGGTCATTGTTGACTTCCCTATAAAATGAGGTATAGTGTTATCAAGGAAGTGGGATACTAGTGTGGGATGAAGTGTATAAATGGACATGGGTCTTTCTTTTAGGTGTAGGAATGAGTTTAGTGTTGGTTTGGGAAGCTGTGGCTAAATCTAATTTGATGGGTGGATGAGTAAGGTTTGATGTCGGTATGACCCCTAAGGTAGTCATGGGTTTAGGTAAGGGAGATGATATAGGCGTGGGTCGGTGTTTGGGTATAGGTTTGCATTGGGTTATGGGAAATGACATGGAAGGTGTTCCAATAGTCATGGTTGTGTTTTGTTTGATCTCTTGAAACACTTTTGGATAGATTATGGAGGTGATGGTGAGTGATAACTGCATTTGGGTTGAAGAAGGAAGTAGATGACATCCCCAAAGAAAGGCTCTATCAACATAATCCAGGTGATTGGCCAAGCGTTAAAATGGTACTAATATAAGTGGGGAAGAGGTGAATCAAGTAGCAATCCCCATAAAATATGTTTGAGAAATAGGGAAATGGTTAGCTTCAGACTCTATGGGTAAGAGATTCGAAAGTAGGTTGGCAGGATCTTCGAAGGCTGATGAAGAATGGTCGCCTAAAGGCAATGGTGTTTCTACAGGATCCTATATGGGTAAAGGAGATGATGTGAAAGAAAATTTATACTCTCCTTGTGATGGTGTAGGGAGTGTACATGTGTCCCCTATGGGTAGGATAGGTTCTAGTGATAGCTACTCGATAATTTGAGAGGAAAAAGGCAGAGTGCTTATTATGGGCTCTTTCATGAGTGAAGAAGAAAATGAAGGGGGTTATCTATCGGTAGAGGAGTAGATGAAATAGGTTCTTGTGAAGGTAGGGGAGTTTAGGATGGATTAGGGAGAAACTGACATGTGATTGAAAATAGTTTGGACCTCACAAACATTGCTATCATTGGTTGAAATATCACTAGTTTGGTTGGAAGATGGGGTATGATTAGGGTATGGGTTTTTGAAGATATGTAGGTTTTTTATTAGGGAATCTAAAAATAAAACTTTCAAAGGGGGAGGGCCATAGACCAAACCAAAAAATACTATCCTCACTAGTATCCGAAAATATCCCCTCAAGAAGGATATGCCAAACAAAGGCCTAGTTATTACCAACAAATCCAGTACCCCTGCCCTTTTTCAAGCCATGAAGAACGTCATATTGCAGGAAAAGGAAATCATCTTACCTCTCAATACAACGTTACCCAAGTATACCCCTTGTGATATGGCTGAAATTTTGAGTTAGATCAAGGTTACCATACCCATTGTTGAGTTTCTCAGGATCCCTGAGCATAGATGAAAAAAATTTGATTATTTGGGATTCAAAGAGAAAGAAGTGTCCCAGGGAAAGGATGTAAATAATGTTGATCTCCCCCATGTAATTTCAGAATTGGAAGTGCCACAAGAATTATAAAATTTGGAGGAATCCCCTAAAGTATATTTAGGCACCTCCTTCTTGAGTTATAACTTGATGTTGATCCCTTTTACACTACTTTGATCATTAAAGATAGACTTGTTCCTAACTGCATGTTTGATTCAGAAGCTTCATGTAATATTATGTCCCTTGAAGTTATGAACAAGATAGATATCAAAGTAACAACAACCTTTATATAGTGCAGTGCTATGGATTCAATAGAAGTACCAATAATTCGGTATATCGAAGCTTTGGAGGTGTAACTGGTAGCTTACCCTGGTATGTTTTTAACTATGAATGTGGTCATTGTTGACTTCCCTACAAAATGGGGTATAGTGTTATCAAGGAAGTGGGATACTAGTGTGGGATGAAGTGTATAAATGGACATGTCATATGCCACTATACCAGTGGAGGAAAATAATGTCAAGTTGTATGGGGAGAAGAATATGCTGCATGTGATTGAAAATCCCAACAATGCTTCTTATGAAGTACTATATGTAGATGTGGATGTTAAAATTTTTGTTTATTATGCAGATTTTTATTAGCATAGTATAAATGAGTGTAAGTGATTTGAACAAGTTGGTGCCCCTTGGATGCTGATGTTTGATGGATCTTGCTTTAATATGGGAAATGGAGCTAGATTTGTATTTATATCGCCAAACCAAGAAACTTTTAATTTTTCTTTCAAACTGAAATTTGAGTGCACAAATAATATTTTAGTATTGAGGTAGTGCTCTTGGGTTTGAGGAGTGATTATATATATTGTATAAAATATGTAATTGTTAAAGGAGATTTAGAGATTGTGGTGAAACAAGTGAGGAAACTGTATGCTATGAAGAATCAAAGAATTAAACAATACAAGCATGTAGTATGGGATTTTGTTGAGTTATTTGATTCTTTCAAGATTTCATACTATGACAAAATTAAGAATGTTGCAGATGACAAGTTGGTTGTCCTTGCATCGAGGTTTGATAATTGTATAGTCTCTCCTTACTGTAATTATGATGTTGAAATATTGTCTAGACCATATGCGTCAGATAATGTGAAGCTTTAGCAAGTATTTGATGATGATTCCCAAGCATAGAGGTTTTTACTAAATGAACGAGAATTCACCAATCAATGCATGGATTGGGAACCAATGGTTACAGAGTGTGATGGGAAAGAAACCCTATTTTACAAGGATATTATTTAATTAAAAACCAACACCATTCCCAGGGGCTTGGTTTCTTTAGAATCCAAATTTGAAAATGCTAGTAGGGTGGTTCATAGAAGCATCTATACTTCAAGGGGTGTTGAAGAGGTCAATTTTGGACCCAGAGAAAATCCCAAGAAATTTTTGATATTGAAAAAAGTGAGTAAGGAAGAAAATAAGTCTTATGTTGAATTGTTTAAAAAGTATAATGATTTCTTAGCTTGGTCTTTTTCAAAATTAAAATCATATAGGGAATATTTATTTCAAAATGAAATACGTTTGAAACCAAATGCTAAACCATTTATGAAAAAAATAGGCCTATCAATCCACTATTGTGCCTAAATATGCAAGAGAGGGATGGGGGGTGTTTCACCATTTTCTTTACGTTTTTGACGAAACAGATAGATTTATGGGCTGAGGAGGAATACATGTTGTGTTGATCTGTTGAAGGTTGATGCGCGCATTCTTACTTCTCAATCTGATGATGATTGTGAGAGCTTTGTTTTGGCTAGGAGGAACTACCTGAAATAGAAAACAAGACCACAAAATAAGAGTTAAACAACATATGGCAGTGGACTTCCTTGCGTGTGCTAGATCCAAGAAGTGTGATACTCCCTAGATGATTGTCAATCTGATTTTTAAAACAACTTAATGCGAGAAATAAATAAATTCCTACTGTAGTTTATATGATTTAGGTATTTCATTCAAATATAATAATAAAATCTAATTATAACAGGCTAGGCTATAATCAAATGTGAATGGAGGGGTAATTATCAAGGTACTAGGACTAGTTAGGGTCAGGTTCTAGGCTACTTAGGTCACTTGGATGAAGGTTTTTAGGTTCTGTTATTAGAAAAGGTATTAAACACAGAGACCAATGTCAGTCTGGTATAACCGATGATAGTTTAAAAGGGACCGAAGATGGTCATGGGTAACCAGCGTTGGTAGGGTTGGGGTGACAAAAACTTAATGATATCTAGTTGTAGAGGTTGATCTAAGGTTAAACAGAGACAAAAGGGGGTGGAGAGGTCTGTGGGAATATTAGGTATACTCAGAGATGTGAAAAAGTCAGATATAGGTTATTTATAGGTGTAGGTGGAGGAATGGTTGAGTTTAGAGGTAGGTAAATGGTATGGGAATGAGAGTGCAAGTGGAAACTGATAATAGTGGACTAACTTAATAGACTTAAGTAGAAATAGATGATGTTAGTTAAAAGTATACGTACTATGGTGCAGGTTCAAATGGTTGGATGGTGATGATGGTTGATCAGAGGAATGATTTCTGGTACTACGGAAGTGCTTCCCATAATGTTACTATGAGTACAATACCTTTGGATCTATCCTGGTGCTGGCTATGGATGTCTTGAGGTAAAAAAAGGCTCTGCTCTTTCTTGCATGCAACTCTTTTCTCTTCTCATCGATTCTAGAATGTGCCCAAAAACTCTCCCACAAGGTTCCTAAAGTGAATAAATGGTAACTGATGATAGTCCAAATTAACCGGTGTCAGTTTTGGGATGACCGACATTGGTTAAAGAGGTATTCCCTAGGTTTACTAAAAATGGCATATCTTAGCAATCACTTAGGCCAAGTTTGTTTTATTCTCACGGATCAAAACAGAATATTTTTTTTATGAGCAAGATGGTGGTTAGAGGAATAATAAGAATTGATTTTTAGGGTTGAACTAAGTCTTATTAATTTATAGAAGCATGCTATGAATAGGTATATGGTGAGGTGTCTAGGTGAGGTGTACATATATTTAATTAAAGTAAATAAATTAAATTAATAAATGAGGTGAGGATGGGTATTAATTTAATTATAAATAATTAAATTAATATTAATGTGGGGTATAAGGGTCATGGTTAGGTGAATGAGTTTTAGTTGTTTATTTGAAAGGGGACCAAGGGGAGTGTGACCCAATTATGTGTCTACAGGGAGATAATAAAGTCCTCAAGATATTCTTCATAGGGGGAAATTCTTATGCATGTTAGAAAGAAAAATGGAGATATAAGGTTGTGTGTGGATTTAAGAAATTTGAAGATGGCCTCCATAAAGATAACTATACATAGTCTAACATGAATAATATGCTACAAATGGCTACTAGATATGAGTTTCTCTCTACATTAGATAGATTCACAAGGTATAATCAGGTGGTTATGAAGAAATCATAAATAATTAAAACTACTTTCACCAGTCCATGGGGTACCTATGTATATGTGAGAATGTCATTTGGCTTGATGAATGCAAGGGCTACCTTCGAAAGAGATATGGATGTTGCCTTTACATGTTATGTTAATGAATTTATTAGAGTATATGAGGATAATGTAACTGTATTCTTTAGCAAGAGAAATGACTACCTTAGCCATGTCCAAAAGATGCTAATAAGATGCAGGGAATATGGGATTTAATTATATCCTAAAAAGTTTCATTATGGAGTTCAAAAGGAAAAATTATAGGGGCACATTGTGGAAAGTAATGGGTCATGATAGATCCTAAAAGAGTGGAAGCAATTGGTAAGGTTCCTATCCCTAAAAATAAAAATGGGATTCAGTCCTTTTTAGGTCAAATCAATTTTATCAGGAGATTTATTTCCAATTGTTCTGAGATAACCATTCCCATAACAAGCATGTTGAAAATGGAACAAATCATTAAGTGGGAAGAAGGAGCCATCTAATATTTCAATGGAATAAAATATGCATTTAAGAATGCCCTAATATGTTAAGGACATTTTATAAGAGATGGAAGTTTGTAGAAAAAGATGTCATTGGGTGAATAAGGTACATGAATTTGATATGTATACACAAACTACTAAATTGGTTAGGGGTTTAGGCCTTGCAAAGTTGATGGTAGAAAGAAAATTGAAAGTAATGGAGATAAATGAAGTTAAGGAAGTAAAAATGTATGTCAAAGAGAAGATGACAAGCTCCATATCGTATAAGGACATCATATTTTATCTTAGGAATTGTGAGTATCCAGGTTATTTAGATAAAAATTAGAGTACACTAAGATTAGCCTCCCAAAAAATATGGTATAACTTAAAATGGGTTGGCTTGGAAAAATCCTTAGGGGGTCCTCTTGAGATGCATCATAGAAGAAGAAGCTCCCAAAATTATTGTAGAACTACATGGGGGAGTATGTGGAGGTCATTTTGTAGGAAGAGTGACTACTCATAAAATTTTGAGAGTAGGTTATTGGTGGCCTACACTTTTTAAGGATGTAACTTTGTTGGTTAGAAAGTGTGAATTTTGTCAAAGGTTCTCTGGGAGGATGAAAGCTTTAGGTGCTTTACCCTTGCAACCAATATCAATAGAAGCTCCTTTCAAATAGTGGGGGATGGATTTTATTGGAGAGATCTCAGATCCCTCAAGTGCAGGGCATAAATGGATACTGGTAGCCATAAATTATTTCACCAAGTGGGTTGAAGCTATCCCCACCAAAAAGACAACTCACCAAATAATCATGGACTTCATTTTGAATAATATAATTTATAGGTTTGGAGTACCTACAAAAATAGTTGTTGAAAATGTTATGAGCTTCAGGGCTAAACCACTAATAACTATGTGTCAAGAATTCGGAATCAATTTGACATATGCAACCAATTAAAATCCTCAAGGGAATGGTCAAGTTGAATCAAGTAATAACAAATTTCTTAAGATAATTAGGAGGAAATTGGAAGTTAACAAGAAAAAATGGGGTGAGCAATTAAAATTTTCTTTGTGGGGAGAAAAGATTACTACTAAGAGAGCCACTGGAAAAATTCCCTTTGAATTAGTTTATGGAGTTCAGAATCTCTTACCCTTACATATGCAGTTGTCCTCCTATCAGTTCATTCAACAACTTGAAGATGAAGAAGTAAGCCCCTATGAAGCCAAGATCAATAAGATAGTGGAATTGGATGAAGAAAGGAGGGAATCCCATCAAAGGCACCTTAAATTCAGGAAAAGACTTAAGATTTTTTTTGAATAAAAAGGTGATCCCAAGAGCTTTTAGTATTGGAGATCTTGTATTACTGTGGGATATCAGGCATGAGAAAAAAGGAAAGAATGGAAAGTTTGACGCATTATCGATGTGCCCCTATTATATCAATATAAGGATAGGTGAGCATAATTTCTTCCTAAAATAATTAAATGGAGACTTCCTAGAGTTTAATCTCAATGAAAAGCATCTAAAACATTTCCTGGATTGAAAATATGCAATTAGGTATGAACTTTGTATAGTGTATAGTCTTTTTTATTTGTTTTCATTTTTTGTTTCCCTTTTCATTTTTTTGGTCTACAATGACCAGTTTCCTTGGTATCTTAGAATGTTTTTATGAAGTACATTGGTTATTTTTGACCTTGTTCATGTTTTGAATGACTTTGTAGCCCAATGAATTTAGGAACTTGGTTTGTTTAATGTTTGGTTTATGTGGTTCTTGTGGCACCCACATGGGGCACCCATCCTCGAGTAGGAGCCAATGTTAGTGCTTGATTTGATCTCACCCTTTTATCCAATGTGTGCTTTGAAAATTTTTCTTTGACTGGTTTTCCCATGTTTAAAAAATTTATGCTCGAAGATGTGATCATGTTAATGCGAATAAAATCTTGTGTTTAGGGTGTAAATCCTCTTTTTTGGTTGAGGAATGTAGTAGTCATGTCATCCCTGAAAATCCTTGTAAAAAATTGATTATTGATTGGGTTCAATCTTGAAAATATTCCTTGTATATCATCCTCTGGACCTTCATTGCAAATTTCATATTTTGTTCTGCCACCCAAAGATACGTGGCATGTTTCCATTGGTTGTGTTACAACAAGCTCAGCTTGCAAAGTTACATCATTTACATAATAACTACAAAGTGAAAACTTAGCCCCGAGGCCCGACAAATATTCTCAAGAATATTCGAGTCAAAGAATGCAAAAAGGAGAAATTGAACCCACTCCTAAAAAAGAATACATGTCAAAATAATATTGGAGTGGGGAATGGGGCCAATGGTGTATTTTTGATGATGAACCGAAGAAGTGCAAAGTGCAATAAAATCTCTGAGGCCCGCCAAGGACACGTGTCATGTTCTCAACAAAAGTCAAAGAGGTGGGGTTTCAGGTCAACTTGGTAATTTTGTACCCAGTTGGGAAAATAAACAAATGTGCAGAAAGGTCCTGTGACTCCCTTACCTCTAAGATTTAAACATGTGTCATGATCTCAATGAAATTCAAAAAATGGGTGCTTGGGTCAAATGTGTAAACTTGTATGCATGTGAAAGATAGTGCAAAAGTGTAAAAAGACTCCTTGAGCCCGTGAAGCATCAAATTGATCCATGTGGATGGTCCACATTTAAATGAAAAAATAATGATAGATGGAAAGGATGTAATGCATTTATGGCTTACGTGATTAATGCATTTTTGCATGGATCAAAGAAAAATTATTTGAAACTTTCAAACACTTTGAAGTTTTTATTATTGCATATGAAGATTTCGGTGCCCTAATTGTGAGAATTCGTGAAGGAGTAAAGGAAAATTGACTGAGAAGTGTTGATTTTGAGCTCAAGAGTTCAGAATCAAAGAAGTAGAGGAGAATTACATGAAAAAGGACAAAAAATTGGTTGAAGATGGTGAGATTGATCACAGAATTTAGGAAACGATCACGGGAAGAAGAGTTGCACAAAACAAGTTCGGGAAATCGGTAAGCTACATTATTTTCCCATACCTGGGTTGATTTCTTCACAAATTTCATAGTAATTTGGGGGAGATATATTAAGAAACAATATGAAAACTCTTGAGTCAAGTTTCTCTATGTCCTCTGGTATCACAAGAAACTTAGATAACATAAAGGACACAAATTTACTTGATGCGGACCTGGAGGATTTTATAAGAAGGCTTTGCAGTGAGAATCAAAGTAAATTGATGAAAGCTATTAGTGCAAGCCACATTTCTCTAGTGGCTGCCATCCCACCCACTATTCATGCTCCTGAACTAATATTGTGGTGTGCTCATAATTATGATCTTGAGAAATTTCAGGTGTTAGATGGAAGTGGAAAGTGTGTGGTTAATTTCACCCCTTAAAGTTTCAATAAAATATTGGGACTCCCTAAATTGATGGAACTATTGTGGAAACTGTGGAATCTATGGGAGAAGATTATCAAAATAGGAAGGATGAATATGCCTGAGGTATTAAACTCTCAATGGTTAATTGAAAGAAAGGCATCAATAAAAAGGATCCCCAAGAACCTTGTCTGGTCCTTGTTTATTGAGGAAGTAGAAGATTTAATTGTGATATTGAGTAGAATGGGAGGGCTCGATGGGTCCAACAAGTTAGAAGACTTGATGTGCCCTATTATCAGGTTAATTCTAGAGAAAAAGGGAAAATTTAGCTTGGGGAGCCTTATTTCAGCATCAATTCATTCTCAAATGTTGACATTGACCGCTAAAGTCAGGGAAGGGGATACAAAATACCTTAGATTCTCAATGATGACATATTTCATATATAATGCTGCATGTTTTAGGTCATTCCCAGGGCTCACAAAAGCTAGTAAATTTGAAACACATAAGGTCTATGATGTATTCCCACAGCTAAGGATTGATAATTGGAAAAGGAATGTAAGACCAGTACATGATGGGTTCATTGCTCCACTGGTTAGTTTATTTGATCCTGAATTAGAACAATACAGATTGTCAGCTGCAACTCATGCTATGATCTTGGATTATGGGTACCTTTTCATTCAATACAAATATTTCACTTACTTAAGAATAAGTGGGTTTTAGGGAAACCATGCAAGTTACCAAGGTATTCTAATGATAAATTGGTTTTAATGGATCTTGCTAGACAAGTAGTTCCTGTGCATGGGAGAATTGCAAAGAAACACAAGACTAACATTAAGTTCCCCCTTACCATTGGAAGGTACACATGTCAATCCATCACAAAATAAAAATTGATGGATGAATAGATGAAGAAATTCAAGATGGACATGTTTGTCCCAAGCTCAAATTTTGATAATAGATGGCTTGTCACCTCTGGTGAACATGATTCTCAATTTGAATATTTTTGGATGAATTTCAGGGATGATGAAGGAAGTTAGGAAGAGATATTTTTCAAGAATGACCTTAAGGAAGATCATTGACTACAAAATTGTTGTTATTCCTCAAGGAATTGAGGATGATTAAAATGTTGTGAGCTAAGTATATCTTGAACAAAATATAGATTCAAAGGTAGTTGCTCCTATTAATTGGAAGGAAGGAGAAGAAGATGATCCCCATAGAAGAATTGTCAATGTTATGAGATGTACATTGACTTGGCTGGTAACAAAGGGCATTGATTTATCTCTCCAGAATACTAAAGTATTAAATGAATTCAGAAAATTGGCTTCTTTGAAAGAAGATCTCCCTTCTTTAGTAGAGGGGGCTGAGACCATGGACCCATTGAATGGTGCACCTCCACAATTACCAAGTAATAAGCCCACCACAGAGACAATTGATGCCTGGACTAAACTACAAGCAAGACTGGTACATCTAGGACTGCTCTGATTCAAAAGGTAGAAGGTATACTCCTACAAACAATGCAAAATGTGCCTATTACATTTGTAGTACCTTTGTAGACAAAAGGATCCAGTTAAAGTAAATCAAAAGGTTCCTATAACACCATTGCCCCAGACTTCTAGCCTTCCTCTGAGAATGAGAGGATCTTTAACAAATATTGACCCATCTCCCATAGGTCAAAGTGCCAAGGGAAAAAGAAGTGTCAGAATCCAAGCATTATGAAAGATCATCAAAGAGATCTAGAGTAACTATGCCTCTAGAAAATAATGTTGAGGAAAATATCCCAAGTACAAAAAAAGAAGAAGGGAGAATCAGAGGTAATCAAGTGAACCTAGTTTAATTGGAACTCCACAAAAGGTTAGAACTCCCCCAGTTATTCAAACCACACCATTATTGGTCTATGAAGGTACTCAAGTAGACCCCTTTACACCAGTGATCCCCACTACTCCATCTACATTTCCTACAGGGGTGGTGAAAGAAATCATCAGAGAAACTAGGGTACTAGGTGGGCCTAGATGTTGTGGGGGAAAGCCATGAACAAAAAGGGTTAAGTGTGGAGCAACATGATAAGAAAATTGATTTTGAGACTGAATTTTCATGTTGGTATTGATAACCATTGAAAGGAGCTAAAATAATTTATTTTGATATAAAAGATATTAGGAGAAGCCCCTATTTTGAGATTGATAAATATAAAGATGAAACTATGAAAATGACATCTGAGGAAATCAATATGACCGATATTGAGCAAACTCCAAATGTGGAGATAGAGACCCAATCTCAAGGAACTCAACTTTTAGATACAGTTCCTTGTAGTAGAGAAAGAAAAGGATGTTCAAATGGATATGCAAGAGATGTCAGTGCTTTGAAGTTACTCTTGCTACGGGGAAACAATTCACAAGTGAAGGAGAAATGTCAGAAAGTGAAAAGGTCCCAATTGCTAGTGTTATTGAGCAAAAAAATATTGAAGTTGCCACCACCCCAAGTGTACAAGGCAGAAATGTTGTTATACCAGATACACTGGTGGAAAATAAAGATGTAAGTCAAGAATCAAGTACCCAAGCCCAACCAATTAAGGTACAAGAAAAATATGATACAAAGCAAGGAAGGATTGAGACAGAGTCCCAAGTGAATACTTCTATCCAAGAGCCTCCCATGAAAGATAAGGAACAAGGAGAAATATAGGTGATGAAAAAGAGATCCCAAAAGAAATAGTTAAGAAAGCTATCACTCCACCAAGGGAGCCTGAAGGGGAAGCAAGTGTGGAATCTGCTAAGGTAGAGAATTTACCAAAAGATACAAGTATGACTTCCACTTCCCTTAAAAGTTTGAAAGAGGATACAAGCACACTTGTTGGTTTAGAGAAAGATAAGGGTCTGGGTGAATAGTCTACACTTGATAATAAAGAAGAAAAGGTTCAAAAACTCATACCGAGGAATGGAATGAGGAACAACCCAAGTAGTTGGAAAGTGTAGACCAGGAAACAAGTGTGAAAGCACCAATTGCAGGAACACTCACAATTCAAGATGCATCAACAACAATGGTGCCATTCTTCAAACTACAAGTTTTTCCCCCTTGGAAATAGGAGATGATAGTGACCCCATGATAGGATGGCTAGGGGGAATTCTCTAGTAAAAGGAAAAGAAGAAGGAAAATGGAAAGAAGATTGTCCTAACGAAGGCTTTGGGTCTCTCAAATATTGATTATCAAAAACCTGTGAAATCCTCCAAAAAAGGTAGAATTATGAACAAGATCACACTTTGATAGAAATAGGGTCCAAAATTTGGAAATTTCTACTCCCCATCCTGATATCCCAAAGGAAAAATTAACAATTAGTGATTATAGCATTCAAAAAATCCAATTGGGAAGGCCTACAAGAGGAAATCTTAAACAGGATGTTGTAACAACAGTAAAAGGACTCTTTGAAAGGGTAGATGAAGACAAAATAAGTAAAAAGGAGCTAAAAGAGCAGGTAAAGACTCTAACCTCATGCTTGCAGCAATTAATAGTTCCATCAGAAGAAGATCAAGGAACTCTTACTATTACCCCTAAAATAATAAGCAACATAGAAAAGGCCACTAAAAAGGTGAAAGCTGTTGACAGTTGGGTTGAGAACTTATCTGAGAAGGGAAAGAAAGTCTTTGAAAAAGTGAAGAAAAGGTATGAAGAATTCATTTCTCATCTCAATGTTATCAAGGACATGATTGAAGAATGCAATAATGAATCATTCTATATTGAAGGAATTCTTCCCAAATTAGACCTCATCAATCAACTCAGTGAGGAGATAATTGTAAAGGAAGGAATATTGCCAGCTGATAAAATGGGAACTCAATTCATCCTGGAAGATTGGTTGAAAATTAGAATGGGTGTATTAAGTGATGTCAAGGGAAGTATGGAAGAAGAAAAGAAGTGGATTGAGAGAGGCATTGACACCCTGAATATAAGAGTGGAAAATTAGTATTTGAAAAGAATAGAAAAAGTTATTGTGATTTAGAGATGGATTTATTGATACAATATTTCGAAAAGAACATTCATGATGAAAATTATTCATATGAGGTCATCAAAAGATTGATAACTGTAGAAAATACAATTGAGGACCTAACAGTCAAATCAAGGGAAATCAAATACAGGATGGGGAAATGTGTGATAACAATTAACAGGGAAACTATAATCTTTCAAAATCACAAGGGCCCTGATAAAGAAGAATTGCAACAACTATTTCAGAGGTATGATGCTTACATGGAAAGATGGTTTCAAGAAGACAATGAAGAGGATGATGTTACCATGCTCACTATTGAAGAAGCCAAGGTTGTTGTGGAAGCTAAGGCTATTGAAGATGCTAAGGCTAAGTATTCTTGATATTGTATTTCTTTCCATTTGATACTCTTATTTTCCAAACAATTTTAAAGATACTTTGAGTAGTTAAATTCTGAAAATGATGTATTGAAAAATAGTAAATTTCCATTACATTTTGATTAAATTGTAAACTTGTTGTGAAGCATGTGATTTATTTGTAACAATTTGAAGTTTGTTGTACTTTTTGAAAAGAAAAAGGGGGATCTATAGGGGCCCCTTCCCATGAAAAGATACATACATTTTCAAATATTACATCAAAAAGGGAGACAATAGGAGAAGGGGGACATTCATTCATCCTCTATCACTACTTTAATATCTTCTCCAAATGAGGGGAATTTGTTCCGTAGCCTATTTTTCCTTGGTATGAACTCTTCTCAACCCTAGGTTGTTTGAGAAAATACAACTCCCCAGCCAAATTATGAGACATCCCCATACCCATCAATGTGTCAACATTTGTTCTAGGACCATCCATAATATTTCTTAATTCTATCCTCTTCTGATAAGAAGATACCTAGTTCAAAAGGTCCAAACCACCTGTAGGAAATTCCTTCCTCCCTTTCACTTTATAAGAAGTAGATTGAATATGAGTAGGCTGAGAAGGAACATTGGGAGTAGCTGGAAGAGAAAGTACTACAGCCCTTAGACCTGGTGGAACAAGGGACTTAGAACTAGACTCACCCTTGCATCTCCTTGTGAAAGGTGGATGTTCTATTGGAGAGGCAACATGCAATGGTCCTAATAGTTTTTTCTCCATGAAAGGATCACACTGCACTGAATGAATGGAATATTGGAGAGCAGACTTTCCCTTACCTTCCTTGGTGGTAGAAAGTGATGCCTTAAAACATTGAGGAGATGAAGGCTCTTCTTCTTCCTCATCCAAAATTACAATTGGGGGTTGAGAGCTTGTTTCCCCCTTTTTTCTTCTTGTTGATGGTGTTGGTACTGTAGATTGTTGAGGTGGCATAGGTCCTGTTGGACCTTTTTCCAGAGAGATGATTCATTTCTCCAATTCCTCTACTTTGTGAGAAATGGCAGGCACAATATCAATTGAAGTCTTGTCATAAAGTATGTAGGACTCCTGGGGAACCTCTTTCAACACAAATTCTTCATTGCACAGAAAGGGAGACTCATATTCAGTCATCCCTGTCACAATAGGCCTCCTTTTAATCCAGAATTTCTTCAATTCTTCTGGATTTTTCTGGTGCTCCCACCAGAAGAGATGATAATATATCATTTGGAAAGTCGAGAAAACATGATTTATTCTGATCAATCTCAAAAGGAGGGAAAGCCAAACCTCTTCGGTATGTGAAGGGACCTTTGTTATCCCCTGGGTCTGCAATTTCGAATAAATCCTTGAAAAACGCCTCATCTGGGCTCGTTAAATTGAATATTTGATTCAAATATTATGATTATATTTCATTAAGGCTATTTTATATAGCTACTTTCACCATTTGCACCAACAAATAGATTTACAAGTAGCTTTTCAAGTATAATAATGGAAAGGGGAAGCACACTAATGAAGAAATGGAGCTGAATTTATAGTTAAAATGGTGCAGACAAGCTGAACTAGATGGAATCACCACCATTAAATGAATAAATATTTCCTGCTCAGCCCACACAAAGTAAGTGAAGGTGAAGCAATTGGTTACTATCTAAAAGAAAAGATACTTAAAAATGACAAAACGTTGCACATAGAGGACTGCTCAAATTAGGGGATTTGGTGATCATTATGCATACGTCGAAGCTGATGTTTGAAACTGGAGGTTGATAATGGTCACATAAGAAATATTTGAAGTGTTCAAGGAATTTCCATAAAGTTCTTACTTGTTTTTCCAAATATAAAAGTAGATAAGACAACGTGGCATCCCAGTCATTCTGAGAGAATGAAAGAATGTGAATCACTCACAATTCCTCCACCTGACAACATGAAAATAGAAAATATTTTCAAAAGAATAAAGGGGAATATTGTTTTGAATATTCTTTTGAACACTTTTGGGGGGGAAATGAAAAAATGAGAGGAAATAAATTGTATACATGTGAGAGGAATATTCTTGCATAAAAGGGGGGTTAAACATTTGAAATTTTTTAGAGAAAAAAAGGAGGAACCAATTTGTATGGTCTTAAGTTGAACTAATCTGAGATACCTGAGTTTTTTTCATCCATTCCCAAACCTTCTCGCCAAGATGATTGCAATGTACAGTCATTGGTAAACATTGAGGTCATAGGTGTTATGTCCCCTTGTTGAAGTATTGGAGTTTCTTGAATTAATTTGTGTGTATTCTCATGAGAAATGTTATTTTGTTTCAAGATGAATTACTTTGAATCAATTATCTGCATTCCTGTTGCAATCTTATGTTGTTAATTTCTCTGAATTACACAAAGTCTTAGTCTAAATAGTGACAATTTGGCAACTACAACTGCATTATTGATGGATATTTCCTTCATGCTGCAGTAAACAGTTTTAAATTCAAGTTGTATCTATCTAATTTAGGATTTTTGTCAGTTCTTGAGGATTTCTTGAACGTATTTGATTAGAAATTGTCAGCATTTTATTGAGAATTTATCATGAGCTTTTGTGTTTAGGTTCTCAAAGTTTGTGTGAAATCCTGTATTCTTGGGCTTCCATGAATGCAAATCTTCTGGTTGAAGGAGTGATTTGAGTTGTGTGATCTGTATTTTGCATCTAGAACAATTACCTACAACATTTGTTAAGGTTCATTTAAGGATTTTGTATAATCAACTTTATCCTGCTTAATCTCCCATCAATACATCAAAATCATAATCAATAACCATTTGATCCATCTGAATTACCCATGTTTGTCCTGTTTGTACACAAATGCTAAGGAAAATTGTTTATTTTTGTCCATCCTTTATCAAAAATATGTAGAAGAAAGTTGGAATTATCAATTTCTTTAGTAACCTGAGCCTTGTTTAGGAGACATCTACATTTTCTAGTGTGACAACTTGTGAGAGTTAGATAATGTCTACATTGACCATGTCTTCTTGAGGTTTCCTTTCAAATCCATAGGAGAGAGAGTCTAAATATTTCTATCCCATCCATTCTTTTCACAAACACAGGTTACATAATGGGTCATCTCACCCTGGTTGCAGGAAAATCCTAAAGTAACAGGGTAGGTCATATCCTTGTGAGGTGCTATCAACATTTCCCAAGTCAAAGTGACAAAGATATTGCCAGATTCATCCCCGACTACAAAATGACTTAAATATTGGTTTGTCTTTCTCTAAGCATCTGATGCAAATATTCAAATAAGATTTTAAAATTATCCAAATTGAAATTCATATTTACAAATTAAATTGATAAAGTGAGCATTTATCTAACTAATCCAATCCATAACATGATTTTGGGGTTTACTTCAAATTTTCATAGCATAATATAAAAACCATGTAGGAAAGAAATAAAAGATACATAAAACATTAAGAATTCTCAACACATAAATTTCCAGTAGAAGAGGTAAATGATACTATGACAATATTAACTCACATGAGTTAATGTTAAAATTGGATTTCATCTATTGATAAAAATTTCATCCCCATTTTTATAATTGGGGCATATATATATATATATATATCTGTGTGTGTGTGTGTGTGTGTGTGTGTGTGTGTGTGTGTGTGTGTGTGTGTGTGTGTGTGTGTGTGTATGTATGTATATAAATTACAACTGATTTTCACCATGTCCATTATGTAATGATCAAGATTCTTCTCTTCAATATCTATCTATGCAAAACACATATCTCTAACTGACTCGAAATGTGAAATGCATTGTGAAAATGACAATTTTGACTTGAGTGTAAAATATTCCAAGGTTTAATCTCAATTTATTTTTTCCCTTCATGAAAATTGGCCAAGAAACATGCCCCTAACTGAAAATTTGTTTTTTTGATTCTCCACAGTGATGAAAATTTGAGGGAGAATGGATAAAAAAAATTTCTAGGATGACAATTTGTATTGTCTCCTCTCCAATAGTCATCATTCACTTTTTGTAAGTAAATTTTTTTTTGCTATGTACAATTATATTATTTAATCCTTTCTTGGTGAAGAATAAGTGCAAATGTAGATTAATAAATGCAAAGGAATCCTCTTATTCTTCTATAAATTTTGATCTCTGTATTTTTTTTTTGCAGGTTAGGTTAACCCTTAAAATAATAAGTGCTTGAAAACCCATGAAACATGAAGTCCTTGAATAGTTTGTAGAGAATTGATGTTTTGAAAATTCTGTAGAGCACTAGTTTTCTTTTCTTTACAAATTTCAAACTTGTGCTCACTTATTATTTTATTTTTGGCATGCCACAAAGGTCATATTACTATGTTAAAGCCATGATCAGGTTTCCTTTGATGCGTGGGCTAGGTGAATCCGCATAACAATAGGTTCTTTTTTATGGATTTAAAGCTTAGATTCATATAAATCCTCTTGTTTTTCCTCATGGTACCTTGTAGTGCCTCACATAAATTTTTTATTTCATTACGAATTTCATTAATTGTACTATATCCTTAACTTTTTGGAATTAACCAACTCCATTGAATTCCATTTTATCCAAGTTTGCGTAACACTATTTTTGGCTTTCCTCTTTGCTTCACGGTTTTTAAATTTTTTCTGTGGAAGACAAGAATTTTAAAATATTCCAAATTCTAAGCTTTCAACAATACTACTAAATACTAAGCTTTCAATGATGTCATGGAATACTATGTTTTTAAAAATACCGTTAAAGATAGAGTTTTCAACAATACTACTCAAGACTATGTATTGAATTCAGGGATGTTCATTCTTTACCTTTTCAATTGTAAGAAGAAGACACATTATCAATTAGTTAATAAAATTGAAAATTTGACTAAGTGTAAAATTTTAATCCAAGTGCAATACAAATAGCAACCATTTCAACAAAATAAACTAGATAATGCAAATCAAATATATTTAAAGGTAGATACTTATATGCTATCAATATGTATGAATATTAGGAGGTTTGATATTCAGATTGAATCATTTCAAACAAGTGGGGGAGCTTTGTAATAACAAATGAAAACTTAATGGGGAAAATACCACCATGTATTTAGAACTTAGATATCTCGATTTTAAAAATTATAATAAAAGACTATGAATTCAATGTTGATTATCTCCATCATAATAATACCTTTCAAAAATGAATAATGTAATCATATCCAATGGCATAATAATCCATATCAATGAAGAAAGAGAGTTGTGTGTGTGCAACATTTTCATTAACCATGTTCTTTCTTGAAATATAGTAATTTTGGGATGAGGGCTCATTTAATATCTCAGTGATTGGTTTCACTTTTATTGTTCTTTTTTTTTGGGATGGTTAAAAATGGGAATTCTTAGGCATTAATCAACTATCATCAAGACATATATAACCCTAAAATATATTACTTTGTATCCTTTCATAGCCTTTATCTAGTGCCAATCAAGCATCCATATCCCTGATGGATGTTTCCAAAATCCCCTTTTAAATATTTCCTTTTAGAATGTTTGTAACGATTTCCTTTATACGTTTAGGATCTGTTGTCCAAAATAACCCTTAGTGTATTTTAACAACTTACAATTTCACTCTTAGACTCAAAAAGATCAAACAAGGTAGAATTTAGGGAAAACCATGTTATTGGGCAGGTTATAGTGATGCAAGACACTCCATTTCCATCTTTTCAGGCCACTCCTTTCCATACTTAACCAAAAATTTAAAAAAATGATGAATTTGGGATAAAATCAGCCAAATTGGCCTTTGAAAAAAAAAAGAGGAATTGTTACCTTGTTCCTCGTACCCATTTTACCATGTGAGACACATCAAAATTTAGGGTTATTTTAGTTAGCCGAATCAGGTCTACATAGAAGGGAAATTTTTTTTGAGAGGATCTTCAATTCTTTGGGTGGCTGACATAACCGACCAAGGTGATATGGCAAGTTAGATAGAGTATTTGAGTTAATTAGCTAAGTTGGGCCCTAAGGGAATATATATAACCATTCCATAGTTCCACCTCAATCTTGATTATCCATGTAGGAATTCAATGTGATAAACTATGCCCCCACGAGAAAACCAAACACAACTCCTAACTTCCCTTTTTACCCTGACTATTTGACTTATCTGCTCCAAATAAAAATTTGATTAAAGAGGCCTTTGAAAACCTTCATAGAATCTCGCCATGTTCCTTTCACATAACACTAATCTGCATGGTCATACCTCTCTCCCTAGAACTCCAAATTTGAGAAAATCAATCTTGTTGGAAATTTCTAATCACAAAATTCAGTTTTCCATCATGAAATTTAGAGGTTAGTCCAGTTAGGTGGGTGAAAAAGTAAAAAAAGTTCCAATATGTAAAATTTTGATTTCAAGTAGCTCAAATACCATATTTGATAAAATACGGTGTGCGCTCCTTCTCCTAAAAGAAAAGTGACATGTTTGAATGCTCTTGCAAGGGTTATCATGATTGTTTTCAGATATTTAATACATGTTGTTAGTGGTTTAATCTTGAAATAAAAAGTTCTCTTTTCCCTCCTCTCTCTTTCATCGTTTATATATTAGTCAATGATTCTCATTTGAAAATTTTAGAATCCCTTAAAATACAAGGGAATCATATCAAAGTGCTACACAACTATTTTTAAGTTACAAGCATCAGATTTAGATTCTTGCAAATGTATTTATTTCTTCTTGCTTGAATGTATTGGGATATGCATCCTTATATGGAAATAAAATTCATGTTTTGTGGCTATTCTCTACACTAACTTGTTTTTTATTTCATTTTTCTTGCCTCTACATTCATTGCAGTTATGTTTTGTATATTTATTCAGCTTGCATGATCTATTTTTGTTGTGCATTATGTGAAAATGAAAGTTGATATGTTGTTTTGATTTGTAGCACTCAATTTTTCCATCTTCATCATCATTTCCTTCCATTTTTCTCTCGTTGGGAGTTTCTTTCCCCATTTTTCTGGTGTTACCACCTTTGTTTAGCTAAGTATTTCCCTTTCATGCATCTTTTTATAACCCTGGTCCATTAGATTGTTAGATTATGATTAGATAGTTGTATTTATAATTATAAGAGTAGTTTTATTATTAGGATTGGTAGATAAAAATGTCCTTCTTTGGAGGTCTATATGAAAATAAAATCCTACAACTTGGAGATAGTCTCATGTTACCTCGAAACACTACATCTTGTTGATTATGTTACTGGTGAAATTGTGAACTCTAATAGTTATGGCATGCTCGATGGGACATATTGAAAGATTTATTTCATTCTTTATTAAGTTTAGTGTGCGACTTAGTGATTTCTCTCCTTTAGAGGCTTGTTTCAACACATTTGGTAGCTCTAATTTTTCAAATCTACTAGTTTTGGTAGTCAAAGTGCCTCTTTTCATGTTAAGAATTTAGACTAGATAAATTATAAGAAGTAGTGAATATTTTTAATATTATTCATTGCCACTATGAATAAGAAGAAGAGGTAGAGAAATTCAAATATCACAATCTCCTCTAAATAGAAATCTTTCCACTCCTCATCCTAGTAGTCCCTTCTTACTATCCTCTAGGTTTTTTGGACCCATTCCAATCATTGCAAAACAAATAAATTTTCCCTTTGTCATTTTTAATGGTGGTAGTCCCTTCACTCTCAATGCACAACATGATATATCAGTTCCTACACCTACAAGTATTCCTTTCTTCACTAGTGAAAACCAAACCACCCTAGGTGACTATATTCAAAATATTGTCAATGTATGTTCAGTTTTATTGGTTAGAGAAGATGATATTATAGTTTGTCTTCTTATTTCTTCACTTAAAGGAAAAACACTTCAATGGTATAGAAGCTTGAGACCTGCTTCTATTCACAATTGCGATGAACTTTCCAAATTAATTTTCCAACATTTTGAGGAGAAAGTAGAGAACATATCCCTACTACAGAATATGACCACATAAAAAGAACCCCAAGTGAGCTTATGGTTGATTTCAGAAGACATGGGATATAATTCCAATTCTCTTATCAACTCCACAAGGTGTTTTTATTTACTTATTAAGAGCTCTAAATTATGATATTAATGTAATGATATAATCTATGGGTGTTATCTAATAACCTGGTCCATTTTCAATAACCATTAGGGAAGAAAATTGTTTGATACAAGCTAGAAAAATATCCTCTAGATTACCTCTTCCCTTGTTACCTAAATTACCTAAAGTTTCTCATCCTTCTATTGATCCCGTTCTCAAACAATATTTACAACCCATTTCATCCACATCCCATTCTCCCCAAAATCATAAGGAGTATGATGATCAATTAAATGTCTTTATTAGAAATCTATCGAATGAAGTTATACCCTTAGAGAAATAACAAGCTCAATTATAAATAAAATATCCCGGTCCTTATCAAAGATAAGATTCAAAATAATGATTTAATAAAGGTTATCATCCATATAAAAATAACTATCCAAATCAAAGATATGGGAAAAATAAACAAAATGACATATTCCAAGGTCAAAATGCACACCTTTCTCTTCAAATAGTTGTTCCTACCTAGCCACTTCTAGATGTTAGCTTAAGTAAGGAAAATTTTCTAGAGAAAAATATTGTGATACAATAAAAAAAGTTGTGTTTTCCATGTAATCCAACACATAATTAGTATACTTATACAAATGCATTGTAAGATCAAGATTTTATGACTCAAATTTTTTAAAACCGACGTGAATCATTAATTGATACAGTCAATCGCAATCTAGAAGGAGCTCAAGAAGTTAATCGTGAGACCAATATCATATTTTTTAATAGATCATGTGTTTTTAAATAGACATCATACTCATGTTGTTGATAATACAAGGTCTAAGAAGAGAGTGTTGAATAGTATAATTTCCCCTTCTTCTAATCAATACAATTCTCTCCACAAGTAAAAGGAGGTTGGGACAAATTCAAATAAGAACAAGTTACTTATGGTTTATAGTGACCTATTTTGGAAAAAAATGTTGTTTCACAACAAAAGGTGTTAGTACCAACATTATAACAATCAAGAAATGATAACATTATACCTCTGATACAAAAATCCACTGACATCCCTTTCAACATTTTTAGCAAATGAAGAAGAAAAATGTGAATGTGATAATGTGGGATGCTCCAGCTATTCCATCATAGGGAATCTCCTACATGAGGCTCTCAAGAACCTCCATTAAAAATATCTAGCTATTAAAAAATACCATCCTATAGTTAACATATGCCAAGTAAATGAATAGTAGGTAAGAAAATTAAAGAATACCACACCCTTTTCTATGTATTTGATTGTAGGAAAAAACTTAGTTCATAATTGCATGATTGAATCAGGGGATATTACTTCTTTATTTCCTAAGAAAATTTCTACTATCCTAGGTGTTAAGTATTATCATGTTTCTAAAGGTGTTTGAAAACTTGATGTTTCAATTGTGAATATATTAGGAGTTATAAAATATCTTGAGTTAAACCTTCATGCTTGTCGAAGTGGTACCATAACTCAAGTTGTATCATCCATTGAGTTTTCTCCTTTATTTACCATTTGTCTATCAAGAGACTTCACAACCAAAGAGGTTGGTTATTTATATTTAGATTGGACTCATGTGCTCCTAATAACTACATATGGTACTAGATTTACCATACAAGTTGATCCAATATTATTTTATCGTGTTGAGTCTTATGACCCCGATCCTCACTAATATAATTGTCTTATACATGAATATCATGAACATGATTTAGTTTCAGAAGAACATCCTATCCCTCCTTCAATTCCTAATCTACTATTAGATTAATGGGCTAAGGATCATTATGAATTTTATCCTAATGATACAACTGTGGAAGTTGGAATTAGAACCTACTGTATTCATGAAGAAGAATTTAATTTCCCCATACTTATTAAATAGGATGATAATGCTTTTAGATTATATAATATGTTCTTTGATACTTATAGAAGTATAAATGGAGCTAGGGCAAGTGTTGTATTAATTTCTCCAATGAATGAAAGATTCTTCTTTTCTCATAGGTTGTAGTTTGCATGTTCTAACAATGTAGAAGAATATGAGGAATTGGTTCACAGCCTACTCATTGGGGATAAAAGGAAAATCAAGTCCTTCCAAATAGTTGGATACATAGAATTAATCTTCCATCAAGTGAGAGGGAAGTGTGCCACCAACAATAAACTTATGAAATATTATAAACATAGAGTATTAGATCTATTAGAGAGCTTCAATGTTATTCATATTAAAGTAGAGAACATAATGATTAAGTGGTCTGGCCAACCCTTAATGTATATGGGTCCATCACTAATATATAGGTTAATATTTAATAATATGAAATATTTATATTTCTATTATTAAATATGCTAACCTAGGTATATACTTTTGGTTAAATATTTAATATCATGAAATGATTATATTTCTAATATTAAATATTATAAACCTAGGTATATGTGTCAACCGATAAGGTTGAAAAGGTGGGTCGGGAGACATACCCGATCACCTAATATAAAAAGGACTATAGGTCCTCATTTGATATGTTCGAATGAAATATCAAAGGTGAATATTATTTTACCCTTGTGATTAGGGTTGAAAGGAGGAGGTGAAAGTTACTGGATGTAAGTTTGGTTCTTGGAAAGTAAAAGGTTATTTCACAGTGGTTTTTACCCTATTTGGGGTTTTCCACTATAAACATTGTGTCACTGTGTTCTTACTTTTGGTATGTATTACTTAATTAATATGTTATGTAATTTTATTTATTACATTGCATAATGTTTAACATTTAATGTTTTATGGTTTATGTTAATATTTAAATGCATTGGTTGATTAAATTCGTAATAATTAGAATCCTCTAAATTCTAACATGGTACCAGAGCATGGTTTAAATTAAATAGGTTAGGTCTAAGTTATTGTATTTAATCTATTTAATTTTTATGGGTTTTTTCAACCAACTCGAAAGGGTATTTAAATTGATCGGGCCCTCTTCTTTCCATTTTTTGTGCAAACTAAAATTGTGTGTGTTTTGTGAAGAATTGGTATTTGCAGGAAAATTGTGGTGGACCCCCCATCCTCGAAACCCTTGGTGAAAGGGGCTCTGGAATAATTTTTTTACCTGGGCATGAATATCATATGTAAAGGTTAAAATGTTTAAGAAATATTTTATTAATTCTTGTATAGTTTGTAATGTATGTGCAGGCCCAGGTTAAATTCCAGGGTAAACATGTAAAAATTCAAATCACAAGGTCTCTCATATGGAGACAATTTTCCTCGAGAATAGGAAAATTAAAATTTTCCTATTGGCTCGGGGTTAAAGACCCATGGAATGGGACAAAATAATGCAGTTGCTCTAATATCCTGGTTGAATTTTTTTTTACATATTTTTATTAAGGAGTCATCTATAGTTGTCAGGCTCCCTTTAAATAGGGTCCTTTCTATTTCTTTAATAAATTCATGTAAATACTATAGTCTTAAAACTATAGTAATCTTTTATAATTTATAAAAAAATAAAAATATATATTTGTATAACAAAATAACTATAATTTTATAGTTTTTAAAAAATAAGTATTCAAACCTAAACCTAACATGTGTCCCTAACCGTTTATATTATCCATGTAAGGGGGCGGCCCCATTCATTTATATCTTATAGTTTATAAAAACTATATAAATAAACCTATTTCAAGGTTTTCTTTTATATAAGTGTGGGAGTGGAGAATAAAATGGGATAATATCTCAGGTATAAATGTGGAATTCCCAGGTATAAATGGAGAATTAAAAAAAAAACTAGTTTATTGGTGGCCCACGTGAAGTGTGGTAAATATTTATTAAAATATTGGTAGTTATAGCCACATAAAAGTTATAAAGTTTTTAGCTTGCAGGAATTATATGAAATATTTTTCAATCTTTCCATAGTTTCAAATGTGTGCAGGGTAAAATTAAGAGTAAATGAAGGGAGGAGACAAGGTTCATGAAAATAGGGATTTCAATTTATTTCATTGGCCGGGTGAAATTACTTGTCCCCTCTGTAAAATATGCAGGTTAATCTGTACTCTCATAAATCTACTTGCACCTGGTAAAATTCTTTTAACCTGGTCTATGTCCTTTAAACCCCTTTAATAAGGGTTATGTGTTTTTTTTAAAAAAAAATACTATAGTTTATAATTTTTATGAACTATATGTTGTTTTTTATTTACATTATATAAACTATTTACCTCTTTTTTTAAAAAAAAGTGTATATATTTTTACATTATAAATTATAATAGGTTATTATAATGTATTAAAATATAACCTCCCTAATATTATACAGAAGAAGAAATTTCTGGAATTTCACATTCTAGAAATACACAACAAGTTTTGGCTTCATTAAATTTGATGGTCAAATGACTGTCACGATAGACCAAACATAAGACAGTATGACGGTCATTTAGACGTCAAATTTAAGCTTGTAGGTTCTAGGAAACTTTCACTGTGTTAAAATTGATGGTCAAATGACCGTCACGACAGACCAAAAATAAGTCATTATGATGGTCATTTAGACGTCAAATTTAAGTTGGCCGGATCTTTTCCTACATTAATTTTTTTCAGAAATTTGAAGTTGTTATGCATTCTTAGCGGTTTCTTCTTCTCTTCTATATGGTCAGAAATATTTTTTATATAAATCTGGGGTATAATGCAGAGCTCTTTATATTGCGGGTTATTATTTTGATCATGGGAGGTTAATTAGTATGTATTGTAATGACAAAATTAGTTATGATCAAATAGTTTCTTTAGATCTATAAAATTTAGATCTGATTCTATTAAAAGTGTTGTTTTTTTTTCGATAAATATGTATCTAACTCTGTGGTACATTGTATATTATAATGGGGTGTGTTTTACAGGTTCAAGAAAACAATGATGTCCAACTATTTCTGTCTTGACAAAACCCAGATCCTGAATGGAACTAACTACAACATTTGGGTCAAAACAAAATTTATGGCA
This sequence comes from Taxus chinensis, assembly GCA_019776745.2. Lineage (NCBI taxonomy): Eukaryota > Viridiplantae > Streptophyta > Pinopsida > Cupressales > Taxaceae > Taxus > Taxus chinensis. The sequence continues at coordinate 288,532,714 of CM034157.1, forward strand.
AGGAAACTCTAGATGATTGTTTCTGGATCTGAGGTTTCTCCCACCGGTCGTCAAGCAACTGTAGATAACATGAATGCATTCTTGCAATGAATGCAGGAGGTTCTTTCTATGATTCTGTGCAATGTGAATGATGAGTACCTTCTACACATTGGTAATATCAAACATCCGAAAGAGGTATGGACTCAACTAGAATCCATGCATGAAGGATACTTGGTATATCAAGGATAGTAATGAGAGTATAATAGCTGAAGGAATTCAAAGAAATGGTTTGTATATTTTTGATGATTTCTCTTCTACATCTTGTTTTATATCTCAAAGTTTGAATAATTCAAAACTATGGCATGAAAGGTTAGGACATGTTAATTATCGAAGCTTATATGAAATGTCTAGATATAATCTAGTGAAAGGTTTACATGTGTTGTCTTCTTCTCTTGAAGTTACTTCATTAAATGCTTCTAAATGATGGTTTTGATTCTGATTTAGTAAATGGTCATGATGATGTTTTGATGTTATAGATGTTTCTGAAACTCCTATCTTCCTAGCTAAGAAATTAAATTGGGCTCAATCTATGTTAGAAAGTTCAAATCCTATTAACCTTAGGAAAATGACCAGAAGCCATCATACCTACCATGCATTAATGACCTTGTATGAACCTGAGCCGCAAAATTTTGAAGAAGCTTCTCGAGATGAGAAGTGGATCAATGCAATGCAGGCTGAATACAATGCCCTAATTCAAAATCAAACTTGGGAGTTGGTTCCACCTCCAGAAAAAAGAAGTATTATAGGGTCTAGGTGGTTATACAAAGTAAAATATAATGTTGATGGTAGTATTGAAAAACATAAAGCTAGACTTGTTGCTAGAGGTTTCACTCAGAAACCTGGTATTGATTATGTTGAGACATTTTCCCCTGTAGCTAAAATGAGTACTGTTAGGACCTTATTTGCAATTGCCACTCAATTTGGGTGGGAAATCCACCAAATGGATGTGAAAAATATTTTTTGAATGGTGATTTAAAAGAAGAACTTTACATGTCTCAACCTAAAGGATTTGAAGATACTAGTAAAGAAAACTATGTTTGTAAATTGAAAAAATCCTTGTATGGTTTAAAGCAAGCTCCTAGAGCTTGGTATGTGAAAATTAATTCTTTCTTTAAACAGTTAGGATTTGTTAATTGTTCTTCTGACAATGATCTATTCATTAAGCAAGAAGGATCACATATTATCATTATTTGTATATATGTTGATGATTGCTTATGACTGGTGATAATCCTACTTTAATTTGTAGAGTTAAAGGAAAATTGAAACAATACTTTGGAATGACTGATTTAGGTCTCTTACATCATTTTCTTGGCATGGTTGTATTTCAAGATAAACATTCTATTTTTGTTTCTAAAGCACAATATGTAACTAAAGTACTGGAAATTTTTAACATGATTGATTGTAAACCAATTTCTACTCCTATGGAAGTTGGATTGAAAATTGATCCTAAACCTGCATGCAAAAAAAATGATCCTACTTTATATAGACAGTTAGTTGGTAGTTTGATTTATCTAACTATCACGAGACCAGATATTTCCTATGCAGTAGGAATTGCTTCCAGGTTTATGCAGGAACCTTATAGAGATCATTGGAATCTTGCAAAAAGGATTCTTAGATATATTAAAGGAACAATCAATTATGGGTTGCATTATACTAAGAATGAAAATGCTAACTTATATGGATTTTGTGATTCTGATCATGTTGGTGATGTATTGGATAGAAAATCTACTTCTGGTTATGTGTTTAAATTTGGTGCAGGTGTCATTACTTGGTGCAGCAAAAAGTAACCAACTGTTTCTATCTCTTCAACAGAAGCTGAGTATAGAAGTGCAATGGAAGCTGCAAAAGAGGCTCTATGGCTAAAGAGGTTGTTCGATGAGATAAAGATGAAGGATCCAGGTAGTGTTCCTTTGTTCTGTGACAACCAAAGCACCATAGCTCTTGCACATAATCCAGTACAACATCAGAGGACAAAGCACATTGAGATACATATACACTTCATCCGTGAGAAGGTGCTAAGTGGTGAGATAGATCTCAAGTTTGTGTTGACTGAAGAGCAGGTTGCTGATATCTTCACAAAGCCCCTGAGTGCTGCAAAGTTTTGTCACTTTTGTGAAAATCTTGGATTTTCAGAGTTTCCATTGAGGGGGAGTGTGCATGACAATGTCACCTCCTAATGGAACTTGGTTTTTGTAAAAAATACCTTCGGGCATTTGTAAAATACCTTCGGGAAAGTGTAAAAAAGACCTTCAGGAAAGTGTAAAAAGACCTTTGGGCATGTATACCTCCTCGGCTTATTTTTTAGAAAGAAGTGTAGAAAGATCTTAAAGGTGGTCTTCAGTAAACTCTTTAGTACTATTGAGTTTACTGGTAAACATCCAGTACAAGCATATTGTTAAGGAGGTCCTTGGTTAAAAAGGCTCCTATATGCTTGGGTTCAATAACCTTTTATGAGAACCTGTGAGAACATGTAAAACTCACAAATCATACTTAGCCACTAATCATGGGATGATCTTTGGGATTCCAAATCCTTTTGTACCAAAAGGTAACTTGAGTATGATGAAGGTGTTATAATTCCTTCAACCGATATGCTAGCCTAAAACCTTTATGGTTTAAGGATTGTAAATCTTGTAGTGTACCATGGGCAGGTAATCTATTGGCATATGTTATGTTATCCCACTTAACATTAAGGGGGAGTGTTGGAACATAATGATTAAGTGGTCTGGCCAACCCTTAATGTATATGGGTCCATCACTAATATATATAGGTTAATATTTAATAATATGAAATATTTATATTTCTATTATTAAATATGATAACCTAGGTATATACTTTTGGTTAAATATTTAATATCATGAAATGATTATATTTCTAATATTAAATATTATAAACCTAGGTATATATGTCAACCTGATAAGGTTGAAAAGGTGGGTCGGGAGACATACCCGATCACCTAATATAAAAAGGACTATAGGTCCTCATTTGATATGTTCGAATGAAATATCAAAGGTGAATATTATTTTACCCTTGTGATTAGGGTTGAAAGGAGGAGGTGAAAGTTACTGGATGTAAGTTTGGTTCTTGGAAAATAAAAGGTTATTTCACAGTGGTTTTTACCCTATTTGGGGTTTTCCACTATAAACATTGTGTCATTGTGTTCTTACTTTTGGTATGTATTACTTAATTAATATGTTATGTAATTTTATTTATTACATTGCATAATGTTTAACATTTAATGCTTTATGGTTTATGTTAATATTTAAATGCATTGGTTGATTAAAATGAAAAACTAACTTTTATATCCTTATGTCATAAATATAATGATGTTTTCTCATAGGACTATGAATATATTAATGGTTTTGACCCTAACATTATCCAACATACCATAGATCTTGATCCTAATGACAAACCAATTAAACAAAATCAAATGCCTATATCCCAAGATAGAGTGCCTCATAAGGAAGGAATTATCCAAGATTATTGAGCCAAGAATAATATTTTCTATTAAACACTCTACATGGGTGTGAAATATAGCTCTAGCAAGAAAGAGGAATGAAGAAATAAAACTTTGTGTGGATTTCAAGGATTTGAACAAATATTCTCTAAAGGATCATTATCCTCTACCCTCTTTGGAACAAATTTTTTGAATGGTAGTAGGAGATGAGATATTTTCTATGCTTGATGGCTACTCAGGGTTCAATCAGATCAAGGTAAGAGAAGAGGATAAATTCTCAATTGCATTTATGACTAAATGGGAAACACATGCATATTAGAATATACCCTTTGGTTTATCACATGCAGATACCACATTTCAAAGAGAAATGAAAATTGATTTTAAAGGATATATAAATGATTTAATCCTTATTTAGTTAGATGATATTACAATTTTCACAAAAGAGAGTAAAGATCATATTAGTCATCTTGAGAAAGTTTTGGAGAGATGTAGGAAATTTTTGGTTTCTCTTAACCCTAAGAAATATAGTTTTACATTTCTTAGGGTCAACCTCTTGGGGATAATTGTTTCAATGGATGGTATTTCCCTTGATCCAGAAAGAATCCCAGCCATTATTTATCTCTCCTTGCAAACCAAAAGGAGGATTTGTAATCATTCCTTGGGAAGATTAAATTTTTAGGAAATTTATTCCTAATTTTGTAGGATTGATTGGGCCTATAATTTTAATGCTCAATAAATCTTAAGTGTTTAAGTGGACAACATAAGGAAAGAAAAAAATTTCCAAGATCAAATAGGAAATTTCTCAAGCACCTACACTTATCAACCCTAATTATTCCATGGATTTTATCTATATGATTATGGATAATAGTCTAGTATTGATGTTATGTTAACACAATAAAATGATCAAGGTACAAAGTAAGTTAGTGGTATTCTTTAGTTAAAAACTAAAGGATTATGAACTTAAATACAACCACACTAAGACTCGTGTCTTTACCATCATGAGATATTTTAATAATTTCAAGAGTATTATTTCCACCAATCACATCAAAGTTCTAGTATTACACTCTAGTGTGAGAGACTTCATTAAGGGAGAAGAAATCGGTGATAAAATGGATGGATGGATGAAAAAACTAATGGAATATGATGTGAGTGTTAAGGCCACAAAACTAGTGAGAGGAATAAAACTTTGTGAGTAGATGTAACTGGATACTCAAAATCGTCAAGAAACCTCTTTATTCATGGATGAATGACTTCCAAGAAACTCTAAAACTTAACAAGATAAAGGAAACTCACTTAGATGACATAGTTGGATTGAGGACATGATCACATTCTTCTCTACTGGTGTGTATCCTCTTTTCCTAAGAAAATAAAAAAATAAGGAATTTGAGATTACAATTAATTCCTTATACATTAATATGTGGCATTATATTTAAAATAAATCTTGATGGACTTCAGTTAAGATGTATTGATAGTGATGAAGTGAAAAATTTATTGGTAGAATTCCATGATGGTTTTTCCAGTGGACACTTCTCTACCAAGGGCAAAAAAATGAAAATCATAAGTGATGGATAGTTTTTCCCCACATTAGTTGCATATGCTCACAAATGGGTCATAAAATGTAAGAAATGTGCTTGTTTTATAGGTAAAAAGAGGTTATTTTCCCTTCCAATTCACCCATTTCAAGGAGATCATTCATTCTCCCAATGGGGTTTTGACTTAATTTCCATGATTAATCCTCCACCAAGTGCTTGTCACAAATGGGTCTTGACAAAAACTAACTACTTTACCGGATGGAAATAAGTTGTGGCACTCAAGGAAGTTACTGAATAAACTATCCTTGAAATTCTTGAATATATTTTGACAAGGTTTGGGGTTCCCAAAAAAATCATCTATGACAATTCAAAACCATTTTTAGACTACAAAGTTTTCTGCTTAGGCTCTCAGACTTGGAATTTATTTGAAAACCTCTTCCAATTAATGCCCTCAAAGTAATGGTTTGTCATAATATACTAAAAAGAACTTGATCCTAATCATGAAGCAGAAAATGGATATCAAATAAATACATTGGCATATGAAGGTGATAAATTCTCTTTGGGATGACAAAATAAAAACAAACAAAGCAATTGGTAGTTCCCTTTTCAAACTTGTATATGGTAGATATTTAAATATTCCATTTTATATAGAATTTCCTTCATTACAGATGTCAAATCAATTGGAGTTTGAGGGTTCAAATCAAAGATAAATTAGAACATGAGGAATTAAGATATTCTTCCATGACAAAATTAGAAAAACATAAAAGATCAACCAAGTAGTGGTTTGACAGGAAATCCTAGGCTCACAGTTTCAAAGTAGGTGATCTAGTACTGAAATGGGATGTGGACATAGCTAAACCATTATGGAACTCTAAGTTTTATGATCTTTAGAGTGGGCCATACATCATCATTTCCTACAAATAGGCCAAATCGTTCAAGTTGTCTAACAATTTCTCTTGAGATAAAAACACATGAATGAGCCACATTCAAAAAAGAAAGGGAAAATAAAATGGTTGGGATTCAAAACATTTATGTCTACTATCATTAATGTATGTCACACAGATCAAGGCGAAAATTTTAAAACTTTCTTTGATTATTTTGAATCCTCACTTTTGTATGCAGAAAAATTTGAAGCCCTAGCTCCTAAAATTCATAGTATAGAGAAAAGAGATCAATTGTTGAAGAGTATGTTTGAATCAATGATTTGGAAAACTGAGGGTGCAAAGGAGAATTTATGAGAATCTGCGAGGAATGGGTAAGTTCTCATATACTGGAGTATAGAATTCATGTTTTTCCTATTTTTCAATCCTAAAATTCATGACATATTGGGAGAGGAGGTTAAAAATACACAAAATGAAGCCCATTGAGTTAGTATTTCATATAAAATCTAGATTCACAAGTAATTTGGACACAATTACAAATAAAAATCTGATAAATGCTGACTTGAGTGAATTTTTATGAAAAATACATGCCCCAAATAGAAGTAACTACATGGTAGCCATCGATGCCATCCAAATTTCCCTAGCTATAGCATTCCCACATTCCGTACATTCTCCCAAACTTGTGTGGCTCTGTACTGAGAATTATGATCCAGTAAATAAAGAATTTTTGGATGAAAGTGGAGAAATATTGTTAACCCTAACACCTGAAGCCTTTCGATTAATGCTAGGATTACCAATGGTGGAGATACCAATAAATAGTGATATAGAGTTAGCACAAAGTGATTATGAATCTAAACATGGGGATTATGCTACACTAATGAATGCTAAGTGGTTGCTAATTAATAGAGGAGCTATAAAAAGAATCCCCAAGAAGTTAAATAAGTCGTTGTTTGTTAAATAATTAGAGGATTTTATTGTTATGTTGAGTAGAATTTTTTGATTGGATATGGCATACATGTTCTAGGAATGGATCTTCCCATACATAATGGTCATTTTCGAGGAGAAAGGAATTTTTTTTTTGGGAAACTATTATATCTAAATCAATCTATTCCCAACTTATGGAGATGGCCAAAAAAATGAAGACATGCATCACCTATAACAGGGTGGGCAGATAAGTAATGAAAATCAATTTAGGCAAGCCCTAAAAAAACATTTAGAACCATTCCATGGCTCTATCCTGACCCTGATTCTTTGCCCACGAATTTAATGTGGAAAACACGCCGCTAACAAGAACACCATTCATAGTTCCCATCTTACCTCTTTACCTTGAATAAATTCATAATTATTCATGCCAAAGAAAAATTTGGTTAAAGTGGCCTTTGACTGCCTATAGGGAACCTCATCATGTTCCTCACACATACCAAAAATCTGCATGCCCATACCTCTCTCCCCATAACTCCAAATTTGAAAAAATTAGTCTTGTTGGAAAGGTATCATCATGAAGTTTAGTTTTTCATCGTGAAGTTTAGAGGTTGGAGGAGTTAGGTGGGTATAAAAGGAAAAAAATAGTAGTATCATTTTAAAGCACGGTTCTAGGTAGCTCAACTAGTATATTTTATTAAGTATGGTTTGTTTTCCTTCTCCTAAAAGTAAAGTGACATGGGTGAATGGTCTTTTAGGGTGCCCATGATGGGTTTTAGATATTTACTACATGTTATTTGTGGTTGAAGCTTGAAATCCTAATTTCCCTCTTATTTCTCTCCTTTCTCTTTCTCATATTTTATATACATTGTAAAATGATGCTCACTTGAAAATGTTGTACTCCCTCAGTATACAAGGGAATTATATCAAAGTGCTACATAATTTTTTTTGAGTTGTAGGTGTCAAATTTTGATTTTTTGAAATGAGTTTATGTATTCTTCCTTGAATGTAATGGACTGTGAATCCTTATAAGAAATTAAAATTAATGCTTTGTGTCTATTCTCTACCCTAAATTGTGTTCTATTGCATTTTCATGCCTCTTCATTCATTCCATGTATGTTGTGTATGTGTATTCACCTTTGAAGATATATTTTAGTTGTGGATTGTGTGAAAATGGAAGTTTAAATATTTTTTTGATATGTGGAACTCAAGTATGCCATCTTCATTATCATTTCATCCCATATTTAACATTCCCTCATTGATATTTTCTTTCCCCCTTTTTTCTAGTGATATCACCCATATTTATCTTAGGATTTCCATTTTCATGCATATCCTTCAAACCTAGGTCCCTTGGACTATTATGTTAGGATTAGATAGTTGTATTTGTAGATGTAGGATTATTGTTCGCATTAGGATTGGTAGAGGAAGTCGGCCTTCTCTAGTGTTCTGTCTCAAGTAGAAATTCCCATAACATGGAGGCAATCCCATGTTTCCTCTAAACCCAGAATCTTCTTGATTCAATTAAAGATGAAATTTTGAGCTCCAATGGGTATTATGTTAGCACGTTGAGGGTTTTTTCTAATTATATCATCTAGACACTTTTATTTTATAATATAAAAGATCAAAGAGAAAAAATATTGTTTTTTTATTACTTGTGAATTTCATGCTTTTCAATTATTAGAATCTTCCTAAAATCCACTCAACACTTTAGGAAATTAAATTATCTCAAGGATAGCTTGATTTATAGATACTAAGTTTCACTTTCATATTCTCCTTTAAATGTTTCATGTTATCCTCTTTTCAAAATTTCTAAACACAATCATATCTTCCAACAAGTAAGTTCTTAACGTGTTTGTATATAAATTAAAGGTAGGAAACATGTAAAAAAAACATAAAAACACTAAAATAAAACTATAAAAAAGTAAGAATTAATTGAAAACATCAACTAAACTAATAAAACAATGAATTTAATAAGGAAAATAATCTAGAAAGTATGAAATGCATGAAGAGAAACTAAACTACTTCCTTTATTTTATAATTCCATTGGGACATGTGATGGTGCTGCAGAGAAGTATTGTTTTAGGAATTTACCATTTATTGGAAACACTACTTCTTTCCCTTGTAAATATTTCAATCTAAAAAAATTTTGGCCTAAAATATCAACTATTTGATATGGAAAAATCCACAATGGTGATAATTTTCTATGCTTCCCTTTCTTCTCATGAGAATTTTCCTAGAGAAGCACTAAATATTATTTTTTGAATGTCTTATCTTTATCCCTCTTATCAAACCACCTCTTGAAAATATATTGATGCATACTGATGTTTTTTAGGGATAAATATCTTACTTATTCCATTTGGAGAACATATAAAACTATTCCTCTAATTTTGTTTTCTACTTCTATGTAATCCTACATAAGATCATAGGTTGGCAATCTAAGGGTGATTGAGAAAATAGAGAAGCCTTCAAATCTTTCTTATATCTTGTCCTATCAACCCATAGTGCATACTTTAGCAAAGAATGACATTCTCTTGGACTCTTTTATGTTAATTTCTTAATGGTATTGATCAAATTTTTATTTGTTCATTCATTCACTCCATTGGCTTGGGGATAGTAGTTTGATGAAAACTTCACGATTATCTTATCATCATACGAGCATTTATTTAAATATGTAGATGTAAATACTAGCCCATTGTAACAAATGAGGGAAAATGGATAACCAAATCTAGCTAAGATATTATCTTTAAGGATTTAAATAACATCCAATGTCCTACATTTTTTAGTAGAAATAGCTTTAGTTAATTTTGTGCAATAATCTATGATATTTAGGAAAAATGTATGACCAAATGATGAATTTAGGTTAATGACACCATTAAAATTCAAGCCCCATTTAACAAAAGATCTACTCTCAATCATCGGTTAAAATGACATGTTCTATGTGTTTCTTTGCTAGATAAATTTTTTCATTAATAACAATCCTAAAATGTGCATGATAATCCTTGAATATGGTTGGCCAATAATAACTATCATTAAAAATATTATGATAGGTTCCTCTACTTGATGGATGACCACTTCCAATCTTCTCATGAAAACTGCAAATGATATCAAAAATTTCTTGTTTGGAGACACACCTAATATAAAAAGGTTCATAGTTATTTATATATAGGACTCCCCTTTTGACCATGAAGTGATACTTCTTAAACCTCAATTCTCTCCTTTTTTATCTCTTTAAATAATGTGGACATGGGCCATACAAAAAATAATTAATGATATGATTGTACCATTCATCTTTTAGCATATATTCTTTTTCCACTTATATGATATCAATTATTAAATCAACATTGGCCATGATTTGTGCTAAACCTTGACCTATAACAATATTTACATGTTTGATTTTTTTTCAAATTATGGCAATTTTTTCATCCACTTTCCCCTTCTTGCCCCAGACTCATTTTTTTCTAGCATCAATTTAATGGCCAGGTTTGTAAAAATTGCATGCACTTTTCTTCTAAGTATATAATGTTTGAACTTTTTGACTGATTTTATTAAATAAAAAGATTTCTTGTATATCGTAGAATATTTTATTAGGGAATCATTCCAGTTATGCTCATTAATGCAATTGAATGTTCACTATTTTTTAATTTTTGAGTTAGCACAACGGCAATGGTACGTTTAGAAGCAAAAAATTATAAGAAGAAGTATTTGGAAAAGTCAAGGCTGATCATTATTAGTGTTTTTAGGATTTATTCCTTTATGTATTGAATTTTTTTTTCATCCTTATTGATCCTTTCGATGTTGGCATCCTTATATAACATATTATTTAATGACCGAATAATATCGGTAAAAGCATAAATGAATTTACTTACAAAATTATTTTTTCCAAAAAAGGATATTACTTATTTCTTAATGTTATGTGGAGATTTTTTTTAAATAATATTAATTATATTAGGTTCAATAAAGATACCTTATTTGGTGAGAAAAAGACCAGGCAATTTACCTTTTACTACACAAAATATGCTTTTCTTGGGATTCAAATAAATCCCATAATTTATGCCCTTTCAATAACCTTTTGCAAGTGCCCAATATGATCAAATATTTTCTTAGAAAACGTAGTCAAATCATCCATATAAATGATAATGCACTTACTATTAATAATTTTAAAATATTGATCCACTTCTCTTTGAGATGTTGTATCAGAATTTATTAGACCGGAGGGCATCCTCTTATATGTAAATCTTCACCACATTTTAATGAAAAATATTTTCATTCTATCTTATTTATCTTGGTGGTGAAGAATGTTTTGAATAGGAACCATAAAAAGGAAAAGACCACTGACACGATTTGTTTTAGTTCTTTTCTAGAAAAAAAAAATTCTCCACATAGAAAGTGTATACTCCAATATCAACTGAAAAAAACTTAACTTATTCATTGGTGGCATTCTATTTAATAATGATGATCATATGTTTCATTTTAGGTTCCATTTTTATCCTAATATTGTTTGGAATACCTTTCTAAGGAGAAAAAATATGATATCAATTAGTTGAATATAACCATTCAAAACCTTTGACCAGTCTCTATTCAACAACATGGAATATGCCTCAGGGATCTCTATAACCTGAATGTCCATGAATTTCTGAATTCTTGGCTCATATTCTAATTACATATGAACACTTAGAATATCTCCAATCACCTCAGCCTTGTATTTGTCTAATTTCACAACTACCTTATCAAATTTGATTTGGGTAAGGTCAAGTTTCCTGCAAATTCTGGAGGGCATAATGTTTGCAATTGCTCCTAAATAAACTAGGAAACTATGAATTTTTTTCCTAACTATTATAACAATCAAAAGGAAAAGAAGAAATTCAATTTTTCTTTAGTATAAAGAAAAATTACGATAAAAAGGTTTTAGGGCTCCCCTAAGGGTCTTATTGTCTAAATATTTCAACAAGAAATCTTGGTGTTATGTGATGTGAACCAATTCATGAAAGGTTATGTTTAATTTTTAGTTATACATGTCTTCCACAATATTATAACTTGAATTAGGCATACTCGAGATACTTTTTTACATATAATAATCATTACCCTTTGTAGGAGGAGGGTAATTATTTTCCTTTACATCCAATGGATTACTACTCAGATTTGGAGGTGTTGATGTTGTGTTAACTTTATTTGTTAAAGTGTAGGTGCTCTTTTAGTACTACTGAAAAGTATGCATCTCCTCCATATTTTCTTTAGGTTCATTATGCTCTTGAAATATAAAATAATATGTCTCTACTATCATAGCAGAGCTAGGTGATTTGGATTTTTCATAAGAGTTATATGAACTAGGAATATCAATTAAATTTGGAACAATTTTAAAGTTGTCTAATTGATTTTGAAAGAATTTAAAGGCATAAAAAAAATCCACACAATCTAACTCACCATACTTGGCTCTATTATGAACCCTACACCAATCAAATAAATCAATTTTGCAAACATTAATTTCAGGAATTTTATTCAATGAATATTTAGTTTGATTTTTGTTATTCCTATTAAATGGCCTATTATTATAGATTTTGTAGTTGTAATTTATTTGTGGGTTGAATTCATTTGCATTTCCTACTTTCCTTTGGATATTTATGAAGTCTTGGACAGATTTTCTCACTAATATTTGGATCGAATCCAATTCACCATTGGAATTTTTTTGTTTTGGGATATAGAAATTGTATCATTGACTAAAAATAGGGATTTGTTAACATTTTCTTGTGGGTCAATGGAGGGCATTGGATTAACAATACCTTGTTTCTTATTTGGTGCCATGTAAGTGATAAGTAAATCATTTACAACTAGGGTTTGTATTACAATTGTAAGATTTTTGTTATCCTAGAAAAAGTTATTAAATAAGATGTGGTTTATAGAAGAAAGTGCCAACATATCCTTTGGGGTGTATTTGTTCATCAATTTTGATAGCTTCAACATATTCATCTATCAAGGTAGTGATGTTTTGGGATATTCTCAGGAATATTGAGGCAATTGGATCTATGCCATTTTTGTAAATATCTAGTGCTGAGTCATTTATGGGTTATATTGTTTGGTAGTTAGGCTATAAATATTCTAGAATATAGAATTGAAATATTTGATGAGGTCTTGTACATCCCTTTACATGGTGATCAGCTTCTAATATAAGACTAGTAGACTAGTGATTCTTCCAAAATGGGTGACAAAGATATCATCAAAAAAAATTTGGATGGTGATTGCATCCTCTTGTAAATTCAAGAACCAGTCGCATGCTACATTTAGGACATAAAATGGGAAGGCTCTATAGGCAAAATTCGCATGCATTACATTTATAAGTCTTATAGATGACTTGGATATTCTAATATGCTTCTCATCCAAGAGATTATTGGCTAGGTCAAAGACAATGAGGAATTTCTATGTATTTATTATAAAATCATGGAAAACTTGGGGAATATTGATGGGAGATCAAACTAATGAAGACATTTTAAGAGATAATAAAGAAGAGGGGTTTGTTATCTTGGGTAGGTTAGGTCTTTTAGTAGATTTAGGAATACTTAAAGGGGCCTTTGGACTCTTGCATTTTATGTTATTTGAATTCGTTTCCCTTTTTGGAATCATAAAAACATTAGATAAACCTTTTTTATAACAAAATAGTGTCAAAATTATAGATAAATAAAGTTTAAACACTCAAATTAGACAACTAAATTCAAGGAAGTTTCAAATAACAAAGTATGTAAACTATGATTTCAAAAATGTGTTATTGCAAGGATCAATCAAAAAAATTATGGTCCCTCCTTCTAGTGCCAATTTTTTCTTTGTTCCTATTGATGCATACAAATTACACACCAAAGGGAAGAATAACGATCTCATAATTTTCAACTCACTGTAAGACTAAAAAAGTCTGATTCAGTGTATGATTTGTAGGGTATTTGTAATTTAAAAAAATAAATGGGTGTTTGTTAGACCAAATGGATCCTTTTAGTGCCACTCCTTGATAATTCTTCACATGATTTAACTATTAAAACCTCCTAAATTAATAAAATCTAATGGTATTTCTTAGAGAAATAAAACAAGAAAGGAAGAGAAGAGAGAAAAGGGAAAATTCCTTAAATATATGTGTTTTATGCACTTGATTCCTAATAATTATAAATAACCTGATTTCCTTGTTAACCAAGAACACCAAATATAACTTAGACTCAAATTTGAATTTTATTGATGTAGATATTCAAAGGATAATTAAAAATTATCCAAACTTAAAGTCATATTTACCAAATAAATTCCTAAAGCCCACATTTATATGATTAACACAATCTACAACATGATATGGTGATTTACTTTGAATTTTCATAGCACAATCTAAATAATATATAAGAAATAAATGAAATATACATCAAACATCAAGAATTCTCAACACATTAATTTATACAAGAAGAGGGAAATGAGACTATGAAAATATCAACTCGTATGAGTTAATGTTCAATTTAGCTTGCATCTATTGATTAGAATGTCACCCCCTGTTACAAGTGAGACATATATAATTATACAAGTTACAAGTACACTTTAAAACCTCCATCATGTAATGATCAGTATTATTTTCCTAAACAATTAATTATGCCAAACAAATATATCCAACCAACTCACAATGTAAAATACATTGTGAAAATGACAATTTTCACTTGAGTGTAATATATTTGCAGGGTTTAGCTCAATTTATGTGTTCCATTCATGAAAATTGGAGGGAAATTGTACGCTCTTAAGTGAGAATATTCTCTTTTAATGATCCATAATGATGCAAACATGAGGGAGAATGGATAAAACTCATTTCTATGCTAAAAAACTATTTTTCCTCTTCTGCAACCATCAACATTCTCTTGTTACAACTCATAAATGGTTGATTATGCACAATCAAATCATTTAATCCTTTTTTGGAGAAGTACAAGTTAAAATGTAGAGAGAGAATTGTAAATAAATCCATCTGTTTTTTCCTCAAATTAAGGATATGTGTTTCTTTTTGTTTCGTGGGCTAGGTGAACCGACAAAACCATAAGTCTCTAAAAACCCATGGAACACCAAATTTCTAAACATTTCACATAGAATTGGTGTTTTGAAAATCATGCATAATCAATTTTTTTATTTTTTCTACAGGTTTCTAACTTGTATGCACATAGTATTTTATTTCTTCCATACTATGAAGTTCATATTCATATATTAAAGTTGTGATCATGTTTCATTTTTTCTATGTGATAGGTGAACCTGCAAAACTCTAAGTTCTTTGAAATCCTGCAGAACACCAAGTTCTTTGTTACTCAAATTCCAAACTTAATTACATCTAACTCCTCTTATTTTTCCTTATGGTTCCTCGCAACACCTTACAACACATTTTTCTTCCATCCCATATTTCATTGAGTGGGATACATCTTTTACTTCGTGGGATTAACAAAATCCACCCAAATTCCATTATGTCCAGGTCCATGTGACACTATTTTTCTTTCCTCTTTGTTTCATTATTTTTACATGGAAGACTATAATTTTAAAATACTCCAAAGAATATGTTTTCAATCATTCCACTAAAGACTAAGTTTTCAACAATGTCACCGAATACTAAGTTTTCAACAATGCCACAAAAGACTGATTTTTTAACAATGCCACCAAAGAATATTTTTTTACTTGCATGGATGTTTAAGCTTTTCCTTTTTAATTTTAATAAGAATACAAACTTTCAATTAGTTTAAAAACCTGAAAAATTGAATAAGTATAAATATTTAATCCGAGTTCAATACAAATGCTAATCATTTCGAGAAAAAACTAAATAATGAAAATCAAAGATCTTTAAAGGTAGAAAATTACATGCTATCAATTTGTATGAAGATTAGGAGGGCACCTATTTAGAATTAATCATTTAAAACAAATGGGGGGAGTTATGCAATAATACTTTGTAGTAGTTAGAAATAAGTTTCCCATGTTTTTGTCTTCATATAAAATATCACCCCACTAGCCATCTAATTTATGATCCATGTTCTTAATTTTCCTCTGGGTGAGAATCCTTTTCATTTTACCCTTCACATGAATTCTAGCATAAGACCAATCCATCTATATTTCAAAATGTACATATTGGAAGAATATTATGGTTAGAAACATTCCATAAAAAGTGGGTATGTCCAAAACCAGTATGGTTATCTTTACCCTCTTATATGAAAAAGAAACAAAATCAACTTGGGCTTCCTTGATCTGGCCAACAAGAGGAACCTATTTCATTTCCATTTAGTATAAATATCTATATGAATACTTCAAGATGAGACTAAGGGAATTTTCAACTTTGAGAGGCATGATGTTATCAAAGGAACTAGATTCAGTGATACAATTGTTTAACTTGTTATCTCTAACGAGAAAAGAAAAATTTAAATGGTTCTACTCTACCTAATGTATATTGACTTGTAAAAATTATATTCTAGGATGAAGGTACACGGGGAGTAATTATAAATCCTACGGAGGTAGATGTAGTTTAATTGGAATTGTGATTACTATTCATAAGGAACTAAACAATTTCATCAAATTGCTCTAGGTGAGTTTTCAAGTATCTCAACCTAAAAATTTACAATTTGGAGTTTTTAACATGGTAAATGATATAAAAAGAGGTGGAAGTGGAAATTTTGGACATTATACCCATTACAGAGGAAGACATAGATACTACTTTAGGATTGGAAGAAAAGATATTGATTTATTAGAAGTTTTTACTAAAGTGGATGACTTACTTAGAGAAGAAGATGAAACTTTAGAAAAGGTAGAATTGGTATTATTATTAATATATTACATGGAAATAGGTAGTGGAGATCCACTATTGGTTATTGTATTTTGTAGATTTGCTACATGGTGATTAACTGACTTCTTCTATTAAACAACAATATATGAGGATTCATTTTCTGATTGTGAGTGGGTGGAAAATGCACATAAATAGTTGCTCATATCATCTATGTATTAATCATATTGTTAATCTAAATATTAATAACAATATAAAATTTCATCATATTCAACCTCTTCAAATTAGAGAAGGTTCACTTCATCTTTTTCACCTTCAAGTTCTACAATTACTTCTTTGTCTTCTTCTTAGGCTTCACAATCTACATTTATAAGATTATCCTCTAGTGTAAGATGTGGGCCACCAATAATTATATTCTTATCCTAAAATTTATTCCTAGGAACATTATTTGAGTGACCACTTTAGGTGAGCTTCTTCTTTATGGAAATTAGATCATTAGCTATATTTTTCACCAACATATAAGTATTTTTGTGCTAGAACTTTGAGATTTATATTTGATTGATCTTCTTCTAAATTTTACAGACATGATTATATCATCCTCAAATTCTAATTAAAGGTCTTTATATTTTCCAAAGTAGTCAGTTGTTCCTTTCTTAGGATAAATCCAAGTTTAGGTAGTTGATCATTTGTGAAGAACCAAATATAATTATCTTCAATGGGTATGACAACTTTACTAATTTAATAATCAACTTGTTAAACTTAGCCACAAATTATCTCATATCATTTTGAGGTTCATTCTTCAATTTATACCGTTAATAAAGTATAACATGAGAATATCATGATTACAACATTGCAACATTGCCGCCTTTAGGGCCATCGAGGAGTTCATCGAGGGTCATGCCAAAAGTGTTTCCAACCTCAGCAGTGTCCCGGCTGCACTTTGGGGCAATGAAAAAGAGAGCAAAAGAACCATCGAGGAGCTCGATAAGACGGATGCTGCCCACATGACTGCATTGGGTATGTTTCATGCCTGGAAAAGAGAGTCAAGATCAGTATCGATAAAGCTGCCAAGAAGTAGTCCTGGATGCTTCTGCTGCTTTTCGTTGTTATTTTTTATGTTTCTTGGCAGTCAGCTTACTGTTTTTTGGCTGTTGTTTTGCTGTTATGTCTCGTTTGTGTATCTGTTTCTGGGCTACATAGAACTTCATTGTAATACTTGGACTTTGTTCCATCATCTCTGTTTCTCACTCTTATTCCGGATTTCAGGCCTTCTTTTGTATTCAAGGGTATAGTCCCTTTCAAAAAACTATTTTCCAATATTAAAAAAAAACATGAGAATATCATTATAGTTTAAATATTGCTTAAAATATTGATTTCATTTAAGACCGATTTCTTATTGAACTTTTAATTAGGTGATAACACAAATTTGCAGCAACTTCTTATAAATATTGAACAAAATAATCTCACATACACATACTCATGTTTAAATCATAATATGCCACTTGTTGTCACAAAGGAATCAATATTTTCATCTATATGTTTGTTCCATCTCCTTTAAATTTAGGAAATTTCTTCCACAATTCTCTAGGTAGCTCATGAAGTGGAGGATTCAGAGCTAATGGAAAATTATTTTGACCCCAAGGTACTGGAGCAACCATATCTAGAGGAGTAATAATAAGTGGTGATGTAGAGATGGGGGATGCAATGAGACTAATAAAATTATCTTAAAATGGATCTTCTTAAGGAACTTTTGAAATTTTACATTGAAATATTGTGGGGTTAAGTCTAAAACCAACTTGTTGTAGAAGTTGAAAATTGGGATCCATGATGCCACCTTCTCTGTCATCATGGGTGTATCTTCTATCAAAAAATTTATACTCAATCCTCTCCTCTATAAATTATGATATCTTTTAATGTGATTAATTATATCCAATTATTCGGTATTGTCTCCTTCTATATAAAGGAATATTGAAGTACTATGATAGTGACTTTATTTACTCATTTTTTCTAAATGTAAACTATCAAATATGATATGATATAATATTAAGTTTCTTTGAAAAATTCAAGGTTAGGATGCAATATTGGATCATTTCCATAAATGGTCATTTGCAGCAAAGAGAAGGGTAGGCATAAAAATTATTTTGGGTTCTAGAATATCTGATATTGAGGATTTTGTGGATAAATATGGTTAAACAAAACAAAATTTGTCCCACTATGGGTGCTAAAAACTATTGGAAAAATATTGTGAAGGAAAAAATGTGGGTTTCCTCAATTTTCGCAGGACTAAGTCCATCTACTTCAAGATGTGGTAACTCCCATTTATTGAAAGATAAAAATATATATACGCTAAGCTATCTCTTGGGGTTTTCAAAGACTGATGAATGAAATGAAACATAATTTTTGTGACTACAAAAATTTATAAGAGAGAGAAAGAGAGGAAAACATAAGTGAGGAGATAAGATGTGGAGAATTGAATTAATGAGCTAAAACTAAATTTCATTAATTACATTCTATAGATCTTTGTAGTTTCAATCACAAGACAAAAGAAAAAAATACATTTTATATAAAGAATATAAGATAATTACATACATTGACATAATTTCAACAATGGCTTTATTCAATTTTAATAATCACAAATTACTTATTTCCATACAAATTTTCCATAAGTTTTACTGAGTGAAAAGTCAGAGAATGGATGATATTTACTAAGTATTAAATATAATAATTAAAACATGTTATAGAGGAAGTAAAAATTGATCCTAAATATACCATCGCATAATAGTCCCCAAATAATTTCCAATGGCTATATTTTGGTATCTTGAAACTACTTGACACTCTCAAAGCCTTTCACACAAGATGACCCTTCTTTGAGTCAACAATAAACACCCTTTCTTGAAAAAGTGTCAGAAGTTTGTGTCCTCAATTAAATAAAATTTCCATAGATTTTGTATTCATAATGAAATGTGATACTTTATACCTTTCTAATGAATATAATTTTGAAAGGGTCTAAAACCACTTATAGTTTCTAGAAAATTTCACTGCAGCGTCAAAACTTGAATCAGTGTCAATTTCACAAATTTGACCTTCAAATTTATTTTGATAAAGATCATAAAACATTTCACATCGTTGTCAAGTAAAATTTTTCAAGAGATTTACATGACACAATGTTTTATGGGGAAACACTAATTGTTAGAAGAATACCCACTGAAACTAACCATCTATAGGTGTAGGACATAATATATTTCCTACTAGTATTGTTAGATTAGTTTTGAAGATATGAGCTAACAATGTCAAAGGATGCTATTAGGTGCCCTCAAGTTTTATGAAGTCATTACCTGAAGAGGCTTGTAACACCATAGCAATTAGGAATAAATGACAATTGGTCTATGATTGAGCTTCAACTCAGTTAAGGAAGCTTAAAATCCCCAAATTCAATATGCCACCTGAGGATTGTTGTACCATATTTTGTATCTTGAGTTATCTCAACAATCCTAATGGATGTCCCTGGGTTTGCAGTATCAGATCTCTGACTATTATTTCACCTCTGTTTAGAATTACTCTATAAATACAATAGTTCAATATTTTTACTTGTCAGATATAAGTAGGGATATTTTTACCAAAAATCATATAGTTACACATCTTCAGTAGCCTGATTTCATGCCACTCAAATGATAATCAAAGACAAGACATCATCATGGAGACCATTCTCAATGATCATATTTAGCTACAAAGAGCCATACTTATGTTCCATTCATAAGAGGAAGTCTTATACATTCACTGAATTCTATCCTTTTCATTGAAATTCTAAAGTCTAGGGATATATAAGTGATCAAACACATATATAAGGAAAAAAAACCCCAAGAACATTTCTGTCAATACAGTCTCAATTCATACCTTCAGTCATTGTATTTTTCTCGCTTGAAAAAACTTTACACCCTCACTATAAAATAGGATAGTCTTTGCATAATTTTTCTATCACTTACTGTTTATCAGCACACCCTAACAATGTCACGAGGAGTATATTCTTGTCTACCATGTGTCCAACTAATTCATAATCCTTGTAACAAACCTATAATACTCAAAAATATAAACTCAGTGAAATTATTTACATAAAATGTAATGTAATATTAGTATTTATATTGAGAGGGATACTTTTCATTTGGGTTTGTATGAGCTTCACACTTTAAAGGACTATTATGTAATCTCCATGATGCTTCATTCATGATTTATGACCTGGAAAATGCCTATATACATTAATGTTTACTTCCCATTGGGGTGTAGTATGACTATGAATTCTTCATTACTTACCTCAAACCTATATTTGACACCATGTTTATAAATTTAGGAAAAAATTAGTGGTATAGTTTATATTTTATATTTTTTGAGTTTATACATGAGCATGGTACCTAACTTGAATCACAATGAGTAACAATGTCATGATACCTTTAATAGACCTTTCACAAACTTATTAGATAACAAAACCTTATATTTCTAAATTTGTCATGGAGTTGAATAACCATACATGTTTACCACTTCTGAAATATTAGTATGAATACACTTCAGCTCAATCACTTTGAAATATCATCCCTCAACATGTTATGATCTCCTAGATGTTGGAACTTAGTGTATGCAAACCTAAGTTAGTGTTGTAACATTCACACTTATGTATATAATTGATATTGACTACACAAAGTTGCAGTAACTTAGAAAACAATATTCACATTATATGGTGTTGATGTGATTTAATATCATTCAATACATTATGTTTTGAACCACCACTTTAGAAACATCTTAATTGTGATTCATTTCCTAGCTACAGACAAATCTCTAGGACCTTTGATCAAACTTTGTAAAGATCAATATTTAATCTTGAAACCCTAATACTAGTGGTATCAAAGTTTCCTCTGGTAGAAATTTTTAGAAAGTAACTATTCAAACTACAATTCGAATGCATTTTGAATGATCTTTGAGAAAGCTTCTGATAGTATCTTGTAAATGTATCCACCTCTTCAGAATGCCAAATAAAGAGTCCATAACTGAATTAGACACAATTATATAGGATTTGAAACCCTGTTGAAATCATAGTTAAGGAAAACCTATGACTATAGAGTTGAATCATCCATAAAAAATATTTAAATTGAATCAAATCACTTCTACAACCAAGTGAGATAGGTCACATGGATGATGAAATAACATTTTTTAATGATTTTAATTTATTCCCAAAAATACAATATTTTACAAGGCTTGAGTTACAAATGGTATTCAATATTAGTGATGAAAAGATAGTAACCCTGAAACTAATTAGCTTATAAATAATTTAAGCATTGATGAAATAAGATATATTAGTTGACCTATTATTGATAAATTCACATATCAAGGGTCTTCTAATTTGTATCAAATAATTTTAAGATGACAAACTGATTAAGACATGTCATATAAATAGAAATATTGGTAATTAGAATAAACTTTTCATATGTCAAAGAATATGTCAAAACATTTATGTGAATTATTTACTAAAGTAATAGGACTTGAAAATACTAAAATCCAAATTCAATAATTATGTACCTGTGAATCTAGATGGTTGGGAATGGTTTTGAGACAATTTCATTAAAAACAACATAGATCATTTCTTCCAGATGGTGAACATGAGACTAAAAGGATGGTATCATATAATTACCATTTCCTTACTGGAATTGAAGTGTTTTATGAAATGCTCTAATAAACATAAAATGTGATAATAAGATAATATTGAATATTATAATAATATATTTTATATTTTTAAGATCCCCCTATAAATTTATGATAATTCTATCTATATATTAATATACCTCAATCAGGTTCCAATATATAGAAATAAATAATTCCATTTATATATAGATTCTAGATATTTGGATCCCTCATATGTATATTATGCTCATAAATGGTCTAGGGTGGGGACTATAATATTATTTTTGTTGATCTTTCCATACATTATAGGGATTTTTTTAGATATTTAAGATAAATTTTAATAATACTAATTGAGAGGGTAAAGGAATGTTCCATCAAGAACACTACGATTAATTCAAGTTAAGAATTATCTATAGAATATCATCTATCTATTCTCAATAATATATATTGGGAAAGTAAGGGAAAATTCTAGTGCTACACAATAGATAAATTCAATGTGATAGATCCATGTATATAGAATATAGTATATAGTATTCCCATATCTATCAAATGTGTAGGTTTATAAATCCTAGTATTAGATAGGATGAAATATTACTAGTATCTTGATTAAAAATGTATGGATTATAAATAATATGATGTGTGTGTGTGTGTGTGTGTGTGTGTGCGCGCGTGTGTGTGTGTGTTATAAACAAGGTTTTTAGTGATGTATATATTGTAAATACAAAAACATAAATTGTAATGTAATTATTAGTAGATACTAATGCAATATATTGATAATATGATACTCCATTCTAGTTTATATACATTATCACTAAAAAATCAATATAATATGGAATAATATAATAAATATATGTTAGAGATACTTACATTTATGTAGACACCATTGCAAATATAATTTCCCCTGGGGTTGGCATAGCCATGTGAGAAAGTTGATATAGGGGACCACAATGTGGATTTAAAGAAGACATAAATACGCCATTTTTTTATAAATCCAAATTATTGTCAAACCATAAAAAGTGTAAATTTTATTCTTGAATGTATTATACCTAATGCTCTAAGAGAACCTCCAAAGATAAGTAATAGTAACTTCTTAAACCTTAAGATATTTTAAAATTTATTGGTAGCATAAGAAAACTAAATAAACAATGGTAATGAGACAATAAATGCATTTAAAAACCACTTATAAATAGGGAACATGACTAGTTATTACATTTCCTTATAGATGATGACATTGACCATGGTAAATGTTTTTGACCATAGTCAATAAAAGGTAAATGGTGTTAACCAATATTGGTGATTCTATTGGATATATACATTAAAAATTGATGGGACCATAGAAGGAAGGATTAGGATATAGATAAAGAATCTAGAGCTGATATGATTTAATTGATAAATAATAATGTTGTAACTACATATGCATGTGATCAAAACAGAATAGTAAAGTGATGTTTTAGGAGGGATATAAAAGGATAATTGTGAGATTTATAGGATATGGTATCGTAGGTATCAATGAATACACATAAAATACCTCTCTTGAGTGCCACAAATAACAATTCTACCTCTCTCTTAGTATAACTAGTAGGATATCACTCAAGAGAGGTTAATGCACCAATGGTGATGGAAATGAGTATAATTAAATAAGGTTCAAAATAATAGTGTGTAAAATTCTAAAATTATGATAGCCATTCCTCACATAACTAATAATATTGTTTATACTAAATATAACCTATATAACTTATAATTGATGAAGAACTAGAGTTGGATGGTGAAGAATAAGATAACACATATCCGCTCTACACATCCACCATATAAAAAATCATCCAAAACTTTCCATGATTCATTACAGAATCTATTGAATCCATCCAAAAAAATAAGGATGGAATTATAAATACTCACAATTCTATTAACAACTTATTATTGAATACTAGTGTCATGCCCTAAAAATATCATGAAGAAAATTGTTAAAAAGTATTCTTTTTGAATTTTTGAATTAAGAATATATACTCAAATATTATCTCAAGAACTAGATTACATGTGAAAAGTTTTTTTAATACATTACAAATGAGTCATCAAACCAATTAGATTAAAATAATAACTCCATAATGTGAGAACATGATTTTCATAAAGGCCTAATGATATTCAAGGCTATAAATTTTAATAACCTTAATGATTAGAGTGTCGCATCTATTACTTATCAAAGAGGGTGAAGATTTGACATCATTTTCATGAATAGGTTAATCTCTTATTATCGAATGAAAATAGGATCCACTTTCATCCTAAACAATTATGTAAAATTATTTAATTATAATTTCAAATATTAGTTACATTTTACATATAAAGGAAGAAGAGGATAAATGATATAACTTCTTAAATAACATTTAGAACTTGAAAATTAGCCACAAAACACTTTGTGTTAATGTATTGTAGACACTGAAATTTGGTATCACTACCCTTGTCACACACGTTTGATTCCTTTACCACGATCACCTATCTAGACCCACTCTTCTTAATTAATTCATGTTCATGTTAACATCCCCATCTTTCCCATCCATTATCCTATCTATTTTAATTTATCACCAATTATCTCCTAATCCTCACCTCATTATCTAATTAATCTTTATTATTCCTAATTTCCTTTCTCTATGTTGTTTATCACCCTTAAACCCCCTAGTTCCTAATCCCTAAGATTTTTCTAGATTTTCCTTAATCAATTTTATCCCCCACTTACCCATATCACTTCGCTAGGAAACCCTAACCCATATAAATGATTTAAATCACTTATCCCAATCCAAAAAAAACCCATCTCTTGAATAAATCATCTTTACACTGCCTAAATGGAAGGTTCCCCATAGTTGGTGGTGACCTGCCTAGGTCGTAGCTGACCTTATAAGGCTGAGTTTACCTCTCCTCCCAAAGGGAGGCATAATCAGAATTCTCTTGCATTTTTCGGATCCTATCTTCGAGCTTGAGCTTTCTTGCAGCTGCTACAGTATTCTTGGCATCTTTTAGAAATTATTTGCATCACTTGTGGAGACCTCAGGGATTTTATCTTGATCTTTTATTAGTTTATGCTATCATTTCTCATCATTACGTTTATTTTCTAGTCACTAAGATTTAGTAGGTCTGACTTCCATTGCAGTTTTAGATCCATCTTCTTCTCTCAGTTCTTCTATTTGTAGGTTGTCTGTCAAACCCATCCACCCTCAGCCTTGTTTAGGACTACACAAGTCACCATCGACCCAACCCTGTTCTGTCACGTATTTCTACCCTTCAGCTCCTCATCAGTGTGTTTCCCTATTCTATTACCTTTTCCAGTTCTCATAACCATCACTCTAATTCTCTATCATTCCAAATATGTTCTTCCTGTCTCCAATCGCTGCCAAATAAACAATTCACCATCGAACTGAGCCTTATATCCATCCAATCCATCCAAATCGCCATTTTATTGCATCCTTTTATTTCCTTGTCTCAAATTTTTCTCTGCAAGTTTTTGCCAATGTTCTCATACCTCTGTGATCATCTGATCTACACTCATGTAACACCCTTGTTGTTTTGTTATCATGATGTGATAGAAATGGTGGATTTATGGCATACATATGGAGATGGCTTATATTCTTGTTTGGTTATTGTTCTTGATCTTAATCCCTTTGCATTTTCATATCCTATTGGAAGTAATTTGATTAGTGCACTAACAAAAAATATGTTTGGGTAACAATGTACGTTGATTGTAATTGCATACTTTACTATTATATTGCTAGCCTAAGCCTAACTAAGTTTTTTATTTTAACTCCTACCTATAGAAGTGCCACAATATAATGTTATACTAGAATTACTAGGTGATTGTGAACATGTATGATATACAAATTCATATGCCAAGGTATGTGGACCATGACTATATTACTACTATTGCTTACCTTCGGACATCATGATAATATTACTATATGCAAATGGGAATATATGTGCTACTATTATATGATCTTGACCGGGGGCTAATCTATAATGGTTAGACTGTAATTTATGTGGCATAGAATAATGTTGATAAAGCATTTCCTAAGTATAAAGGGCCTAATGTAATGCTAAACAAAGTTTATTTTATTCAAACTTATCAAGGCCTAAGCTAAGGTTGATAGGAATGGGGAGGAAGCCCTCCGTACGTGTCCTGTGCAGACTACAAATATTTATGGAGGAATCAATGAATCACCTCCTGCATTTGAAGGTGGAAATGGATAGTTACGAGGCATAGATAAATAGTTTTTAGCAGAAGGCATAAATATGTGCTAAGAGCTTGGTGGTCTTGCTAAATTTAAAAAGGTAAAATTTGAGGCGAAAATTTAGAAGGAAATGGTACTTTCTCTTTCATGCATTGAATGACATCGAAATTCATTCCACCACCTCGGGGAAACCACGAGGTGGTATTGGGAAAAACTTGAAGATTGTTTGGTTTTTGTGGTTTTTTTTATTGTGTGAAGGTTTTTTTGAGATCTACATGCTCGAGAGTATTCCAATTTTTGTGCTCCTTGGATTGATTACTTGAACGATTGCATCTAAATTTGTAACTATGAGTAGAGAAATTTGTGGAAACATTAATATTTTGTTCAATAAATAAATATGGATAACTTTGGAGTATTTTCTTTTGAATCAATTCTAAGGATGTGTTTGAGAAGGAAGCTTGGAAAAGAAGGAGAAGAAGAGGAATTTCATTACCAGGCATGATATGTTTTATTTCTCCCCTAATGACTTATTTTGTTTATCATTTGTATAAATAAACGTCTGTTATAATTCTTGTTTAATCTGGTTGATCTGGGCTTTATGCAGAACTATTTTAATCTGGGTATAGTATTTTCTATTTTTTATTGGAATTTATTCATATATATGGGCTTGGAAAGTTACACTAGTGACTGTAAACGATATTATAAAAACTATTTGTGATATATTATATATATATATATATATATATATATACACACACACACACACACGAGTATAAAAATAATTTGTGAGATCATTGTCTAGTATTATGCGAGATACCGAGTGATTTTGGGTTTCTATTGTAAATAACAAACAATATTATCGAATTCAATCATGGGATTTCTATGGTTATTTGTTTGGTGAACATTGTTCGGGTATTTGTTGTTCGGCCTAGTTTGGGGTCGACTCTCAGTTATAAAACAATTTTGTTATTTTAATAAACCCATTTTTTGTTACCAGTCAGCTTAAGTTTTGATATGGTTTCGATGTGATCTTCTGATTTATTAATCATTTTCTAAATTTGAATCCTTTTACGAATAAAATAGAAACAATGCTATTTATAATGGGTGAGTATTACCCTACCATTTGGTTTCCATATAAGCTATTATTATTTTAACAGACTCGAGTTCATGGGATAATCCATAGATCTAGTTTTTATAGTCCCGAGTCTTCATTTTGAGAAAATAGTTTACTGAAATGGCATATGTGTGTCTGAAGAATAGTTTGTGTGTTGGGTTGGTATCTTGATATCGATTTGAATTTCTTGGTATTTTTCTGAACGAAGTATTGCAGATCTTGAGGCCTTCGATTCATTTACGGTAAATGTAATTTACCATAAATCCTTTAAATTGTTTTGTTTTGGTCAAATATGGTGATTGAAGCCCATTTGTAAGGGCATGGCATCGTATTATCTGTGTACTATTGTCTGGGTTCTTAGAGCTTCCATGCTTAACTTGTTTGGGTGCTTTACCTTAATAGGTAGTTGTAGTTATTTGGTGTTGGTTTTAATTAAGAATTGTTTTTTGGATTCATTTTGGTTAAAGAATTTTGTGGTCTTAGGCACCCTTCATAATTGTTAAGTAAATGATTTTTACCTCATTCTTGTCAAACTTTTTATATATTCTCCAATTAGTGTTATCACTTTTTATATTATAAGAATTCCTTGAGGTTGTTGGTCAAAAATTTCTTGATTGGTCTTCCCTACTGGATTTGGAATCATAACGTAGCTTTTACTTGATTGTAGCCCTTTGTGGGATAAAGCGGTGATTTATTATTATTATATAAATTGATTATAAGACTTGATGTAAATTTTAAGGATTTCCATAAGTTTTACAATTACCCTGATAGCAAGTATAATAACGATCACCATAAAATAGTTTGGCTATAAATTATGTGATTTTATTCTTTCTTAATATTTATATAAATATTATATATTATCTACACAACTAATGTACCTATGACCTATGTCGATAATGAATTCTTGATGGTAAGATGATTTATATTATGTCACTTGCAATTCTATCCTTAAATAAGTATATTTGACGGAAGTGAATAGTATGTGAAAGAAAATTATTTTCTTGATATGTTACAAATGTGGTCTTGTGATCTAATAAGTCAATTATATGATTTAATTTATTGTAGCATTTAATTTATGTAAATATTAAATGGCATAAACCTTTAAGAGTGAAATAAGACTTATCATATTAGTTTAATAGAACTAACCAAGTTGCTAACATTTTGTAGATAGCGTAAATTAATTATGCAACGTGAATGATGTAGAATGAAATTATTTTTTCAATTGTATTGATTAAAGGTTGTAATGTATTAAAAAGTGACATTTGTAACTAAGAACAATATCGATGTATTTTTTAACTAATTAAGATGCTAAGTCAACTCATTCTATTTTGTAACTATTTTAGAAAGGAAACAATGCTTATTTCACTAAACTAGGACATATTCTAGTGAATTGAGATTCCAATATTACAAATATTGGAAGAAATCCATCTCTATTTTTGCTTATATTGGATTCCATGTTTGTTTATACTAGATTCCATTAGTAGTAATATCAGATTCCATTAATAGCAATATTGGATTCCAATATTTTCAATATTGGACTTATTCAAGTTCTATTTTCTCTTTTATTGGATTCCAATTTTGCTATTATTAGATTTCAATTTCCCTATTATTGGACTCTAATTTCTCTATTTATGGATTCCAATAACGTTATTATTGGATTCTAGTTTTTCCACATAAACCAAACATCTTCCAACTAGCATAAGCCAAGTGGCCGCTAACTTATATAAGCCAAGTGGTCGTTAAGTTCAAGATAGTGCGTAATTGATTGTTGTCATTTCTGCCACATATACAACTATTCATGTATACCTTATTCAAATCAATAAAGGTTGACGTTGAAAATCCTTTCCCTAAACTTCCTTGAATGGTGTTAAATTTGATGGATGTTTAGACATTTTTCGTGATTTTAGATGTAACATACTTTCAAATATTTTATAGAACTAGCTCATGTGACTCACATTTTTAAAAGGTGACCATTAATATTTATATACATTTATATAAAACATTTATACGTATATATTAAGCATAGATAAAAATATGGAATTCTCATTTATAAATATTGTAAGTAGTGTATAACTACGAGTGATCTCACTTACAAGTGTGATTTGTCGAACGTCTAAGTGCAAGCCTTGAATCGCACATCTCTCGACTCAAACTTTAAGTGTGAGTCTTAACGGGAATGGATAAGTGTGAGTATTGACTCACACTTCTAAGTGTCAGTCTCAACTTGTACCACTAAGTGTGAGTCTTGATTTGCACAACTATGTGAGATAAATCACCTGTCAAACAATTTTTGTGTAACAGTAATTTTGCAATACTTCCCTTCAAAAACACAAAACATTGTTTATTTATACCAATTATTCTGTATAAATTTCATTATTTTTAATATATATTGATATAATTTTTTATAATTTATATAATTTATACATAAATCTATATTATTAATTAACAATTAAATATTAAATATGAAATTCACATGTGACATTTATTACAAATATTTGCAAGTATTTTATGGGTACAATCAACAATAATGTCTAAATGGGCGTCAAGATTCACATGTCAAAGTGCAAACACAAGAATTAAGGGCTTTATTTTTATGTGAATTATATAAGGGATTGTATTTAGAGTACAAAAATTATAAGATTAAATTATTACATTAATTATTTTCAATACCAAATTGTAGTACCCCGCCTCGGAACACCGGAAAAAAGGACTAAAAAGTTGGTAAAATTTTCTTTTTTTTGAAGGTGAACTAATGTTCTACTTAACCGTTTTCATTAATAGTTAATTCATATTAATTGTTAATTTCCCGAGGTTGCCTAAAACATTAATTCTAATTATTTTTATTTATTTAGCTTATATTAAATTTACACACATTTAAATATCTATATCTTTTAAATAAAAAAAATGCCACAAGAAATATAACTACTCATTCTTAAATAAAACCCACCTCCCACTAAAATATATTTACCCACACCCCCTTTTTTACTTTAATTTTTCCTTCCACACAAAATTACCTATGACTTCAAGAGAGTAGGGTTGAATATGGGCCCTAGGATAGATCAAAGCTTGACCCTATATCTCCTCTTGCCCTAAATTTTCCCTAACCCAAACTTTATCTCATCTTTTCTATTCATAGGGTTTACAATTTCTTTTCCTTCGCTTTTGATATGCAGGTAAAAGAGATATGGAGTTTTTTTCACCTTAAGAGAGGAAACACCATATTGTTTTCTACTGTAGATTTATACCTAATCAATTCGAAATGCATACATACATACATACATACATATATATATATATATATATATATATATATATATATATATATATATATACGGCTAAAGGGGGGAAAAGTTTATTTTGTAGAAGGAGGGGGGTTGCAGAAGTGGGGGAAGGAGGAGTCGAGGGAGGAGAAGGGTTGGAGGGTGGGGTGCGACAGCACAGTCGGCAGTGGATTGGCTAGCAGAGGGGTTGCATAGGGGAGCGACGGGGTGAACAGCAAGGTGATGGTGGTGCTATGGCGGTAGCGGCTACAAAAGATGGGGGCGAGGGGTTCGGCCCTCCCCCGAATAGTATAACAATTTCAAAATTTTATTTTATTTTATTTGTTTCTTTTAAAATATTAAATAAAACAAAACAATGTTTGTTTGTTTGTTTATATTTATTATTTTTGCTTTTAAATTTATTAATATATATATATATTATATTAACCTTTGTCAAATTAATACATAAATATTATTTTATATATAAAATCAATACAATATTATTAACTAGCATCCGTTTTAATATATAGTTATTAAATATATAAGATCAATATATATATATATATATATATATGTATGTATGTATGTATGTATGTATGTATGTATCTAAAAACCAATAATAGGTATAATGTCCCTTTTATTTTAAAATGTACTAAAAAAAAAATCAATTTCTTAACTACACAAGAAAGGAAACAAAAAGGAATCTATTTTTTTTTCATTTACTAATATTACAAAATAATTACAAGAGAAAACATATTTCTCAATGAGAATATTTTCATTTCTAATACCCTATGTAAAATACATATTCCAGATTTTTTTTTAAAAATATGGTGGTAGCAATATTTTTAAAACTAGTTTCACTTAGTTTTCTAAATCCATGATAATTTACAAAGAGATGTACATTCCAAAATAATAATAGTTTCTTCCAATGTTAACTAGTAAACTCCATATAGCAAAATAGATTTCATTTCAAATAACAATCCCTTTTTGTCAAATAAAATTCCAAGAACAAGGCATGCTAAACAAATGTAAAAATACTTCTATTAAATGTATTTTAAAGAAATACAATATTTTACAATTCTTCTTTTGCACAAGTTCTCAATAACTCAATACTTCATATTTCAAAATCATGCTTAAATACATAAGGAGACAACTATCAACTCCTTTCCAAGATTGAAGAAGTTTTTTGTTTTTGTTTTTTCAAATACAAAAAGGAAGAGGAGTTACAATAAAGAGTAATTTTTCCACAAGCCATATCCCAAAAATGGTTACAATACAAGAAATATTTCACCAAAATTTGAGAGAACATAGGAACTCCAACAATCACCAACTATCAACTTTGAGCTCCAACTTCCATGCCTTCAAGAAAACCATACAAGGAGAAGAAAGCTTGTTTACCACCCAACCATAAGCATCATAACATGCCTTTCCCAAGTTTGAGATGCATGCTAGCCTCCCCCAAGCCCATGGGAAAGAGGACTACCATCCACAACTTGCACAAGAGTGAGGGTGACCAAACAATGATACATTCACATGAAACCAAACAAGTATGAAACAAGACTCCAAGTTTTACAAGGAGGAGAACCCATGTTCTACCTCAAAAGTGGGGAAGAGAGGAGAGGAGTTTTCCAAAAGTTGTAACCAAGATTATAAGCACAATAACAATATCTCTATACCCTCCTTATTCCTTCACCTTTTCACCAAGTCCTTCTTGGAAGGATTTTCAAACCCCAAAAGGGTTTCCTTACCAAGAATGGGGAAGGAGATTCAAGCCAAATGAATCAAATTCCCCACCTCAAACCATTTGAGGGGAAACACTAAAACTCTACAAGGCTTACCCATCAAGCCAGGAGGATTGAGAGGGAAAAATCCCTCTCTCTTCCCCCACAAACTCCAAAACTCTATCATGCCATATGATGGAGGGAGTAAAATGAGTAAATAATAACCAAAATCCACATGCAACAACAACATATTCAAGTAAACAATCTAACAACTAATATGAATACAACACATACAATAAAGCTTAAGAGCCTACCACAAAGAAAACTCTCCAAAATATTTTTCAACTTCAAACTTCTCTCCTTCTTGATCCAAGCAAACTCTAGCTCCAAATTACCCAAGCATCTAAGCCAAACGCTTCCAAAAAAAAGTTCTCTTCTTCTTCTATGAAGGGAAATTTGAAAAGGAACAAGAAAAAATCCTCACAAATGAGGGGGTGACATATGTCACCCCTCTCCTCCCTCAAAGTCAAAGATTCCAAAACAAAAGAGAGAAAGGGTAAAATGTATTTTTACCCTCTTCTCCCAAATTACCCTAAATGCTAACAAGAATATTCTTGTGCAACTTTTAACAAGCACACTAAACCATACCCCTTACATGGATGTGACCAAACAAGAGGAAAAAAGGGAGGGAAAACTCCCTCTAGCCTTGGAAATAAGCCCCCTACCTATTAGGTAGGGTCCAAGGGCTCATTTTTATGTTAAGGGAACTCCCAAACTAAAAAGGGGTCCCTAAAAATGCCCAAAATAACCCAATTTCGGGTTTGGCTAAATTTTGCACAAGGTTAGAGGATATGGGGACCACCCAAGGGTTCACATGTGAACCTAAACCTTTTAGATTAGCTACATCATTAATCTAATTCAAAACTTAATGCAAGTGGGGTCATTAATTCCCAAAACAAGCTTACAACACAAACTAAACACCCTAAGCAAAATTAATAATTACAAGACATATTACATTACAAATGAGGGTCACCCATGGTGTCTGAACCAATAATTCTAATTCTAGGGCCTCAAGCAATAAACATGGCTAGGACTTAGCCCGTGGGCTGCTTGTGCAAACTTGTGTAGCTAGCTTGAACCGCATGTTCTCCTATAACCTGTCACCTGCACACTCATTACACACATTAACCGTACCTATCAAATAAAGTATAAATCAACTACTCAGTAAGATATTAGTGAGTTCTAAACTAGTATATCATCTTTCTAGAAATAAAAATGCGACAACGTGCACAATCATACTCAATTCACCATAAGTTAGACATATTGATAAAGTGACATATAATCATAGAATCCTAACATGTAACTAACTGAGTATCCATCAATATAATTACGGTCCAAAGCCACATCATATCAATTAGTATCCATGACAACATAAGAAAATGCTACAACATAGTGATCAAGCTAAATTGGCGCTATACGCCTAAATTTCCATACATTTCTAATAAGATCAAATATCTAAAAATAATGTCCAAGATATAAAAATCCCTGCTGAAACATGTCAATGAGTAAAGAAACAACAAGTAACTGAGCTATAAAATTGTGGGCACTACACAAATGAAGTATTAATGATAACCATTTTGTAATGCAAAATGCTAATTAATGTTGTATTTTTCTCAATATTAATCAGCCATTAATTCGAGCTATGTAATATTCACCATTTAAAAGTACATGTGCCATTCAAAGTATGTGCTTTTTCTAGAGCATGTAATTGTTGCTAGTTATTAATTATCCATTTAATGAAAATTAATGTAAAATCATACGCGTGACCTCTTAAATTTGCGCACTAACGAAATTGGCAGTTGGATTTGTTTACATATCACTGTAAGTAGACAATTTTTGAGTTTATATTTTTAACATTTTCCTTTATATTCTCTTTTCAATGTGTAAGATTATTCATCAATAAAAAAATCTCACCAGTGCAAGCATAAAAAATTTTGTGCTTGAGTTCTAGATATGTTTTGATTTCCTCTCTGTGCCAAAAATAGGTATGCATTATCACCTTCAGTCCCTCTAAAATTACCAAATTATGTTAATGTAAAAAATTTCATAGATGATTAGGGCTTATATCCATGTAAAATTTTCCATAGTTGATTAGGGCTTATATCCATGTAGGGATTTTGTAGATAATTAAACGGAAACAAGTTTTTTTATTCAATATTTTATAGAAGGTAGTTTTGTTTGTCAAATAAATAATTCAATAATATAGTGAATATTTGTTAGAGAATTGAAAGAATTTAGAATGGAGCACATCTTGATAACGAAACAACGTAATTTAATACGTAATAACATTAGAGGAATATTTACAAAAAAAATTAAAACCAAAAATACCTATCAAGAACTTGTGTTTTTGAGTCTTGAAAAAGTATCCTGATGGTATGGATGGTGGCTCAATTTGCACAATAAAAAAGTGAATATCGGAATCAATTTATGGTCATGGTGGTGCGCAGGAATAGAAGAGCATATGTATTTTATAAATTTGATATTACTTTTTTGGCTTTATTGTTGTCCGCAAATAGTCCTCTGTTGCACATACTTAACAAAATTCAATGGCTATGACGTCATTGACATTTCCAATGAATATATTTTATAAGATATTCATGTTAAGAATGATTTTCCATTGAATGTGTTGGTGATGGATTACAGTGACCTCTTTGCAAAAAAATATGGTAATGCAAGAGTGGGAGAACTAAACAGATTTTGGAGAAACAAAGAACTAATACAATTTTGTGAAAGGACAATTCGAGGAACAAGGAAACTCTATGATGTTGCTACTATGAAAGTAATAACTATACTAAAAAATTTCATAAAATGTAAATTCTCTGTTTACATTGTGGCTACGTGGCCTTTTGTATTTTGCTAGATATGGTATTTATCTCTTCTATTCTTCAATTTCATAGTCTTCCTTAAGGACATTTTTGTAAAAGGATGCGAGTACTTTCAAAACCCCCATATTAACTCTTATAAAAAATGGACATAGTTTTTGTACATCAAAATATGTTTTTATTGCATAACATAGTAGATTGTATGATGATAATATCTTACTTTATTTTGTCAATTCCTTTCGATTGATAATATCCAATTACTGTGCTGTCACATAAGCTAGCGGATGATAAACTAAAAATAATATTCTTTGACTTGTTAAATGCGAACAATCCATAAGCTCAGAATTTTATATTGAGGAAGTATTAGGTTGCCTTAGCAGACACTAAGCTCAAAACATATTACTTAAAATTTCTCCTGAATCCATCAACCAAAGTAAAAAAATTCTATAACTTTTCAACTTTCTAATGTTTGTAATTTATTTAAATAATTTTTTAAACTATGAAACTTATTTATATTTTTATTTATTTTCTAGATAGTATTGATTTGAAAAATATGAGGCCTTGTTGCAACATTGATTTATTATTTTTAATAAAAATCATAATTCTATGAAAACAATCACACAACTAGCACATCTCTCATCTGTGAGGCATGATCTTTCTTCTCTATCTTGTTTAATTTAAAATTTCGTTATGTATCTTCCTTTTTCCTTCTCTCTTACATGTTAGAGAAGACTTTACAAATCTACAAGAAGCTTAATTCTATGGACAATAGACTGGGTAATGCAAAAGGTAGGTGTGACAATACCATTCTATGCTTAAGGCTATTTACAAATTCATGGAGAAATATGTCAAAAGTGTTTGTATACCCAATGACATTTTTGTTTCCATTAGGGAGTCAAATTCAGAAAGGGACTTGGTTCTCTCATAATTGGATAAGAAGTATCCCTCCCATGTCAATTCCCTGGAACTATTTACCTCTTTGTAGAAGATAAAGACAAATATTGATAAAGAAGTCAAATAAGAAGGATTGTTCCTGCTTACAGATTTATGTTTTGATGTTGAAATGTTGTTGTTTTCATGTTGTTTTGTTGCAGATTTGACACTTTTTTGTCCCTTTTTATAGTTTTCATTTCAACTATAGTTGGTCCGCGTATATATCTTGGATTCTGATCCATTTTTTATGCTTTTATTGCATTATCTTGCTATAGAGCCTTCTTGTAATAGGGTATAGTGCCTTTAAAACCATGGACTATTTTTTTATTGCTATATATTGCTTGTGAGAACTTTTTGTAATAGGGTATAGTCCCTTCAAAACTATTTACCCCTAATAAAAAATATTAAAATGTCATTAAAAATATTACTATTAATAAGGTTTACTAAATATATGTGAACATAATTATTGGCTACTTTATATAGTGATTAAGGCACCCAAAAATCTTACAATAGAATGCATTGTGATGATCACCAAGAGTGAACAAAAAAGAAACATGAGAAAAAGGGCTAAAAAAGATTATCCCAAACTATATTCCAACAGATCAATCCAAGGATAAATCACAAAACGTGGAGGGGAAATCATCCCAAACGATATAGTCCACAAACAGTCAAACAAAATATCAAATAAATAATGGACTAGTTAGTCTTCAAACATTTCATATTATCATCATACTCGCTCATGATAGGGATTTCATCTTCAACTTGCTCTTCCTCATCAGAACTACTGAGGTGGAGATTATACCCGTAAACTTTGTGTCCCTTCTCTAGCTTGACTACACAGCCCTGCGACTCTAAAACAAAACTTTTGATCTCTACCATATCGGCGTTGATAGTGTTTTGGGTGATGAAAATTTTCCTAGAGGCATTGATGCAATGCATGAAATTGTTTCCCATATCTGTTCCAACTTAGATGAATGCCTCCATATCCATTTCCACTTGACTCACCCTGAGAGAATTTTTTTCAAAAGCCACATTCCAACTAAGCTCGACTCTCTCTTTCCCTTTAGATAACTCCCCTTTTGTATCAATCAGAGAACCTACAGCCCCAGTAAAAATATTCCCATTCCCCTGAAGTTCCTTTCTATTCTTTCTCCTGAGTTTGTTCATATGGTTTGCAAGAGCATAATTTTCATCTGAATCCCAGGATTTAGGATCTAATTCCTTTTCCACTACTAGTTTACCATTCTTAAAAAGTAAAAGAATTAGTCCATGGTGTATTGAGGAATCAATATTTCCCTATTGAAAATCATGCACCGATGCAGAGAGAGATATAAAAAATAAAAATGGAAGGCTCATAACAATATTATGCCTAAACATATTACACATAGAAAGATGGTGACTAAATATATTTCTATAATTCACCTCAAGAGTAATGTACATCATAAGATGGAGGAATACTGTATTCCAAATATTAGGGATGTAGAATCTAACCATATCATCTACCAACATGTAAAACATTTATTTATTGTGAAATAAAGTCTCAATTTTGTGTTTTTGTCTAGTGCGGTCTTTGAATATCTTTAATCCCTCTATCTCCATTCATGTTGATTGCACTATCAAATTCTCTGAAACTGTAATTTCCATGATGTGGATCACCATGATGCCATTGTTCCATGCCTGACCAAACTTCAACGCAAGATAACGATCAAACCCCGTGATTTTTGATATGAAATTCCTAAACCCCGTAGTTGTAAGAGTGCACCACAAGGAGAGGTTTTCCTTCAGGGCACCATAGCTCATGGGCTCGGTTCTCAAATGACCACAATAAAAGATCAAAGAGATTATTTAGAGGTGAATATGAATAGAGTATATACAGTGATAATATTATATCCAGCACTCTTACAATTGTTATTATAATGCCTATTATATAGCCATGGAGCATAAAAAACAACTTCCTGAAAAATAGGAATTCAATATAACAACATGCCTGTTTAAATGATTTACGGGTGTAATAACTAAAATATATTATTTATAATAATATATATAACCTATTAACAATTTTCCATAATTGAATAATATTTACCAAAGTATATACTAATGTAAATAGTAATAGTTTTTGTAACATTCCCCCCTTACTGTTTACATGGGAAGAAGCACATCTGAAGACTGGAAAAATAATCATATGCTTCTATAATACTTTTAGGTCTGCATACTACTAACTTGGATCTTGTTGTTTAGATTTTGTTACACATGATCACCTCTCCAGTTCACCAGTTGATCATGATCACCTCTTCGTGTGATTATATTCACCATCTGATTGTCTTCTAATGAAGTATGATAGTCAAAGGACCATATAACAGTTAGAGGATCACCACAATATTTTTCTCTCTTATACAATTGTGTACATCCTCCATGTTTCAATCATAAAAAGGAAATGGAACCACACATCACTTGAATAAAACAATGTAAATCTAGAACAAAATTTCACATCACATTCTATAATAATCATAATGTTCTTAATTGTAGCCATTGTTGTCAATTGTTGCCACCTGATCTCAAACATAATAGGAAACTCCCATTGTCACTAGAAGCTACCCTTGACTTTAGCTATTTTAGGCACCGAATGGAAATGGAACATTGGTGAAATGTTCCACCCCAAAATGTTAAATTTCCATTTATTCACACAGCCAGGAACACAGAAAATAAAATCAAAACAAAAATGAAACTAGAACTTGGAAAAATCACACCACACATTTTTTGATAATTTGGGAACCAGAGCTTCATTTTGTAAACCAAAAAATGTGTTAGAAAGGTGGTTTCAAGATCTTTAAAGTGGTACCAATTTTTTTTATTTCATCACATGACATAAAATATATTGATGACTGAGTTTGATGTGATTTCAGAACTATTTTTCATGCCTGAATTCCAAAATACCACGTTCAAAAAACATGTATGGAATAAACTGTTGTAGGTCTATAGCTAATAATTACCTGAGCCAAATATCATCACAAGACTCTCGTAATTGATGGATTGATCTTTCTATAATACCAAATCTAAAAGATCAGAGATATTATTTAAAGGTGAATATGCATAAAGTATATACAATGATAATATTACATCTAACACTCTTACAATTGGTATTATAATGGCTATTATATAGCCATGGAGGATACAAAAAAAATTACTAAAAACTAGGAATTCAATACAATAAGATGCTTGTTTAAATCATTTACGAGTGTAACAACTAAAATATATTGTTTATATTTTAGTTGTTAACAACAAAAAACTGAACTCCTTGTACAACCATCCAGGGAAATCCAAGACTCGTCATGACCATAATATGGCTATTTTTAGTGTAATCAAGGAATTTATTGAGCAGCATGTTCACAGTGTCTCTGCTCTTAGTGAAATCCCAGTAACTCTTTGGGGCACATAAAAAGAAAGTAAACAGACCATTCAATAGCTGGATACTTCTGACCCTACTCACATGACGACTTTGGCTATGTTCACCTCTTAGTAAACTATTAAATCCAGAATCACCAAAGCCACCAAGAACTAAATGTGGAGTTGCACTGATGTTGTTGTCTTCCTTCGTGTTTTTAGCTTTTTTTTACTATGTTTTGGCTTCTTTTCTGTAGTGTTTGAACTGGTTAGTTGTTTTGTGGTAACTTCTCTTTGGTTACTATATGTACCCAAAATTGTAAGGTACTGTAATGCAAGAAAAATGTGACATGTGCCCCAATGATGATACAGGTCTCCTCGTAAGGTGTTCGGATTAACATCCCGCATGCCCCGCTTAGCCCCGCGTGCTTTGTTTTTCCCTTTTTCCCCTCTTTTCTTGGCCTTTTTCTCTTCAGTGATGAAACCACTGCCCTGAAAAGGGCGACGGTCCTGTAACTGCTGCCCTGCTCAGGGCGGCGGTCCTTTACGCATTTTCCAGAAAGCTCTTTTAACATGACTCACGTAAATTCAACATTTTACCAACTTTCTTTCACCGCCATGAGCTTGCATTTATGATTTTGGTTCCCTGGAATAGTGTTTTGCCATTGTTTATAGTTTAAGAGTTCTATTTGGTTTTTACCTTGGGTAAATGCAAATGCTATAAATAGTTGGCTTGTGCTCAAGCAAATGGCCCCTCATTCACTTCTCATCTTCTCATTTCAATAATTCAGTCTTTTATTTTGCTTAGGATTCATAGTTTAGTTCATTGCATGCTTAGTTAGCATTGTTTTACTATTGGTAAGCCACAAATCCATCTTGTGCAAGCAGTGTTGTTGTTTCATCCAATCCATTGGAGTAGAATAGCTTAGGAAGCCATTAAAGTTGCAGGTTTTTCTCCTCAAATAGGATAGTTTCAGGTTCTGGATGCTTTATGTTGCATGACTCGCAATAGATCCCGCTAGGAATTGCATAAGCCAAGCTCTGTACTCTTGCGCTATCCCTCTCCTACTCGCATTGTATTCAGTCTATGTCTTGAGCTACCTTTTTCCCAATATCTACTTCTGTTGATGCTAGCATTACACGCTTTTCTGGATCCATGTGAACATGAAGGAACGAAAGATCATACTGAGGGGACAAGATCACACACACCATCAGATTCACCACTGTTCTGTAGAATCCAGGTTCTA
This sequence comes from Taxus chinensis, assembly GCA_019776745.2. NCBI lineage: Eukaryota > Viridiplantae > Streptophyta > Pinopsida > Cupressales > Taxaceae > Taxus > Taxus chinensis. The sequence goes on from CM034157.1 coordinate 288,573,711, forward strand.
GCTTTCAAAGTTCTAGTTAGAATCATATCAAATAGAGTAGTTAATTACTTTATTTCAGTAAATTCTATTCTCGATATTGCCAAGGAAGCTATGGGGATTGATAGTTTCTGAGAAACTATGATTCACTCCTCACTTCTGAGGTAGGATCGAGAATCTTGCAAATAGATTAGATGAGCTATTTTATTGTTTAGAATAGATCTACAAATTACACAGACAAATAGCTACACTCGGTTATTTTGTTTGTTTTAAATTTATTATTTTAGTTGTCATTTCTAGATATTTTAAATAGTTGCTTTCTTAAATTCGTAAAGTTCATCAGAAAACACAAAAAGATAGAGAAAATATATATGCTATAGATACACTTCACATAGTTAAATTTCATTTTGTTATAGTTAATTTACTTTGTTACTTTTGTATGACAATCACGGGACCTAGAGAGCCCAGGGAATACATATTCGAGCCAATCGTGCCCCAGCCCAATCTCATCACGGCAATAACTCGATATAGATCAAAATCTTAGGATTCAAGTCTTCCGAACAATGGTAAGCTTGCAACAAATCAACTCTCAGTTGATGGGACTAAACATAGAAGATGACCAAGCACACACATTTTGGTCGAATCAACTGAACTACAGATTACCCTAGGCAAACATTCATATGACTGTAGAAGGGTTCGAAAGAGAACAAACCTTTGGTTGTGATCCTTTGGTTCCACAGCCAGATGCAGGAGACACTCTTCTAGATATAGATACCAGCCTAAGAATCCAGGTTGCACGAACACCTGTAGGGTATTCTGAGAAAATCACATAGTTATTGATCCTAAATATAGAAGCTGAGAAAGCATACGATTACTGGATATTAGGGATTAGGACTTGATTTCACGCATGACCATAACAGGTCCACAACGACTAAGAGTCTAAGGTTGTGACCCACAAATCCCGCAGCCCAACGAATCCACAGGAGAATTAGACATAGACACTGGCCTACGCACACTAGTATTCCAGTCTACTCCACTTCCACCTATCATCATCGAACAATTATCCTTGCTAGACACAACAGCTAACAAAGCTAGAGAGTTCTGGACTAGGCCAGAGAACCGTCCATAGAATTGACTACATTTACCATCCACCATATGACCCTGTCCGAAGAAATACACGAAACTATCCCGGGTCATTTTCCACGTATTCCACAACCCATAGATCGAATCACGCCAGAGCTCGATATTGATTGGAGCCTTCGAGCAGTCATCCTTGCTGACCGATCTATCACACCAGCTCAAGTTAGGAGGGCTTTCTTTGCTTTAGATTCGCAAGTTCCGTTAGTGCGCATTGAAGACATTAGATTGCCTAACTAGTTTGTCTGTATCTCACACATATTCCATCCCCACCGGCTGTCTTGGCATGACCTCAGGAGGTCGGGTGCGAGGAAGAGTCACTTATAGATTCCCACACTCGCTTGTCACTTTTCCGTCGTACAAAATTGGTGAACCGACGTGAAACAAACAAAATTAGTGAAGTTGACGTGAACTTCCTACTTTCTAGTTCGGAGTCATAGTATTACGTGTTCTTCCAAGTTTAGTATACTTTTCATCTTCTCCGCCTCATTGGCTTTCACCTTCGCTCCTTCCCATTATTCTGCGGGTATTCATATACCCCCCGAATATGTCAGGATTCGATGCATATGGCAGACCCCTCTTGGGTCTTGAGGCATACTACACCCAACAAAATAGACAATCATCACCCTCACTCTCAGTATGGGGTGACAACTATTCAACTAACCAGTTGTCAACAAAAACTCCAAGGATCAGATATAGCTCGTCCTTCCAAACAGAGGAGTTGGAACAACTCGCTCAAACGCAACAAACAGAGCCTTCAGGCTCGAACAATATGACGTTCACCGGAGAATCTGGTTCATCTCCTCAGGTACTACTTAGACCACAAATTAGTAGACAATCAGACTCATACCAAGTTTTAGATGATGAATATTCGGTACGTTATGCCAGGAACGACCAACGTTCTCGAGGTATGTATCCACCTGTAGGAGGTTTACAACACAACCCGAGGTCTCTTTTCAAGAAAATACCTCTATGCCACTGCATATAGGAAATACTCTCGGAGAAACTTGGCAAGATAGCGATCAGTTCATAGCAGGATATCACATGCCTATACAAAACCATGGTATACAACAAACGCCACCAAGGCAGAATATCGTAACTTCACCAAATGAAGTCATTTCAACTCTAATAGAAAAGGTTAGAGGGTTAGAACTTGCCCAAGCAAGTCAAAATTCACAATTCATGCAAGCAGGGAGTTCCAATCCTCCACACCATCCTAGCCAAGTAGATCTCCTCACAAGAGTAGGCACGTTAGGCATGACTCCTCAGTATTCACAACAAATGCCAACTAGACCCACCATCTCTAGCACTGTTCCTCCCGGTCTAGTACAGAACAATCCATTCTTGGATAGTACCCCGTCATACTTAAACATATACTCCAAATCACCACAAGGGGATATGTTCTCCTCTCCCAGCATGTTTTCTCAAACACAGGGGCTTCCTTATGCCCCTGCCAATGCATACGCTGTGCCATACCAACAACCCATCCCACCACCGCTCCCTCAGCAGGCACATCAATGGTCTAAACATATGCGATAGGGACTTAGAATATTTGAAAGAACCCTTGGATTTCACCATACGAAGCGTCATGCTTCCAAGACCTCTTCCCGATTTTCCCAAATACAAAGGAGAGGGAGATCCAAACGTGCATATCAAAGCTTACGCTACAGCCATTCGAGAACTACTCCCATGGGATGGGGTTGTTGTTAAAATATTCCCAAAAACCTTAGAAGGCATTGCTCTCGATTGGTATTATAGAATACCTGAGGCTTCCATAAATTCATTCAAACAACTCGTGTCAGAGTTCATCAAGGCCTTCGACATGAACAAACTATTAAGAACAGGAATCAGGGAGTTCTTACACATCAAACAAGAACACAACGAATCTGTCACCCATTTCATCCAAAGGTGGTGTACAGTCCTTTATTCCTCGGCAAGTGCTCCAAACATGGATCAAATGGAACTATGTGATTTATTCCTTCATTCGCTTAGCAGAGAAGTGAAGGAAGAAGTCCAAAAGTTCCCATTAAGAACTTACGATGAAGTACTAGAAAGTGCTCTTCGAATAGATCAAGCAACAATTGATAGTGGTCGCAAAACATATGGAGAAAACGGGAGGTTAATCGCCCCCAATCAGAACACTACAACTTATCCCACTACCACGAACGTCAATCAAGGACCTAAAATCCTTAACAAAAATTGGGGTGTAACAACAGATGGAGTAACCGACCAGCCTAAAAAGGTAAATTTTGTCAATACTCCATCACAAATAAACAACCAACGAAACAACAACTTTACCCCGACAGTCAATACAATGGATTTTAATCATCCACAACAACAACAATAACAACAACGGTGAAATCCCATACAGGGTCCAAGCCATCCTTTTCAAATTCAACTAGGTACCAAAACCAGAATTCAAACCAAAGACAACAAACGCAAAATTTTAATAGACAACGGTTTGATCAAAATTTTGGGCCACAATACACATCAAATCAACAAACTAGGAATTACAATCCTAATTCGTATTGTGGTTTCCACAAAATTCGGGGCCATGACACTAGAACGTGTCGTGACTACAATAAATTCATGCAACGCTTGCCAGATGAACAAAAACAACTTTTTATGGATATGTTCTTAGCAGATCCTACGTCACCAACGTCAAATACCTTTTCAGGGGCAGTTTCCCCTCAAAACGCACCCCTGAAGATCTTTAATGATCCACTCCCAAATCATGATAACAACAGGCTAAATCCAACTGGGACGAACAAGGGTGCAATGACAGGAAACAATGATCATGAAGCCTTGACCTCGCTAAATCCATTAGTTGCGCCGCAACTAGGAAGTCAACCACGACCTAAGGTAGTCGGTTTAGTGGAGTTAGACGCTGAGCTACCCATCGAAGCTATAACAAGGACGCGAGAGTATTTCTCTCAGCCAAGTCCAAGCCACCTGCCAGAGGCAGATGACATCCAACAAATCGTAGTAAAACCTGTGGGAGCCTATGATTTGATTAACGACCTAACAAAAACCTTCTCGCACATTTCATTCTTAGACTTACTAAAGAACTCTCCTACCCACAGGGCTGCTCTTTTAGAAGCATTAGGTTTAGGTCATCTAATTAACATCACTCCACCACCTGAAACACAGGTAAATCATGTGGACTTTGATGTTCATCCTCCAGGGCAGGCAGATAGGGATGTCGAATTCATATTCGAGATAAACAAAATGCCGACAGATGCTGAGATCGCACGCCGAGGTGATCCAGCCTTACATTTGCAAGTATGGGTTTATAACAACTATGTAAAGCATGCAATGGTTGACGATGGGTGGCAGTTAACATAGTCCCCTTCTCTTTCCTCCAAAAGCTAGGGTATGGAGAAACCAATTGCTCCACAACTCGAAATACACTAAGGGGCTATGATAGTCTTAAAGCCACCTCGGTTGGAACTATAATATTACCGGTCACCTTAGGACCCAAAACCATCTTGACTGAGTTTTATATTATAGATCGGGAAACTAACTATAATATGATCCTCGGCCGACCTTGGATACACCGCATGAAGGCAATCCCTTCTACACTATTTCAAGAAGTAAGGTTTTTACATTTAGGAAAGGTATTCGTGGCCAAAGGTGATCCAAAACCATTTGATGTACACCTAGCTGACTTAAAGAAAAGACCAGGCGTACACTTGGAGTTTGAACTCCCAACAAATCAACTTAATAAACCTACCGACGCAAAAACAAATGAAAAGTTGGTACCTACGACAGATCTTGAAGCTATGAGCCTAGCCAAAGTAACCCCAACCCCTAAAGATGAGGCTAACACTGTAGAAGCAGTATCATTAAGAACTACTGCAAAGATCGTTGAACTGCTAGAAAATGATCTACCAATATTCTTACCATTCGATTCAGTAGGCATAGGATATCCCCTAGGCATTGGCTCTCTTCCAGCAGAGGATCTCTGTATGGTGGAAGTAGAATATGCAAACACAACAGATATCCCAGCGTCCATATTCCCAGTCAAATATTGGACACTCCATTTTGATGGAGCTAGATGCCGATACGGAGTGGGGGCAGGTGTAATCTTCACTTCCCCTGAAGGAAAAGTCTTACCTTTTGCCTTTAAACTAAATTTTGAGTGCACAAACAATGGCACTGAGTACGAAGCCCTCCTCCTTGGCCTCATCTTAGCTAAAAGAATTGGTGTTGATAACATCAGAGTCTTAGGAGACTCACAATTAGTAGCAAACCAAGTCTTTGAGGTATATGAAACCAAAGCCGAGCACTTACAACTTTACAAAAAAGTTGTATTAGATTTAAGCAAGGAGTTTGACTTCATATCAATTGAAGCAATCCCGCGAGAGAAAAATCTTCTCGCTGATTCAATAGCAACTTCAGCATCACGTTTTACTCCAAGCAATGAGTTAGAGGATACCCGTTTCATGGTATCCCTTCGTGATGAACCATTGATAAAGACAATGACAAATTCTCTTTTAAACAGAAATGAATCTACTATCCTAGACCATGTTGATAGTGATATGGCCACTTTGGATTACTTAAACACCTATGCGGCACTACATCTCTCCTATCATATGATAGATTTGTCCTTAATCCCACATTCGTCTTCCTACTTCGGAAATCCCATGGTGGATCTTCCCTCACAAATGGAACCTAGCATATGCACAGTAGAAAATGGGGATGATTTGGATTTACCTCCAGCGCCACCTGAGTTTGAAGAGGGTAACGCCTCTTTGATCGAAGAAACAATTGATATTAACATCGGAACGGAAGACGAACCAAGGATATTGAAATTAGGGTCCTCGTTAACCCCAGAGGAAGTAGAAATACACACTCGGATCCTCAAAGAACATCAGAAGGTGTTTGCATTTAATTATAAGGAAATGACAGGGGTTGCACCCCACATCGCGGTGCACAACCTCGTCACTAAATCTGATGCAAAGCCAGTTAAACAAAAATCAAGACCCATGAAACCCAAGGTAGCTCTCATGGTAAAAGAGGAGGTAATAAAACTCCTCCAAGTAGGATTTATCAAGCCAGTCGATTACTCCCAATGGGTGTCTAACATCGTTCCCGTTCTCAAGAAGAATGGAAAGATACGCATCTGCATAGATTTCTGAGACATCAACAAAGCGTGTCCTAAAGACGACTTCCCGTTGCCATCCATTGATGTCATTGTTGATGCAACGGCTGGGTTTGAACTTTTGTCTCTCATGGATGGATTCTCGGGATACAATCAAATTAAAATATCTGAACAAGATCAAGCTAAAACCACATTTATAACTCCCTGGGGAACTTATTGCTATGTTGTCATGCCATTTGGTCTCAAGAATGCTGGTGCTACATACCAGCAAGCTATGACATATATATTTCATGATTTAATTCATAAAATCATGGAATCCTACGTAGATGACTTGTTGGCTAAGGCCAAGAAGCGTTGTGACCATCTGGAAGTACTCCGCATCATTCTCTCACGGCTGATAGAGTACGGAGTCATGCTAAATCCAGAAAAATGCGTCTTTGGTGTAACAGGAGGGAAGCTCCTAGGTTACATCATATCATCACGAGGGATAGATGTTGACCCAACCAAAATTTGGGCTGTCCTCGAAATGGTTCCACCTTCAGATGAATCTGGAATCAGGTCATTTCTCAGAAAGCTGGGTGCAATCCGAAGATTCATCCCGGACTTAAGTTTTGCCATACATCCAATCAACAATTTACTCAAGAAATATTATAGCATTGATTGGACTGAAGACTGCAATGAAGCTTTTGATGCAGTTAAGCGTTTCCTGTTATCACCACCTACGCTAATGCCACCTAAGCTAGATCACCCGTTAATTTTATACTCACGAGCTACCAATGTCTCGCTAGCCTGCATGCTGGCTCAAGAAGATGATGACAAGAGAGAATGCGTGATTTATTTCATTAGCCGAATGTTGCTCGACTATGAAACACGTTATACCCAAGCAGAACGAGAATGCCTCGCCATAGTTTTTGCAACCAAATGCCTAAGACATTATATGCTAAATCAAGAAACAAGGGTCATGGTAAAAACGAGACCATTTACGAACTTTCCTCACACAAGGGTCCTTGTCTAAAAAGGCTGGACATTTTATAACCTTAATGGGGGAATTCAAATTAACATTTGTAAATCAGAAGTCGGTTAAAGGACAAATCATCGCAGATTGGTTAGCTGATAACCCATTAGATGGAGGCGATCTAGTAGATTTAGATTTTCCAGATGAGTGCGTATACTACATCGAAACCTGACCCTCTATCTCTGAGTGTCCCTGGTACACTGATATCATTAATTATATCATGGACCATACATATCCAGAAGGAGCTACACCGCAACAAAGAAGGTGGTTACGTATTATTGTAGCTAAATACATCATTATAGAGCAAGTGCTCTATCGGAAAGCGTTCAATGGAATGCTCCTAAGATGTGTCGACACGGAAGAATCCAAGAAGATTCTCCATGAATCCCATAGTGGAATGTGTGGAGGCCACTTTGGTGGTCATGCCACCACTCGTAAAATACATCGAATGGGCTATTTCTGGCCTACTCTAGAACACGACGCAGTAGAGTTCGTACGCAGGTGTCATAAGTGCCAAGAATTCTCCCATGAGATCCATATGCCGGCACAAGCTCTACAACCAATCGCTACTCCATGGCCCTTTTCTACATGGGGCCTAGATTTAATAGGGAAATTCTCTCCCTCATCCACAGATGGCCATAATTTTATAATCACGGCCACCGAATATTTTACCAAATGGGTAGAGGCTATGCCTCTTACTACTGTACCTGGTTCTGTAATCGCCAAGTTCATTTTGAACCAAATCATTTGCAGGTACGGTATCCCGCAAATCATTATCTCCGATAATGGAACTTCTTTTAAGAATGAAGAGGTTCGCGAACTATGCAATAAATTTAAAATAAGCCATCATACGGCTTCCTTGTATTACCCTCAAGCCAACGGACAGGCTGAAGCGACAAATAAAACACTAAAAGCCATTCTCCTTAAAACGGTGAAAGAAAACAAACGAGATTGGCACTTGAAGTTATATCCGGCCTTATGGGCCCACCGAACCTCAATAAAAACACCAACGGGAGCAACTCCTTTCTCACTAGTATTCGGGGCAGAGGCAGTTCTCCCACTCGAGGTTGAAATACCCAGTCTCCGCATTTCATTACAAGGGATTCTGGATGAAGACGCTTACAGAGAAGCACGTCTTTCCCAACTAGAAAGCCTAGATGAAGCTAGGTTAGATGCTGAACAATGACACAGAGTCTATGCTGACCGGATGTGCCGGCAATATAACAAGAAAGTCTATGAACGAAACATATATGAAGGTGATCTAGTTCTAAGACTAGACAGCCGGATCGACAAGAAGACCGACGAAGGAAGGAAATTCCGGCCTAAATGGTTGGGCCCATACCGAGTCATAAAGGACTATGGAAACGGTGCATACCTCTTATGTACGCTAGAAGGTGAGGAATTTGGCGAAACAGTCAATTCCCTACACCTCAAGCATTTCTACGCGTAAGTAGCTAGCACTATTTATATATCTATCTACATTGCATTTTCATATAGATTAGGATCATATTGTCCACTTGTTTCGTACACAAATTGTGATCAAGGAATCTATTCTCAAAGTAATTCATTACAAACTCATGATGTTGTTGGCATAAACTCTTTAATCATACTTCTCCATTTTCATGATATCATCAAATTATCTCAGAATCATTTTATCAAATAAAGCTAGACATGGCAAAGTCTTAACGGTAACCATACCAAGATCTGCAAGTTTATTCTCACTTGTTGATTTCTTCTTAGGGTAGGTGTCTTGCCTATGGTCTATTCTAGAAGCTTCATGGTGTCACATCTATCCCATATGTATATCTCTTTGGAAATAAACACATACTGACATTTTACTCAAATAAACAAGTCAAACATTGATCAAACAGAAAATTTTAATTTTACACATTTCCTTGCCCCACCAACCTTTGGTGATGAGCTTGCGTCTCTTACTAGTGACGTAGGGTTGGGAAAGGATGGGAATGCCCTTACTTGCCTATACTTTACCCACAGTGATAAACCCACGCTTCTTACTAGTAGCATGGGGCAAAGTATAGGGGGTCCTCTTGACAAATAAATGCAAAAGGTCATACACAAACAATTCAAACTTTGAAACTTTGAGTCAAAAACAAATGAATCAGATGTTCAAAATCCCAAGAGAGTTAAAATCCTAAAAACCCAGATTTTGTCTACTATGTGGCCATCTACGGGTCTAAGTCTGGATAAACCGCAAAGCAAGTTACATCCAAAACTATGAAGTCACTCGAGTAGAGTGGACTTGTAGTGTCCTAATTTGGTTCTGCCAAAGCTTTGTCTATCTTCCATCACTATCATTTCACTACATCTCATAACTTGCGCCCTTCCCAACTCTTGGTGATAAGCCCTCGCATCTTACTAGTTGCGTGGAGTTGGGGGTAGGGGCAGGTTTATCTGTTCATCGTACCGGTTTATTTTCATCACTTTGCCAAAACAAACATGAAGTATCCAAAATTGCTTACAGAAACTAAGATTCAAAATCACATTATATCTACATCATCATATATCAACATCATGAAACCCAAAAGGAAAGTAAAACACTTGCATCATTTGTTCACCATTGCATATATTCTAAAAGAAGCATATAAACATACATTATAGCATACATGAGGAAACTGGAAATAGAAAGTGAGCCATGAATACCAAGAGTTTGATCCAGAACAAAAATACATATATATAAATGATCAACGTTTATATACAATGCCATCATGCACTAAGCATGGTCAAAATGCTCAAAGAGCCCGGGATATACAAAAGAATATATAGTACAAAATCTACGAGAGCCAAGTGGCTTCTCAATCCCTACGAGACCCCTCTGAAGGTGCACGCCCACGCCTAGGACTCCAGCTACGCCAGCGCTCTGAATGCACGGAGGGCTCAGGATCCCGAGGGGCAGCCGCAGTCTCACCATGAGAATGGATCCTCATCAAGTGCTCAGCTGTCATGTACCCCGCTAACCCCGTGTGAAGGGTCGATACCATCCTGGCCACATGCCAAACTGGAGCAAAGACATCGGTATGTCTTCCGGTTACTGAAGGCTCCCCAGCGTCCATGGATAGCTCTTGTGGGTCCTCTCCATGGGGATCATCAGGGTATCAGTACATACCCTGCGAATCAAGTCCCGCCACTCATCGGTGGTCTCTGCAAACCAAGGAGAAAACAAATTAGAAACCAAACAAGAAATTAAAAGATAGGAGAGATAGCAACTAAAATGATCTTAAGTTAAACAAACACTAGAGAGGGAGAGAGGGTAACTTAATCAGATCACCATGCCTCCATGATGGGTCTATGGGATCAGCGCCTGCCACGGATGCCACTGCTGACTGAGGGGCTGCTCCTGTGGCTGGAGCAACGTAATGCCCTGCAACAGACTCATCCTCCCCATGGCCCTGGGAGAGTGGCTCCTCTGAAACCAGAGTCACCCTCTCTGCACTCTGCTCGGCCCTCTCCGCCTGCATGATATCTTGGGTATCATGCCACTCAGGATCACTGTCCTTGGTCTCCTCCTCTATCTCTCCCCCCGTAAACTCCTCAGACTCAGAGTCTACCTCAATGGGGTCATCGCTGCTATGGGCAGGACCCGCGGCAATCTGAAGTAAAGGTGCCTGAGGTGCACCGGCTCTCCCTCTGGCACGAACTATCCTCCTGGCTGCAATAGGAACGCCAGGAGTAACCACTGTCCAACCCCGGCCTCTAGGCCCCCCTCTGGCCTCTCGGACTGATCTATATACTGGCGCCACTGGGGGAAGCATACCCATGTATGGTAGGCCAAACTTGCTGAGGAACTCGAGCCAAAGGGGTGTATCTCCACTTGCCCCACTCTATCAATAAGCTGCCCTATCGTGGAGTAGGAGATCAAGGTAAGAGCCTCCTCACCCCATATGCCTGCCATAGTCTGGTATGGTGTGGCCTCCATGTCGGCAGTAGTCAGGGAGGCAACTGGCTGATGAGGTGCTCTAAGCACCGACATGTCTATCCATCTGGCTGCCCTCACAGCTCCAGGATCTGCCACCTCCACACCCCTGCCATAAGGGATGAAATGCTCATAGACCCAACTCATGACTAGGTTCGTATGGCTCAAGGACTGCCCCTGTGAACGGACCACCCTGTATAAGTCATGGTAGGTGGTCCCAAGAATATCTACTCCCCAAGCATATATCCGACCATGCCCCTCTATCCGTGTAATAATGGGGGACCAGCAGTATAATAATGTATCTCCTCCCTTGTCCCCGATCAGTCTCGAGGCAAGGATCCCCATGATGGCCTGACGAAGTAGGGGGATGGGAAAAGAAGGAATAGATCGAACTCTCACCCCCTTCTTCAACCCCGTGGAGATGACTGCATCTCCCATATATGTGGCCCACTGTGCAATCTGTGCCCGTGAGCCTACCGTCTCTAGGGTGAGTCATCTCCCGATGATCGGGACCCCTAGAATGTGATAGACATCCTCCAGTGTAATAGTCCACTCACCGCGGACCCCTGGCAATCGGAAGGTGTTCCGATCTGCATCCCAGTATGAGAACAAGTCACAAAGGATGTGACTAGATGGTGTAACGTGGGGCACGCGTGAAATGCGTAGTATCCCAGCCTGCTGAAGAGTGTCCTCCTCATCCTGTGAGAGGGCATCTAGTACCCCTGGGAGCCAATCACACTCCCTCTCTCTACTCCACCGGATATACTCCTCTCTCGCCTGCATACACCCAAAAACACATAAAACAAAGCAAGTTAGCATCCAAGTAATACTAGAAAAATCATGAAAGCACGTAGAAATGCTAAAAATACAAACACAATCTCAAAAAGAGGTTCCTTTTGCATTCTATGCAAAACCACCACCCTGAGCAGGGGGCGGTGGTCGTGTAACCATCACCCTGAACAGGGCGATAGTCATGTAACCGCCACCCTTGGCAGGGTAGCGGTCGTGGTCTGAAAACCCACGCGGGTTTGTAAATTTAAAAAGCCTAAAAAATGCAAAAAATGACCATTTTACCTAAAAAAAAAGCCTACCCAGTAGGCGCCCCCCCTAGGTGGACCTTTCAACACTAACATTTTCAAAAATTACCCCCCCATGAATAAGTATTTAGCATTTCAAATTTAAGGTGGTAAAAAGGATAAACTGAAGAAAACTAACATGTGATCTCATGGGTCGATGTGCCGCACGTGGAGGCATGATCGCTATCTCGTCACAGATGTTTTGACTCTACTCACGCAAGAAACCGTCACCGTGGGTCCCAGAGCTCAAAATCAATCAAATCAACTCACGCAAATGAATAGGAAAATGGGCCCACTTTCATATATATAACACTCTGATTCGTTTTAAAATGAATTTTTCACAGGTTTGGAGTGCTGACGGAGGTAAGTTCCTATCCCTGCACAAATGGTACGTTCTCATTCCCGATTATTT